>JAACJO010000001.1:3079724-3759449 GCA_013368445.1 Leucocoprinus leucothites | reverse complement strand
TGCGATAAAAGGCGAAACAATAGGAAACGAGGTACCAATATTAGTGCCCATATGTTTAATCCCATATCGGTGCCAATCCGTCGAAGAACTCGAAGACGTATCTTTATTCTTGTACTGCCCACGTGGGTCTTCAGAGTTCCAGCTATCGGATATCATATCATAGGCCATCAGGACAAATTCCTGCTAACCGTCCCTGCCACGCGCTCCCCTTTTGTCAAGTATATAACGGCTGTCATTCATGGGTAATTCATTGAAAAGGCACGAGGCAACATGGAGGTCACGAGTACCACTAGTGGCGGGCGGACCCTACTGGCGAGTGATTATTTGTTTGGTGCCGAACCATGCCTATCTCAGCAGCTTGCGAGGATCTCTGTACAATACATACTTATATCTAAGCGCTGAGCTCTGACTGGGCCCATTGGTAAAAAAGGTATTACTGCGTCAAAAACGGCCCAGACCCTGACACACGCTCGATCTTTGTCAGGCTGTGGTGTTGGCCGTGGGTGAGGCACTCCCAAAGCGAGACGCCTCAAGGAGCAGTATGAAGGTTTTCTCGGGTGAGTTTATGTACTGCATGGAAGAAGCACACAATGCTCGGTGAGTGTGGGGAGCGCTCTGTGGGATGAGGTGGTACCATGTACAGAGAGAAAGTGCTGAAGTTGAATCACTTGAGATGGTGTGCGTCCAAAAGTGTTGAATGTAGTAGCTGCACCTAGTCACCCAAATAACTCGAGCGTAGGACAGTGGGAATTATTTATGATATACAATATCGCATTCCGAGCTTATCATACCCAAAATAAATCGGGCAACTGCAGAGACGCAAATAAGTCTCACTACCTTCTGACTGCTCCAATCTCCTGGTGCCCCGACTCGTTGTGGATTATCTCAACTTCAAACACCCATTCATTGTTACATTAGATGCGTCGGAAATCATATACGATTGAGCTGACGGGATCTTTTAAAGTAATGACACTTGGAAACCCATCTATGGTATTGTAGGTATTGATAGTAGTCGAGTATTGTTTGGAAGGTGGCAAAGGACTTTTAGCGTTTGAATTCACGCTGTCAAGGTCTATTTAGACTCTTTCTACGATGGTAGAGATTAGTGGAAACCAGCAATTATGAGAGCAACCGCAAGATCGATATATGCTTCCGAGGTGTACCGCGCTTTTCAGCGATAACACAATCAATATATCGATAGCCTAATAGAGTAATCCATATACATAAATCCAGGCATGAGAATGGGTCGGAAGCGTTCCAGATGCTGAGAAGAGTGGCACGCAAATAGAGATTGCCCAATCTATAGCTCGTACGTGTACCTCGCAGCAACCTCGTATGCTATCTGCATGGCTTTAGCCATATCTCGACGACCACGAAGCCAGCGGGGTATCATGATCCTCGACACCAGACGAAGCCACGGAGACTGTAACCTTTGCTCATCGAGGGACGAGCGGTGGGGCGCTAGGGGAGAACACCATCGATGAATGGGTGCATTTGCCATGAAATGGACTACATCACATCACGGAAATATTTCGTAGAGCTGAGCGTCCCACTCGAGAAAGGGGGAGCTATCTGGGAAGTTGTTTGAGCTCAACTCCCACCAGGGGATACCACAATTAGGCCCGCTTGTACTCGCACCAGACCAATGCAATAGTATCAACGCGTTCCCGAGGTCAATTGGGTCCGAATTCCGTCCACAGTGCCGCCAACACATAAGCCATCACTGAATTTGAACAACGTCTCGCGATGGAAAGAGGACAGCGAGGTAAAATGACCTTTAGCGAGGAGGTACACGCGTCCATATCTGGACAGAGACCTGGTGGCACCGTGCAAGGGAAGGCTCTACATCACCTTGAACATAGGATTGAGGAATCGAAAGTAGATGAAACGGCAAAAAAGAACTGGAGTCACTCTCACAAAACGTATTCACGGCACCCGTACAAGCTCTCCTGGCTAGCCACATTGGTCAACGCCCAGCCTTGCTCGCCCACCAGTGGCACGCACACCATATAAGCTGATTGTGATATCACCATTACTACATGGTCTGATGGGTTGGTAGAAATTCAACGAGCGGAGGTCCTCGACATGGGAAGAGATGCGAGACGACTAAGTGTACCGTTTCGCGAATCGTCGGAGTTTCAAACTTTGGAGGCACTTAGTGCCAAGCACGAGATAACACGACACAACAGATCTCAACTGACTCATCATATATCCACCGCATCCTAAATTCGAACACGATGACGAAAGGCCTGCCGCCGTTCAGATACGTACCTAAACCCCCACCCAATTATTAAGCCATTGCGTCTCGTCAGCCAATGGTCAGAAATTTGTGTTCCCCGCTAGCACCGGAAAAGCATACTAGTCCCCATCATCCTTCTGCCGGACGTGCTACGAACGGACGGCGAACTGCAACTCCACCCTCTTATCTTTACCTCGTAGGCATGCTTTGTAAGATCTTCAAATGTGCTTGTCGAGCAGTGTGTACGCGTCCCTACGGCATCAACGTTTTCTGTTGTGCCCTATCCGGCTGAGTAATGGCGCCGACATCGGCAGTTACCGATCCAAAAACAGAACACCAAGTCGCAGGTCATGAAAGGACATAAGAGATATAAAAGCCGCTTCAAACTCTGCGACATCACAGTCCTCGTTTCCTTACTCAAATTCTAACAACCACCATGGCCCAGCGAAAAAACACGATGCCTTACGGTTAGCTTTTCCAGCCCCCTTCGCGATACCGAAGCTCACGCAGTTATTTTATAGTCCGCCTTGGAAACTCCGGGCTCAAGGTCTCAAAGATCATCCTTGGATGCATGTCGTATGGTACTCCAGACTGGCAAGGATGGGTCCTTCAGGAAGAAGAATCCATCAAGCACATCAAGGCTGCGTGAGTGGATCGTAATCATTTCCTCGACGTGTTCATTGATATATTTCTAGCTATGACGCTGGCATAAACACCTTTGACACTGCTAATGTAGGACCGTTTTGTCTCTTTCTTCACCTTCACGTCTCACATACATCAGGTGTACTCGAACGGTCTTTCTGAAATCTTCCTGGGCAAAGCGATAAAACAACACAACCTTCCTCGCGAAGAGATTGTCGTACTCACCAAAGTCTATTTCCCTGTCGGGCATGACCTGAAAACGACCATGTTTGATATTACAAACCCAGACCAACAAGGATATGTGAACCAGCACGGTCTCAGTCGCAAACACATCTTTGACTCGGTGAAGAAGAGTTTGGAACGACTTCAGCTTGATTATATCGACGTTCTTCAATGTACGTGGTTTTTATCGACGTCGCTTCCAAAAGCTGACAGTACACAAGGTCATCGTTTCGATCCCGATACTCCCATTGAAGAAACAGTGAGTCGTAATGTTTTCAGCGCCTTGTAATACCTTCTGACGCCCTATCTTTTAGATGCAAGCACTGCATGACGTAGTCAAAGCAGGCTATGTCCGCTACATTGGGATGTCCTCTTGTCACGCCTGGCAGTGTAAGTACACTAATAAATTTCCAAATTATTGTTTCATGAACTTACTTTCGTTTTATTGTAGTCTCAGCTATGCAGAGTACGTCACCCCCTTTCCTCTCTACGCACAATCAATCTCACCTAGCAATCAAGACTACGCCATCAATAACAAACTCACGCCATTTATCTCTATGCAAAACCACTATAACTTGATTTATCGAGAAGAAGAGAGAGAAATGTTCCCGACCCTCAACGTACGCAAATACTCCTCACGCTTCTAAAATCTCTCTGACCGTTTTCCATCAAGTGGTTTGGCGTTGGCGCCATCCCGTGGTCCCCACTCGCACGTGGCGTCGTTTGCAAGCCGCTTTCTGTTACAACTAAGAGAACGGAAACAGACGAATGGACCAAGGGATATCCCCTCGAGTCACCTGCGACACAAGAAATTATCAATCGGTGGGTTAAGCGTCGCTATGACATCACGTTCACCAACTCATTACCTTTGCATTAGCGTCGAAGAAATAGCGAAGAGCAAGGGAGTGAGCATGGCTCAGGTTTCACTCGCTTGGGTCATGAGCAAGCCTGGTGAGAATATTGACCATCAGTGTTTTTCTGGTAAACTCATTGAGTTGGTAGGGGTGACAGCGCCGATTGTCGGAACTACCTCCCTTGATAATCTCAAGGACCTCGTCGGTGAGTTGCATAACATTCATACGTATTGTATTTGCTAACGATTGCCAAAGGAGCTGTTGACGTTAAGTTGACGGCTGAGGAGATTGCAAAGCTGGACGAGCCCCACAAGGCGCAGGCAGTTTTCGGGCATGCTTGATCTTTTAGCTAATATCCTCTGACCTTAGATTGGTCAATATTTGTTCCATGATAGTAGATTGACTGAACGTTTGACGAGTTGAAATAGATTCCAAGATGCATTTTGCTGTTATTCTGACCCTTCGGACGAAAGCCTGCAAAGCTTATCAGTCCGCGTATGTGTTCTTCCTCTAATACATACATAGGCCTACTAGTGTTTACTTCAAATACTGAGATGCTGCTACGCATTGTAAACCGCGTCATTCCAGTGTCCGGCATATTGAATCAACATTTCCTCCATATGCTCTTGAACACCATTTTTCAGGAACAAACTGTCCACTGTCGTCTCATCCACCCACCCAAGTTGAAAACGCCCCCGCACTTTCGTAGCTCTATAGCGAGCTTTAAAATCACTGTCAGCCTTCTCAACGGACTTGAGAAACTCCCGACTGAGTGTCGAGCTGTTGCTAAAAACTTTTGCCGTGGGGAGCATCACAATGGAAGGATGCTGAAAGAACCCAACCAGCCTGTTGGCGCCAATTGCACAGAGGACAAGCACGCGAAGGGAATGACGCGCTCGTGCAAGATGATCCAACAAGTATTTCGGTCGACAATTGTCCGGCGCTCCGCCAAACTCCAAACATATACGGAGCTCAGTGAGCAATGGGACTTCAAGAAATTCAAGAAGTGTATGTCTATCGGAGGCAACAAGAGACAAGTAGCGTAGACATGGGAGATTGATGGTGTCGTTGTTTAAAATGAAATCGAGTTCAAAGATATCAGCGTGTAAACTGATAATCCTCGGTGTCATTCGCAGAGTAGGAATGACATCTTTGGCAAAGGTATCGGTGATGAAGAGACTGGTGAGGTTGTCATAAAATCCATCAAGAAGTGATCTGAACCGGGATGGGAATTCACGAGGTCCGCATAGAGCAAGGTGATGCGGAACTGGTGGGCCATTGTGTGTTGGAGTAAAAATACTGTTAAAGTAACAGCCCAAGCGATTGTTGTTGTTACAGGAAAGGTGTCCCAAGCCAGTGGCACGCTCCAGAGGGCATCTCTTGAGTAGCTCGGAATGGAAATCTGACTCATGATATCCTTCAATCCGCACCTCGAGCACGAGGGTCACCCATCTGTCTACTGTATTTGACAGGAGATCCAGATACTCGCCGTAAGTATTGGCAGTGGCGGGGTCTGATGAGTAAATCTTGATAAAGAGAGGAGTGTTTTGAGACCTCTTGAGGAAGAGCGCGAGTGTCTTTGGCGGTGGTGGTGGATCACGACGTGGAATGCGAGGGAGTCTGTATAAGCAGAAATGGATAGTTGACCAGCATCGAGGTGTGTGAACAACGATTGAATTCCAACGTCGACACACCAGGCGAAGATGGGTCCTTATCGTGGATAATTTGTGGAGTGCCAAATCATCCGGGTCCGACAACAGATGAGCAGGAAAGATTTCCTGGAGTATGTCGTCGGGGAGGCAATCAGCGGATGTGGTATTGGTAGAGACTGACATGGCGGAGTTTGGAATCAACGAGTGTGAGCAGTGCCCGATTTCAGTCTCAGGAGTCAGGGAACAGGCCTGAGATTCAGAGGACTCGATTGGGTAAGGACGATGTGGTCGCACCATCAATGTACGGAAACGGCCGAGGAATTTATCTCTCTGATTGAGTCGCTTTCCTGTTTGGACAATGTACTGTGCGGCGAACAGTGTAGCCTGGTGGCTTCGAACACTAAAAAAACTGACAAATCTAAGAAACTGTCCTTGGCACTGGAAACCCGACATGATGTATCATGGGCGCAAAGCCGTGCATCTGTCCTAATGATGACCAAAGGGGCTGTTGACATTAAGTTGACAGCCGAGGGGAATGCAAAACTGGATGAGCGGGCATGCTTGATCTTTTAGTTAATATCCTCTGACCCTGATTTAGCCAATATTTGTTTCACGATAGTAGATTGACTGAACGTTTGACTAGTTAAACTGGAATTGTAAGCGCCCGTCAAAGAAAAAATGCTCCGGGTCAATGGAAGCAGTGAGTTTGTCGTGGGTGAACCAATACTTTGCTAAGCGAGTAGTATGATACGCCCGATGCCGCTTGAGGTTGGTAGATATCATTCCATACATACAGCACTGGGCACAGACACATCCAAGGGATTTACAAACAAACTATGCATTTCTACGACACTTTCCACGCAGGGGGTTCTCTCTCATTCGTCCTCATAGGAGAGCTAAAAAAGCATCGAAGAACAAGTTTAGTTTAATGTCACTGACTTTGCAAGATTAGACGCACAACAAGTATCAGCGTCCATCAGGCGGGCAAGTGACACTCTGTTCCGCCTCGGTGTTAATGGGATTGCAATGTGAGACACCGGATGGCGCAGCGAGAGAGGCAGTAGAGTAGAAGGCGATGACGAGGAAGACAACTTGAGTGAATTTCATTCCTGAATTTGTCAGGCACCGGATCTCGTCGGAGCATCGAACTCACTGCCATCTTATACGATTCCGGATCCCCAGCCCTCACTTGTCACTGTGCCTTCATTTGCTCGAGATCTAATCTCCGGTTGCGGTTTTAACAATGTTGGCGCATTATTAGGAACTTGTGTCTAACAGAGCATTCACGGCAGCTTCCCATGTCGTCTGTGATCACCTGGTTGGCTAAAAATAGTTGAGCTGACAGACTTGTAGGAATACTTACACAACAGATGGCCCCTGATCATTTGCAATATAACTTTAATGAGATCAAGGGAAGGCTCGGTCAAAGAAGGGGCCTGTTTTCGCATGCAGTGCGAGCGAAGAGAACTTCCTGAGCTTACAGTTAAGTTACCTTTGTGTGAGTAGTACCTGTCAAGCATGACCCTACCCGCCCACCCAAGAAACTCAAGCAGAGGGCGGTAAGGATCTATTGCTGCTTCTGATACGATAATTAATTGCAGGTTTCAAGGCTAGTGGCCAATGAGCTGATCATAGCGGTGATGCAAGGAATATTCATAGACAAAATCGATTACCTACACCCTACTCTTACTTCGTCGCTACCTTTCAACGAATCAGAAATCTCTTCATGCAATAGTGCTACGGAACTGGCTCATCAATGTAGATAATCTCGTCAACTTCTTCAAACACACAATTACAAGAAGGCCCTCGACGTCGATGAATGGATGGTTGCAGGTGGAAATCGTTTGTTGGACAGGAGTCAGGGCTTTTAGCATTCAGGTCCGCGGCGATCAGGATTCATCGAGACGTCTTCCCAAGGGGCGTTCGACAATCGTGGAGAATGGTGGAGGCGAGCAGTACGAGAGTAGTCCCGACATTGGCATGTACTTCTAATGACAACACGAACGGTATATTCCATGACCTAACTGGGCAATCCATACACATAAATGCAGGTATGAGAATTAGTTGGGAGCACATGCATGGGCAGAGTTGTTAATCTCATCGTTGACAATGGGTGCGCTAGAAAACGCAGTATGAATACCGTTCTGTGAGAGGCAGGAGAAAGTGATGTCAGTGAGAAGCGACACTCGAAAGGTGGGGGGAGTTACACACGATAAGAGATCGCCCAGTTTACTTAGATTCACCCAGTACTGCTCCCCGGCTACCAAGGGTCTTGGTAGCGAACTCAGTCACTGTCAACGGACTTGCCCGCTCGCCTGCATATCTCAAAGCAACGCCGTGTGATAACCGCACAGTCTCAATAAGATCTCGATGACCACGAAGCTGGCGAGTTATTGTGGTCCTGTAATTAGAGATCGCTGATTTTGAGAGGGCGAAAGCATATATTCAGTATATCTATTCCAAATGCCATATTACAGAAAAGTCCTACCTTCGCTGCGCAGAGATCGTGCTATCGGAGCGGGCAAAGATGATAATGTAGCTTGCGAATTGGTTGAAGATGTGGCAAGAGACGATATATCAAGATTATCGATGACAACAAGCCTGAGAGAACGGAGAATGAGGGTTGGCGATGAAGGCGCTCAGAAGGGATAGAAGATATCCCCGATTCTGAAATCGTCCGATATGGTTAAGGCGGCAAATGATTCATAGGCATGTGGGAATTAGCGAGTGCTCTGAGGAGCGTAGGATGGATAGTACTCTAAGGTAGACGGAATAACAGGGAACGTTAGTGAAAGGTGACAAATGGGGAGTTGAGGAGAGCCACATACCCAAAAAAAACTACCAGTCCAACCACTTATCTGGTGCCCGCCATTACACCGAGGAACAGACGCCGAACCCAACTCGATCATCGTCAAGCAGCTTGCCCAGTCCACTTGTCTGGACGCCACGGAGTAACGCCATGCACAATCGGACATGGAGTTATCATGGCCCTGTTAACTGTAGTTAAAGGTCCTTGATTTTAAGCGCGTGTGTATAGGATACGATGGACGTTCGTAGATGCGGGCCAGCGGGAACGTCTCGTGGACTGTTATCGAGCTGTGGGGGATCATAGCAATCAAGACAGGGTAAGCAGCATGGAGGGTATCCGGTGCTCTACTGGTCCAGTGGTTGCGCCCAGGTGATGGATGGTCATGGAGCTTATAAGCGCGTCCTGGCGGTGGCAGTCGCAGTAGCGCGGTGCTCGGACCGACATTTACTTGGGTAGAAGGTGAGAGACGTCTCATCTCGAAGTGGAATGTCACGCGCACCTTTATGATCTTCGTCCCCCCACTCCTGCAAGTCAACACCTAGTCCTTCCCACTGACCACCCCTTTCCTGTCCAAAACCATACGCGAGGAGCCGGGCCATAGATATCGGGTATTATGGCGATGGCCCAAAGCGCTTGCCTCGCATCAGGACAAGTAGACTGGATAAGTGTTGGGAACAATACAAGTGGGAATCATCGGAGTTTCAATCGATCAAGGTCTCGGTCACCTCTTCGCCAAAACTTCGCTTGTAAGTACCTCTCCTTGGTTCCTTTGCTGAGTCTCGCATGGCCTCCTCTACTCGAATGATAATCGAATTTAAATCAGTCAAAAGTTCTTCTGGGCCGACGCTGTGTCCTAACACCTGACGCTTGAGCTCTTTTCCTGCTAGTTCAGGCCCTAAGTGCGGTCTACCTCGCACAATGCACGAGACCGGCGAGTTCTAGATGGTAGGCCTGGGATTCACCACTCAAACTTCAAGCCTCCTGCCAACACCTTTCGTCAGCTATGCACTAAGTATATATTACACTGTGTATGTGATATACCCCTCGAACGAATGCCAAAGAACATATCCATCCTTTTCTCATCCGGCTTTGGAGTATGATAATAAGCAAGCTCAAGAACCCCAACCAGCCTGTTGGCGCCAATTCCATCAAGGACAACCACACGAAGGGAATGGCACAACCTTGTAAGGTACTGGGTGACGAGTTTGAGTCCTTAGAATCTATCAGGCGTCGGATATGATGAGTTATTGGTTACGGGGCCAAAGCCTCGCTACCGAATCTCGTCATGGGCTTGACCCATGCAATCCGATAGGACGAAATGTTGTTCCGTCTGGGGGCCCTAGACGCTTACATGAGCCTCAATTCTCTGATTCACTCCTATTGTAACCTTCAGCACAATCATCTCAATATTCAACAGATACTCTGCATTCAAACAAACAGTCATAATATCCCAAACACACAACACTAGGCGCAGACGCATCCAAAACTTTACAATCAACGGTGCAACACTCTTCATGCCCGGGCCCTCTCCTGGGCCTTCACATCTTACATCTAACACACTGAAAAAGTATCATTAGTTCTTGCTGCCGACATGATAAGAGGATTACACTCACAATGACAATTTCCGTTTGTCTTGCAACAGATCCTCTCTTCCGACTCTGTGTCGGTACTTTCGCGTGGCAAAACACCAGACGGCATAGCAAGGGAGGCAGTAGAGTAGAGGGCGACGATGAAAAAGACGATTTGAGTGAACTTCATTTCTGAACTTAGCAGGTGCTGGCTTTTTCTGGAGGGAACCCACTGGGTTCTTATACAATTCCAGATACCAGCGCTTACAATCAGTCTTCATTCCCTGTGGTCTAACCTCAGAACTTTGGCGGGCAGAATGTCTCGTAATTAACCAATCGAGCGGCGTTCATTACGACTCGCGACTTGCTAGAAGCCTACAAGCCACACGTGGATAGCCGAGCAGAATTCAATACAAATTACACTAGAGAAACTGTTCCAGAGATGCACAAGTGGCAAATTGGTTTAGCACACCAGAACCAACTCCATTGTCCACTTCCAGACAGCTCGCTTGCAGGGGTACAAGGGTTGTGAAGGTGATGAGCGCCACTGGCAGCGTTCGGAGCTCAAACTGTGATTACTGGTTTTCCGAAGCACGCCGATCTTGCTCAAGGCATCTCTTGTGATCCCACCAGCCAAAGAGGACACCTCTACAACGCAAATGACTTTTATTGACCCCAATAATAGTGAAAGTGTCCTGCTTATTTCATTCTTGGGGGTTTTCTCTTCTTGTTGCTCCGATGGTTAGTTCCCGCTCCGGTATGCAGATTACTCTCAGGGCTAATACAGAAACGCACTAGTCTTCGTGAAAGCTGTCAGGTGAAAAGCTCGCTTCTGGCTCAACACCAAGATGAGCGTAGGGACGTGATCCGAACGGTTGGGCAAGCTGCCAGGTCGATAAGGCATTGCTCAGAGCCCATGCTAAGAATTTAATCCAACATCACGACGACTTCACTAAATAATCTGTCAGGTCCATGAGAGCCTGGCCAGTCAAAACTAGATTGCATGACAGAAAGAATGTCTACCCGAAGGATGGAACCTGGACACACGAAATGTTTCAGCAGTGAGACCGAACAGAGCAGGGTCATTGAAGTGGCGGCGTATTGACGAGCCCGTTTACTAATCCTAAAGAAGGTAGCCCAACACACGAGCCCAATCGCCACTTGCCATACCCTCACCGTCAGAGAATTGCATGCCAGTCGATGGGAATCAGCCACTAGTCTTGCAAAGACAGCGGTTCAGCAGTATCCCTAGTAACACCGTGCATATATCCGCGATGAAGATACCATGGACTTCTGGTACAATTTCACTAAGGAATTAATTGAGGTATGGTAATGCATGATGGGTAAGCTGCTAGGTCGATAAAGTATCATTCAGAGCTCATGTCTAAAATCTAATCCAGCATTTACGACGACTTCACTAAATAATCTGTCAGAGCACACGAGAACCTGGTCAATCAAGACTAATTTACATTACATTACACAAGGAATGTCTACTGGAAGGGCGAGTCCTGGTGATACGAAATGTTCCATCAATGAGACCGTATACGGCCAGGAGGCGTGGGTTGACGAGCCCGTTGCTAATCCCAAAGAAGGCGATTCAACGCACGAGCCCAATTGCCACTCGCCACCCTCGCCATAGGAGACTTGCTTGAAAGTAGATGGGAGTCAACCAGGAGTCTTGCAAAGGAGGAGATTCAGTGGTATCCCTCGTGACGCCGAGCATGTCCGCGATGAAGATATTAGGGACTTTGGTACAACTTCACTGAGTAATCAATTTGGGCACTAGTGATGCATGATGCGAATGTACTTCATCGGGAGAACGCGGCCAGCGACGCAGGCGCTCAGAAGGAATAGAATATATCGCCAAATTCTGAAAAAGGTGGCAATATTGTTCGTAACGACAGGTGCAGCTGCCGGCCTTGTTATTGATGGCGGTTCCTCTGGGAAACAGGACGGATAGCAGACAGAAGAACAAGGAATGTCAGTCAAGAATTACAGTCGAGAGCTGAGAAGACCCACGTACAAAGAAATACTGCTCATCCGGTACGGGCTTCGGTAAGCTCCCAATTACATCCAGGAATAGACGCCGAACCTAACTCAGTCACCATCAACGAACTTGTCCAGCCCACTGGTCCGCGTGCCGTAGAGCAACACCATGCACACTCCCATCTCTGCTCAGTTGAATACACGACTGGACGACCACAAAGTTGCCATGAACCAGTGACCAAAGATCCTTGGCTTTGAGAGCACGTTTATAGGGTACGGCGGACGTTCATAAATGCGGGGCCAGCGGGGATATCTCATTGACCGGTATCGCGTCATGGGACTCGTAGCGATGAAGACCGAATAGACAACGTGGGGGGCACCTGGCGCTCTATTGGTTCAGTCGTTGTGCTGAAGTAATGAGTAGTCATGCAGTTCGCGAACCGGACAGAGGGTTAAAAATGTCTCATCGTCGGAGGGCAGGGGTGGGATGTCACCCGCACCTTCATGGTCACCATCCCGCCAGTTAACGCTCTCCCACGCCTGGTGCCGAACCCTTTGATATTGAGCAATATGGCGACACTCAAGCACGCCTGCCTCGCATCGACGCAAGGTAGATGATTAGAACACGATGAGGTTGGAGCTGGTTGGAGAAGTAGGTGTCAGGAATGAGAGAAGTGGGAATCATCGGAGTTTCAATAAGTCACAAGCCGCAACTGCCGGTTTGTCAATCAGCCGCGACGCACTGAGAATGAAGCAATATCTACGATATCCTCCTCGAACGGACGTTGAGGGATATAGTCATCCTTTCATCCTCTGGCTTCTGGAAATTCTGATGGGGAAAAATAAGATGAAAGTCGTTTGGCACGATATACTGCTATATATTATAAATTGTGCCATTCTAGTAGTATCCAGCATATTGAAGTAACGTTTCCTCCATAATATCATGACGACCATTCTTCAGGAACAAACTGTCCACCGTCGTCTCATCCACCCATCCAAGTTCGAAACACTCCCCCACCTTCGTAGTTCTAAAGCGAGCTTTAAAATCACTATCGGCCTCCTCAACAGACTCGAGAAACTCCCGACTAAGCGGCGAGCTCTTGCTAAGGACTTTGGCCGTGGGGAGCGTCACAATGGAAGGATGCTGAAAGAACCCAACCAACCTGTCAGCACCAATTCTAGTGAGGACAAGCACACGCAGGGAGTAACGTGATCTTGCAAGGTGATCTAACAAGTACTTCGGATCAAAGTACTCCCCTCCTATAGCATCCAAACATATACGGAGCTCGGTGAGCAACGGGACTTCGAGGAATTCAAGGAGTGTATGCTCATTGCAGGAGCCAAGAGACAAATAGCGTAGAAATGGGAGATTGATGGTGTTGATGTTTAAATGGGAATTGAGTGCAGAGATACCAGCGTGCAAGCTGATGATCCTCGGTGTCATTCGCAGAATAGGAATGGCATCCTTGGCAAAGGTATAGGTGATGAAGAGACTGGTGAGGTTGTCATAAAATCCGTCAAGAAGCGACTCGAGCCGGGATGGGAATCCAAGAGGCCCGGATAGAGCAAGGTGATGCGGAACTGGCGGGCCATTGTGTGTTGGAGTAAAAATACTGTTAAAGTAACGGCCCAAAAAACGCTTCTGTGTCCAGGACAGGCGTCTCAATCCAGTGGCACGCTCCAGAGGGCATCTCTCGAGTAGCTCTGAATGAAAATCTGACTCATGATATTCTGTAATCCGCACCTCGAGCGCGAGGGTTTCCCATCTGTCTACCGTATTTACCAGGAGATCCAGATAATCGTAGGGCGTATCGGCAAGGACGGACTCTTGTGAGTAAATCTTGATAAAGAGAGGAGTATTTTGAGACCTCTTGAAGAAGAGCGCAAGTGTTTTTGGCGGTGGCGGTGGATCACAACGTGGAATGCGAGGGGGTCCGTATAAGCAGAAATGGATGGTCGACCAGCATCGAGGTGTGTGAACAACGATTGAATTCCAACGTCGACACACCAGGCGAAGATGGGTCCTTATCGTGGATAATTTGTGGAGTGCCAAATCATCCGGGTCCGACAACAGATGAACAGGAAAGATTTCCCGGAGTATGTCGTCGGGGAGGCAATCAGCGGACGTGCTGTTGGTAGAGACTGACATGGCGAGGTTTGGAATCAACGAGCGTGAGCAAGTGGCCGATTTCAGTCTCAGGTGTCAGGGAGCAGGCCTGAGACTGAGGGCTCGATTAGGTAAGCACCAGCACCAGCATGGTCGCACCATCAATGTACAAGGAATTGATCTCTCTGACTGAGTCGCTCTCCTATTCGGACATTTTACTGTACGGTGAATAATGTATACTGGTGGCTTCGAACACTGAAAAAACTGACAAGTCTAACAAACCGTCCTTGGTCGTCGAAAACCGATATGTACGATGTATCGTGGACACAAGGCCGCGCATCTCGCCCTGAACCTTTTCTCTGTTTATCAATGTATCTAAACAGCAACACGAATCTCATAGTGCATCATAGTATTTGGAACCTGCAAGAACCAACGAATGGTATGTTGAATGAATATATTTCTCCCACGATGCCTCTTCTATGCTTTTCGAGCTACTAAGCAAAGATTTTGCCTCCACTCTGTACACAATGATTTCAACGAATAATTACTTATCCAGGATATCAGAACAATTTTCGGAATGAGCCCTAATCCACTCCATCCCAGCCTTAGCTCAGCTGGAAGAGCGTCAAGTTGTGACTGGATATCTGTAACCTTGGCATTTGAATGTCGCCTGTTTAAGTCACGTAGGTCGGATGCGTGTATTTCTTTGGCTGTTATTTTGTTCGACCCACGTTTAAAAATATCATGAAGGAATTGCGACTGTATGTTTCATGAACTGATACAATTTTACAGATCGTTTGACCAGTACAATAACGTGAATATTTATACGAGCTCATTTCCGCTCCCACATGTTGTTTGAGTAGTCCCACCAAGGAACTCAGGTTATCCGAAGAACATGGATTTGATTCGCGCTTCTCCATCTGCCCATATGAGTAATAAGCATCGCGCTGCCATCCGCTGCCTACTCTGTCACACTATGCCATCCTATCGCCGTACACTCAGCCAATTCCAAAGTTATTAATTTGTGAACATGAAACTCAAAGTGTTGTGTCCGTATCGATTAGGGGTTAAATCACTTCGTTGTGGCATTTGCTCCGAAGAGCCGCTGGTTCGATTCCAGCTACGGACATACTGTATAACTTTTTCTTCCCGGCTTGACCACCAGGGTAGGCCTAAGGCTGGTCATTCGTGTCTGTTACATGTGAAAGGTCAGTATCCATCACGAACTGCACATGCGCTTGAGTGGCTCTGGACTAGGCACTTCAGACGGGAGGCCGCAGGAATAAATCCGTATTGCACATGTATTTTTTCGAGGAGTTGCTCTGATACCACCTTCAAACCTCCTTGGATGGCTAACATGTGAGTAGTTGTCCTCTTAAATCCGTTAATCATTACATACCCTATTCAAAGCACGACAGCCGGTTGCACCCTGGAACCCGGATCAGACAGTTTCAATCTGAGTTTGATTTCGTCATGGTCACCTTTCGCCCCAGCATGAGCGCTTAATTAATCATTTCCCATCCGATCCAGCTCTGACACTACTGCGCCCGACTCTTGGCAGATGTCCTCGTGAGTCCTCTGGTAGCTTGTTTTATTTGACCATTCCTTACCCGTTAGCTCAGCTCGCGCATCAACCAGCTACCAACTGAAATTCTCACATCTATTTTCCTTTACACTACCGAATTTATCCACAAGGCCTTTATACGCACTCGAATGACGAGATTATCTCGTCAGTTGACAATAATCCGCCTCGTTTGCACCCGATGGGATAGCATCGTGGTCAAAACGCCCAGTTTCTGGACCCTGTTGTGTCTTCACCCCCCGAGTATGAATTTCAAACGCTCAAAATCACCGCCCGCCGATGCACTGTCCCTCTGGCTTGAACGATCTGCGGACTTACCCCTCAACATTGTACACCTCCACCTTGACCATGAATATCTCGAGGACGAGCCAACAGGGGCCTTGAACGTTATTCGCCAATCTATCGCTCGCTGGCGAACTGCCAATATCTACGTCGCCGGTGATGCTTCCAACATCCTCACTCAGTTCTCGTTCACCGATGCTCGCTGCCTCCAAACACTTTCATGTGATGTAATGTCGGAAAAAGAATCCATTGATATAATTAAACATGCTGGCAATCTACCCAACCTCCGTTCTTTCCTTCTCACTGTCCCATCTCCCCTTGCAGCCCGTACTATGAGCAGCCATATGGCGAATGTTCTAAAAGGTCTCACCCACATTGACCTTGCATTCTTCACTAATTGGGACGAGGCGTGGCAGGTATTGCGGCAGTGTACCTCCGCCGTTCAAATGGTCCTCGATCTGCAATGCCCTTTAACCAACAACAATGTCAGCAGCCCCCCGTCGCCCGCCACCTTTGACAAGCTGATTATTCTGGACATTAATACTCAACCTTGGATGCACCCCATAACGCTTCTCCCACTGCTATCACTACAAGCACCGAACCTGAATGCGCTAATTCTATCCACCATGTCAACTCGAGTTTTTCCGCTCGTGGAAAAATTATCTGACTACCTTACGGGAACTCTACACAGCCTCTATCTTCTCCGCCTAGGACACATTGACATCGACGACGTTATGCGCATTCTTTGTGCACCTAGTGTCACTAGAATTCCTGTCGTAGAAGTTACATCGAGTGGCGACCACGAAGAGCTGAAGGAGCTCCTAAAGACTAGGCACAGCGAAATTGAAAGGGACGTGAAAGTCGCAAAGGATTTGAGTTTTTCGGGGTTTTCAGTATTGGGATGGAACGATCGTTCAGTCACTCCATCGGCTTCTTTAAGCAATTATCTGTCCGATAGTTTTGTAAAGCCGCTCAACACGATGTTACTATCCGACTAGCTAGGTATCTGTAGATTAGCATGTAGGTGTATAAACCCTGATGACTCTTGATTTTGGATCACTTCCTGTATCGAGTCATACAAATGGCAATTCACACTGAATGCACTCTATATTAGGCTTCGAGGCTTTTAGATGGTGAGTTCCTGAGCGAAACGTCCTTGCGAGACCGTAATCATAGTTCCAAAACCAATCAATTTCATCATTTTACGTGCAAGTGCAGAAGAAAGTGTGAACTTCTTCGGTGGTTTATGGTAACGGACGTCAGAGGCTCGCTGTCGCCGGAGTGCATCAGAGTGTGTTTTGCAGTGGGGCTAGAAGTTCCCCAGCTCCAAGTGAAGCATATGCACTGCTGCAACCCAAACAGCGCCCGGACGCTGAGGTCAATATGTCGAACGGTCAATACTACCTGATCAAAGAGCTCAGGTGGACTTTCTTCGGTTCCGCAACATTGGAGTGGAGTAATATTTAATCAATCAACTAATTACTGTTCATATTGTCATGGAACCACCGAGATATTGTGCTAAGCTCGGTGATTTTTGTTGTAGTATGGTGCAAACAGAATTTATGTCCCGCATGATACTGTCAAAAAGTGAACTAACTCGTAGCTGTTTGATGATACTAGAACGCCTCAAGATATCAGAAACACGAAGCCATGAAAGTAGTCAATCAAAGGTCGTGTAGATAGAAAATCACCCCCGAACATGATATTCATCACACGGCGAAGCCATCAACGGAGATGAGTGATCGTGGCGTTCCCCGTGTCAACGGATCACCAACTCGTTCACACGTTCGCTCAGTGAGCTAACATGAAGAATAGAGCAAGAATTTAATGCATCCCCACAGTTGGGTACGGCAATTTATGCATTAGGGGTTAAATCACTTCATTGTGGCATTTGCTCCGAAGAGCCGCTGGTTCGATTCCAGCTACGGACATACGGTATAAGTTTTCTTCCCAGCTTGAAGCTCGACTGCCAGCGGCATAGTCCTAAAGCTGGTCATTCGGGTCTGTACAACCCTGTGAGAGGTCCACACCCATCACCAACTGCACATTCGCTTGAGTGGCTCTGGACTAGGTCCTTCCAGAAGGCTGTAGGAATAAAACAGTATTTTGTACAAGTATTTTTTGGAGGAGCTGCTTTGATACCGCCCTATCGCCTTCGGTGCCTAACATGAGCAATTGTCCTCTTAAGTGCGATGATCATTGAACGCCCCACCCAATCGCCACAGCGGATCGCACCCTGGAACCCAGATCAGACAATTTCAATCTGAGCTTGATTTTGCATTGGTCACCTTTCGCCCCAGCATGAGCGCTTAATTATTCATTTCCCATCCGATCCAGCTCTGGCACTACTGCGCCCGACTTCGACAAATGTCCTCGTGAGTCCTCCGATGGCCCATTTTATTTGACTACTCCTTACTCGGTAACTCAGCTCGCCCATCAACCAGTTACCGACTGAAATTCTCACCTCTATTTTCCTCTGCTCCACCGAATTTGTCCACAAGGCCTTTATACGCACTCGAATGACGGGATTATCTCGCCAGTTGACAATACTCCGCCTCGTTTGCTCCCGATGGGATAATATCGTGGTTAAAACGCCCAGTTTCTGGACCCTGTTGTGTCTTCATCCCCCGAGTATGAGTTTCGAGCACTCAAAATCACCGCCTGCCGATGCGCTTTCCCTCTGGCTTGAACGATCTGCGGATTTACCTCTCAACATTGCGCACATTCACCTTATCCGTGACTATTTCGAAGAGGAGTCACCAGGGGTCTTGGATGTTCTTCGCCAATCCACCGTTCGCTGGCGAACTGCCGATATTTACGTAGCCGGTGATACTTCTCACATCCTCGCTCAATTCTCATTCACCGATGCTCTCTGCCTCCACACACTCTCATATGAGGCATTCTCAGAAAGAGAATCCATTGATATCATTAAGAATGTTGGCAATCCACCCAACCTTCGCTCCTTCTCTCTCGCTGTCCCATCTCCCCTTGCAGCACGTACTATGAGCAGCTATATGGCGAACGTTCTCAAAAATCTCACCCACATTGACCTTGCATTTTCCACTGATTGGGACGAAGCGTGGCAGGTATTGCGGCAGTGTAGCTCCGCCGTTCAAATGGTCCTCGAGCTGCGATGCCCTTTAACCAACAGTAATGTCAGCAACCCCCCATCACCCGTCACCTTTGATAATTTGATGATCTTGAACATTAACACTCGACCTTGGATGCACCTCACAACGCTTCTCCCCCTGCAATTATTACAAGCACCGAACTTGAATGCGTTAACTCTATCCACCACCCCAGCTCCAGATTTTCCGTTCGTGGAAAAATTATCTGATTATCTTGCGGGCACTGCACGGAGCCTCTATCTTCTCCGTTTAGGACACATTAGCATCGACGACACTAAGCGCCTTCTTGGGGCACCTAATGTCACCAGAGTTCCTGTCGTAGAAGTTATATCAAGGGGTGACCATGAGGAGCTGAAGGACCTCCTAAAAACCTGGCACAATGAAGCTGAAAGGGACGTGAAAGTCGCAAGGGATTTACACTCCCCGAAGCTTCCGGTACTGGGATGGAACGATCGCTCAGTCACTCCGTCGGCTTCTTTAAGTAATTATCTTTCCGATAGTTTCGTAAAACCACTCAACATGTCGTTACTATCCGATTAGCAAGGTACCCGTAGCTCAGCACACAGCACACACAAAAACTCCGATAACCTCGAGTCACTTCCCTGCATCGTGTCATCCTGAATAAACTTTGCTCTTTTGAATGATGACAGTGGACACGGCTTCAAGTTGAGCTCTGCAAGCATCAGATGATATGATTCCTTCTCTATTAACATGTTCAACTGAAGTCTCGTATAAAGCTCTCAGTCAGAGTCTCTACCGGGGTATTCATTATCTTCAGGAACCTATTACAGCTAAGCTTGGAGAGCACCACATGCAACCCCGGATCGCGCCTGAAGATCAATTCTAGCTTCGAAAGAGGATTGCGGTGGTATGACTGCAATGAATGTGATATATTGTGCTTCGAGCTTGAGAGTACCCGAGTGAAACGTCCTGGCAAGACCATAATTCTAGTCTAGTCTAATTTCATCATTTTATGTTGCAAGTCTAGGTTAGCCTCGTTTGGGCCTTGGCTTGGTGCATGAGTTGCAAGCGAGGCGCAAGTGCAGAAAAATATGTGAACTCCTCCAGTGGCTGTGACTTGTCTTTAGGGTACTAACGTATGTCAGAGGTTCGCTGTCCTTGGAGTGCGTTAGAGCGCGTTTTGCAGTGGAGGTGGAAGTTCCCCAACTCCAAGTGAATCATATGCACTGCTGCGACTCGAACAGTGTCTGGACGCTGAGGTCAATACGTCAAACAGTCAATACCACCTGATCGAAGAGCTCAGGTGGACTTTCTTCGGTTCCACAGCATTGATGGGGAGTAATATTTAATCAATCAAATAATTACTGTTCATACTGCCATGGAACCATAGAGGTCTTGTGCTAAGCTTTGACTTCTGTTGCAACGTGGTGCAAACCGAATTTATGTCCCGCATGATACCGTCAAAAAGTGAACTAACTCGTGGTTGCTTGATGATGCTAGAACGCCTCGAGATGTCAGACAAATACAACACGAAGCCATTGAAGTAGTCCAAATCAAAGGTCGTGTAGATGGAAAATCACTCTTTGAGCACGATGTTCATCACACGGCGACGCCATCAACGGAGATGAGTGATCGTGGCGTTCCACTCATTTCAACGGATCAGCAACTCGTTCCTGCGTTCGTTCAGTGAGTTAACATGAAGAATAGAGCAAGAATTCAATGCATTCCCGCAGGTTGTGATTTTATGTATTGACTACTTGAGAGCTAGGTGGTTTTCCAGTTGTTGGGAAGAGAGCTTTGACTGAAAAATAATAAGTTACGCCTTAGTTTCACTAATCATACCACCAGATCAGTATCAGTGACAGCCGGACACAGGCTCATTAAGCTTGCCTTCCGAGAATGACAGTACTTCTCTGTACTGTCAAGACTTCTATCACCATATGGGGTCCGACGTCATTTAATGCCTTCCACTGCTACCTTTCGAGCGCCAGGCAGAGGAATAATCATGATAAAAGGCTCTATGTTTTGAAGGATACCCCAACGAGAAGCACACCAATTCTCAGCAAACTCCTCAGCCACCAGCAACCATGCAAGCATTCTTCACTCTTCTATTCACCGCGATCTCGTTCGCTCTCGTTCAGGCTGCACCATCTGCATGCCCTCCAGGTGTTAACGGCGCTACACTCTCACTCATCAAAGAGTTCGAGGGTTTCGTCCCGAAACCTGCACCAGACCCAATCGGTCTGCCCACAGTGGGCTACGGCCATTTATGCAAGACGAAAGGCTGCTCCGAGGTCAAATTTCCATTGACCGAAGCCACAGCGACCACTCTCCTTGTAAACGACTTGAAGCAATTCGAGTCTTGCCTTAACCGCGCTATCGGTTCGAACGTCCGATTGAACGACAATCAGTTTGGCGCGCTAGCATCTTGGACGTTCAATGAGGGCTGTGGGAACATGCAGTCTTCCACTTTGATTAAGAGGCTGAATGCCGGCCAGAACCCGAACACAGTTGCGGCGGAGGAGTTGCCAAAGTGGAAGATAGCTGGTGGACATCCCTTACCGGGGCTTATCAGGAGGCGGGCCGCCGAGGTCAAGTTGTTCCAGACCGCCTCGAGCACTATCGTTCACCCATGTTAATGGGCGATGTGACGGAACCCTGTTGTGTCATTATGAAGTCAGGTTGGTGTTACGGACAGTACCAGGTGTTATTCTTCGTTCAAAGTGTATTGTCTCTTCTTGCTAGTACAGAGCTCAGCTAAATACGGTCCCTGTGTTATCTTTTTGATAGTTTTTTTGTGCTGTAATCGAGATGATAGATAACCCGTGGCTACACTCGGGCTTAAGGCATATCAATGTTAATGCGTAACGGACCAGGTTTCGAATTTTGAGAAAATTGGACTGTGATTCTTCTAATAACGAGTGATCTGAATGCTACATGTTATTAAGTATACCTGACTGCGAGTCAACTACAGAAATTTACAATTACGATTGTGTCAGCACCGGACCCAAATTCTACAGTAACTAAATTCAAGCCGACATCGAATGTGAATCCCCTCAAAAACGGCTCGGATAGCACTCCCAGAGTGCTCAAACCTTCTTCTCATACTTGGAAATGATCCGCCACCACTCCATCGTACGACCGCACATCCGCACTGAAGGCGAATCCGGTATATAAAAAAACTCTTCATCCCACTCCGGATCCGTCCATCCAATAAGAAGCGCACCATCCAACAAAGGCTTGCATTGAATGTTCTTCTTGTTCTTCTGAGCTTCCGGCGCTTTTGACGCTCGGGGAGAGGCATGTGCAGTAGCGTTAGACGTATCAGCGTCAACGACGACCTCAGATGAAGCAGCAGCGGCCGTCCTTTTTCGATCTTCCTCAACAAGGGCCGTCTCAAGATCCTTGAATTTATCTGGATCGGGGTAGATTATTTCGAGGACACGAAGGTTTTGAAGTTCGGGCGCTCGAATGACCGTAGAAATCTCGGTATAAGGGAGTGAATTGATGATGAGGACTTGTAAGGACGGACATCGCTTGAGCACTTCTTTGAGTTTCGCTGGAAGTGGCGAACTGGCTGGAGGTGATCCATGACCAAAGAAGTCGGTGTAGTTCACGCATAGAACCGAAAGCCTGGGGGCGTGGAGAAGTGTGAGAAACGGAGAGTCGAGTTCCATGACAACGATTTCGATGACTCGAAGGTTATGAAGGTAAATTGGTTCCGTTGTGGCTGGAACAAAGTGCTCCACTCCTGGTTGAGGGAAATACAGCGTTATGTGCTCAGCAGAAGTGCATTTGCGGAGGACATCGATTGCGAAGGGGAGTACGTAAAATCCGAGATAAAGAGAAGCGAGTCGTTCGAGTGGAAAGTCACTGGTCATCGCATAAGCGCATCGAATATTGCACGGGGCCCAACGTAAATGTCGCAGGGATGGCGCAAGACTCAGTTTGCGGATGATCTGGTCCATTTTGTCCGTTTTAGCGCAACGGAGGGTCACGTTTGCAAAGTCAAGCTCCGCCGCCCGAGCGAGGTCGTATTTTTGAATAGCATTGGAAATCGATTCGGATGATCTAATGGAGAGATGCAGACGCAGAGAATGCCACCGGTGAATGGCAGTGGAAAGGATATCGAGGGATCGTATAAATCGGGTTTCATCGTCTCTGCCTTCATGTGATAAACTCAGTTCAATCGAAAGCGACACTTCTGCTGAAAGGGCGATCCAGTGGCTGAGGGTAGTAAGCGGAGGTACTGGAGTTTTTGATTCATTGAATGCGATATGGATGTGGGACCAAAGCCGGGGAGAACTTGTGACAATCATATCCCAAAGCCGGGATACCAGACGTATGGCTGTCGTATACGAGGATAAGCGATGTGCGCATAACGAGTGAGGATCGATGCAGAACAGGAGGATGAGACGAAGAACGTCGTCTGGAAGATTGTCAACGGAGGTCCTGGATATCCAACGTTCAGTGAGTTTGGGAATGACATGCTGGAGCTTGTGCATACATTCTGAGAGCAGCTTCGCCTACAACGTTCGATCTATATTGTTTCAAGAAGAGGTTGAGCTAAGTCATCACAGGACAAGCAAAGTCAAAGTGAATTTCAGTCGGAGCGCCAAGGTACCGTGGGAATAGTCTACATCATCGTCCATTGTTCAGTGCACCGCCGCTGACCTCGCTCTTTTCGAAGCCTATCGCCTGGCCTCTGACATATAAAAGTTCATTAATGATACATGAATACGGTGCTTCTCGCCTCGGAGGTCATACCGCTAGTCCATCAGTTGATGTATCACCAACACAGCAATATGTTTCGTCATCGCTGTCAGGTTAAGCGCCTATAAGTAATAGTAAGTTGAAGTATCCAATCATCCCCTTCTATTAAAACGCAGTCCTTTCCAATCTCATCTGCTTCTCTTATCTCTTCGCCGAGTCCCAAGGTTGCTTCGGTAGTCACGTGCAGGGAGAATATATAGCGAATGAGCATACGGTGTCTTTGTTTTATTACGGGCGCCAAATTACGGGCTATGCGGCACGTTATCATAACGCTAGACCTTCTCGGTCGTTAATCCTTTGCTGCTTCTGGAAAATTCACTGAGAAAGCTCGAAGTAAGCTCAGATCTCCCTTCTTCGGTGGTAAAAATCAGGTAACAGCTGTTTTTCAAAAGTAGCTTGGGCAACGGCTGCTCCGAATTCCTGCCTACGGTCCTTGACCATACGTCCGCAGATGAAGGCACCCCCTTCTAATGCTTTTGTGTTCACTCTGTTTATGAGTTGGGCGCTTGTTGAATACGTACACAGTTACGCGTCGCGTTTTCAGCGCTTTCCCCACTTGTCCTACACCATCATCATGTACCTCGCTCGCTTCTTGACATTCGTCGCTCTCCTCCATGTTGTGTTGGCTCAGGCAAAGTCTTCCCCCGGGCAGGGCTCGTGTTTACGCAATTGCATAGGACGGTGTATCAGTAGGTGGATAGACATGCGTGCTCAGAGTCGTGATATTGATCCTTCCTTGGAACATGCTTAGCCGACAACTGTAAATCTGTCTCGTTAATGGTGGAGAAGGATAGGTGTGTGAGCAAGTGCTACGAGCATTGTAATAGTGAGTTTTGACACCTCTAGAGATATTCTAACGCTCATGCTACCAACAGATAAACCTTGTACCAATGGTGAAGAGGGGTCGCGGTAGTGGATGAGGATAGTTGTCACGACTTGCTAGCAAGGTTCCATTGCCAAACTACAGCATTAATGAGCCGAATACTTGCCATGCCTATGTACCTTATCAGCTTATATTCTTTTCTCCAAAACTATTCGCCACAGACAAGCAAAACGCATAGCCATAATATTTGATGCCCACTCATCTTTATTGGACCCAGACGGAATTGGGCCACAGGATATGCTACTCGCAATCCCTGCTGCCCAAGGGAACCGACTGAGACCCGAGGACGATTGCACTAAAAAGCGCTTGTGCATCTTAGATAGCGCCAGGGATATATAAGACAGCTATCGGAACTGTTATTGTTCTGCCGGTTCGCCATAGCAGTCAGACAAGGACATGAACAAGGATTCGCACAAGGGCAATGAACGTCAGCTAGAATAAGTTCTATCTTAGTCGCGTAAACTCTGCATAACTCCTGGATCGCTCCCCCACTCCTGTACTTCCCCACTCATCTCGAAAACAATCTCCCCGCCACCTATGAGTTGTTCGTGACTAAGAACAGGTATCACTACTGCTTCTCTGTTCACTGTTAGCGATTTTACGTATTTCTTCTGTGGCGCTCCCGTGGATTTTATCGTTAATCGCTTTGAATCGGACTGGCCGTTAATTGCGTTCGTCTGGGGCCAGTCGATAATCATTTCGTCGAAAAAGGGTCTATCAATACAAATTAGTCATGCAACAGTCGCGCGAGTTGGGTATACTCACGTTCCAACAACGTATTCACCAGAAACAGGATTAACTGGATAAAATCCCATGGCACTGAATATATACCAGGCGCTCATCTGCCCGCAATCCTCGTTCTGACAACACGTTAGAATAAGGATAAATACAGTGTACATCGAAGACTTACCCCTGATAAACCTTGAGGGGTATTATTGTAATTTTCTACAGCGATCGTACGAATTCTTTCTTGCGCTCGGAATGCAGCTCCAGCCAACGAGTAGAGGTAGGGAATGTGATGAGATGGCTGTACTGCATGTCAAACTGGAAAGTTCGTGCAAAGGAAGCCCATATATACCTCATTCGTGTGCTGATTGTGACCACCATCGAAATGTTCATCCAAGCTTTTGACGAAGCTTACATTCCCACCCCGATGTTGAATAAGCTGGGGAACGTCGTGGACTACGTCAAACGTATATATCCATTTATCACCTAAACCCACTCAATAAAATGTGAATGATAAAGCCGGAAAGACGGACCTTCAGTCCAACCATTGTCAGGGCCAGCTAAACTTCCATTAGCATTGCGAGCTTCCATGAAATTCGTCTCGTTATTGTATAGAGTAAAAGGAACACGTCGCGAGCGGTTCAGCAGAAATGATGTGATGTTATCGGGTTTGCCCAAAGCTTTGGCTACCACATATACTGCGTAGTCATCGTCTACATTGAAATGATTATCAGCTGTTATGAGCTCATTTCGAGCACAGTTCCACGCACAAGCGTAATCCAAGGTCCGAGAACCACTCTCTGAGTGAATATCATCTGCAACCCAGCCTTTTTCAGGATCGTTGTAGACAGTGGACAATCCCGCGCGGACTTCATAATCAACGTCCTAATAGCCAACAGTTAGCAGCTTGAGTGATGACAGGGCCTTATATCGCGCATTCACCTCTTGCCGATCACGGTACCTGTATTTTGTCGTCAGATATGTCGTTACCACGAGTGACATTTTCCCTTACATGGTATCAGAGTCGGCCATGGGTGGCACTGTCGCATCCTTCCAGACAGCCTCCCAGGCTAGTTCACGATCGAACCCTGTCACATTCTTCACGAAAGCTTCGCCAATAAGTGAGTCCGCGTGCGTTCCAACCTAAATAGGAAGTTCAGCCCAAAGCCCTGCAAACATGCCGCGCAGAAGACGCCCACCATGATATTCGTCTCCACGATGTTCTTCCACATCGGCAGCCAGCCTCCCTGAACGTTACTCAATTCTAGCATTATCGCCCAACGTGAAATGAATAGGTCCTAACCTCCTTAAAATCGTTCAGCATGCTAGTAACCATCCCAGGTACCCTCTCCGGAGCGAAAAGAATTGTCCAAGCCCAAGTAGCTCGGTACGTGTCCTACAAGGCGATTAACACGTACTCAGAACCATTAAGGAGATTGGTACTCACCCAGATCGAATACCCAGTATACGACTGGCCTTCGTGGACTCGATTATCGTATCCGCTGTAATAACGATTTTCTTCATGTTGTTCGTTTGGGTATTGCAGCGCATGAACGACGCCAGTATAGAATATCTCCAGAGATTCATCAATAGCGCCTTTTATTTGTATGCGATCTAACTTTTCTGCCCATTCGCTCCTGACGGCTTTGGCTGTGGCTTCGAGGGAACCTGGCAAGATATCGACGTTCTCATCTACGATAGCCATTAGAGAAAATCCTTTTTAGTATGCCGTAGTAGCCGCTCACCTAGGCTCTGAGGCTTATCCGGTATCTCGAGATCGATATTACGTCTCGCTTGTTCCTCCGATATGAAACTCGTCCCAACTCGCGCATTCAACACAAACTTCTCACCCCTTTGTGACCTCGGAAACATCGCAAAAGCACTCAAAACCGACCCCGCAGTCGATGTCTCGCCTCCGAGGTAGGTGCCATTCGTCATGAGACCAGCGTCTCCAAGTGGAACGTCAAACCGAGCGCAGAAATAGCCCTTGAAATGCGAAGCTGGTTCCTTAATCGAGTTTGGCGTGATGATAGCATCTTGACGTTCGTTCGAAGAACCGCATATCTCATTGGTGGACTGGGAAATAGACACGTTCCCGACAGGGAAAAGGACCACAGATGGATCGTCTCGTCGAATGGATTGGCGAACGGCATCGATGAGGATATAGGGAGTGCTTGCATTTGGTGCCTTCAAAGCAGGAGTGAATGTGAATCGGAGGTGCCCGACCCGAGACGCTAACGAAATACTGTAAGCGTCCCGACTTTCACGATGCTTGGGAAGAAACAAACTCACTCGAGCTCTGTTCCACCAGAACTGTCCCTCCAAAGCCATCTTCAAGCTCAACTCTGTAATATCCAGGGCTAATCACCTCCCCTCCTCGCTGCTTAAATCCGCCGACAAACTTCAATCCACGCTCCTCGAAATCCGCTTTGACCTCTGCCGGGTCCCCTGATGGCGCAATGCCTGGAACCAGTGCGAGACTCGCCGTTTCTCCCATCCATATCGCGGGCTGTCGAGTTGCTTGAAAGCCATGAATGGTGGGACTGCTTTCTGAGATATTGTATGGTAGATGAGAGATATAGTTGACGCGAGTCTGAGCAACCCAGCGAGTCATAGCGAACGGCGGGCCCGTCGATGGTATCATGCCTCCTGACAGATCTGGTCCGGGTCCATCGTTACCTATGAGACTTGATACAATCAGCATAACATAGATTGCTAGCAGGACCTTATACCTACAGATTGACGTGGTCAACCGCCTCACTTGGTGGTATCCTGAACCGCGGAGGGGGTAGTAGACGACCAGTAGGGGTGCGGTCTTGAGCTGAAGCTTGGACTGAGCTAAGTAGCACTGCTAGCGGCGCTAGTGCTGTCTGGAGAAGCCACATCTTGTAAGATGCGTCCAGGGATTTGACCTTCACTCAGGAAGCTCCGAACAACCAGTTTAATAGTGCTACATGAGTTGCTTGAAACTCGTGCTTCAGCTTCCCGGCTTCTAAGAATAGGTCATTACTGCTAATCCCGCGCGAAAGGCCACTAGATCATCACCTATCTCACGGTTTTGGTCTCGTGAGACCACTTCATGACTTCGAGGCGAAGAGAATATTATTCTGGAATGGGACATATGGACCCTTGATTCCTTGTGATCCCTTCCTTTTGGGGCACGCCGAAGGCTTCAGCTACTCTTTAGAGCACATTCACAACGCCTACACAAAACGTGAGATACTGTCCATGCGGCTCAGAACTTCGTGCGCCAACCTTGTCGTCATATCAGTCACCCGAGACGCAAGTTGTCGATGGAGAGCATTGACCTGAAATAGCTCGAGATACGTAGCCAGTGAGCTCGAACTTGATGAGGAGGATCTTGTGGAGCGAAAACGATGGTGAAGATGAAAAGGCGCAACGGCAACCGTATGCTAACCAGCACTGGCTGAACTCGTGTTATTGACTTGTACGAGTATGGCCTTAACAGCAGGTCATGTCTCCCGAATTGACATTCAGTTGATTTGGGAGATGGTAAGAAAGTTATGACGAGGGCCAACATTATGCGCAAGTAGGATCAGCTCAGGCCGTGCTGGCTATCATGACGCCGACCGTTCTTACGTCCCGGTCCGGGGTCTGAGCTGGTACTGTCACGTGACCATATAATGCAAGCCGCTGAGGAACGCCAAGGCTTGCTTCCTTCCCTACTTCGCCTCTGGACCTCTGGATGACTGACACTCTGCCCCAGCCGACCTCCCATTTTACCCTCTCTATGAGCTACAAGCCCGGTAGCTCAATCACTTTTCTGGTTTGGCTAATTCTTCCGGCGACGTAACGAATTCTGGTCGTATATATGACAAACTACACGAATAAATCAATTTAACTGTCGCAAAGGTCCTTCTAACGAATTACATCCACCATTATACAATAATAAAGACATGAATGCAATGTCAATCTGCTCAGTCGACTACTTCTTCCCCATTTTCAGCCACTCCTGAAGGCCCAAGCCTTTGTAGATCTTGTCGAGACCCTAGATGCGTGTGCATGTCAGCTTTCAGACTCGGTAGATACTGGAACTGACGATACTTACCGTAGCGGCGACGATACCCTTCAGCAAACTGTCGAGACCAAGGCCGCTTAACTAGAACAAAAGGTGAGTTCGAGTCGTCTTGGAACCAAAACTGAAATCACTCACGAGTCTCCCCAGCAGGTTAAGGACCCCCGCAAGAAGCAAGCCCACTCCAGCAACAATTTGAGTGAGTGGCTCTGATGACGATTCAGTAATCAACGAGGAGTCCCATATGCAAATTGACGTACGGCTCAACGCATCAAGTAGAGGACCAAGGTCCCTCTTGGCTTTCGGGAAACTATCCAGCTTGTCCTTTGCCCACTGGATCGTACCCTCAACGTTCTCTGCGAGCTGGATACGACTAAATACAGTCGAATAGCTGTATAAAGCCAAGACGACTTACCACTTTCAACGCCTCTGCGAGACGCTGTTCTGAAGGCGTGGCAACATGGTCTTGCATATTCCTTTTTGATTTGTTTGTCAAGCGCTTGTCGGGATCCGCTCCATGGACAGCACCCTTAGTCTCATTGAGAATCTTCTCCGCCTGTTCGATAAGAGGCTTGACTTGTTTAACCAGTTCAGCTTCGTCCCGGTCTTCTTCCTTCTTCGCCTCCATGTTCTCGATGTGCTAGAATGATAATCCAGTCAGACTCTTAGAAGGCGGCGACACACGTAAGTTCGAACCCACCTTGCGAATCATCTGGCAAATCGGTACAACTCGCTCATTGGCATCCTCGATGATCAATGACAAGCGGTCGGCCAAAGCATTATCTTGATCAATTTCTTCCTGTGTGCGAGGGTCTCCCTTCGGCACTCCTCCCTTATTTTCTTCCGCTTTCGGTCCCGTTCCGCCCTGAGAGGCAGCTGCAGAGGCTTTGGAGCTGGTAGTAGGGTCAGACATTATCAGTGATACGATGTAGAACAAGTGTGTTTTCGAGTAACTTTGAGCACACCAACAGTGTCTATCCCCTGTTTTATAGCGCCTAATCGACATACACCAACTCAAATCCATTGCGCACTTGACGCCTCAGCGAGCCACGTTTTGCGTCATTGGAGCTGTCATTTCATGTCATCTCTATCCACACTGCTTGGCGCCTGCATAATGGGGGAGGTACATTTGCGATAAAAATATAATTTGAGTAACTTACGATGAAAATAAATAACGCAGGGATCTCAAGGGATGAGAATAACGGAGAGGAAACAAAAAGAGGTAAGTTGGAACAAACGGCCCAGGGGCAAAGGCACAGCACTGTGGAGAGGGGTGGGGAGGTGATGCAACAAGTTACAGTGGGTGTTGTGTGAGACACCGTGGGGCTTTGCGGGGTTACCATGAGGGGTAACTAGGGTGTAGGGGTCAGTCGACACAAATAAACAGATAGATTATGTGAGGCTATTTTATCTACCGGTCTGGAGTACAACGATCATTTACCTCATTTCTGCCATTCGATTGCACCAAGGCATATATGCGGATACCAGGCTTACTGCGGGTGTTTACACCGGAGAATGGCGGTGAGAAGAGAAAACCCCGACACGCGTATCGTGAGATATGCTATGATGCAACGAGCAGAACGACATGGCTTGAGTGAAGCGTACAACAAGCTATGAATACAAGTGAATGCGGAGATTAAACTATTACACAGGACTGTGGTGATGGTGCAGCCGCTGAAGACATGTGTATCGCGAGATCGGCGGCCTTGTTTGCCTTAGTGGTTAACCAACACAGGCCCAAAGCCAGTGAGGCATGGAGGTTCCTACCAATGCATACAGTAAGAAATTTTACAGGCTTACCTGTGTCTGAGGCTCAACTCGCCGCTAACCTGTTATTGACTGTCACCTTTCGAGGCAGCGGCTGTATTTCTTACCCGGCCCGTAAAGAAACCGGGAGAAAGCCGGCTCCCGGACACAGCCACCCATCAGGACATGAAATACTAAAGCGCTCGGACCTCGCCGTCCTCGCTGTGCCCAACCTATCCCTGCTTAATATATCACCAACATATGGGTCTCTAAAATATTGATGATATGTTAGGGCATTAGCGCAGTCACCTCCAGAGGAAATTTTCCAAGGGCTCCTCCTGGTCAACATTCGTCAGCAAGGCTAGAGTCTTCGTCCGACCAAGCTATGCAAGGTTTACCAAAGGTGGAACACCACCATCCTCTCAGCCTTCAGCTGGACCCACATGCGTCTATACCCTGAGTCGAAGGCTCAGTACTTTCGATTTGGCGTGCCAGGTATCTGACCCATGCCAAGCGCCAGTGCGTATATCCATTTTCCTTGACGACACGTCAAGGGAGCTCAGTGAATAGCTGTGGATTATCTAGATATCTTCGCTGACGCCACAGGCGACTGGTACTACGTCAGCCTGTGAGTTGGCATGTCTACGTCGCTCCCCGAATAAAACCCCATTTAAGGGTGCCTTTTCAGTCAGACGCCCGGATATCTCTCTGGGCTTCAAGAAGAGCTCGCACACAATTGTCAACTGCCTGGCCGATATCCTGGACCTAACGCATCTGGCTGTTATCTGCGGTTCTGAGACACTCAAGTTTCAGCAGCGTTGCTACCTGACGGAGCATTTCCTCTGAGACTGAAGAGTCTTTACCAGATCGGGCTTCATATGAACCAAAAACTTGTTGTCTTGCTCAGGACTACATCAATCATAAAATAAATGGAGTCATGTCCGTGGTATAGCAAGAACAAACGTCCGAATGTAAGCAGTCTTGCGCTGATCGTGATAAGTGAGTCCAAGAATGTATGACTCCCATCAACTTATAGGCGACCGTAGCTGTCCTTATGAAGACCGCTCGCCTTCTGGCATTATTGTCTCATGCGTTTTTCAGCCGGAGTATGCCGAGGCTTCGGTTCTGGGACATATATGGCACGGCGTCAATATGGTCTAGGCTGGTGGAGACGTAAAGCACAGATTAACGCGCACCTGCAATTGGCTCTGCTTCCGAAATGCCCACAACTTCCCCAGGGACTAATGGACCAAGATACTGAAAGTCTTTTTGACCCATTTCATTTTCAACCTTGAGCCGCACGTCGTCGGTCCAACAAATCTCTAGCAAGCACGATATTATTTGGCAACACATGACACTGCGAAAAGGAGGCTCAGACTCACCCTCACAGAAAGCTGCACTACCCCCCATATCAATGCATTCTTCCCAACATTCTTGATGAGGGTCACTTGAGGCGGCGGACATTATGGCCAAGAGCAGACCAGTGACCAGAATTACGACGGTCTTGAAGTTCTTCATGTAGCGGGGTCTGCTGCGACGCAAAGTAAGGAACAAGTTATATACTCGTAGGAAGAAACCAGCACGAAGAGGACATGATGACACGGGAAATCCAGGCTGCAAAGCGAGCCATAGTACACGTGAAGAATGTACCGAAACACGAGGTATTCAGGTTCTTGGCGTCTAAATCGAACCGCTTCTAGATGAGCGCCCCACCTTATCACTTCTCAGGGCAGCCTCAGATTAGTCAAGTATCAATCGAATGATCGACCAATATTTATGTAGCAGTTTCTCTGCTTGATTTAAAACCTGGTCAATGAGCAGAAGACGAAGAAGCTCGTGCACCTCTCACCTCGGAAACGATTAGCACGCATTACACTCCCCTGTTATTCTGCGAGCAATGACCCTCATGAAACTTAAACTCCTGACCCCCAGAAGCTTCTCCCTGGTAAATGATTCAGAGCTGGCGCAAAATGATACCAGCTCACATTCGTATGATGGGACGGCGTTAATAAACAACCTGAAGGCTTGAGCAGGTCGAGTTGAGTTCATAGTACAGTTCCACCATATCAGAGAAGAGTGATCCGTAGAGTATACCAAGCATACTGGCATTTCACATAATCGGGTGCAGGACCATATTCAGAGGGGATCCCTCAGCTTGAGGTTGCCAGTTGCCACAACCACAAGGTCACAGTGAAAGTCGTCAATATATGGAATCAAAGAAGAACGATTAGAGCTCACCTCGAGGCAACTCGCTTTTGACGTTTGAAGCATAAACTCCTGTCTCGGGTGGTCCTTAATATCATTTATTGAGACGAATGGTAGACTGAGAGCCTGAGTGAGCCTGAAGCACGCCCATTGGCAGTAGTAGTGACAGCTTGTCATGCACTATCCTTGTTATTAAGAGATAACGGTAACCAGAGGTGGGAATCCCACTCTCAATCCATGTTTCGAGAAGCATTCCATCGTTTTGTTGGAGTTCGAGCACCTCAAGGCGCCCCGCTAGCAGCACATCAGTCGTGATGAATGAAACCGCCATCGCCGATGGGTTGACAGCGCCTTAATTATTATTCAATATCTATGCAAGGAACGGCAACGTCAGGGGTTACTATGGATACTTCACGAGATGGCCAGTGTACGGGATTGCGAGTTTTTACTGAGCGACGAGAAGTCATTGACGACCGGTGTGGTGCCATATTAAGGTTTGTGATGCACGCAGTCCAGGAATGCAGCCCAGGAAGAGAAGAAGAATCTAGAAGACATGAACATGATTATGTCTTTCACAGTTCAATTAAACTGCCAGTCATAATACTGAGGGGTCGGTTCCTAAGCTTGAACGCTTGAACTTGAGATTTTAGGCGGTACTAGTTGCTAGTACCCATGCTAGCACAGCCACGGCAATACTTTGTATGCAGTCGTTTGGGCCGCAATCATACAACCCTGAGAGCGAAGACTTTCTTGAACTCTTTTCATCATGACCCCGTAAGGACTCTCCAATTGTTCGCGAGTCTTATATGTGTCTCACGAGCTACGATTATTAGGTCTTCGATTGATGCTTTACCCCCAGAAATCCTGGCAGAAATTATCTTATATTCCCCAACCCCGCGTTTATGTTCGCAGCCATCCTGGACTACAGTGCCATGGAGCCAGAACTGGACGCGTTTAAGACTCGTCTCTCATCAGTGGAATTCCATCATACTGGACACACCTCAACTCTGGTCTCACCTTACCATTCACATCGATCCAAAATCACTTCGTAATCCAACGACCTCTTCCGTGGAGTTATGGCTACGCTCCTCCCGTTCGCTTCCCCTCAATTTAGAATTATCAGTGGAAAATAGGGACCCGTTAATCAGCCAAATGGACCATCATGTATCTGACGTCCTGGACCTTCTCTGGAAAGAAGTCGATCGATGGCGTACAATCCATTTTGTGTTGGAGACACGGAGGTCCGAAATGTGGGCTCAAGCAAATCGCTCTCTACTGAATGCTCGCATGCTTGAATTCTTTGGTCTAACTTATGTAGATCTTCGCCCTGGCAGTCGCGATGCGATAGAAGCAACTATGAGAGCTATTGCAGCAGCGCCCGCTTTGCACGCGCTCCAGATCGATTCCTTCAATTGGTCGGTCCTTGGAGCAATTAGGAGGGAGCTAGAGCTCAAAAGGCTCACAAGACTTGACCTATTCATCTGTGTGGATGACCTCAACAATGTTTACGCTCTCCTACAGGAATGTCCGTCCCTCCTGTCAGTTTATCTTCGAATCTGGTGTCAAGTGCAAGAAGAATATTTATATTCGGTACCGCGTATTCACCTTCCGAACCTTCGAGTGTTCTTTGCCGAATGTGACTTACCAATGCATCTTGAAAACCTTCTCTCGCCACTCCTGGCCCCAAAGCTCGAGCTCCTATCCTTTCACTTTCCACCTCCACCTGACTCGTGGGGATCCCCTTTGCTTTCGGTCTCCACCTTTCCGACTTCGCTATGTGTGCTTTCTCTGTCTGAGCTTAACGAGGATCAGATTATTAGTCTTTTCTCTGATTCTCGACTCGCTCAAATTCCAGTCGTCGAAGTGGGAGTTGGCTCAGTGAAGGAGGATGAATTGGAAGAAGTTCGTGATCTTGTGGAAAATTGGGTAGACTTCAAAGGCAATTTGGAAATAGAGGATCTTGGTCGACTTTGGGTCGTTGGCTGGAAAGATCCTGCGGTATTTGTTCAATTTAACGAATACTTTGCTCATCCGTGGACAGAACTGGCTTGAATCGTGAATTGTGCCCCACTATTATTTTCGCATAGCTTGAAGCGTGTCAATAGTCGGACTGTTTCTGGTAGCACGGGGTTTCGAACTCGGGAGCATTCATCGATACACGTTTAATTACCTAGTATTTCTTTTTCAATTTTCAATGGCAAAAATATAGTGGTACAGATTTCATACGATCGCAGTCGCAGAAGCATGAAGTCGCAGAGGAAGCAGAATAGGAGGCAGGTAATAATTGCTTCATTCGATGTCTTATGATACCTTAACCGCAGTCATACATACGAACGCTCCTCTGCAATTCCCAATTGCCTTCGAGTACTCTCTATCATCGACACTACCTCGGGGTCATTCCAGCATATTGCCACTCCCACCGTTGAGGGCGTAACAAACCATCCATCTCGTAACTCGGCCTCTAAACCCCGCATAATATCCAGAACTCCCTCCACAGTAATTGGTTCTTCGCCATACCTGTTGGAGACATGTACATCGACAATAGGAACCTGATCGAATGCGATAATCTCGGTGCAGAGAAACGGTACGATTTCTTTTTTTGGCAATTTCCTCACCCCCAATTTCTTGATCGTCGTATGTCTATCCACAAAATCGGCAACTGCAGAAAAGCCTTCCAGAGTGGTACAGCTCTGGATAGTGAAGGAGATGAGGTTGGGACAGTTTAACTGCTCCAAAATATCTTCGCAATGATATTCAGGATAAAGGCCGACATCGAGGAAGCGTAGGTGCGGAAGGTGAACTGGTATAGGCTCATCCCCTTCGAACCGCTCATCTTCATCAATTTCCACCAGCATTCCATCCAACACAAGGCTCGCAAGGTTAGGATACCCACGGAGAAGGTAGAGGACCAGTCTGAAGGATAGGCTCTCATCTACCTCGATGAACAATTCTGTCAAATCACCACGGGGCATATAATCGATCAAGGTCACTGCCATGATGCCGCAGAAGTCCATCCAGACAATAGATTGAAGACGTGGAATACGTGCGAGTGCTTGGACCAAGTAGTCGGTTGTAGACGACAATTTGTTACTGTCAATGGCCAATATACCGATATCGAGATGAGTGAGCTGAGTAGCACCCGCGAAGTTCCACCTGGAAATCATATCTATAGGGAGGCAGCAGAGACCTTCCATCTCCAGACGTTTCCAGCGAGAAATGCTATTCGAAAGGACTGCAAATATTTCCACGAAATCCTTATTCTCTTGCAAACAATCGCTGTAGTCCTCGTCCATATGGTCCATTGCGAGGCGTAAGGTGATCGGAAGTTTCTTTGAGCGCCAGATCCACTCTTGATAGTATGCTGCCGACGGAGACCGGCGACTTTTGAAACAGAGATCGTAATCGACTATGACAGTAGACCAAAGTCGAGGAGTCGATCGAATGACCCGATCCCAGCTTGTACAGACGAGTCGAAAAGTAGCTCTCGTGTTGCAGAGACTGATGCTATTCCATTCTCCATAAATTCCCTTGTCAGAGAAGTAAATGCAGAATATTCTCCAAAGTACGTCGTCTGGCAGAACGATCCTTAGGACCGCCGGTTCATGGTTAGTTGTCGGTGCCGGGGCTGTATAAACAACGCTTACATGATGATGTACGAAAGGAGGTGTACGGGAGCCGGTAGATAGCGAACTATGGGTAAACCGGGTGTGTGAATGAATAAGGTTGCGACCTGGCTTGACTCTGGGAAGATGGAAAGAAGATGGAGGTATTTGGAGGTAGAGAACGATCCCATAAGCATCGGGCTTAAGTACAGCCAGCGCGAACCAAGTTGAGATGGGCATCATATCAGGCCTAGACAATGAAACTAGGCGCGCCATTTGATCGTTGTGGTTTCCAACAGCGAAGTAGCACTACAAAGCAAGTCGGAGAACCAAACTAAAGAGCAGATCAACCATTGTTTCGAAACAGATGATGAGGTTTAGCTCCACGACGGATGGCTGCAGCCGGGTTATTTTCCATTCACTCGGCAAGAACATTGCGCATGAGGGGAGAAACAAGGTGGCTTTGCTTCTTGAGAAGCCCGAAGTCCGTGATCACCCTTGCACTTACGTCATCACCCTAAATGAAACACGCTATCGCTCGTCTTCAACTTTCTCAACAATCACCTCCTCCTCTCATTTAGATTTGCTCATGGCATGCACGGGATATAATTCTCAGACACACACAAGCGGGGACATAGCGGCTTAGGAAGTTTTCTGTTTCAATTCCCCTCGGCAGGGCTCGGCGACACCAGGGCAGCGCTTGCACTTCTTCATTATATTTCCGGGACAAAGGAGCTCATTCGGTGGCGTCATGAGCCGTATGTGTATATTGCGGCTCATATATGCAGTCTTCTAGCTCAGTTAGTTCCTTTGTGTCTTTACTAAAAATCGATGCGTACACCATAATCGAGGAGATGTGAATGCCACGGTTTAGGAACACCAAGTTTGAAGTAATCCACTTCCTACCCACTCGACTTATATGACAGACCCATCGCAGTGCATAAATAGGTGAGCCTTCATGATCCCCGAGCTCCCGAGGTCGTCAGCACCACCCATTACAAGAGGTATAGATTTGCAGTCGGGTATTGCGTAGTGGCTACATATCGCCTCCCGTGGCGCACGTGATAGCGCAGTGCTCAGGGTTCATGTTCAATTTCTTGTATCTCTTGTATCCAAAAGCTATGTAAGGCATCGTTTCAAGCATTTTTCTTATCTCGCTTTAATTGGAGTAGCATTTATATAGATGCATCAAGAGTTTTCATGACGCTTGGGCGACAATGATACTCTTGAGTGCATGCGCTTTTGAATAAGCAACATCATTACTTTTCATCAGATCCTATGATATCGTCACTATCTGTACTCCGAATTTGATAGAGTTTTCAAATTGGAAATATACTAGCCTGTATGCATTAGTACATTATATGAAATCTAAAGCGCGTGACGATATGGAGCATGCTGCTGGTGAGCTCACCTTTCTTGGCAGGGGTCTGGCCGTGGTCAACTACAAATTGATCCATGTGGCCGACGCTGAAATGACGGTCGTTTGAGTCAAGAGATGAGGGACGGGAGGCGTGCATAGTATTCATATTGCCACAGCTGAGCGGCAGGACATATGATATATCCCTAGACTTGTTTGAAGGTTTTCCGAGGAACAATCATCAAAATCATCTTTCCTGACTTTTCGCCATCTGACCAAGTTACCCTCCGGCCATAGATACGGGCCGTCTCTACGGACTAAGTGGACCGAGTTTTTGGAGGCGTTGATCGAATTGACATTTCCTTTTGTGTGATCCTGTCATCACCTGTCATCGATCCAGAAGAAAGCTTACTTATACTATCAGCCTCTGGTAGCCACTGTTTTAAAACACTAATCTGGAATCCCACCATGAAGTTTTCTCCATTCTGCATCGACGCTTTCGTGCTTGTTTCAACGATGGTTGTCGGACCGGACCTAACACCCGGCTGTGACTGCTATTTCTCCTGCATTGACCCTAGGTACCACAACAAGGGCTGACGAGGGTGGACCGATGATGGTAAGCGACTTTGTCAAATAGGTCTCAGAAAGCCCGGTTTCTTCTCAATGCGATGCGTATGTTTGTGATGGCCCTGCTATCACTTTGACTTGCGATCCGGATGACTATTATTTCAATTGTTATATTGCCGAAGGCCAAACCCAGGAGGGAGGACATTGTGAAGGATATTCCGTTAATGCATGCCCTCCGTTCTCCTTAATGTGAATCGAGATGGATATTGTCTGTCAGATGGCTCCGAGACCATTTTCCCAGGGTGTCTCCTGTCTAAAACCAAGCAGTAAATTCATCGTAGTTACTACAAAAGGACCAAGCGCCACGAACTGTTGGTAGCATCACTTCGCAAGCTTCAACCGGCTGCAGAAGCCTTCGTTCAACTGTGATCACATGGATTTCAGTCAGGGTAACGCCAGGGCTCATTCATCGTCAAAATTCCCGAGCCGACGGTCTGATCAGACCGTTGAAACACTTCCAATGCGGCCAGTATATACCGGTCAACTTCCAACGAAGCTCTCCTGATACTCTTCTGGTCATTTTTTGAACATATAAATGATGGTTTCAAGATGGTTTCATGACCCATACCCTCAGTCAACGTCATGAAGGTTAACCAAGTTCTGTTCGCAATCTCTGCATTTTGCTCTGCTGTCGTCTTTGCGGCGCCCGGCTCGGCTTCTGTAACATTGACCTGTGATCCGGATGATTGCTACTTCAAATGTATTGACTCCGGTTATCATGATGAAGGCGGTCACTGTGAAGGTGGCAATATCAGTGAGCTTTTCGAGCTGTCAACTTTTAACTGGGTCCTAACCAATAACTTTATTACAAGGTGGACACTGCCAGTGTGATGGTCCTATTACACTTTCCTGTGATCCAGACGATTGCTTCTTCAAGTGCATTGATGAGGGGTACACTGAACAGGGTGGACACTGTGAGGGTGGTACAATCGGTGAGTCCTCAATTACGGAATCGAGGAAAACAAGTATGGGTAGCTGATCATGTGCGTAGACGGATTCTGTCAGTGCGATGGTCCTCAAACCACCCTACCTCAATCAACGGCGGCATAGACGCCAAATCGTACTGGATACCCTCGAACGGTAGTTAAGCACGACTCGGAGTCGGTAGCACTGGGGTGGATTCGGGATGATGAGATGTGTAGAGCTCAAAATTGCGTGGCGTGTAGTCCATACAGAAATCATGTCTTATGAATAATGAAGACTTTGGGTGATTACTCTGGACCCTTTAAGCGTGCTAGGTCGGCTCTTTGCAGTGGATACCGCCGCATTGAGGGGATTTTGAATGACTCGAGCGCCGTGTCACGAATTGAACGTTGAATGGTAGTAAAAAAAACATAGATAAAGTCGCTGGCGAGCGAGGTCTCGTAGGAAGTACAGTACTACTAGTAGCAGGCAGATAGTGACAAGTGTGTTCTCTTCATTATCTATGACAGCTGCGACTGCCAGAACTTTCCTCCTCGGAAATGCCCAGTTGCCTTCGGAGGCTAGCGATCATCGCCTCACTCCGGGTCAATACAACAAACCACAACTCCGGTCTTCGAAGCCTTGACAAGCCAGCCATCCCGCATCTCAACCTCCCCGCTCTTCATGATATCTATAACCCCATCTACATTGACAGGTTCTTCATCGGCGCCATATGAACTACGCACGTTGTAGATATGAACATCAATCACTGGAATTCGATTGAGCTGGAATATCCCCGTATGGAAAAACGGCACTATTTCGTCTTTCGGAAATTTCTCCATTTTCAATTTCTTGACTGCCGTATGCCTACCGACGAACTCGAAGACTTTGGACACGAGTTTCGGATATAAACTATCGGTGGGGGAGATGATAAAAGAAATGAGGTTGGGACAATACATCAATTGCAGAAAGTCTCCGCAGAATAAGCCCTCGAAACTGATGTCCAAGAAGCGCAAGTGCGGTAGGTGAACTGGTATCTGAGGAAGTTCGTTCCCATCAAACTCGTCGTCATCGCCATAGTCCAATAGATCCCCCGTGAGCGTCAAGCTCATAAGGCTGGGAAGCCCACGAATAAGATCGAGGGCTGGTTTGAGGGACAGTGTTTCATCAAACTCGAGGGACAATTCTGTCAAGTCATTGCAGGGCATATATTTGATCATGGACACTGTCATAAAGCCACAGAAGTCCATCCAGGTAAGGGATTGAAGATGTGGAATATCTGCGAGTGCTTGGGTGAAATACTCGATGGTATCACGGGAGTCGAGGCTCGGCAAGTCGATCCTGAGGTGAGTGAGCTGATAGCATCGGCCAAGTCCCGCTCGGATATCATGTCGATAGGAGAGTCGCAGATGCAGTACAATATGAGCCGTTCCCAGCGAGAAACGCTAGTCCAAAGGATTTCAAGGATCTCCCCAAAATGTTGGTTCTCCTCCTCACAATAGGCGCAATCGTCATCTACGGTACAGATACGTAATGTGATGGGAAGCGCTTTTGAGCGCTGGAGCCAATCTTGATAGTATGATACTGGTGGTGACGGGGGCTCTTCCAAGCAGAGATCGTAGTCGACTACGACAAAAGTCCAAAGCTGAGGAGTTGATTGAATGATCCGGTCCCAGCGTTTACAGACGAGTCGAAAAGTGACTCTTGCATCATGAAGGTCGATGCAGCTCCCCCTTCCAGACAGTTCTTCTTCCAAAAAATAAAAGTAGAATATGCTCGCAAGCATCTCTGTTGGAAAGGTGCGGATGAGGGTGGCCCTTACAATCGTCGGTTCTAGATCAGTAGTCATCCTGTGCACCATCACGGTAGAGGCAGCCTTACATGGTAGTATCTGAGAGGAGTCCACAGGATCCGGTAGGCAGAGAGCTGTACGTGAGCTGAGTATGAAACCGAAGTTGTGATATGGTTCGACTCCGGGAAAGACAGAGCGGTATTGGGAGGAAATGTACGAGCCACTCCCGTGAACCTCATCAGGTATAAGTACTGCCAGCACACAAAGGAAGATGAGATAGATGTCACACCTCGGATAGACAACAAACATTAGGCTCGCCACTCGGCGGTAATGCGGTTTCCAAGGGGTGTGCAGTACAAAGGAAGTCGGAGGATTCCATCGACGACAAGGGTAATCATTGTTCCAAAAGGGAAAGTTCATCCTGGTAGAGCCTTTCAGGCAATTATAATATACGGATATACGTCAAGATGATTTTTCGAGATCTCACCCAGCGTCTTGTGCCTCGAGCTCAGCAGCCTGATTCGCCTTTTAATTTATGTCAGCGTACAGATGAAGGGATAATGGCAGTAGGCTGCCAGGACGTTTTGGAGATATGGGATAGAACTGACCAAAGGTATGTCGTACAGTACATGTTCAAAGTTGGGTGAAATCTGATGGGAGGAAAGGAGAAAGCGTCAATCCGGGGGTCCGTCAATCGGGGGCGGAGCATAGTACTTAAAACTCTGACGTCGAAACCTCTAATTGTTTCCTTCTCTCTCTCACCCGTATACTGCTTTTCATTAATCCCTTTATAAAACAGGAAGGTTAGATAGCTCTTACAACCTCGAGCAGGAATGATCCTGCACGGTATCAGGACCCGAAACGGAAGTGTGCACTGCGACAGTCTACGGTAAACTAGGCGTAACTAATCGTTTGTAGTCACGAACAAGAGTAATCAAACGCTCTCGCTACATGTTGTTTATCAACGGCATATACTTGGACAACCCCACAGTGAGCTGAAGGTGGACATGTGGCTTGGGCTAACCCGCCCGGGTTCTCTTCAGCCTCACAAACCAGAAAATTAACTACATGATCTTGCCGTTGGTTTGCCCCACACTTCTTCCATGGTTACAGGCCTTTTCTGAACGAGTTATATTATCGTAACCGCACATTTTAAGTGGCCAATCTGGAGCTAGTTCTTGTATTTACAGTGCTTTTATAGTCTGGCACATGGATAATATTAAGGCGATGAGGTGCACGCGGCCCCATCCAGGCTTTCTGCTGATATACCGGCCTAAGCAATGTTTGCTCACATCAAATTATCGTGGCTGAGTTGGATTTAGTATGCTGTTGCGGCACCACCGGTAACTACTGACGCTCCAGTTTCCAGAGACACATAGTATTGCGCCCGATGATAAATAGTTTTCCTCCCATAAAGTTGAAAGAAGCAGTCCTGGACAGATTTTTTCACCTGTCAATCCGCTCTCCAGCTCGTTTCGTACATCCTGAGTATCTTTGTTGCTCCTAGACATCAGGCGGTCATGCCAGGGTGACGACCGCTCTCATAGTTGTGCCTTGTTCCTAGTTTCCGTATCGAAGATGTGCCAATGATACATTCAAAACACATTGAACTATCATGGATCTGAACTACCAAACCTAATTCTGTATATAGAGTTAAGTACCTCGTGATCACTAGTGTCCAAGGGTGAAACTTCGAGCTTACCTTTTAAGATCTTACTGCGCCCACGAAAGGCGCTTGGCCTGGGTATCACAAGCAACGCTGCCCACGCCAAGCCTGGCACTCGTCCAACGGTGACAAAAAGCTAAATTTACGTCTATTTCGGATTCCTACCTGGAGATATGGGCCATATGGCTAGGGTTTTCAGGAAGACTACTCAGAGCCATACGAACCTTTTGCATGCTCGTATAGGGGGCACGCCTTGTTGCAGGTGATCAAATGTATTCAAGGGATCAACTCAGAGGAGAGAATGTATTCAGTTCTGTGACTGTGGTGAGGTAACCACCCACCCTTGGCCACCAGACTGAGCTCAATGAATTTTCTCCTAAACGACGTCGCATATGCCTCTGCAGTATTCAAATGGCGGTCCTTTACAGGAATTTGAACGTTTCTATCCAATACACCCCAACACTATCCTGTGAGTAGCCTTATTGCAATCAAGAACTTTAGCCATCGTCACCACTCACTTGGTCAACATTTCAGCTTTCATTCTAGTCATTCACGCAATTCTCGACTGAACTCGATCTCTCTCTCTTACATACGAGACATTGAAAAACACCCCTCTCATTTCTTCAACGACAAGACAATTCGATTCATTCTCCCTACTCATATGGTTCTCTCAATTCCTGAATCAGTGACGCTGGCGTCACTTCCTGTCGAAAGCTTCTTCTACGGTATCTTCGTACTATTGTTCTGTCTCTCTACGGCATTATTCCTATATCGCGATCGGCGTCAAAACCAGCTAAAGCTTGAAGGTGGGACGGGCCCTGCTATTCGTCCAGTTTTGGTGTTGAGTGTCTTGATCTTCTTCACGATCACGGGGGTAAGTAAATACAAATTCGTTTCTGCTTTGTCGCTTGACTGATTCCTCACAAGCACTGGATATTGGCGTGGCTATGTTACTTCTCTTCCGTCAGTCAGACCCTGGGTCATGCAACTGGGATGCGTGCTTCGTATGAGACCCTGAAGAGCATTTTCGTCGTCCTTTCTGTTCTTTTGGCAGACACCGCATTCGTATGTTCTCAACTGCCAAAGGGGACGGTATAACTTATTGACACTGGGAGAAATAGATATACCGACTCTGGACAGTGTGGGGTAATGATAATCGTGTTATTATTATTCCTTGTCTGACCTTGACCGCATTATTGGGTATGCCATATTACCACAAGGTCCAGAGCCAATCGTTACTCAATGTTTCCAGTGACGGGGTCAAATATAATTATGGCTCATATCACGATGGACCTTAGCAAACCCGAGTCTCAGAAGGTATTTGACTCTTGGATGCTAGCAGATATTGTCTTCACTATCTGGTATGTGGTGGGCACTACGAACGATTCCCCGAACACTTAATCTAATTTACCTTCAGTACGAATATATACTGCACAAGTGGGTTATGAACCCATTATCAAAAGCTTATACTAATCGAGATAGCCTTTATATCATGGAAAATATGGAAAGTCACCAAGAAAGCCCAACTGAGTAACACCGGGTTCACATTACAGGTTTGCTATGCGATCCGTTGAAAAAGGTATTTTAATTAAACTGCTCTTGTAACAGTGTGTATTATCGACGATTGTTGAGAGTGCAGCATTTTATACGTATGTGTTTTCTCGAATGCCGATCAGTGTGAAATCTACAGCACTAAGATCATAGGTCTTGGATGTCTGCCGCTTTCGGACTCAATCTTGCAAAATCCCCTGTTGAAACCCTCTTCATCGATGCAAACTCCGCTGTCGCTGGAATTGCGTTCATGTTGATCAATGTCCGAGTAGGTTTGGGCTGGGCAGCAACACAGAATAGGTCGTGGAGGGACGACATGCAACAAAGTCAATTCAAGACTACCAAAGGAGAGTTACGCTTCGTTTTGAATAGCGAACTTACCCCGGGGTCGTCGATGCTAGATGATATACTTGTTGTTGGGCGTGCGAGCACAGTTACTGATGTTGAAAAACCATTGACCATCTGAACGAGATATAGTCTAGTGTAGCCCCTTTCGTTTACACCGCTAATCCGACTTAACCTTGAAAGTATTTTTGAGAGAAATTAACGATTCCCAGATTCAGCAAGAGTATCTTTAGCTATGTATTGGAATCACTCCACACTGTGTGACTTACTACTACAAACCACGTTTTCCAATTGTTTCCCACAGGTGGACGAACACCGCGACTCATCGGGCGGCCCGGCCGAGTGACGTCATTTGAGCTGAACCCAGATCGTCAGCCAACATAATGTATAATCAAGTAGAACCCCCTTGTAATTTCCGCCTACACCTATCATGTCCAACAAGTCGAATGCGGACCAAAGTACATCCCACTTGTGCGCAGTGAATAATTCTAGCAATGCGCGCGATGTCCCACATCCCCAAGCCAAAGATCATGTCCACCGAAACAGGATGGATCGACCACCTTACTCTCTCGCTGAGCCCGAGAAGCCGTTCAATGCAATCTACAAAGGATCTTGCTTCTGTGGGGGAGTAGAGTATGGAATATCACGGGAGAAGCCACTCGGTGCAAAATTTTGTCACTGTCCCACTTGTCAGCGACTTCATGGAGCACCATTTCAATGGGTAAGCAGCATACGAGCATTTGTTTTTCCTAAACGCGATAGCTAATTTGAAAGTATCAGGCGGCGATTCTGCACAAAACGGATGTTCATTTTACAAAAGGCAAGGATCAGCTCATCTACTGGCATCCGAGCGAGAAAACACAAGAATACCTCTTACCCTGCAAAGTCTCCTGCGCTAACTGTCGGACCCCGATTATGGACGAGGGGAGAAACATGCTTCTCCTATTCCCTACGCTGATACAGTTTCACTCGTTGAGGGAGAAACGGAAATGGTATCCGACGTGCGCATTATTCTCATATTATCCCCATATTACTTATCCGGTACTGAATCAACGAGTCGATGGGTACTGCAGGTGTCATATTTTCTATTCGAGGCGAGCAATGGACGTGAGGGATGGCTTGCCAAAGTGGGAAAAACATAAGGAGGAGAGCGCGCTTATATCTGAAACGTTAGACGAGGATGTACCTCCTACGATTGACTGAGGCAGCAGAGGAGATTATGTTCTATCAAAACAAAACAAATGTATGGGTGAGGGATATTGGACGATCACCATCAGGTCGTCTCCATCTGTTGTCTTTGGCACTTCTGATCGTCACGAGCGTCGGTTCTGGGAGGTATTGCATCGGATGAGACCATTCTAATAATTCATTAATAGTAACCAAATGAACAATTGCATGTAACAAAAGGAATGAACAGGATTAATAGAACATATCTATACAAGCATTCTATATTCAGTCGGTGCCCTCCGCAGCCTCATTAATCTCTTGAACAAGTCTGACTGCCTCACGGGAGCGCGGTTTAATCGTACAATCAAAGGGCAACGGATGCCTACAACGGAGCAAGGGGAATCAGCCTTACGCTCGGTCCTTAATGAAGCTTTAAAAACTCACGAAACAGCCCCGGAATCATATTCGCAGCTCGGCGTAATCGGATGACCATCCGCATCCAGCGCCTTCTCAATATCAAACACAGTCAACAGTGATGCAGCTGTCATCCAGATTACAGAAATGCCAATGTGTACACCTGGGCATACCCTGCATTCATTTTATCACTGTGTCAACGGAGGCAAACGGCAAAAAACGGCAAAGACGAACCTGCGCCCAAAGCCGAATATAATATCCGCTGGATCTCGTACTCCGTCGTCCCTCCGTAGCTTCCCATCAGAAGTCAAGAATCTCTCAGGACGAAATTCCTGTGGATTAGGGTAGTCATTTTCGTCGTTCAGCATTGCCCTGAGTGTCGGAGGAAGTTCAGGTCAGGGGAAACCCAGAGAAGCAGCTGCAGGGAAACAGACTTACCATGTATTGAAAAACACTGTGCTGCCGCTAGGGATGCAATAACCCTTGTAGACGTCCGCTGCGGTCGATGTATGTGGAACCCCTTGAATATATAAGACGGGTATGGTTTGGTTATGAGGTTCCGGCTGAAGTGGAGCATTACTTACCTCCAGGGACGATAGATTGCCATCTTTAAAGTTGATGTCGTAAATCATCAATCAGTCTTGGCTATCAAGGAGTGTCAAACGACAATCATATCACGTACCGAAAAGTCTCTTTGACGATTGCCGTGAGATACGGCAAGTACGGCTCATCGGAGTGAGATGGTAGACGATCCTTCCCCACGACTTCATCAAGTTCTCGTTGAGCGCGTTTTTGGATTTCAGGGTAACAAGTCATGGCGAGGATGAATGTTTCCATTGCAGCGCACGTTGAGTCGGACGCAGCTATATCCGGTGTTAGTAGCTTGGACGAGACGGATATTACGAACGAGACTTGCCCATGTAGACGTTCCCAGCAACGTCTTTGAGCGCTGACATATATTCTTCATCGTCTTCGTTAGCGTAGTTCTCGAGACAGAGAGATACAAAGGAAGGGTTGGGGTTGTTACGAGTAGACTGAGCGTAACATTTAGAATCATTGATACCAGGGGTGTCGGAACGAACGTACCCATTTCTTGTACGCGTTTTCGAAAATTCCGTCTCTCAACTTGGACGCATGAGCACGCGATTTCGCAGCTACTTTGTGGAACTTTGTGCCAGGGACCCATGTTGGGAGGTACTTTAACGACGGCATCATATCCACAATTGCGGATCCCGCTACTAGGCAATCCTTGATCGTCTGTGAAGCCATACGGGAGATAGCCAAGTTTGGATCGTTCTCAGGGAGAATATCTACACCGTATGTCATGGAAATGCTAATAGCCCCGGTCATACTAGAATGGATGAGTGCCTTGAATGTGAGTGCAAAATAGGGAGGGATAGGGGCACGCGACCCACTGGTTCAATAAACTGATCAACTCGTTTGGCCGTTCTAGGAGTTGGTGAAGCAGCCGATGGAGATACTTGGCTTCTTGAGGTTGATGAAGTACAGAAGAATTTGATAGGTTGAAATGCTTTTTGAAAAGGCGCCGGCGAGCACGCCACAGCTCTCCATAGGGCATCAAACCAAACTGGAAGCCAAATCCAGACCTGACAGCGATAGACGTCAAGATATTTACAAAAATACCCTCCGGAAGAGAAAAGTGTTCAACAAGTGCACTTACAGTTCCTGTAGCATAACTGAAGCGGGTCTTCGGATTCAAGATTAGTATTAACACTCGAAAAGCCCAAACAGGGGTTAGGCGGGTGCTTACCTGCTTGAATAGATCGCAGACCTCCTCTCCAAGAGCTCTTTAGCGGCATCGTAGGAATTGAGTATGATAATCGACTGTCCGGGGACCTCGAGGTGCAAAATGTCCGTATCTGTCCACAAGTCAACTCGAGAGTCATGACGAATACAACGACGGGGACTGACTGTATATCTTTCCCCATTCTGCCCACACCTTCCACGCGTACGTGGACGGCATGTCGAGCAAGTTACCAATAAGCGGTAATTTCTTTGGTCCTGGAGGAAGTGGGTATGGACCGGGCTGGCGGGTGCGATAGAGATAGCCGGCAGCAATGAGCGCACCGACAACGGCACCAAACTCCCAGGAAGATAGCTTCGACATGACGGTGTGGAGAGGGGGAGCTCAAGGAGGATAAAAGGCGGAGGAAGAGGTGGTGGTTCGAAATTAATGTGTAGGGGGATCACCATCGCCCGAAGATCTAGAAGTAGAACAAGGGCGCTAGCAGATGTGTCATACTGCGGCGCATTCCCCACGCTAATCCCTTCGGCCCTTTGATGTCTAGTGGTGGTGTCAGTAGGGAGGGAGAGGCATCGGAAATTTTCTGGAAGAAGAGATGAACAACGAGGACAACCAGAAGTGTGTTTTCCCAGCGCTATCGGGCTTTATGATCATAAGAAGACGAAATTTGCTCAGAACATCATTCAGTTCCTGATGATAGAGTTTCATTGCGTAAATCAAGCTTGGTCAATGATAAGAATCAAATCTGCAAGTCAGTAAAGTCGCTCAATTATTTCGGGCTTACTGTATGACCCTGGCCAAGTATACCACTTTAGAAAGAGAAGCACCGGAGTTTAAATTCAAATTTTGTTCGAACAAAGTTAATGTGGAAACACGTGATGAGAAATCAACCCAAGCCGGAAATATTATTCTGGGCCAACTCCTGGTGGTAAGCCCAAGTTCCCAAGTTCGATCAATGGATAAATCTGATAGAGCCCTTTATCTCCTCCCTCCATGAGCCTACTAGGCCCGGATCTCCAATGAGTCCAATGTTCTCAAGTCTTAAGGTAAAATTTCCTTCTCGTCAAACCGGATATTCACGTAAAATTTCAATACGGAAGACTCAATAATGCTTTGGCTATAGGTCTCAACTAACGCAACACCGTATCAGAATGAAGATGTTCTACCACTTCCTCCGCATCGCAGAACCTGGTCCAAAAAGACGTTTGTATTCTTCTGGCTCTCAACTGGTGCGAAACTTTTGTTCTTTTGTTTCGATCGTGGCTCATGACATGGACCTCCGTGGACAGCAATAAACATTGCCGAGTGGTCGGCAGCGTCCACATCGCGTTCGTCTTTAGCATCTCAAGCCGCGGCTTTCTGACCTTATCACAAAAAAAAAGTCGCTATCGGTTTAACTGTAGGACAGGCTTCGGCGGGTGAGCAGCCACAAATCCGCATCCACATGTCTTCGATCACTGAGTTTAGGCAGTTTGCGCTGTCAGTACTGTCATGTACGTGGCGTAAATACTTGTGGCTTGAATGGCCCAGCTGATCAATTTTAGAATAACCCTCTGTCTGGTTGTCAGCGGCCAAGCAGGAGGAAAATGGCATGTCCCATTCGTGCGTCGGACTTCTATCCTCCTATCTTGACCTTCGATATTGACCCTGTGTTCTCAGGCCGTCGTGAACCGTACTGGCTGGGGATTGTGTGTTGCGCCCGAAAACCACTTGACATTTCTTAACTGAGCAATTCCCATTTTCAGACGCGGCTCGTGGTTTGTTGTTCTCAATCGAATCGTCCTGTCATGCTGTTGGTATGGTGTCGGCGGATGGTATGGCGGAGAGATGGTCAAGATTATGATAGGTGCAATCTGGCGTATGCAGTTTCTCACTCTGTCTGTGCCCCTGAAATCGACCAGTGCATTCACAGCCAGCTTTTATAACATGAAGAATCATTTTCCGGCAAATTTGGGAATGAAAACCAACGAGTTTGGTATGCCAAAGTTTCAGAACGGGTATTCAATGTTTTAATCAAGTTTCCAGTTTCCTTCATTATCTTCTGGCTCATTTCGCTACCGATATTCTTCCTGCGCCCCGAACGGTGAGCAAATGATCTGCAATTCCTATTCACCCACGGCTCGAGTGACATAAGGACATGACAAGTTACCGCGTTCCGGCAGTTATATCCTCCGTCATAGTCACCATCGCTGCTTTCGCCATCTTTATCTGGGCACTCGTGAAACAGGGCAATGTAGGACCCTTATGGCATAACCCAGAGACTGAAACCGGCCAAGCACGACTTTCAGGATCGAAACTGAGCTGGGCGATGATGTACATGATAACGCGCGGAGTTGGAGGTTGGGCTGGAGGTATACTTTACCAAAGTGGTGCGTTCTTTATTCATTCACCCTTCATGCTACCCATACTCATAGAGTATACACCAGACTTCTCTCGATACGCACAAAAGCCTGGAGACCAAATTTGGGGCCAGGTCTTTATCATACCCGTCTGCCTCTTTGGCTCGAACCTCTTGGGTATCATTACCACCTCCTGTGCCCGGGGGTTATATCCTGAAGAACCACTTTTATGGAAACTTTACGACCTCTTGGAAGCAATACAGAAACATGGAGGAAATGGTTCTAGGGCTGCTGTATTCTTCGCTGCTTTTGCATTTTTCTTGTCGCAGATATGTATGAATGTTGTGAGCTGTGGCGTTGTCGGCGGAATGGATCTCGCCGCGCTACTGCCAAGGTATGTCCTTGTTCTTAGTGAATGGATCGATCTGCACATTTATTTGACTGCGCAGATATATTACTATACGTCGCGGCTCATTTATCATTGCAGCCATCGGGATCGTCATTAACCCCTGGAAGTTTTTGAATGTGTGCTCCATACTTATACTTCGAAGTCAAATAACCGATTTACATAATTGGTGTATAGACAGCCAACAGTTTCATCACCGCCATTTCCGCATATGCTGTATTCCTAGGGCCTCTGACAGGGATCATGTTCGTAAGTTAACCAATTCCCTCTCATCCATACCAATCCACTCACGTCCGATACTACAATACAGACCGAATACCATGTCCTGAGGCGCCGAAAGATCAAGCTCTCTCATCTTTTCTTACCGACCTCAAAGAGCAACTACTGGTTCTCACACGGGATCAATTGGAAAGCACCCGTTGCTTGGGTTCTTGTCAGCCAACCCTCCCTAAATCCCCGTTATTACTCCCACTAATTGACTTTCCGATATAACATACGTAGGGCGTGTTCCCAAGCATGCCAGGATTCAGCGCTGCCGTAACGCCAACTAAAGTCAGCGTTAGTGACCGATGGACGTAAGTATTCCATACTGTTGAACTGGCATGACGTTTGAAACTCATACTTCTCAATACTCTGGTAAGACATGTATATTACATGTCATGGTTTCTCGGGTTCTTTATCAGTGGTACGGTATGGATGTTCCTTAATGTCACTTGGCCACCGCCTGGGCTTGAAGAGGTAGATGATGATGACGTCTTTGGGACATTTGGTCCTGCCGGGAAGAGCTCAGAAAGCACGAGTTTGGAGAAGGGTATAGAGGCCGAGGCCAGTAATGTTAAGGACATTTGAGTGGGCAGGTTGGCAAGTGTCCGTTGTCAATCGGGTGAACGGATAAGATGGGTAATACCTTTATTTCGTTGGAACAGCTTTTCAGACTAATGGGGCAAAACCGGCTTATGCGACCGTATGATACTTACACATCCAGATCCTGCTCACAATGCCCTACCTGCGTTGGTCTTACATACTGCCTGTAGACAAACGGCGGCCTGTGCATAGGTACCCCGTAGTACCTCGTAATAGAGGTCAAGGACCAAGAATTTTCAGCTAGTAACAAGTCGATAGTCATTGTTTCGAACTTCCTTTTTTTTTTTTTTGAATATTTGTGTAAAATAGAAGATGACCGTCAGGGCAAAACACTACGGGTGTAGTGAAAGATCAATGATTGACTCGCAGCGGCATCTGCTCAAGACGTGTATGTATTTTTCATTTTCGCCCCCTCGCTTCCTTCTATGCATGAAACCGACAGTCCAGGATCTTCTAAAAGAAAAATAGACCATAAAAATGTGATTCGGATACGGGGAATCGAACCCCGGGCTATCGCGTGAGAGGCGATAATGTTAGCCACTACACCATATCCGATGTCTTATCTTTCTCTCTCAACGTCTCAGCTGATTGGTTATGTGAATGGAACTGACGACATCCAGTGGTTTACAAATGGAAGAAGCTCGAGGAATTCTGCAAAACAAGCTTCTGGCGATTTTTTGCTCTGGTCAGCCTCATAGCATAGTTCCTGCGGCGTCATTGGAAGAGAAGCAGACAAGAAGCGAATTTCTGGGAACCAAGTGAGTAGGTGCTTAACGCCACACAGTGATGCAATGGAATGAGCACCATTTGCAGCTGGTGGCGTCTCGACGAGGACATATGCATAAAGCCTGTTCCAACTGAGCCAGCTACACACGAACATGGAGAACTCCGAATATTTCTTGATTCTAACTCCGCCAAAACGTCCTGGCAGCCGACTGCGGCCATATCCCTTGATCTGCTCACTGACATAAATTAAAAGGTGAATCAGGCTGCTGAACACGAGGCACAAGGTGGTGGGTGAGATCACGAAAAATCAGCTTGACGTATACCCGTATAGAGTCATAATTGCCTGGCAGGCTCTACCAGGATGAGCTAAGTTCCCCTTCCGGAACAAGGATTGTTCTTGTCGTCGATGCAACCCTCCGACTTCCTTTGTACTACACGTCCCTTGGAAATTGCATGACCGCCAGGTGGCGAGCCTAATGTTGTTGTCTATCCGGGATATGATCCCTATCTCATCTTCCTTTGTGCGCTGGCGGTACTTATACCTGATGCAGCCTACGGAAGCGGCTCGTACATTTCATCGCAATACTACTATCTTCCCGGCAGTCGAACCATATTGCAACCTCATACTTAGCTCACGTGCAGCTCCGCTGGTTACTGGATCCCGTACGCGCCTCTCAGACCCCATCATGTGAGCGTCGAAATAGCCTCCACTGTGATAGCGCAAGGGATGACAACTGACCCGGAACCGACAATCCGAAGGAACACCCTCATCCACGCCTTTCCAACGGAGATGCTTGCGAATATATTCCATATTTATTTTTGGGAACAAGAGCTCTCGGGAGAAGGGGATTGCCTCAGCCTTCATAATGCGCGAGTCACTTTTCGACTCGTCTGTAGACGCTGGAACTGGATCATTCAATCAACTCCTCAGCTTTGGACTTTTGTCGTAGTTGACTATGATCTCTGTTTGAAAGAGCCGCCATCGCCACCGGTAGCGTACTATGAAGACTGGATCCAACGCTCAAAGACACTTCCCATCACCTTACATATCAGTCCCGTGGATGGCTATTGCCCAAAGTGCGAGGAAGGCAGTGAACATTTCGCGGAGATCCTTGAAACCCTTTGGACTAGTGTTTCTCGCTGGAAACGGCTTACGATTGGTTACATCTGTGATTTGCCAATCGACATGATTTCCGACAGGGACTTTTCTGGCGCTAATCAGCTCACTCATCTGAGTATCGACATACCCAGCCTCGACCCCGAAACAATGGACGATACTGTCGAGTATTTCGTCCAAGCACTTGCAAATATTCCATGCCTTCGATCCCTTGCTTGGAATAGCTTCTCTGGCGTCATGGCGGTTACTATGGTCAAATATATGCCTTGTAACGACTTGACTGAATTGTTCCTCGAGTTTGATGAAAGCCTATCCCTCAAACCAGCCCTCGATCTTATTCGTGGAATTCCCAGTCTTATAAGCTTGACGTTGGCAGGGGAACTATTGGACTACAACGATGACGCCGAGTTTGATGGGGACGAGCCTCCTCAGATGCTAGTTCATCTACCGCACTTACGCTTCTTGGACATCAGTTTCAAGGGCTCATTCTGCGAAGACTTTCTGCCATTGATGGACTGTCCCAACCTCATTTCTTTCACTATATCTCCCAACCACGGTTTATATTCGGAACTCTTGTCAAAAGTGGTTGAGTTCGTGGGTAGGCATACTGCACTCAAGAAATTGCAGATGGGGAAATTTCCGAAACATGAAATCGTGCCATTTTTCCACACCGATATGTTCCAGCTCAATCAGGTTCCTGTGGTTATTGTGCATATCTACGATAAACATAGATCGTATGGCGAAGAACCGGTTACCGTAGAGGGGTTTATCGATATCATGGACAGCGCGAAGGTTGAGATGCGAGATGTCTAGCTCGTTAAAACTTCGGGGAGAGGAGTAGCGGTTCGTCGTATCGACAAGGAGGTGGAGGCAATGATCATGAGCCTTCGAAGACAACTGGGTATTTCGAAGGAGCGTTCTGCACGATTGCGACTGTAGTAGGCTTATGAAAACTCAAACGAAGTGGTTGCCACTGTATCCCTACTATTGTACTCCCTGTGCGACCTCGCTCGCCTGCGACTTCATCTTGTGCTGGTGGTATTTGGCTACCTTTATGTTTTCCATTTAATGCCGGAAGAACTACTTTGAAATGAGTTTGTAATGAATGGACCCCGACAATTTTTATATTAAGCCAATTATCTGATAGATTTAGGCATATGACTCTCCACCGAAAACCAGCCCGAGTGACGCTGACCGAGTATGCGTACGTACATCATACCCTAGCAAGCACGAAGTTCTCAGAGCCGAGCTGTTGACTCCTCTTAACACCACAAACTTTCTATAAGGTGTGCTCGACTAGTGGTGCTCCGGGGACAAAGGGAAGTATGTATCCGACGGCAAAGGCCTACCTAATTTCAAATCATACTTAAACAAGTGTCAAGCCAATGAATAACTGGAGCAGAGGGGCTATTTGGCAAATCGACTACACAATCTACTAACAGTGTCTTCTAGTAAGGTTCGCCAAAATTAAAGATTAACTGGTTCGTCCGTGCGTATATACCGGCCAAAGGCCAAAACGTAATGCTTTAAAAACTTAACAAAAAGAATGTCCAAGTGAATAAAAACAGATATCGCACACCACCAGAATGCCCAATGCCCAGTGCCTATCCCCCCTGCATGCCGAAAGGTAAACTTGAATAGCACGCGCAAGACGAACAGTGTGAGAGGCTCAGACCATTCTAGCGAGATCAACTAAGCATTTAGCGCCTTATCTCAGTTAAGTACCCTCTGCTTGAAGGCCAGATGTGACCAAAAAATACTCACAGGAGTGAAAGCGTAACGTCTCCATGGACCTTCGCTGTCAATCTAATGTCGGCATCCAAGTTCAAGTCTAGTCTTAGCTTCAAGGGCTTGTCGCCCCCTCCTCCTCCACCACCACCGCCGCCGCCGCCGGATTCTTGTACTGCACCTTGTGGAGCATTGGCAACCTGTTTACCTCCAGAATCCTCGGATTCATCAACGGGAGGAAGACCACCTCGACGCTTCTGGTTCCTGCGCTTCCGACGACCCTGAGGAACATCCTCGGGCCACTGTCGCTGATGGTCGAGACGGAGGGACTACGGCGCGAACGGCTACGTCGGCGAGATGCTTGTTCCTGTGGTTGTGGTTGAGAACCTCCTCTATCTTGTGAGGGCTCACGAGACTGGGCTTGGGACTGTGGACGCGATCCGGGGGCCATTGAAGAGATAGTGAGTTAGAAACGATTATAATATGGCTGTGCGGTTGGAATAGGCAAATAAAAGTCGGTGACACGTTAGGAATATTGGACAATATTCGAGACATGGTTTAAATATCGAGGTTGCTGTGGCTAGAATATGTCGTGACGCTACAACATTGTCATATAATCGTCATTCTCCACACTTGGCGACCGTGTTTTTCGAGGCGGTAACACTGCGATAAAAATAATCCTTTGGTGGATCACACCACAATAAATAGCACCAGGCTCCCGTGGGATGAGAAAAGATAAATGAAGGGTGGAAGAAACGGGGTACTTGCGAAAGGAGAAAGAGAGAATAGCACAGAGAGGAGCGGTGGGGACGCTCAAATTAGAGCGACCGTCGTGTGGGTTGTGGGGGGCGTAGTGGGGCCAATACGTAGGCCACTGATACTATCAGTCTGATAGTTCCTTAAGGAGAGGAAAAGGAAAAGGATAAACAAAGAGTGTGGGATTGATGGATTGATGGATTCATTTTTTCAGGAGCTGATCATCAAGGGAGAGTCGGCGTTTGGCACTGGAGACTTGGGTCTCATTAACGAAGCTCAAGTAGCGGGACGCATAGAGAAACTGAAAGAACGCTAAGGCAGAGGCACTCTCGGGAATACCGATCGGTGGACATCTGAGTCTGCTACCCGCTATTGTGGAAGAAAATTAAATAATATTCAATAACAATAATAAATATTCACAGCTCACTCGTGCTACCCTGTATACATATATCCTGGTTGAACGAATAATCCCATCTTAGGGGCTAGTCTTTGTAGACTCACTCTCACAAATCTACAATCATTTTACAAAAGTGGCGACAAATCGAGAGGTGCTCAAATATCCTGGAGTATTGGGTCTCGAACTGTAATGTCTTGACGCGACCTAGAAACAATCTCAAAATCGAGTGGAGAGACATCCCAAATTCTGTTTGATCCGCTCTTTCCAGAAAATACGATTGGTAGAATGATCGATGCTTCGTCATCGAGTGCTGGGCTGGGCACCAAAAACAATTCGAGTTATTGACTTGCCAAACCTACCGAGAGACTAAACACAGATGTAATTAGCGTCTGATTACTAGGTACCCACTGACTCAACTGCGGGTTTGTCCCGGCGGTCGGAGGTCGCAGATGCCCAGCGCTCAGGGGCCATATTCCTGTAGGCGAGAGCGAGTTTGGGTTGCACAAGTCTCATATTTCGTGGTCTGCTGACGCACTTGGTGCTCAGTAGGTCTGAGATGGTCTTGGACGCTACAAGGTATTAGATAGATGTTCTTCATACGCTCAGAATTTATTCGAAAACACACCTACTCTATTCACACATAATGTCTGACCCCGCTACCGACGTCCAGGCCGCCGCATCCGCCGCTCAGAACGAGGCGGGATCAAAGGCGGAAGAGATCAAGGGAGAAACGAAGAAAGATACTCGCACGCAGGAAGAGATTGACGAGGACAATGCAATGGCCGACCGCTTGTCGTTGATTATTGAGGATGCGAACCAGCGCGTCGTTCCGATTTGCCAGATGATTCGCAAGGCCAGCATCGACAGGTTCCACTACATATCATCGGCTTCCTGACCGGCCACCCCTCTAGCACATTGAAAATATGGAAGCCCAGAAGGAGGAAGACCGCGACGAAGACGAATTAATCAAGCAGGTCAAACCTCTCCTTGAGCAAGCGGACAAAATCCTGAATGAGACCAATGGTTCCGTGCAAGGAGCCGATCCCGACAAGCGATTGACAAACAGGGCGAAGAGGAATATGCAAGACCATATCGCCACGCCCTCTGAGCAGCGTCTCGCAGAGGCGTTGAAGGTTGTAAGTTAACCTATAATCAATGTTCGATTGGGTCACACTCAGCCCTACTTAGCTCGTCGAGACCGTCGAAGGAACTGTCAAATGGGCAAAGGATAAACTTGACGCATTCCCGAAGGCAAAAAAGGATCTTGGGCCCCTGCTTGACGCCTTAGGCCGTCTGTCAATTCGCCCTCGGAATCCTAAATTCTTGCTCACTTTTTTGATAGAACCCATTACGCAGATCGTCGGTGGAGTAGCTTTGCTCCTTGCTGGTGTTCTTAATCTTCTAGGGAGGCTTGTAAGTTTCCCCGACGTGATGCAAGTCTCGACGATGACTCACTAATTCTTTAGTTGAGCGGTCTGGGACTCGATAGCTTCCTCAAAGGAATCGTCGCTGCTACAGTGAGCACCACATATTCAATATTCATTTCCGGAGTTAACACACTCATCTTTCTAGGGCCTCGACAAGATTTACAAGGGCTTGGGCCTCGATAAGTGGTTGAAGGGGGGCAAGTGATCAACTTGATGAATTGACATTGTATTTGTTCTCGATATTGTATAAGAGTAGATATAATTTTTTATAATAGTTCTCTGTAGCATAAGTAAATTATTATTATTATTATTATTATTTGCTTAATATACAAAACTCACTGAGTTGGCTGGGATTGCTCCTAAAAATCCATCGGGTCAGTTCAATCGTCTTGTGTTCGGAACATTGAACAAAGCAAGTATTCGTAGATGTCGGGTGTACAAGAGTCGGTTGGCGCAGTAAGAATAACAGCGGACCTCGAAGTCTTATGAGATGAATTACACGCAAAGGAAGTAGAGCAAGTTGAGTCACGTATGGGGTTAACTTTCACTAGACGTGGACGAAGACAGGGCATAAACACTCGAAAACCCCATCGACATCCGTGGTAGACAGAAAAAGACTATTATGAATGGGTTTATTTGCTGCAAAATCCAGTGCAACATCGAGTCCTGTATCAGCCATAAAACTGACAATAGTCTGGTATTCTACAGATAGCTATTGACGACCTCACTGGCAGATTCTGAGCAGAGGTAGGAGTTGACCACTTTATGGACGCATTCGAGTGAAAGGTGAATGCTGATTCCCTGAGTATAATACCACAGGAGATATTTCGTGTAAGCCCAGTGAAAGCCCGGAAGAAATTCGATCCATGAATAAACGCGAGTACTCAAGCGTAGCATCGTTGAAGGCGTGAAAGGAACGAGAGATATCTCCTGACGCTTCACGAGAGGCTTGAGTAGAGCCAGTGTCTGGCTGTGCGCAGTGAGAGCAGGCGTTGTCCCATTTAACGAGTGGTATGTGAGATTCGGTAGTGGTAAGTCAAAGCGACTACGCAGGGTGATTAAGCGCCTGTATTCGATTGACTGTTACGCGTGTTACGCTGCTGTAGGTCACGCTCCTGACTTCCCCGACACGTTGGTTCCTTCGGAAAATTGCAGAGTCCTCTCTCATTGGTATGACGGCAGCTTGAACAGAGGCCGGGGGATTCGATCAAAGCAAAGATACTCAACGTTTATGATGACTTTATCTGTGACTGGCCACTCACATAAACTCTCACTGTGACTTTTCCCTGAATATTCATGAAGATGCTTTCATGAAGGTGCTTTCATGAAGGCGACCTCTCATCATGAACGGCACAACGTTGCCCTCGTTATTTGCATTATCTTTGGGTATTGCCGGCTTGGCCAGCAATAAGCCCAGATTTATAGCACATGTGTATATCTAAAATATACTTAAATCATCTGCTCCTGTGTTTGAACTCCTCCGTCATCCAAAAAACCCCCTTGAATGACCGGCGAAATCTTATGACAGCCCCAAGCCACTAAGCCAAGGCCGACTCATGCGTGAACGTTATTGCAATTTAACGATGATCTCTATGAGGAATCGGCGGATAAGCCTCGCCAAAAGTACAAACAAATTGGTCCGTCCATATGTATTTACGAAGCCAAGGACTGCATTATTGTCAGGTCCAGTTTCAAAAATTGTCAAAACGTATCAATAAAGCCAAAGATAGCGTACAACCAAAATCCCAAGGAACGCCCAATGCCCAAAGACCATCCTCTCTAATGCGTACAAAGATGGACTCCATGACGAACCGAACGCACAAGGGCGACAGGCACGAAAGGCTCACATCATGCTAGCGAGATCAACTAATCATTTAGCGCCTTATCTCAGTTAAGCACCCTTCACCCGAAGGCCATATGCAAGTAGAGATATACTCACAAGAGTGAGAGTGTAATGTCTCCATGTACTTTTGCCGTCAATCTGATATCAGCATCCAAGTTCAAGTCCAGTCTCAATTTCAACGGCTTGTCACCTCCTCCTCCTCCTCCTGCTACGGCACCTACGGCGTTACCAACACCGTCGACGGCACCTTTCGCAGTATTACCGACTGTATCGACAGCGCCTCCTGCCGTGTTAGCCAACTCTCTGCCTACAGGTTCTATAGTCTCATCAACAGCGGGAAGACCACCACCCTGGCGTTTTTTGTTCCTGCGTTTCCGACGACCTTCACCTTGAGGAATTTCCTCGGGACCACTATCACTGATGGCACTCGAGACAGAGGGACTACGACGTGTACGACTACGTCCACGACGAGATTGTGATTGGGGTTGAGGACCTCTATCCTGTGAGGGCTCGCGAGACTGGGCTTGTTGAGACTGGGAACGGGATCCGGGATGTTTTGGAGCCATTGTGGGGGTAATGGATTAGGAACGAAGGGGTTTATCGATTAAGTGGCGAGAGCTCGAGTGTACGAGGGGTAGGAAGTGATGTATAGGAGATCACAAAGTCAAGTAGTAATCCACATATGTCTTAAATATTGGAGTAGCTATATGTTGTGACGACAAGGGAGATCCAATTCAACGCATACCCACTCCAGTCGGGGCCTGCGGTGCAACTTGGTGACGTCAGGGGCTGTGATCAGACAAAGAACGTTCTTCTCCATTTATCTTGAGAATGGTTCTGAGTCGCGTTTGTCTGAGATTCAACGCTTTAGGGCAGGAATACCTCTTGACTCGTCCCCAGCCCCATGGGATGTAAATGAACCACAAGATAAATGATCGCTCTGCGTAAGATCCGTACTGTTGAATGGGGATTTTCAAACCATGGAGGCATTGTATCGACGCTTGCGTCAAAAAACAAATGACGACTAGCAAGTCTTGTTATGGGAATCGCTCAGGGGTTTGCATGAATCATATCCGATTCTCTTCTCGCGCCAAGGAACTATCAGCTCCCTTATGCCCAGGGCCAGGCCCCGCTACGCTTCCCCACACCTTCACACAGACGCCCGCTCCCCGCTACTACATCACATCTCCACCACTCCTTCCTGGCTGTGCTATTTATTCTTGTCGTTACCCACTCAACTCTATTTTTGTCACACTGTTGCTACTTTGAAAAACACACTCGGCAAGTGTGGAGAATGACGATGTAATATGACAATTCAATGACGCGGAACGTGGATCGCTGGCGCAGGCGGCAGTGCACAATGGGCTTGAGCAATGTAGCTTAGAAGAAATAGACGCTACTATATAACACTAGCTAGATACTCAAAAATATGAAACAACTTGCTTTTTATATTCATTCACAATGTCCGACCCCTCAGCTGATATTGGTAAAGCTCCCGCTCCCCCTTCCACTCAAAGTGGTACCGGATCGAAAGCCGATTCGGGGAAGAAGTCTGGAGGAAAAAATAAAGGCGGTATTTCCCTGAATGACGAGCGTTCCAACACCCAAGGCGGTGACGACCAGGCTACCGATCAGAAGCAGGATTCTCGTACCCAAGAAGAAATTGATCAGGATAATGCATTGGCAGACCGATTGTCGTTGATCATTGAGAATGCAAACGAGCGTGTTGTACCGCTTTGCCAGATGATTCGCAAGGTCAGTCTTTGGCATTTTCCCCGGCATTATAGTGTCTGATTGGTCCAATCTTTCTAGCACATCGAGGGCATGGAGGCTAAGAAGGAAGAGGACAGGGATGAAGCAGAACTTGTGAAACAAGTCAAACCTCTCCTCGAGCAAGCGGAACAGATCTTGAACGAGACGAAGGGTGCTGTGAATGGCGCTGATCCCGACAAGAAATTGTCGAACAAAGCAAAGAGGAATATGCAAGATCATAAAGCCACACCTTCCGAGCAACGTCTCGCAGAGGCATTGAAAGTGGTTGGTCGACCTTTATTTCACAGTTTGGTACTTTGACGCTGAGTCTTTGTTTTAGCTTGTTGAAAATGTTGAAGGTACGATCCAATGGGCGAAGAATAAGCTAGATAGCTTCCCAAAGGCCAAGAGGGATCTTGGGCCGTTGCTTGATGCTTTGGGCCGTACGTTAATTTGTGCATGGAACACTAATCGACTTTCCTGCTCACTTCTTGATAGAACCTCTCACGCAAATTGTTGGTGGAGTAGGCATGCTGCTTGCTGGTGTTCTCAATCTAGTAGGAAACCTTGTAAGTGTTTTTCAATATTCGACATGCAAACGACAATAGCTTACCGTGATTTTTCTAGTTGAGTGGTCTCGGTCTTGACGGTCTTCTCAAGGGAATCGTTGCCGCTACAGTGGGTACTGGCATTCGCTCAGATATATTAGAGGATTGACATTTGTTGCGCTTTCAGGGACTCGACAAGATCTACAAGAGCTTGGGTCTCGGGGACTGGTTAAGCGGAGGAAAGAAGTAATTGACGGACAAAGTTGACATCGTAGTATTCATTGTATTTTTGTTATTATACGAGCAACGGACATAGTTCTTCAGGAGAATCTTCGATAGTTCGAAAGAATCTTAATACAATACACGATACAATGATCAGAATCATGCCACGTCGCCCGGAACAAATTTGCCAAGAGTTCCTTCAATGTGGAAGTGTCGAACCTGGGTTTGGATTCGACACAAGTGGAAACGGGTATGTTTTAAGCGTTGCGTTCTCGAGGTCACGAGTTGTTCTTGAGAAGAAAAGGAGTAATAGAAATGATCTGCCGGTCGCTTTTTCAAAGGGTGACGTGGCTCGAGCGTGGCACAAGGAGAGAAGGAAGGGATTGTCATGGGGAAATTCCTCGCTCCCAAGGTTAGAAAACATAGACTTCTGGGTGTTGTACCCAATAGAAAGTATTTAAGTCGCAATTTGGCTCGTTCAGAGTATGAGTCATCGAGAAATCCATAAGACAAAAGCCCAGTCTGACCAGAGAGGGATGGGAGAATGAAGGAAAGGTAGGGAAGGGAGGTAGTCATGTGATGAAATAAAGGCGCCGAAATCAATCCGACCCCGGACCGGAGTTTAGCCGCCCCTCGTTTAACTGGATTATTATGTCGAAAGGACAACCACATACCGACCAACATACTCTTAGTCAATGCTGGGGCGGTCATGATAGCCAAGACAGCTCTCGCTGGTGCCCTCCTAGCGTCTCTCGCGGATGCCTATACTTTTGCTCCAGATAAGACCTCGACTGGCCGTTTTCTACCGTTTCCTCAACATCGGATTCCGAAGAGTGAAGCTGTGGACCATGTTAATCTGTAAGTCATAGCATTGGTAGTCAGTACCTTTAGCTAATGTTGCTTAAAGCTTAATAGGAAATGGAGGAGATACTCCCAATAGCTCAGGTGGAATGATTCCATCTACCGGACCACCGTTCGCCATGACGCGTTGGGTCGCCCAGACACAAGAAAACTACGTGTCTGCCACCCCATACAATGTGTCAACACGCAACAAGATCCATGGATTCCAATCTACTCGCCAACCAGCTATCTGGATGGGCGAGAGTGGGAGCATTGCCCTCGTTCCTGGTGTTGCTCTGGAAGGCAATGCCGCAGGAATCGAATGGGATTTTGAGAAACGTGGTCTTCCCTTGGACTCTAGTTTCAAGGTACCGGGAGAGGAGATTATCAGTCCGTCGTACTATGCTGTTGAGCTCTCCGACAACAAGGATGGTCATATCCTTGTCGAGCAAACTTCCAGTTCGTCGTCGTCTGCACTCTTTCCAGACTTCAAACTCTGATTCAAACCTTCTAGCTTCCCGTGCCGCCCACTTCCGTTTCCGTTTCAACACTCAAAGAATGAACGATAGCCCCTACATCTACATCGACGTCGCCCGTCCCTCTATCAGGGGTTCCAACCCCGCCAACCGAACCCAACCAGAAGGTTTCGTCGCCATCTCCCCCGAAAACAAAGAACTCTGTGGATATACCACCGAACGCCAAGACGACATCATCACACCCATCTCTGGTCGCGAACCCGCAGACAACTTCCATAGTTTCTTCTGTGTACGATTTAACACCAAGTTCGAATGGCACGGTATCATCAAGAACGGAGAAGTTCAGCGTAACATCAACCATGGCGTTGGTGGGCTTTTGGGTGCTTACGCGTTCTTCCCTCCTTCACCTGCCAAACTCGCCGTCATATCAGCTCGCGTCGGTACCTCTTTTATCTCAATCGACCAAGCGAGAAGAAACCTCGAACTCGAGATCCCCGATGTCATTCCCGACATGACAGACTCATATGGGCTCATGCTTGGAACGTTGGAAAACACGGCTGCAAGTGTGAGGAAACAATGGGTGGAGAAGTTGGACGCGTTTAAGATTGAGGGTGCAACTGACGCCGAGAAAGAGGTTTTCTACACCGCCATTGCACGCACGCTGCAGCTCCCAAGCGAACAACACGAATATGGTCAATATTGGTCAGCATACGACAGCCTACTCTATAAACTCGCATATGGAGAAGAATCGTACACTGGCTATTCGATTTGGGATACTTTCCGTGCAGCATGGGCGTGGCAGATTCTTTTCTCCCCTGAACGTATCCCTGGCTTCGTCAACTCCATGTTGGCGGATTATCAGCAGGTATGTGTGTTGATTCCCTTTTTGCTCCAATCAGGCTGATATCGCGATTAGAGCGGTTGGCTCCCCATGTGGAAGAACATTGCGGAGACGAACATCATGGTTGGGACACATGCCGATTCTCTCATCGCCGAGGCAGTGAGAAAGGGCGTTAAAGGCTTCGATCGTGAGCTTGCTTGGCAAGCTGTCCTGAAGGACGCGACCGTACCTCCCAAGAATGACGCGACCACTCAATACGATGACAGAGAGGAGGTACGTGGCCATATCTCCCCTTCCGGCCTCCAGTGATCTCACATGACACTACAGTTCGTTGATTATGAAGTCCGAGCTGGTCTATCGTCTTCGTACAACGTCGAGGGCAAGGGTTGGGTTGCTGATGATCTCCACTCCGAGAGCGCATCTCGTACCCTTGACTATGCGTGTATGTCTACCATCTTCATGTTTCACGCTCATTATGCTCACTATTGGATAGATGATGATTACGCCGCTTACGTTCTTGCGAAAGAGCTCGGCAAACCTGAAGCCGATTTCCTCCTCGAGCGCTCCAAACGCGCTCCCTTCACCCTCTGGAACGAAAAGACAGGCTTCTTCGAGGCGAGAAATGCTGATGGTAGCTGGGCTGGTGAGGACCGTGGATGGACCGAGGGTAAGCGGGTTGATCTTATATGCTGGAGTTTTCTTGCTCAACTTTGATGACTAGGTGACAAATGGGCTTACTCGTTTGACGTTGTGCACGACATGCCTCAGCTCATTGAGAAGCGTGGTGGCAAGGTCGGATTCGTTCAGAGTTTGGAGGAGCATTTTAATGGTGGACATAACGACCACACGAACGAGGTGCGTATTAAACGCGACTTTCTTATGCCTTTTTTGCTGATTACATCTATTAGCCTTCACATCATATTCCTTATCTCTACGCTCTATCAGGAGCAGCCTGGAAAACACAAGAACGCGTCCGCGAAATCCTGCGTTCCGACTACGACAATACACCCACTGGTCTCTCAGGAGTGCGTTCAATCTCCGTCGAGTCTGATCCGATTATGATTAACCTGTCGATCTCCAGAATGAAGATTGCGGACAGATGAGCGCTTGGTATCTGTTCTCTGCCCTCGGTTTCTATCCCGTTAACCCCGTTTCCGGAGAATATGTCGTCGGAGCGTGAGTGTTGACATGACATAATCCTTCGGCCGCCTATCACTTTCGCTGATTACTTATCAGTCCTCTCTTCGACCGCATCGAGATTGAACTGCCTCCTCGTCCTGGCCAAACTCATGGCAAGCCACTCCAGATAATCGCTCTCGGAGCAAGCAAGTTGCCTTATGTGAAATCAGTTCAAGTGAATGGCGTCACACTTGACAAGCCTATCATCACCCACGAACAGATCGCCGATGGAGGTACCATTGTGTTCATTATGAGCCCGACAATCGAGAGCTGGGGTAACGATCCTGAAATCCTCCAAGCTCTAGACGTCAATGTGGGTCAACTGGTGAGCAGAACCTGTAATTTCATCATAGAAGCATATGGCTGATACTCTCACGTTCCATACAGGCACCTGAACTTACACCTGAAGAACCACCGAAGCCTGATCCAACCACCAAAACGGAAAAAGTGGAGAAAGTCGCAGCGCAAAAGAAAGCCCAGCAGGAACCATTCCATGATCGTTCGGAGTTGTGATATTTGATAAAACCCTTGTGGTAAAACACCACATTGTAATTTTATGAATGTAATAACCACCAAAAACATAGGATATACTTTTTACACTCCTGATTGTTGCCACTCGAGCACCAATAGCGCTCTCCAAAGCCATGCAAGCATGCTCACGGGACCTGCCATTCGTGGGATACGCGAGCAATCCGCTGACCCCTAAAGATTCGAAAGCAGGAAGTCAATTTGTAAATTGTTGCTTTTTTTAGATTTCTGGACATCGAGAAGCGTGTAAACGAACGTTTGTGATTTAATACGGGATGGTTGGAGCAGTATTAAACACCAGCGTGTTCGCGCCCGAGTCTTTAGGCGCTTCTGTTTCAAGATGTTGCTTCTTCAGGCGCTAGTGCCGTTGGCAGCGCTTATTGCTCCGAATCACGTTCTAGCACAAGATCGTACACCAACCGGACGTTTACTTCCACCACCACAATTCAGAGTCCCGGCAAGCCATGCAGTGGATCATGTCAATCTGTATGGGTTGTTGTTAACCTTCATACTCGATATACCCTGATCCTTTTGTACGCAGGCTGATAGGAAATGGAGGAATCGCCCCAAGCTTTACAGGAGGGATGATTCCCTCTACGGGTCCACCCTTTGCCATGACCCGCTGGGTTGCTCAAACCCGTGTCAACTATGTCTCTCGAACGCCGTATAACATCACGGAATTAACTCCGACCATTCATGGTTTCCAAGCGACACGACAACCTGCCATCTGGATGGGCGAGAGTGCGAGTCTCGCTCTTGTCCCTGGTATTGCGCCTACGGGAGATCCGACAGAGGTAAAGGCGGATTTCATTCAACGTAGGCTGACGTTTGTTGGTGGATTTGAGAAAAGAGGAGGGGAGGTTATCAGTCCCGGGTATTATAGCGTTGAACTCGAGGATGGGTTCGGTGGGACGATTCTAGTTGAACAAAGTTCAAGTGAGTGAAAGCTCATGCACATGGCTGACTGTCGGGGTTTAATTGAATCTGTCATGATCAGCATCGCGTGTCGGGCACCTTCGTTTCACTTTCAACCTGGGCCAAAACGCAACCAACGCAACTCCATATATCCTCATTGATGCCGTTCGCCAATCCATCCAAGCACACGATCCGACCAATATAACCTTCCCAGTCGGAACCGTGTCCATTTCTCAGTCAACAAACGAGATCTGCGGATCCTCGAACGAACGCCAAGACTCGATCATCACCCCCGACTCGATCAAGGAACCCGCTTCACACTTTAAAGGGTTTTTCTGCGCTCGCTTTGATATCCCGCTGCGCGGCGTCAATAACACAGGTCTGATGGCCAATGGTTCCGTGCTTGCCGGTAATATGTCGACTACTGGATCCATGTTGAGCGCCTTCGCGATGTTTCAGAAAGCCAGCGCTGTTACGAGGAAGAATTTCACAGTCAATGTGAAAGTCGGGACGAGTTTTATTTCCGAAGACCAAGCTAGGCGAAATATTGATCTGGAGATACCTGATGCGCCCAAGGATCCTAGTGAGCGATTTAAAATAAAAGTTATAGACATTTTTCTTGACATATGTCAGACAACAGCGCTGAGCGGCACCCTGGGTCTCTAGAAGCTACAGCACAGACCGTCAGGGGCTTGTGGGCGGAAAAGCTAGATCGCATTCAGATCAAAGGTGCCTCCGAGGAGGATCTTGAGATATTCTATACCGCCGCAGCCCATGGTCTCACATATCCTAGTGAACAATTTGAGGAAGACCACTATTACTCAGCTTATGATAATCAAGTCCACAAAGGTCCATCATACACGGGCTATTCAATTTGGGTACGAGTCCTTTTCAAGGTTCTAAATACAGCAACCTTTTATGGTCTCAACGTTGCAGGATACATATCGAGCGGCGTGGGCTTGGGTAATTCTCTTTGCTCCGGAGAGAGTTCCCGGGATGGTTACCAGTATGCTGAACGACTTTAAGGAGGTGAGTTACTATTTTGATGTATGCGAGGTCGGATATAACGGTGATCCGAAGGGAGGATGGCTACCAATGTGGAAGAATATTGTCGAAACAAATATCATGGTAAACATCATATCCAACTCATATCCCGAGCTCCAAGGCCTTCATACTCAGTTCCGCGTGCGTTGTAGGTTGGAACTCATGCTGACTCGCTCATTGGCGAAGCTTTCCGAAAGGGTATCACTGGATTTGACCGTGATTTGGCTTGGGAGGCTGTGTGGAAAGACGTAACAGTTGCACCTGTGCACGATAATAATACAGTGTGAGTATCTGGGGAATACGGACTTCCTTTAGCTGATCAACGGGATTCAATACACAGGTATGGTGATCGACAGGAGGTACGGGCGTGTTATGACGTCAAGTACTCACCTGCTAATCCTCCAGTAGAACGTTGATTTCGAAGCTCGAGCCGGACTATCCACCGTCTACACTACAAAGGGATGGGTAGCAAATGACATACATTCCGAGAGCGGTTCTCGAACGCTCGATTATGCATGTGCGTCGACATTTCGGATTGATCAGGTGGTGAAGATTTCATCAACATCTGCCACTTTATTCTTTCAACTTCTTAGATGATGATTTCGCCGTGTACGTGGTGGCCAAGGCGATGGAAAAACCTGAGAACATTACTTCGTTCCTTTTCAATCGCTCGCAAAATGCTCCCTTCACTTTATACAACAATGAAACGGGCTTCATGGAAGCTCGGAAAGCCGACGGAAGCTGGGCGGGACCAGATAGCGGCTGGACAGAAGGTTTGTCTTGATCGCCTTCAGTGGTACTATTTACTAAATGAGAATAGGCGATAAATGGATTTATTCCTTTGATGTCGTCCAAAATGTCCCTCAGCTCGTTCAGCATCGGGGCGGCAATGCGAGCTTTGTCAAGAGCTTGGAGGATCATTTCAACGGTGGTCACAATCAACACACAAACGAGGTATTTATAACTCATTGCCGGAAATTGATTCATTCAGGTCCTGATTCAGACCTATTGGACAGCCCTCTCACCACATCCCTTATCTCTATTCATTAGCTGGTGCCGCACTGCGAACGCAGGAAAGGGTGCGCACCATAGCTTCGTCAAACTATAATAATACCCCAGAGGGACTATCCGGAGTGGGTTTCCTTGATCGTCTAAAAGTAACGCCCTCTGACTCACTTGACTAGAATGAAGACTGCGGACAGATGAGTGCATGGTATATTTTCAGCGCCATGGGATTTTATCCAGTGAATCCTGCCTCTGGAGAATATGTTGTTGGATCGTAAGCGCATACACAGGTTCCCTGATTTGACGATTGACTCACTTGACGTCAGGCCGTTCTTCGACGAAATGATTATTGATTGGCCGCAGGCGAACGCAAATAGCCACCAATCCGGTTCTAGGCTCACAATTAGATCTTCCGGTGCACCACAGAAACAATACGTGAAAGCACTCACTGTCAATGGAGAGCCCGTGGTAGCACCTGTTCTCCTTCACGAGCAGATAGTTCAAGGAGGCGAAATTGTCTTTGAGATGAGCGACAGCGTAGAGGAATGGGGAAACGAGCCAGATGTAATTCAAGGTCTAGTGAACTAGCCCTAGATATCATTACTGGAAACGGAGATGAGCTCAAATAGCAGTGTTTGTGACCGAATGGATCTGAATAGCTGTTCGTCATTGCGGGGGCGTCTCTGAACTGAATCTAGATCCTGTTGGTACATAACAGCTTGCAGCGCATTTGACTTATGTAACTCCTTCCCACCCTTCGGCATTCACCGCAATAACTTCCACTTCACTTTCGGGACATAAAGCAGGCCGACGAAAGTACGAGCCTAGAAAGGTACAGACACTACGTGCCTTTCTTGCGTTGTGCCTACTGGCCCTGTAACCGTCATACAGAGGTAGTCGCTCAAAATCTGTCACCGACGCTGTCCTTGCGCATCAAGGGTCTGTAGGTTTAACACCTCTGGTTCATCAAAAACGTCCAAATTTGGTGAATGCGTCAGGGTTCTCTGTGACAAACGCCCAGAACTCAGAATAGTACCTCCGACCAAGACGAACTTGACGCACCACGCGTTTTATATAAAATGCCACGCACCTTGAGGCGATTGCCCTCCCTCCTTCAAGCTTCCTTGCTCCTCTGATTCACAAATGTCCTCCTCTGACACTGAACATAAGTCTCACCAACATGCGGGCAACCGCTGTCCTGTGGCTGGAAAACATGGCTTCTGTCCACCACAAGCCACTGACAGCCGTTCCCCATGCCCGGCTTTGAACACAATGGCAAACCATGGTTACATGTAGGTATAACTTTGTTGATATTGTACCATTGTCCTTCTAATCTATTTCACTAAAAAGCAATCGCGATGGCAAGAATATTTCCTCATGGTCTATTCAGCGCGGCCTGAAAGCCTGCTACGGGCTCTCCACTCCCCTTGCACTCTTCCTTACATACGTCGGTTTTGCCATGCTCAAACGTGTGCGGCCAATCGACCTCTTTGAAATCGGCAAACACAACGTGATTGAACACAACGCCAGCCTCGTACACCACGACACACCAGAAGGACAAGAGTTTGCCCCCATCGGAATTGACCAAGGCCTCGTGGACGACCTCATGAATGATGTTAAGCCCGAGAAGGAGGGTGGTGTTAATGCCAAATCCGGAGAGTCTTTGATGAACGCCATTGATGTCGCGCGCGCCCGCATTCGTCGGGAAAAAGACTGCAAGCCGGTCGATAGTGTCCACCAGGAGATAGCACGAGGAGAAATGGCCATTATTCTGGGTGTATGGGAGACCTCGACCAAAGACAAGGTTGGGATTCCTGCTGAATGGATGCGCCGATGGATTGGTCATGAGAAGCTTCCTGATGATTGGAAGCCAACGCACAAGCAGGGCCTCCTGGACACAATACAGCGCTCCAAGGCTATACGAACCGCAATGGAGGAGATGCGAAACACTGAGGGCTCATCGGCCACTTCTCCTACGCCATCAGCTTCGAACTCCTTGGAGAAGGTACCCTCCACAACGCCGTCTGAGAGCGCAAGGGCGAAGCTATGATATCATTTCTAATTGTCACGAAGCTATTATCTGCGCAGCCACTCTTTCTGCACGGCCTCCAGGACTCTCGAGAACTATGTTACACATCTGATCTTCATATCACTCATCTGTTGGCTACCATATGTATCATTATATGCTAATTCTGCTGTTTTCGTGCTGTAGTACTGGTTTGTCTCTAAATTACTCTATGCCTTACTTTCCGTCATGATGCTGTTTATTAACATCGAAGTCTTCTAATTAGGAATTGAGCGCTTTTGATATTATGTTAGACGTACCTGATCTACTTAGTTAAATAAATTAAAACAACCTGTTCTAGACCATACTTGTGCTCTCAGATGTCCTCTTGAAAAATCGGGGACTTAACCATCCCTCTCAAAGGGGGAAGATTGGCATATCCCTTACCTTACGCGTGGGGGGTGGGATATTGGAATTTGAAACTCAACCTTTGTTCAAAGCTATACCATATGCTAGAAATGTGAACGTTAGGTATTGGAATCAGGCCGCGAGCCTCGGATAAGATTTTCTCGGCTCCGCAGGCTCAATCCTGTGTTGGCCTTCCATCCGGAGTCATGGGACAGTGATATTAATAAAAAATTCTGCGACCTCAATAGCTCAAGACAATATGTGTATACTGAGTCTCTTCAATGCATTTGTTTCCCGAGCGTGGATAGTAGTATGGATTAAAGCCAAAAAAAAACAATCAGCGTTAGATTAATCCTTACTGTGAGTACGATTTGACTAAGGTGTAAAAGCTCGTTTTTGGTAATTAGACTGGCATTTCTGTCAGACAATATCACAAATTATAGTTTCTTTAGCTTCTGGTACACGAACAAACCAGTTCAATGACGGTTTATTCAACACAATAAGAAGTGCAGCGAAGTTCGCCGCACATTGACGCACATGACAATTGCCGGCCCGATGGGCGGCTTAATCGTATGGCTTTTCCGGGCGGTGGAGCCATCAGAAAATTCATGACCCGATTGCCACTTTATCGAGACCCAATCATCCCTATTCACCTACTCAACTCTGCTTTTCAGACGTTACGCGAACTTCCGGTCATGCGATTACCTCCACCCTAGCAACGAGCATCCTCTACATAGGCACTAAAATTTCTGAAAATCACACCAGCTGAATGGTGCCCACCGCTTTCTGGCCCACAGATTACTATCGCTAATCCTTCAAATCTGTGTTCAGTCAGAGCCCAAACATGACCACAAGAGGGACCACAAGCCAGATTATTGGACAATGACAATCGGAACTAATACTGAAATCGTCTTAACTCTTCTGTTTCATGGGACTGAGGGAGCGAAATTCGGATTGGAGAAACCTCGGGAGAACTAATAAAAAGCAAAGCTGAACTTGACCATCAAGAAGGCTCCGGCTAACAGACCCTTCCTCCGTAGGTCAGCTGGCTGCCTCTGTGGTCGTATTTTCGGACTAGCCAGCAGAATACACACACTGAACACTCACTACAAGAGCGAACAAGGACCGCACTGGCTCCTCTCGGGGGAGTAAACGCGTGTAACGATGTCCTCGTCGCTAGTATAAAGCTAACTATAACCTCGGGTGAATTTCTGCAATCCCCACGTCGCCAAACTTATTCGCTATGGCGGGGTCCAGAAATTTGTTGCTGCTGTCCGCCCTCTTATCTTGTCTCTCCCTCTCCTCTGTTGCTCGTGCACCTTTTGAGGTCAGGGACGACTTGCATTTCAGTCTTGAGGCTCGTCAGGCCAATAAAGATGGTTCAGTTCCAACGTACAAGAACTCGAAGGCCTCAATAGAAGCTCGCGTTAACGACCTTCTTCCGCGTATGACTCTGGAGGAAAAGGTTTCTCAATTGTAAGAATTCTATCTCTCGGATATGTTCATATTGGTTTACCGGTAACTAGAATACAAGGCGACATAAATGGATGGATGAATATGAACGATCCTCTGGATGACACTCTCGTTCACAATGATACTGGCCTGGTAAGCGTTCTCGGACCGCGATGCGTGCCAAGATTCGCTGAACTCTGTACCTTAGGCAAACATGATGAACACACGAGCCGGCAGTATCTGGGCAGGTTACGCAACTCCGTGGGATAAGCTTGCCTATGCCGTCACCGTTGGCCAAAAGTATTTGATGGAGAATACAACATTGGGAATTCCCGCCCTCTTCCAATCTGAAGGTCAACGTCCATTATGCACTTGGCGTGACATCTCGCTCATTGACACTCGGCTCTTCTTACAGGCCTTCACGGTTTCACCGATAATGGCACTATTTTCCCCTCTCCAGTCGGACTAGCGGCGTCCTTCGACACCCAACTCATCCACGACATTGGGAACGTCATCGCAACAGAGGCCGAGGGCCTTGGTATCAATCATGTCTTTGCTCCTGTTCTTGACCTTGGACGAGAACTAAGATGGGGAAGAGTGGAGGAAGGCTTCGGCGAGTCTCCATATTTAACTGGAGAGCTCGGATTTGCATATGTACATGGCGTTCAAGATGGCAAACGACGCAACACAAGCTCTACAGCAATTGCTCGCGTAGCTGCAACTTGTAAGCACTTTGCAGCATTCGGAACACCTCAGGGCGGGTTGTGAGTTTAGGCTATCAGTCCTTTTTGACGATGATGCTGATTGTACCCGTAGGAATCTTGCTCAGGTGTCTGGAGGCGAAAGAGAGCTCAGGACTACGTATCTGAGACCCTTCAATCGGGCTTGTCTGGACTCACTTTCCATTATGACTGCTTACGCTAGCTATGACGGTATTCCTGCTGTCGCAAACCCTCGTACGTTCTCCTTTCGTGTGGTTTGTTGGTAATCTGAGCGTTTCCTACAGACCTCTTGACAGATATTGTAAGCACTCGCAACCCCATGTTCAACATTTTTGGCTGATCTTGCCCCATAGTTGCGAAATGAATGGGGCTACAAGTACTGGGTTACCTGTGATGCAGGCTCTATCGACCTTCAAATCACGATGCACGCCACGTGCGACACTAGAGAGTGTGCAGCCAAGGCGGCTTTGGAAAATGGACTCAGCGGTGAAATGGGTGGTGGTACGTATCCTGGTGTATACATCACTTACCCGCTGTTACTCATGGATTGACAATCTAAGGCACGTACACCTATGAAACTCTGGTCCAGCAAGTGAAAGACGGTCGAGTGGATGTCAAGTACATTGATGACACCGTTCGGTATCTCCTTCGTACAAAATTCTCGCTTGGTCTTTTCGAGAGTATGCCATCTGACAATTACTGCCTTCGTATTCGCTCACGTCTGGTTAGACCCATATCCTTATGCCGATTTTGCCGCTTCCCTTCGAACACCAGCCGCTCAGGCTGTCCTTCAGCGTGCTGATCGTGAAACCATCGTCCTTCTGGAGAATAAGGGCAATGTATTGCCACTCAGCAAGAGCATCGGTTCTGTTGCATTAATTGGCCCTCAGGTCAACCGTGTATCCGTGGGTTACAGCTAAGCCTTCTACCTGGGAGGTCACCTCATCTATTCCTTGATAGTTCGGCGATTATGTTTTCTTCAATGCTACGAACAATGCTATCAGCCCTCTTGACGGTTTCCGCCAGCATCTTGCAAATATCTCTAGCTCAACAAAGATCAATTTTGCTCAAGGCGCCGATCTCTGGTCAAATGACCAGTCGGGCTTCCCCGAGGCTGTAGAGACAGCGAAAAGCTCGGACGTTGCAATTGTTATGGTACCTTTCATTCAGATATGTAAAGCTTCATGTCCCTGATCAATTCGACGTTCAGGTTGGAACGTGGTCCCTCGATCAAACTCTACTTTGGACACCGAGGACTAATGCCACGACGGGAGAAATGCGTGATCAGTCCGATCTCGGGCTCGTTGGCGCTCAGCTTGAGCTTATCAAGGCCGTTCAATCGACTGGAAAGCCGACCATCGTTGTATACGTCACTGGGAAGCCTATTGCAGAGCCGTGGGTGAAGGATCGTAAGTCACCGGTTTGCCGAGTTTTGAAGGTTAGCTCACTCCGCTTACAGATGTGAATGCAATCGTTCATCAATTCTATCCGGGTGAATATGGAGGTATGTTCATCATGATCATTTCGGGTTCTAGAGTGCTAACTCGCTTCTCAAGGTCGAGCCCTTGCTGAGGTGATCTTCGGAGACGTAAATCCTTCTGGCAAGCTTTCGCTTTCTGTTCCCCGGGATGTCGGAACTACCCCCGTGTTCCATAACTACCTAAAAGGAGGGAGGCCAGCTTCGAATCCTGGAGCAATACTTGATAATGCCGCCCTGCAATTTGGGAATCAAGTGAGTGAAGCAGCCTTGAACTCTGACCTGCTAAGTTACTGAAGCATATCTAGTACGTGCTTGATAGCCCGCAACCTCTCTGGAGTTTCGGTCATGGCCTGAGTTATACCACCTTCCAATAGTATGTACACTCGATAAATGACCCTCTCCCTGGCTACTCACCGCTGTCACGCAGCTCGAACTTGAGGCTCTCTCCGTCCACTGTTAGTCACACCACAAAGACTGTCAAGGTTTCAGTCACGGTCGCCAACACGGGTTCAAGGACCGGAAAGGAGGTTGTCCAAGTGTATGCCACTGACAAACTCAGTTCAGTTGTAACTCCAAACCAAGAGCTCATTGCCTTTACCAAAGTCGAGATTGCGTGAGTCCTGCTGTATGACTCAAATAATGCCCGATACTCACTATTCAATACAAGTCCCGGCGCATCCCAAACTGTGACTCTAGATCTCGAGGTAAATAACCTCGGTTTATGGTCTGCAAACAACCGTTGGGTCGTCGAACCTGGAGCCTTCACGATTAAAGTTGGCACCAGTGACCAGACGTTCCAAAATGCTACCTTAACAGTGACGTGATTAGGCTTGTATATATTGTTACTAGATTTTTGATATTCTGGCTTGCCTACTTGAAACTCCAGGAGTCCAAACCATTGACGTGAGGCCCCTTGTTGTGCACATATGTTAGAGTCCTTGATCTCCTGAAGATCTAGCTCAAAGCTCGAGCTGAAGAAATCTTACTCTGAATAGGTAAACATAAGCATTGTATGGTTGGATATCTGATACATTCCACCTGAGATTCATGATTAGCCAGCCAATTCTGGAGCAGCCTCCTTCCCAAGCCACTTGAGTTTTAGCCCATCAGCCCCTTCCGCTGTTAGATAGCTTTCCATTGCCGACCGAAGTGACCTTGATGAAAGGCCGACTTGGGTTTCCTCCATTGAACCACTCAGTCATACTCAAAAGCCAGGACATCCAACTGAGGGCCGACCACCACAGCCTATAGCCACCCAAAGCGGCTGGTCCCGGGGGGTTCATAATAATGAGTGGCATCCTGGCAGAATTGCCGGCCGTCATTGATAAGTCAAACTACTACACTATGCTAATGCTTACGCGTAACTATATATGATGGCGAGGAAGCCGAAGGGCGCGATGTCTTCGTCACCATCTCCGCCATCGGCAGATGATCTCCGAGCGGCGAGAAGAGACAATCAGTATCTCTTGTGATTGGGCGACTGGACCAGCACTCCTCTCTTTCGCTGACGTAACTCAGTCTTCTCAGTGAGACGATGCCCAACCTATCGCTCTCGATATGTTCTTTACTGGCATTCACACATACGTCGTTCTTAGTAAAGCCTACAACAGACAACACTTCAAGCACCCAAGTAGTTTACTCCGCTCCCGATAATTAGGATTCGATCGTCTCGGATGTTCGACTGAAGAATCTCTCGCTCAGTGCTGGAAGGAGACATCAGCTGCGTCACAAGCCCGGCAATGATCAAGCTAGCATGTTGCCGAGCTGATTGGGTGATGGGGACCGCGAGTGGATCGGAACCAATGTTCTGAGGGACCAATGATACTTTGTTTGGCGGCCGTAATGATAGAAGTATATTGACGCCGTCGTACACCACCGTCTTGCGTGTCGACTGGCAGCTCGGCACGCTTGCAGTTTACCAAGTAAGTCTTATTAACCATGGAACATACTCTATGGGCCGAACAAACGCATGCGCACGGCAGTCTATGGCCAGGGGACCCCGTGAAACGAGCTAGAGCTCGAACGACAACGCGATTAGCAATAGGTGCGAGAAGAGCCTACCAGCATATATAAGGCCCATGATGTCCAGTTCACCATACAAACGTCAAGTCTCACATCTCAACCTCAACCGCTACTCCTTATCTACAGACAAGATGACTATCCCCACCAGAAAGATTGGTAGCGACGACGTTGCTGGACTAGGCTTGGGTCTCATGGGCTTATCGACGTGGTACGGGCCAGTGGAAAGTGACGAGGAACGTTTCAAAGTAGGTATCCTAACCTTGAGTCGTTTGGGTGGGATCTATGCTCAAGGTCTTCTCCAGTTCTTAGATGCTGCAATCGAGGATGGGTGGACGAACTGGGACACAGCGGATTGTTATGGAGATTCCGAGGACCTCGTTGGAAAATGGTAAACATTTTTCTCAAACAGATTTCCACAAGAGCGTCAACTGTGCCTTTGACTGATACTCCATCCTTAGGTTCAAAAGGACTGGAAACCGCGATAAAATCTTCATCGCGACTAAATGTGGCTTTGTCATAAATGCTAACGGTTTTGGGGTCGATGGGAGCCCAGAATACATCAAGTCTGCCTGTGCAAAGTCATTGGAACGACTTGGGATTGACAAGATCGACCTTTTCTATCTCCACGTACGTTTCAGAGTATCTGAGCTTGCCATGTTGCTTACCATAGGATAGCGAGCAGATTCTACCGTCCCCATTGAGGTATGCCTGCAGCCGAGCATGCTGACACCGGAAACTAATTTCCCAACAGAAATCTGTCGGCGCTATGGCCGAGTTGGTCAAGTAAGCACTCCCACCTCGCCGACAGTGATCCCCAAGCCTAATATCATCCCCAGAGAAGGAAAGATCCGCTATCTCGGCCTGTCTGAGGTCTCGTCAGACACTCTCCGCAGAGCCTATGCAGTACATCCAATTGCTGTAGTACAAGTCGAATATTCTCCGTTCACCCTGGACATTGAAGATGAGAAGATCGCTTTACTAAAAAGTTGCAGGGAGCTCGGCGTGACAGTTATTGCCTACTCACCGCTTGGACGCGGTCTACTTACTGGACAATACAAGTCTCCTAGCGACTTCGAGGATGGAGATTTCAGAAAGGCTATTCCAAGGTTCGTCCGAGAAGCTCACTTTCTCAAGTCGTTCCTAAGTCAGTTAATCAAATGATAGGTTCAGCGAAGAGAACTTCCCAAAAGTCTTGGGGATTGCTGATGGCTTGGCCGAAATCGGCAAGAAATATAATGCCACGGCGAGTCAAATTGCTTTGGCATGGGTTCTTGCACAGGGGAATGATATAATCCCAATTCCTGGAACAAAGAAAATCAAGGTCGGTGTCCCATTTCCAGTGCTGCTCTGAATCAATGCTTATTGGATTTATTGGGTAGTACTTGAAGGAGAACCTGGCTTCAATTCACATCAAGCTTAGCTCTGAAGACGACGCGAAGGTTAGAAAACTTGCAGAGGAAGCTGAAATCGGGGACAGATATCCTGCTCAGATGATGGCGTCGCTTTTCGCCGATACAGCCCCACTGTAAATTGGGCGTTTTCAACTGCTCCGATTGCACTGTCCACAAGGGTCCGTGGACAGGTTAAGTGATCCATGCCTTGTGGCTGCACCCATACGAATCGTTCTACACCCCTTGCCTAGTTTCTACGTATCCTATCACTTGCTATTACACACATACTACTAGTAGTAATATAATCACCTTAGATGAATTGTCTGTCTTGTTATTTCCGGCTCTTTTGCTGCTGGTTAATGTGCCCTTCTCAATCTCGACCCCACCCGATCCCGAATACAATAGCCGGCTCACCGCAGAATTCCGCCCTGACTGGCCGTTTCAATCAGTATTCTAGATCATCGCTTCCTCAAGTTCCATCTTCAATATTTATTAAAATTTTGGCACGAGCATCCACTTGCTATCTTTTACTATGCCCCATCCGGCAAAGTAATAATTAATCCTATTGTACAATCTCTGTTAATATATGGGTTAGTACACGCGCCTGTCATGTCATGACTTTCCGCGTGAAAGCGGGGTTCGACTCCCCGACAGAGAGAGTGACCTACGCATCTAAATCCCATTTTGAACCCCTGGCTAGCATGTGTGAACATATGTGTCTTGATTATCTGGTGTTAACGAGCTGCGAAACAGTCTGGTTTGAGGCTCAAATTTGTGCTTCAAGCATCTAGGCCCCTCCGCATCAGCTCCTTGTCAGTCAGAGATCTCTCTGACTGGGAACGGCTTGCAGGATTCCTGTATTTGACTGAATCCTAATAAAAGGTTAGACGTAGAAGCTCTTTAGGAAATGTCCGACAGATATGCCTCAAGGCTGCAACAAGCCTTTTGGCAATGGGCGGATATATGTACATCATGATCTGCTCCAACGGTGCTCATTCCTGGTCTATAAGTCGGTACCATTCCCTTGGATCTTATTCCGTGCACTCAAGGGGATTAGGCGAAAGCAGCGCCAAGCGCGCAGAAAATTGTAAGGAGCACCCGTGTATATTTACGGTCATTATTAGCTCTCCAAAAATACAATAAACAATAGTGCAAAATCTTAGTGTCCTCTCCTCCCACCACCATGACTATTGAAATGGAACTGGAATCCACCACCACCACCACCTCCGCCAGGGAATCCACCAAAACCGCCACCACCAGGGAATCCACCACTACCTCCATTAAAGAACTGAGCAAACGGATGTCCGCCACCTTGCGCGAACGGATTTCCACCCATACCGCCACTCGGGTCATTAGGGTCATCACCGTTATCGAATCGCGCTCTTAGCTCCGGATCTGAAAGCACTTCATAGGCCTCGTTGACCGCTGCCATCTTCGCTTCCGAACCACCCTTATCTGGGTGAGCGGTTTTGGCAGCTTGACGGAATGCCTTTCGGATCGTCTTTGTGTCTGCGTCGCGAGAAACGCCGAGGATCTTGTAATAGTCTTTTTGTTTAGACTGCTTGAGGAGTTTCTGGGCCTTTGATAGTCGAGCGTGAATCTGTAAAGGAGGAGGTAAGTAAAGCGAATCTTTGAGTGGAAAGAGGACAATGTACGCACATTACGATCACCACGCCCACTAGCTTCAAATGCTTTATCCAATACCCGGACAGCCTCCTCGAACTCTTCTTGGGCCAAAAGGCCCTCACTCTTTCCAACGAGACCATCAATATCCTCCTCGCAACCCTTTAACGTCAAAAGCTCGTTACACCACTTGCCCATCTGTTTCTTATACTCCTCGCCTTTCGATTGATCGGATAAATGAGTAAACGATTTACAAAGGGCCCGAACAAGTGTTTGTCGTTGAACGGATACTTTGGAAGCGTTCGGGATAGGTAATGACTTCATCACGAGTTTCCTGTGATTCTTGTCTGCGTCCGGAACCGTGGATTCGAGGAGGTTGGTGGGAACGAGGGGCAGCAAAGAGTCTTCGCTGCCAACATTCTCTTCCATAGCTTCCTCGAATTTTCGCCAGAGGTCGCCAGTCTTGCCTCCACCTGGGGTAAGCAACTGTTTGACGACGCCACGCCAGTCTTCTTTGCCAAGCATCTCCTCTATTTGCGCAAAGCCCTTATCGAAGTTCTTCACAAGTCGGTGCTGAGAAAGGCAAACTTTGGAATCGGGATCGTAGTGAAGACATTGTTTGAGGGCGTTCATAGCACCCGGTGACGGAGGTAATAGGAAGTAGGAGAGGCGGAAGATACGGGAGAGGAGGGTAGTGGACGGCTGCAACAGGCCCGACAATCGACTATGAATAATCGTTAGTCGAATACACAAGATGTAAAGGTTTTCAAGAACAACTTACGATAAATCACCAACGCAGCTCTCAAGATCTCCAGCTGCAAACGCACACTCCGCACGCCATGTCCGCACTTCGACCGAGTGACTTGCTCTACGCAGCAACGTGGACGCAGTCTCCACGCACGCATTCCACAGCTGCGACTTTCTCTCCTTCTCAAGCTTGGAATGAAGCTGCTCGCCTTCTTCGATATCTTTCTCCAAGTCGATCGCATCTTGGTCTTTGTTCTTGCCCTTCGCCTTCACATATAGCTTAAGTGGGGGTTTCGCCAGTTCATATTGGCCCTCCTTGGCGTAAATGCGAGCCTTCATGAGATGGGCATTATCGAACGTATTCGAGGTTAATGACAGAACTTTGTCAAAATCTTCGAGTGCTGCCGAATGTCGTTGAAGAGAGAAATATGCGGTCGCGCGCTTATAGTACAATAAGTAATCTGCAGGAGCCTGGTCTTGAAGACAAGTCAGTAATTATTTAACAACCCTGATAAAAGAAAGAAAAGAATACCAATAGCCTCGGAATATATTTTGGCTGCTTCGTTAAATTGACCAGTCGAAAGAAGAACATTTGCCCTGTTGATTAAGGGTAGCAATCCTGGAGGGTATAAGCCCCCCTGTTCGGCGTATACCCCGCCTAGGAGGAACAGACCCAGCGCTAGCCTCGGTAGGCGCATTGTGTTCTGTGGTAGTTGAACAAGTGTTCATGTCCATACACGTCCATAGACACGTAGCGTTCCCACGGTCAGAGTTTTGTGATGTCATTGATTTGGCGTCACTTCCGGCTATTTTGAGCAGTATTCCGCTGGCACGTCCATCCGTATTCAAGCGTTCAAAGCTTGTCCTATCGTAGTTGCTATGAGTTGCTTTACTCAGCTTATTAGCAGCTTTCTTTTCTTATGAATCTTCGTGATCCTAAATATCGTCCTAAACGTACACCTGGGAGTTCATGCATAAAACATTGATATAGCCTTCCCCGGATCTGTCGAAGGCATCGTTATCATCGCGATGCACTTGAAATTCCACCGGTTGTTCAAACGATCAAGTTTCAATGTTGTGAAATATCAACTGGGTGGTTGTACATGGCGTTTCTTGTCACATTTCACAACGACCGAGCTGTGCTCATGACCCCGAAGTTCGTTAACTATACTTCCAAGAGGATTGCAGTATTCAAATCCCCTTCCATTAGCTTGGTTAACTCCGGACTGATGTCTGTGTATTGTAGATACCATCTCTACCTTGAAATAGTAGCAGAAACACCAACCTATCCCTACAAAGGCAATTGAGCCCTTCAGAATTATCTCCACCTCTCAACTACGAAGATATCTATATAACTAGCCCAAATAAGCATACGTATCCCGATCTACCAAAACAGTCTCATCGCCATCGAGGGATAGTGTTCAACCCAGACGGCGAAGCAACCGTCACATCTACACTGAACGCTCTAGACCTGTGATGACCACTCGTTGCCTTGGCGAACCTGGTACTAGTGGTATCCCAGGAACGAAGAGGAGTACGAATTGAGGCGATTTCATCCCGAGTCTCCGCATTTCTAAGAAAGCGGGGGGTCCCGAGTATAACAACACTTGACCTGCTCAAACGATGGTGGTAAGGTCTGTGGCTCGGGTAGCCTATGCTGGAACGTAAATTTGACATCCTCCTAAGCTCGCTGGAAATAGTGGGTGCAGCAAAGTGCTTCATCGGCGGGGGTGGGAACCGAATAAGACGATGGGATTGGTCAATAGGCGTGACCCTCGCCGGTGGTTGGGTGGGTGTCGTTTCCGTTGTATGAGGCGCATCAGTTAACGCGGGGTCGCAATCAACAATAGACTCGAGTATTCGCGTCCGGACAGCTAGAGTGGTGCTGACGTCCATATAAGGTTCTCGGCGTTGGCAAGCCGAACGATAAGTATTTGCACCCACAGGAGTATCGGCATATCTGGGTTCCGAGTTTCCAGGAGTCGGTGTATGGCGCCAGGCAAAAGGGCGGACAGATATTGCACCTAGGCCGGTAAACGGCCCGCTACCGTCCTTTGACAGCAATCCAGAGATCCCAAGTCCACAAACGTCTTGAGAAGAGCTTATTCGTAAAGGCGGGTCAAAATCCATAGAGCACAACGAGCTTTCCAAAGACGAAAGTTCCTGATCATCCTCAGTGTCATCCAAAGTCACCGCCTCGGCTGTGCCGGCTCCAGCAATCGCTTGGTCAACGAAAGCCATCTCGCCCATACATATATCAGCTATATAGCGATCAGTCGAAAGTAGTGCAGGTGTAGGAATGTGGTGGTGTCGTAACAGAACAGCAGATAGGGTCGGATCCGGAGTTGAAGTATCTGGCTGCCAAGTGCGCGTCGAGAGGTCAATGAAGGTGAAGCGTAGTAGTTCTTCCCAGAGCCAGTAACCCTGAAGAGCAATATAGTGTCCGTGGATAATAGCGATAGTCCTGATGGCCATTTTGATGCGATTGTAAGGAGTAGATAGTAAGGTAGTGTGTGGATGGTTTGTATTGGTTTGAAGGTGGGGTTGTGTACAACCGGTATATGCCGGCGGAGTTTGATTGATGGCCTGCGCCGCCACAACAATTCGTCATCGTCGATTACTTGCAATTGTCCCAGGGTGCTGTACGGGTGCGTCCCACGCTTTTAAAGATATATTTTCTTGTGTCCAAAACAAACAAGACCGATGACCTCGAAGATGAAATAGCAATCCTAAACTACAATATGAGCCACTGCGCCGCAACAGCTTCGACTCCCCCTCTCCATATGATAGCGCATCTATTAATGTGAAGGTATAAGCACTCATGACATAGTCATTGAAGAAACCCAAAAGCTATCCTAGGTTCAATCACGGCCGTAATCTGAAGCTTAGAGAGACCTCAGATAACAATAGCTCCGTGATTAGTGACTCTCCGGCCTCCCATTGCGCGCCAGTCTTTTTTGGGTCATCTACGGTAAAGTCCTAGAAGAACTGTTTCCGATGTTTAGTCCAGAGCTTTATGAAATCAGATTGTGGATGAAATCAGTGAGGCTGATAAACACCGAACACGGCTGAAGTCAAATCCGTTGTAATCGTCCAGTGCTACTGAAGTGCATTGCTGAAAGAATGGAGTTGAAACTTTTCCGATACAGACCCTGAATCAGGCTTTATCTACTCTCCTTATGTAGAGAGTATAGGAAGAGGTTTGTGACCCATCGTCAAGCGTTAATTGTTGGCGAAGATACTGCTGAAGTCGCCGTGGCGCGATAGTGTTTGGAAATGATTTAAGTTTATGCCTGTGGCGAGTTATCTTTCAATAGTTGTTCGTCTCGGTGAAGAGGACTCGGCCGTGGTGTCTAGCTCATGAGAATTGTGGCGTTATCGGCTCCTGTCGGAGCTTGAAAATCGGCGAATCGACGATGAGACCCACTCGAGTCCGATCAGGGGTGTTTGCCTCTGTTGACTTAACCTCAGCTTTACCAGCCCGCCTACTCACCATTCCAGGCTGTCACAATTAGAAATTCTTTGGCTAGGATTTCACATAGCCAAACTCCAGGGAACTTCTTATGAATTAGTGGGTATCGAATACCTCGGTGTCAAAGGCTTTTGACACAAACTACATTGGAGGCGCTCAGGAGCCAGAGCACGGGTTTGCCACCGTCGCGACGTCGAGCATTGATCTTATGCTGATCAACTGTTAGAGCAGAAATGAGCAACGGGGTCCGCATGCACCTCGTTGCTTCAACGAAACTGCAGGTCAGGGGACTTTTTAGTCTTGAACCTCTTATATACTGAAAATGGCTAAACTCGGAATTTCAGAGTGTCACCACTCCACGACGGCTTTCAGACCCACAATTTCGAAACTACAGGATTTGAATACATTCTGAGCAGCCAAACTATGATAAGCCTTACTGAAACAACCCGGAACAACTGTCAGGGCACGCCTATTAGCCGACATCAAGGGCGCTTCATATTGATGTGATGCGCGGATGCTTGCAAAGTGGGTTCCGGAGGCTGGGCTCATGGGTAGTCACTCTTTGACACCGGTTCTAAAAACCCACGCCGACGAAATACCCGCTCCATTCTGAATCTCAGAAAAAAGCATTTTAGCGGCAGACTGGCTGGTGAGAGCTCTGGTCTAGCGAAAGAAAATTTGCTCTAACAACTAGCGTTCTGGCAATTCATTAATGCAGGAAATAACGGATGGAATAACGTTAGAAAGTCTGTTACAAAGACCACGATCATAATTAAAAACTGATTCGCATGTCCCAGTGCCCCATCCGAGCCCGAACCCGACCCACTCCTTACTGTCCTGACGATCATCCACCGAGAAGCTACACCTTCTGTCAGCTTAAAATGAACAATGGTGCAACTCCTGGTGGCCTCGTTGTCTCCCTTCCCACCGACGCTTCCCACCCTCACTCTTACCGTCACTGACGAAGCTTGGTGCCAACCATGTCTCGAATTGATGAACCACTTCATGATATTGACCTCAACGAAAGGGCTGTCGGCCATACCAGAATCCACCTCGAGGCCGCGTCCCAGGAAACGACTACAATTCAGCACATTACTGTATCAGGGTCAGAAACTCAAATTGATAAGGAGGACAAAGATAAGGAGGAAGCTACACCCACTGCTGATGATGATTCAACGAAAACGATATATGTGAGTTACTCCACTCCTCCCTAATTCGTTTCATGCTCATCAAAATCCAAGGTCGATTTTGAGCCTAATGATCCCCGGAACCCAATATACTTTCCTAGACGCAAAAAATGGGCAATCACCCTCCTTGCCTGTTTTTCAACACTGGTAGCATGTACGTTCATTGCTCATACTTAGACGCCTGACCAACCTGATGGTAACTTTTAATAGCTTCAACAGCCTCGGGATACAACCTCGGGTTCGGATCGATGACCCGAGATCTCAATGCTACAGAATTCCAAGCTACAGAAGGTCTTAGTATGTACGCGCTAGGCTTCGGCGTCGTGCCCCTCGTCACAGCATCGTTCAGCGAAGAGTTCGGACGTCAACCCCTCTACCTATGGTCCGGTATCGGCTTCCTATTGATGTACATCATGGTTGGATTGTAAGTAATATCGCGGTTTGTTCTCATGGGTCACAATTTACTGATATGGGATATGTGCAGGGCACAGAATATTCAAACCGTTGTTGTGGGTCGATTCCTCCAAGGCGCGTTCGGCTCGACGGCAGCAACGATGGTTGGTGGTACTATTGCGGACATATGGTCACCTGCAGAGTGAGTTTTCCCTCCATATCTAATCTGAAGGTCCGGCTGCGGTTACTGAGCACACAACACGCGAAACAGACGTGGCCTCCCTATGTCCATCTTTTCCATCGTTGCCCTTGCCGGAAACGGTTTTGGACCGCTCATAGCGGGTTGGATCGAATTAAATCCTCGACTTGAGTGGCGCTGGATTCAGTGGATCCAGTTAATGTGCGTCCCTATTTTACTTCTTTCATGCCCAAGCTGCATACTAAATTGAGTTTCTGAATTTAGTTATGCTGGTACCTACGTGATCCTCATTCCCTTCATCCTTCACGAAACGCGTTCAACCATTGTCATCAAGAAGATTGCGCACCGTTTGAGGAAGAAAACTGGGGATAAGCGCTATCGCGCACGTGTTGAGGATGAGGGAGTCAATCTCAAGAAACTTATCTGGATCTCCTGCACGCGTCCTGTCTGTGAGTGCGCTTGAGATATTAATGGCTGATTGAGTCTGATGATGGTACACGTAGACCTCATGCTCACCGAGCCGATCGTTGCCAGCTTTAGTGTATGTGTTTTTGCTATTCATTCTCCACGAGTTCATCTGATTGTTTTCTTATAGCTGTGGTTCGGCTTTGCGTGGGGCGTCAACTACTGCATGATCGAATCCATCTCTATGGTTTTCACGACGCTTCATGATTTCAACAGCGGTCAGGTCGGTTTGGCCTTCCTTTCTATGATGTGAGTTAGCTCTCTATCTCCAACGATGACTTCGTATTGACTCCCCCGGAGTGTGGCGCCTCTTCTCGGTTTTTGCACCAACTTCTACCAGGAGTACCTTTACAAGAAATACTTCCCAACTAAAGGTCCCGAAGCTCGCCTGTACTTAGCTATGGCTGCGGGTGTGATCCTTCCTGGGGCTATGTTCATCTATGCCTGGACTTCTTTCCCTCACATCCACTGGATTGCCCCCATCATTGGCATCACGGTAAGGCTTTCATACGATAAGATCTAACTCTCCGTTCTAAAACGTTTTTCAGACATTTATCTGGGGTATCTTTATGATTTACACTGCCGTATTCTCATATCTGGCTGATTGGTACGTTCTACCGGATGTCTACATTAGATATTTATATTAAACTCTGGATCACAGTTACGGACCTTTTGCTTCCTCTGCCCTTGCAGGACAAAGTTTGGCCCGTAAGTTTTACTCGGTTCTTCGTAATTGACGGAGATTGATTAATTTTCATAATCGCAGGTAACATCACTGCTCTATCGTTCCCTCTCTTCACACAACAAATGTACCACCGACTCGGGATTCCTTGGGCTAACACCCTTTTCGCCTTCATCGCTCTCCTGCTACTACCCATTCCCTACGTACTCTTCATCTGGGGACCTCAGATTCGTAGAAGGAGCAAGTTCTCCCGTGTTGTTATGGAGGCTGATGAAGCCAAAGCCGCAGAAGAGGCGAAAAGAGCACAGGAACAATCCAACTCCGCTGAAGTTTAAGCGACTCAATCTCCCCGCTTCTCAGCATCCAATCCCACGGTGTACCGCCTTGTACGCAACGTATTCACTGGGTTTATCCCCCTTATCCTCCTATCCGCCTATGATCGCCGTAATACGCATCAGTATCCCATCGTCCTGATCATGTTGGAACGATTTAAATTACATGAACTTCGATGATTCCCAATAGCAACTCATAATGTGACTTATTTAGACTTCAATGCAATTGTATTATAGGTGTCAGGTAGAATATTCATTCAATTAGCACATTCTATTTTCTGTGGCTGGACCAAAAGATCCCCGCGGTTTCCGAATACTGAATAACAGTAAAACGGTTCTTGGGATGAACAATGTAATTCCTAACGTCCCAGCATGCTGGAGTGGCAAACCTTGAAATTCATCGCCACTATCTATGTAGCCACAAGGTCTCCCTAAGAGAACTACATGTCACCTCGGCGGTGTTTGCTTTCGCTTAATAGCTGTTGTGTTAAATCACCGTTTCTTTTCGCACGCAGTCACGACAATCACGGCACTGGAAGGCAGACTCGAGGCTCGATTGCCTTTGGCTCTCCTCATGATCCATTACCCTACATAAATAACCCTAAAGAAGATTGGTTAGCTGTTTATTGACTCCGGGAGTCACAAGTATTACATATTTTTCTTCTTCCCCGTTTTAATACCGCTCAAAGCCAATATGCTGTGGACGGGTGGGCTTGAGCCGTCGTTCTTATGAGAGATAAGCAGCTTGCACTTTTGTCTTATCTACTAAGGACGTCTAGCCCGGAGCCAAAAATAGTAGGTGAGCTACTACGAGATATCCTTTATGATACACATTGAGATATAATGCGAGTGCTATCGAATGCAGCAATTGTAGCTCTTCTAGAGTGTATATGGAGTTGAGAGCGTCAAGAAACAAGACAGAAATCTAGCAGAAACTTGAGAAAGAGGTATACAGCCTGTATTTGAATATTAGAGAGATTGAAGTGAGACTTAGATAAAGCAGCTTTGGAGAATTTGAGACGGAGGAGTATACAATAAATTGACTTGTTTTAAACAACAGGCGCTCCGAGCGTCAGGTTGATCCCCACTGCTGGATTTTGCTGGGTTTTGGAGTGAAAAGAGAATTGCGAGAGTTGTTGTTCACTGCGCTCCTGAATCAATAATCCACCAGAATTATTGAATTATAATCGAGTATTTTTCTTAACCACAAACCCAAAAATCCGCATAGATTACTGATGAATTATCATGATAATATCTCATTCAGTCTTAGTTCCTAAGCCTTGTTGTAGTATATCGTGATAATCAATCAATGGACTTTCAATGATTCGTCTGGATTATTGAGCTCAAGATCAAGGAAATTATTCAATAACAACTCAATAGCTACAGAGGATTATTGGTTCACCGGTGCAGTGTGTTTTCACGAGCAACCGGTCAGGAACCTCTACACTGCTGCTCGACTTATAGTTGTACCTCATGGCATTTTAGGTGACGTAGATATTCATACAGACAAGACCTTTTACGGATGTGTGGCGCCATTGAGATCATGGAGCCCTAACAATAAGCAACTTTAAGCAGATTTGCCAAGAAATTGTACTTTAGCGACCGTGAGTTTTTAGAAGTCTTAGCCAACGCAAGTGTTAATATTCGGCGGATATAGAGGGGAATCGAGGCTCGAGTGTGGCGTCACAATACTACAAATGTATTACCCTCGGACTTCCATCGTCGTGTAGGTGAGCTCCGACTCGAAGACTGTTATCGTTAATCCGGCTAGCCGGTGATGGTAATAGCAGTCTCGCCGATCCTGATTCAGGCGGCAGTTGACCGCTTAATTTGCGTTAGCTGCGTCGGAGTGTGACATGCCACGGTTGGCAGACGACCAGAATACCAATGTCAGATACCTAACAGCTGCAGATCCTTGTCTCCTGCCATTAACTTGACAACTTGGGAATCACCCTCGTTTTTGACATGAGGCGCGACATATGACCCCTGTAAATCAGCGCATTGGGCGATCAAGGTGAAGGGGTTTTAGCTCAACCGAAGATGTCCGTTTTTCCTGGGAAGCTTATGGGCATGCATCGATAGAACATCAACTATCGATTATCCGAGCGACGGGATTCTCTCTGCAGATTTACGAGACACAGTGATCCAAATGGTCAATCCCTTGCCTAGACTTGGCGGATTTGCGACTCGTATTTTCGCTGAGATAAACCATCCTGATTCATACCTAGCTAAAAATATCAGGACACCCCGAATGACGAAGGCATCAGGAACCTGGCCATCACCCACCGATGACATCGAGCAGCACATTCACTTGGACGGAGCTTGGGCAGAAGGTTCCAATATAGGCTTGGTAGTAATCACTTTCATTATCAGTCCTTCTATGTAAAATGTCGAGAATGCCAATAAGCACATGGAAGGCGGCCACTTGCTGTAAAGTGCTTCTGATAAATCTTAATGAACATAGATTGTGCATGTAGATAGACGCTTGGTGCAAATCGGCCGAAGGGCAGCTTGAGAACGGTAGTGGAGTCACAGTAATGTAAATAGTATTTGATCCAATAAGTAGAGACTTACAAAATCCAGAGTTTTAACAGTAGTCTCTTCAAGTTAAGACACTATAAAGTTTCGCCGTCTGAAGAAGTTTAAGGGGTTATTTGCTATGCCAAGCGGCAAGTCTCTGGCTCTATGCTTGTATAGCCGCATTCAATGAGGTTCCATTTCAGGAATAAGTCATCGGGGTTAAAATGGGAATGGGCCTAGATTCATGATCATTCAGCGTAGTGCATCCCCACTACATCCCTACTGCATCCGATCGTCACGTAAAATATCATGAATCCGTACTTCCCCGCTCACAATGCACGCCGACAGACGCCGACTTGTGTGTGTGGTACATTCCCTTGATAAGAATTGACGCACGGGCGGTCTGAAGAGTCCTTTTGGAAGGTGTGAACTTCTGGAATTTAGGTTTAGCCGACATGTGTCAGGGGCATGCAAAAATACTGCACAGGGATGCTACCTTTTAAGTCTAATGCCCAGAAATTGATTATGTTATTCTGTCATGCCGATCATGAACGAGCTCTTCCCTGATTTTCGCTCAATTCAAGCTCAATTCTTGTTGACCCTGATAATGGGAACATCTTTCCCGTCACGTTTACCTCAATGATTGACAAAAATAGGACATATGTTCTCATGCGCAAGGCTTTCATGCGGTATGACCCACACTAATCCACATACTGTCGGATTCCAATTACTACCTACGACAGAAAGATGCTTGTTCCATAACAAAAAGCGGAGACTCATGATTTGCGACAACCCCAATTTAGTAGCACTCGCTACACCAGTCATCACTACGATCTTTCAAGTTGAGCTAAACACAGCCGGCCCCTGGTCCCGCCACCCGCTATACCCGTGGGCTTACCCCATTCCGACAATCATCTTGATATAGGCTAGCTGAAGCAATCGACGGCGGGGAGCATGGGGAGTGCAGTAAATAGAAACCCACGGATATATATCATTCAACAAGAGAAGACACTCAGTAATCGAGATCAGACTCGTACCTAGGAAGATCATGGAAGCATCACTCGCCCTAGTAACAAAACCAGAATACTTTAAGTCGCCCACCATACCCATACACACTTTTTTTCTTAGTTTCGTATACCCATCTTGACATCCTTTCGGCTGGGATCGGGTGGATGTTGTTTTTAACAAACATGTAAGTGTCCCATAGCTATATGTGTTCGAGAAACGACGAGCAAAATCGCCTCCGTCCTGATAGGAATCACCAAATGTCGCCGATGTGCGACAGTAGTACTATCTGGGCATGAACTATCCTTCTCACAGTTAATTCACCGCTCTCCCCGTCGATATCGCCCAAGACATGACGACAGGTGGAAATAATTTAAGGAGACCTTTTATTGGACGAAAAAGATCTGTACGCCAGTATAACGGCATTATTTCCAGGTCCTTCTCCATCGAATTCCAGTCAGATTAAGTTCGCGCTTCTGGTCGAGAGGTGCGAAGATCACTGTCACTTATTGAAACGGTGATGATGATGAAGATGATGATGGCCCGCGACACTACGCTTTAGAGTGGGTGCCTGTTAATTTTAGAAATCCCATGTTATCGGAATATGCCTGCCCGGCGGGCCCAAGGAAGCACGAACCACACTGGGACTCGTAGGTTGGTCGGCTCGAATATTTGTTTTTGACGTGGGATGTGCACTTTCCTTGGTCCCATGTGCATGACTTTAGGTCGCCGCCGTATGGCATGAAAATGGAAGAAATGCCATGGTATTCCTGTCCACCAAGATCCACTTCAAACCATTTGGCGCGGGCTGCGCCACGGCGCTGATCATTTCGCTTCATCAGAATATTCTTCGAACGCTCAAAGAAACGGCGTAGCTGGAGACTTACTCTCTTGAACACAGCTCTCTTCATTTGAAACACTGATACCCTATATGTTTCTCGGGTGGTAGATCACAGAAATCACCGGACAAGCTTTGAGTCTTTCGGAGCTTTTCCGTTCAAACATACAAGGTCCTTAGCGCTGTGAGTAAGCACAACAGACCTACGCCAGGTCAGAAATTCTACAAGAAAAAAACGCTGGTGGATATTCATTTAGAGTTACTCTTACAAGTACCGTTGACTACCTGAGACCCGTCCGATCTTCTGACCTGACTATCCGACATTCCAATTCAAGTAACTAGGTAACCAGGGCAAGGAGGGAAAAATCAGGTAGAGAAGCACACAGAACTTCAGGAGGTATTCAAAGATGGCCTTGACTCCCGAGAGCCTTTTACTCTCCTTTCTCCTTCTGTACCTTTAAGCCTACTACATTCATACTCAACAAGTACCGAACGTTCGACCCCACAACTCAATACAATTAACAGAGTGCACAACATATACGATATGTCTTCTTGACTTGGGTCCACCACAAAAGTAGCTTTGAAGGGGAATTTATTTTTGAGCTGTGCAAGGTACTGGATAATCCGAGTATTTTTTCTCTCTCTTTCCAACTCGGAGGACGGAATAATCAAAAGAAGAATGTTTTGTCCAACGTCCGGGGTGTTAAGTGTGGAGCTCAAAAGGGGAGGGAAATCGTCACGCTAGAACTCCTATGGACACTTCCGGTGGTATAACAGGATCTTCCGTGACGATCCGAGTTTTGTGACCGATCCATCCCCATTAAATGGAGCTGTTTAGTGAACACCTCTCGATATCCGCGTTACATACACCATTTACCTAAATTCAGATATTCGTTCACTTGGTAATTGTTACCTCCGGCGGGTAGTTCTTGGCCTCTCGTAAAGCCACGGTTAGGGGTTTGGCGGGATAGAAAAGCCTGGTGATGTTGATCAATTCGGATTTTTGTATTTACTGCGCACAGGTTCCCAGTTACATTCGAAGTAAAACAGGTATTATGAAAATATGACTACAGTTTCCCTCCCTGAGATAATTAAGACAATTTTGCAAGGGGGGCTTCGGGCCTTGCAACAGTCAACCCGGACGCAGTTGCTGGCATTTGGGGAGCCGTTGGGACAGCAACAATTAGATTTGAAAGTGATATGATCAATGAATGATGGACTTGAAGCTTGAAAGATACGCTATGTTGTTGTATCGATACAGAGACATATGCCAAAAAAGAAATATAGCAATAAGACGACGGCGACAATGACGCAACACTAAATGACAAGCAGCAACCAGTACGAAAGCGACCATTCCAAGAAATATAGCAAAGTAAAAAAAAACTAGACTAGCATAACAGACATGGGCTTATAGGGCAGATATCATATTATTGACGAGTGCTCCTAGCATTGAAGGCTGGCCTCAGGGCGGTAGAGACGTGCGGATCTCCAGCACTCCTGAGATAGGGCATAGAGGGGCTATACTGATATTGTTGTTGACCCGCTGCGTGTGTACCAGTGCGGGGTAACATGGCAGGTGAATTCGCGGGAGATGTCAAAGTTGACGGCGGAGGAGAGTTAAACGGCGAGGCATTAGATGACACTGAGGGTGAAGGTGAAGGTGAAGGAGACGAGGAATGGAAACTAGATCCGGGAGTCAAAGCGCGTATCCGCATGCTCGACGATGAGGTAGAGGAATGAGAATGATGATGATGGAGGGTACGTTGGGGTTGAGAAGGGGGTGCCTCGAGGTACCGTGAAGTTGAGTGTTCACTTCCGCGGGGTTCTACTAATGCCTGTGACGCTCGCATCACGGGTACAGGTAGGTGGCTCGAGCGATGCGGATCCTCGGAGACATGGTATTCATCCATCCCCGTGTCGACGTCCATGCCAGCATGATCATGATCTTTGGTGTAGTCATATACCCTATATCGAGTATATTGATGAGGTGCATCTGGAGAACGAGACGATGCGACATCATATTGCAACGGGTTAGTAGCGTGGTGACGAAGTACGGGACTGCTTTGTCGCTGCGGCTCCGTTTCCCCTGCCGACTGATGTATCACAGGCACACTCGGAGGCGGATTTGGCGAACTTGCACTGGAACGTCGTCGACGTCTACGTGCACCGTCGTCTTGGGACTCTTGGTTTGCATTTGTAGTATGATTCCGGTAGTGCCTACGCATGTTTGAATTAACATTAAACTCCCGGCCACATTTTGGCCAAGGGCAACGGAAAGCTGAAACGCAGGAATAGGTCAATTGAGGAGATCGAACACCATGCTGTATATGGACACGTACGAGTAGCGCCTGTATGAGTATTATAATGAATTTTGAGGCTACTTGGGCGGTTAAAGGCCTTGTGGCAAATAGGGCAAATATGCTTCCGCGGAATACCAGATGGTGCACCATTGGACGGAGTATCATCGTCGGTCAGGTTCTCAGGATCGTCGAGTGGTGGAGGAGCATGCGGTGACCCTGCATGGGTGATCGAATGAGCACCAGGGTAGCTATTGGGGTCTTGGCTTTTCGGAGGTCGTTCCGAGAGTGATGAAGGAATTGACACGACGGGGTGGCCTGAGCGGCCATGCTGATCATTATCACGATGGTGCGGCAAGGGCATTTGTCGCGACATGGGATAATTGGATGGGCCCTCTGCCGGCGGGCCAGATACATGTGGGGCGCCTAGTGGCCGAGGCGCAAATGTGGCGCGGGGGTGGTGTGCGTAATCGTCATTCGGATAGTATGATGCATAGTGGTAGTTCTGTCCGACTACAGCTCTGGGAGCTTCCTCGCTTGAATGACTGAAGGGAGGGGGTTGCGCGCGAGGACGGTAATGTGATGAAGCTGTTGACGAAGTGTGGCGCTGACTGCTGTGTGGGACGGTCGGATGAGTCTGCACAAATAAAATAAGTTTTGTGAAGTGTTGTTAGATTTTTGAACTTACCCTGGACGAGCCTTGGGTTTGGGGTGAGTGCATGAGGTGCTCTAACGAACGATCTGATGAGCATTGAGTGTGACATGAGAGTGAAGCTCATACCTGGGAAGAGCTCATGGATGCTGGGGAGGGAAACAGGTGGCTCAGTGGTACGGGGTTTAGAAGACATTGCTCAGATGGAAAAGCGGGACGGGGAGTGATGAAGGGAAACGGGTGGTTTATAAGGAGGGGATCCAATAAGAGGCCGAAAGGAGACAAGAGGTAGAGCTAAAAATGAGGCAGTGAGATGTAGAGAAGCAAATGGACGCCGAGGAGGACTGATCGTTGTGGACAGATATGGATTTTGAACTCATCCAAACTTGGCTGGGGATGGAAAACCGACCAGACCACCCCGATTCCTTTTATTAAGTTACCATGTAACGCCCAACCAGCCGTGACGACATGTCCCGATATGGTAAGTCATCGAAAAACGAGGATTGGCGTCCTGCCCTGAGCCTTCATATACTACATCCACGTGCTCATCAGTCGCAGAGCGCCATGTTTCTGCGCGTCTCCTGTTTCTCTACCATCTCCAAGCTCAACCAGCACCGTCGACCCCGCTGAGGCTGCCACAGCACCCATTGCCTACAGATTGTCGTTTCAGAAAGAAGGAGATCTAGATTCATGTCACGGATCCGTGACAGATGTGTCGATCGCATCGTGCTTCCAAAAGCGATAGCTTCCCGGCCGGACGGCGGAAAGCCAAAGCGGCAGCCAGAAAAGGAAGGTAATGGTCCGGTGCGTTGAGGATTCCCCGGCGTTCAAAGTACTTGCCGCTGTAGTGACTCAGTGCCGATCTAGTCGCCTCCCCACGTTGCTTTTACAGCTTCGGTCTTCAAACAGTGAATCACGATGATCTTCCAGCCACCTATCCACTTCAAAAGCTGTCCAACCCTCTTCCTTTGTGCCTCCCAATGAGGTCCCGTAGTCCAGGTTCAATGAATACCGCCTGGTGTACACGTTCTTTCCGCCAGGAATCCCTCCTCTGCTGCCTGCATACGTACTACCTTAGAGGATCGTCATCTAAATACCCTATCAGGATTCCAAGTGTGGCCATCCATCACCCTAACTTACCTTCCGTTCCTTTCGCTCGGATAATCTTACTCTTCATTCAAGTCGCCGAGCAGGCGTCCTTGGACAGCGCGGATAAGAATCCCTTTTGTTGGCTCCCTCTCCCGGTCATATACCCAAGGCGTGGCGCTTTAGCTCCGACTCGGGATGCGAAGGGACACCAATCGTAAGCATTACGCTCAAAATTTATGCCTGTTGTGAGTTTCCATCATCGTTATTGTCACTCGCTCGGCCAATTATGAGATACATTGCCTTCTTCGCTATCACGGCCATTTCACGAGCCACTACGGCCTTTATGCGTTTCAAGACCAGCGAAATGACTGTAAAAGCATGGTTTTCATTTCTCACTCCTCACGTGGGCGCACACCTAAGAACACGCCGCTTTCATTGTTTTCTCCACAAGGGTCTTGACGTATGTAGAGTTTACACGACCCACATTATGGTTGCAAGGTGTGCTTGATATAGTGATATGTGGAAAGTCAAGGGTTCACATCGTGAGGTTGAGACATACTGATTGGAGCATCATAAGCGCAAGCTCCAGCCAGACCTTCTCTCTCGGCATTCGACCTGACTTTCAAGGTTCAACTGCGCACGGAAGCTAGTTTCTCACCTGTGTGTTGTCCCATCGTGGTTTCGAAGCTGGTACGCGCTTGGGTGATCCCCCGACATCCTCGGTATCTATCATACGAAGCTTATGACAACCCGTGGCGCAGACGCAACTTCAGAAAACGATTTAGGATAAAGGTGAACCTAAACACGGTCCACAGCGTTATGACACTCTCTGGACCTTGTCCAATACCAAGTGCTTTCCGATAATCCGTTTCATGAAGTGCAATATCCTTGCTGTGAGTGAATGAGTACCATTTGTGAATTAGAATAGCCGCTGGGAATTAGGAGTGACCTCAGTGTGATGACTGTTTTGATCCACCAAAGAAGCTGCCCCTTTTTTCCAAATTATCCAGAAAATCTCACCTTCTGGCATCGGGCGTGACAACCCTGCCCTTGCTCCGTCTACGACTTCTGTCGGCGAGAACTAATGAACACCGATATGGGGTGGCATGAATGATTGGCCTTCATAACAAATCCTGACTAATCCATCGTTAAGTTCGTCCTCTGACGTCGGACAATCGAGCCGGCTTGACGGAAGCCGCAATGTTGCTGAATCCTTCTCCCCTCCTCGGTGATCTAGTATATAACCGGCGCTGGCGCCCATAAACAAACTTGGTACGAAGGATACTTTCTACTGGGCAGAGAAGCAAGCGGGGACCTTGACTCCAGATTCCTGCTGCGAAGGGCGCTGATAATGATGAACAGCATCAAAATGCGGGTGCTATACCATAATCCGACAGTGGTACGATTTTGCCCTGTTCTCTTCCATCGAGGAATACTGGAAACTTCCTAGGCGAAAACGGCAATTTGCTTGATCGGGTAATTCCGATCTATGCTTTCAGTCAAAAAAATAATTAGATTTTGAATTTCTATTTGCGATGATCATGGAATTCAAGATACTCAACGGGAGGCGAACACCTAGATGAAACGATGTAGTTGAGTCGACCCGGATGACGATGACCTTTGGTTCCAGCGTTCCAGTTTCGGATCATTCACTGATATCTGCAAGTGGCAATTCGGGTGGCCGTAGCTTGGTGGACCATATGCCTCCATTCCGCACAAATAACTGAGTTTGGCACAGGTTGCGAGAGGCTGGAAGGCTCATCGGCGATTCAAGTGCGGAAAAGCCACATCATGGCAGCTGGCCGCTGAAGATAACCGGATTTTTCCACATTAAGGCGGGGAAATTACTACTCCCGCATACGCTGACGCATGGAACTAGCATGTAGCCTCCGTACACTCATCTCTAGTGACGAATACCTTCGGCAGATCGAAGGGTTCCAAATATTGATGATACTACTGGCAGGACCCATGACATTCGGGTTTATCAAGGTGTAGTTTAGAGCACGCAGACGGGCGTCTGACCAAGATGGAGGCTCAATTAAGGCTATGTCGAATTTGTGCGCGATCCCAAAGGACAGTGGTACGCTTGGCATTTCTTCCATTTCTAGGTGCTCACTTAGGCCCAGCGGCTCCGTACATCCGGGGGAGTAAGCATGATAGTTAACCCGCAGGATTTTCTTATTCAATGTCAATCATATGATGTGGTATTTTGCTTTGAGGCTGTTCTGCTGTGACTTATGTGCCAGCTATTACGTTGCCCATAATTCCATAGAACTTCGCATAGACTCGTGTTTAGTTTATACTGTATACAGAAGCTGTGGCACATGTATTGGTACCGTGGATCCTCTCATGCTCACTGTGCCAAGCAATGCTGGTCTGGCGCAAAACCAAGAACCAGTTTCTGGTCACGGTCGCGGGGATCGCTTTAGAGTGGGTTAAGCTGCCCATCTATGGTGCTCCAGTACTCACAATCATTTCAGGTGAACGCCGGTGGAAAGAACTAATCTCAATTAGCCACAAGGCTCCTTAAGGCTGATGTATCGGTCGGCTTACATGTCCGGGCGGGCTCACACGGTCAGTTGTACTTATAACAGTCACAGATCCAAATATCATATGATTCGATTCTGAGACAATAAGAAAGCAAAAAACATGACGGAGAAAGGTTTGGTAGCTTTCAATGAATCACTATCATTTGCTGCTCCCGAACAGAAGGAATGCAATGGATTCGGAGCCAAACTTCTGAAATGGGCAAAAGGGTCGGCAAAGGGTACGGTGATCTCATATCCGGCAAGCTAGTATGTTATGGGACTTGACCCAGTAAGTATAAGACCACACGACTGATTTTGTTCTCATTTCGTCCGCATCGGCGTGCAGGTCAGCATCATGGTCAACTTCTCGCGGTTCTCAAACACATGTGATGCTACACGAGTATGTTTTCCCTTCATCAGGTGATAAAATCGTCAATCCATACTTGATCAGCCTATTTAATTATGTGTCCAAGCCGAGAAGACACGGGTGTCACGTTGAAATAGGAAAAAGGCTCGGTGGGATATCTCTTCTAAAGAGTGTAACCCGAGCGCTACTACGCTTCTTATGAGAAAACATTCTTTTCGCGGCAAGAAATATAACAAAAGGGGGAATTTTCTAAAGGATATATCCCCTATGATGTAAGATAACTGCTTCGGGAAGCCAAGACGCTTGGGGATATGTCAATCCCTGTGTCCCCGGGTGGTGCAGGGGTTCGGGCCTAAGTTTCCCAGGACCTTTCGCGGGAGTCTAAATTCGGCAATGCCGTCTAGCCCGTCGGCAACTATAAGTAAACAGGCAACACCCCATAGGTCCGCATCACTTTATGGTTTCAAGGTAATGGAAGTGAGGCAGTGTATGTATGTTGAAACGGGTTCCTTCCTCCGACGATAACCATGTGCAACCTTTTACCTCATGTTTCAAACGGTGTGATGATTTGCAGCAATGTTCAAGTATGGCTGATCTATTGATCGTGTTCGAAAGATTTGAAATGTCACGGTGTCCTTGGTTATGAGGATAAAGATGCGGTATGTTCGTATGTGTTTCTAGATATCATACACTTGTTCAAGGGGATGGCGGGGTCCAAAGGTGAGTTGTTTGCAACTTCATGTGGATCATCAAAGCTTAGGAATGTGAGGGTGGGAAGGTTAATCGATTTTTGTCAACCGCAAATCTTAACAATAGCCTTAACAAACTTCGACTAACCTGCGTAGTCAAAAGACTGTCGATAAATGCGGCAAAAGAGTCAAAAACCTCATCGGGTGGGATTATCCCCGGTCGGCTCTCGTCACTGCTTCGATATTTCCCAGTTTTTACTGTGTGATTAACATCAGCGTCAGCAGCGGGATCCTTGGATAGATTGGATATGCGTTGTTTATCCCACCCCTCCATACAAAAAAAAAACTAAAAACCAGGGGTAAGGAAGGTTGATGGACTCACCGAGTATTCTCCATAGTCCCATCTGAACAGCACCGTCACCTAGATCAGCTTCCACATCATCCCCAATGACGGCAATCCTTCCTTTATGCTCAAACTGCTCCAGCTCGCCTGACACATAAAAATTGTCTATGACAGTCTCAAAGAACAATTGCGTGGGTTTTCCGATAACATGTGCCTCGACCCCGCTGCTGTTTCCAGTGCTGACACAAATGGACCAGGACCGAGGGACAGGCCAGGCGGATTTTCTGTTTGGATGTACTTTGCCTTGTGTGTTGCAATTAGGCACGGAGCCCGTTTTGTGGCAAGACTGTTGGTTGGAGTGATGTTCTGTTGTTCTGTTCGAGCGCCTTCTCCTTTCAAAATGCGGAAAGCGGTATTCAGATGAGAATAATCGAGTAAATCGGGCGCGAGTCCAACAACCACCGAGTCGTATCCCAAGTTATCCAGACCTGCCGGGATATCACAAGTGACTTCTTCTTTGGCAGATGGCGCGAGAAGTAGATATGGCCTTCAAACAATCAAGGATAAGTGGACAAGTTCATCACAAGATATATCTCGAGGGATAACAGATTTGTGCCAACTTAGACACGAGGACAGTAAATTACAAGGGAACATACCGTTTAAGGCCCTGGTTCTGGATATATTGAGCAACGGCCCCAATGCTTGTCCACACCTCTCGGCGAATGTTCGCGCTTTGGGAATAATTCCCCTGGCCTACTGGAGCGGCTTTCAAATCATCTACCGACCCCGAAATCGAAATGGAGTCCGAGTCCTGGGAACCTCTAACACCAAAGCCGAGCTTGTTCAATCGAGCAACCAGTGATGTTGTTGACTCTTTGCTTGTATTGCTGCAGAGGCGAAAGGGAATTTCGGAAGCCCGTAAGCGGCGGAACGCATCAACCGCGTCGGGGGTCGGTTTGCTTCCAACATGCAGATTACCGGACACATCAATCAAGAGCGCCCTAATGAGAGGCCGCTCTAGTACTTTTGACATGTCGCTGCGATCTTTGATCAAGAGAAATGGTACGGATGTCCCCGGGTGGAAGGGTGATGAAACCCACTCGATCAATGGAATCAATGAAAATAATGGCAGTTTGATGACGGAAGGTGTCGACTACAAACAGCACAGGCGTTTAAATCTTATCTGATAAAGCTCGCTTACACATTTGATTTGTGATAATGCGGCTGAGGCTACTGATTTCAAGGTTTAAACGTTCAAGTCTTAGGTTGACTGTCCTGCAAATGCTTGATGGCACATGACTAGTGCTTCTTGCTGCTGTATTACTTCTTGTTCCGAAGGGTGCGTATCTCAACTTTCCATTCGGTAACTAAGACTGGTACCGGCAGCATGAAACTTTGATGCTTTGATAAGGAGGCCACAAATGTTGTGGTGATGCAGATACCCAACCTCTTCTCGCTTAAAATGTCATGGTTGGATGATCTGATTAGCCTCTTTGTAGCTTGGCCAATGTTTTTTTCAGCCATGCGGGGGCAAATGACCACTTGCCAAGGGGAGCGGCTCTTAAAATTGATGAACTGCCAGAGCTTCTTCAGACATGGTTCTGCTGACTGAGATGTGCTTCATGGCAAATGGTCTAGGTCTCCTAAGGCTGAGGTTCTCGAATGTCCATGATCTTTCGAGGGTAATGGAACACCGCGTATAAAAAGGCCTAAAGGAATGGCACAATGTCATCTCCACAATGGCTAACGTCTCCACTCCTCTTGTTTGGTTGATAACTGGAACCTCGTACGTGATTGCATAATATTTGCCCATTCTATAACTGCCCGCTCAATGTATTTTGTGCGCAAGGTCGGGTATTGGGCGCCTTCTGACGATTGCTGCACTTAATCGTGGCGATAAAGTGATAGCCACAGCACGGGGACGCTCTGTATCCCAGCTAGATGACCTCAAAGAACGCGGGGCGGAGACGCTAGAGCTCGATGTCACAGCGCCTATTGCGGATCTACACGCCGTTGCTGCGAAAGCCGTCAAAGTCTACGGAAAGATTGATGTTCTGGTTAATAATGCCGGTAAAACTCCTAGTCTTTGATTGAAGTGGCATAGTGAAGTTCTTGACATATTTTTTTGGCCAGGCTACATCCTTGTAGGTGCCATTGAAGAAAATACGTGAGTTCAAGATTCAATGCCTTGTGTTTTGAAGTTTCCAATGATTTGATCAGGCCGGAAGAAACCCTGAACCAATTCAACACCAATGTTTTTGGAGCACTCAATGTCTCAAGGGCATTTCTTCCATATATGCGCGAGAGACGCACTGGAACCGTGATCTTTATTGGTTCTCTTGGCGGCTGGAGGTCTGTCCCCAACGCAGGTATTTATGCTTCCACCAAGTATGCGTTCCGAGGTAGGTCGTCTCTCGTGTCATTGAATAAATAAATGCCGAGTTTCTTGTACGTGAAGGTATCTCTGCGACCCTCCACGACGAGATTTCTCCCTTCGGATTACGCAGTCTCTGCATTGATTTTGGTTATTTCCGCACCTCCTTCCTCACTTCCAACAATCGTTCTGCCTGGGTACCGCGGATTGAAGACTATCGAGCTATGTCGGAGAAAGCGGACGCGGCTTTGCAAGGTGAGGGGCCTGAGTGAGTGTCCATGGCCAGCAACGAACTTGACAACATTACACAGCCTATAACGGTAAACAACCGGGAGATCCAAACAAAGCAGTTGAAATAATTGTTGATTTGTTACGGGGAGAAGGTCTAGCCAAGGGCAGAGAATTTCCGACATCCTTAGCTTTGGGCACAGACTGCTATAACGTAGTCAAAGAGGAGTCGGAAAGGGCTTTGAAGAACCTTGAGGAGTGGAAGGACGTAACTCAAAGCACTGATTTCTGAATTTATTGGCTGCCGGCCCTGAATGACGTTGGAAATATGCCGTAATAAATTGTAACTGTAACTTGTACTCACGTGTCATCAATTGTTGTTGAACTGTAATGGAATCGAGTTTCATGCTAGACGTATATGGTCTCCAAAGTCATTTCAGCATACCAGCGCTCTCTCGTTTACTACAGCTCCTAACCAATTGGAAGTAACTACAGCTACAATTGCAGTGAAAGATTAACGGGGACAGTATCAATCCGGTCATATATTATTGATAAGACAGAATGTTCAGAGTAGTGCACACCTCCACTCCAGCGTGCCCAAATCCCCCCATCTCGTGCTCATGGAGTCTGTGGGACGATACCCAGTAATATCTGCAGCTTTTACAGCCCTTCTCACTTTATTCATTTACAAGGCAATCCCTCGTTCGTGGAGCTCTCGGGCTACCCCCTTGAAGGGCCCGAAGAACATCAGCTTCATATTTGGATTCTACCGTTACATTCAGGAGCAAGACGATCCTGGAGCTGTCTACGAAACCTGGAGTAGGACATACGGTCCAGCGTTTACAGTCCCTGGACCCTTCGGTACCAAGCGCGTCGTGATTTGCGACCCAAAGGCGAACTCGCATTTTTACTCGAGGGAAACCTATGGCTATGTGCAGCCAAAATTGGCTCGAGTATTCATAGAAAACCTGGTCAGTATTTGCCCTAGATCTGTCAATCCATCAAGATTTTGAGTTGATCCGTCAACAGTTTGGCCGCGGGTTACTCTGGTCTGAAGGCGACAGTCACAAAAGGTGATCAAACCCTTTTCTCATGTTGGCGATCGCTAGTCGACTTATCCTCTGACTGTACTTTCAGACAGCGCAAAGCAATAACACCCGCCTTTAGTAATGCTGCTATTCGACGATTGTCAGCCGTCTTCCATGATTCAGCTCACAAGGTAATAGTGAACGTCATGGGAACTAGTACCCATCCCTTTGTCTGGATATTGACAGGATCTCTTCCAGATGAAGGTTTCCTGGGACACGATCATTGATAACTCCAAAACAGAGTACGCCGTGTTCGATGTCCAAAAATGGTGAGCTTGGGAGCTTAACTCCCTTTGGCTTTCCTGTTGACCGCGTATAGGATGAATCACGTATCGTGAGTAGGAAAATCACAGAGTGCCGATTGACCCTCTCTTTTACATGGTGCTCCTAGTCTTGACGCTATTGGAATCGCAGGCTTTGGACACAACTTTGAGGCACTAGATGGAAAAAATTCACCTGTCCTTGATATCTTTGATTCATTTGATGATGCCAATACCGATTTTTTCTCCAGAATTATTTTCTTCCTAGGACCTGTATTTCCGACACTACAGAACCTCCCGACTCGGAGTAACCGCATGCTACGTCGACTTAGGGAGACTATGGGAAAAATAGCTGACGAGCTTCTTGAGAGAAGCAGGCGAGTCAAGTTGGATGGGAAAGACGACACCGTAACCGCGGATAAGTCGATCATTGCCCTACTCGGTTCGTTTTCTCTCATAGCCAACTTCCTGGTCGCCGTTAATCTGTCCTCGTTAGTCAAGTCCGAGAATGCAGGGAACCAGCTTCGGATGTCATCAGAAGAGGTATTGGCTCAAATGGTAAAGTTTGATTCAAGTGTCCACTGAGAAAAAGTGCTAAACACAGGAGCGATACCAGAATACGCTTTTGCTAGCTGGTGAGATTCTAACGCAAGTTTCACCTTACTGATTTTGTTGTTTCTGATCGAACGAACCCAAGGCTATGAGACGACTTCCAGTATGTTTTATGGCATTTCGTCTTTGATTGTCATGCCCTAATGCCGATCCTGTTGTTGTTTTAGTTAGCCTCACTGTACGAATGCCGCTTTTTCGAAAGCTCCGGAACTCATAACTAACCTACAGTGGGCTCTAATCGAGCTATCAAGAAGACTTGACAAACAAGAAAAGTTGAGACATGAACTTGTTAGCACACTAGCTGGAGCCGATCCTTCTTGGGAGCAAATTACATCTGGCCTTCCGTATCTTGATGCAGTCGTGCACGAAGTACTTCGCCTCCACCCTCCCGTCAGCGAGACCACGCGTGTAGTATGTCCAACTTCTTTCAGCCATATGCTAGTGTCTGTCCTCTGAGCTAATCTAAATCTATGATGGTCACACAGGCCGCAGAAGATGATGTCATGCCATTTAGCGCCCCGTTTACAGCCGCCGACGGCTCAATAACTGACAAGTTATTCGTGGCCAAGGGAACAATTGTCAGCTCACCCATTGCGTATCTCAATAATTCCGAAATGCTTTGGGGATCGGATTCACGTGAATTCGTACCAGAACGTTGGTTGGATGAACGGTTTGACCGAGCCCGGGAAATTACTGGTCACCGACATATTCTTACTTTTTCTGACGGGCCTAGGATATGTTTGGGGAGAACTTTTGCACTAGTGGAGTTCAAGGTGAGATTCTGATCTATATCTGCCGTAATAAAGAAGTTATTCAAGCTTCTCTGATTCTAGATCTTTTTAGCGATGATGATTGTTCATTATCGTTTTGAACTTCCGGGCGGCCCTACTACATCGATTGTGAAGCATCCATCGATTCTCCCAAGGCCGAAGGTGAAGGGGTGTGAGGGGGGACAAGTCCCCCTGAAGGTCTGGCGGCTTGAAGTTGATTGATGGCGATTATCCTAGCCTTTGTTTTCGAAACATAAGATGCTATTCTGGACAATGAATTTTACCCTAATGACCGAGTAACGAGATGCAGATGACATAGTACATAATGTTGTACAGGACAGATTTTAAATGGGAAGCATGGCGAGCGAGCAAGTCATAATGGCGTAGCAGGGGTCCTCGTAAGAAAGGAAATTTGTACAAGGTTTTGAGATGAAAAAAATCGTGTATAGTTCAAGGTATCAGGAGTTTTATGAACGGGTGGCGTTACTTAAGGACGCTAACGGTGAATCGTAGCCTTCGATACCTTGAACCAGAAATAAGTTGATAAATTCATATAAATCAAACCAGATCACGCACCTTGGATCGTCGGCCCTACTATCGAAGGAAGCAGTAGGTATAAGCGGTGATAGATATCAAGGAAATAGAGAAGCTATCTAACCTTGGTTTCCTTGCAGATTCTTGATTACCCTGGCTTCGTCAACGTTACCTCCATCTTCATCCTCCGAGGTAACGCCTTGCCTAGGAACCAGGTTCGTAGTGGGAGTGGGGTTCATCGTAGAATTAGATCCAGCGATCCTAAGCGACGACGGTCTCCCTTCAACAACTCTCACGAACTCTCCCCAATAAGCGCGCTCATCATGCCCCATGGCCTCGTACTGTGCTTTAAGGTTCGGATGTGCCTTTTTCCATACGCCACGGTGCCTACAGACGGTACTCTTCACATAGCGACTCCCAAAAACCCGCTCGAAAGCAGATTTGTGGGTCATAGTTGATCCGTTGGTGGACTGTGCCACGAGTGTGTCCATTGAGTTGAATCCTGCTGAGATCTCTGCGACTGTGTAGTCGTTTGGCCAGCGTTTGAGTGGGGGGTGTGGGGGGTATGGGGATATGGGTATAGGGAGGTTGGGGCTGGGTATGTTGGTTGCTGATGCATTTGGAGTTGGGTTGTGATCGTATAATGCTGCCCCTGGGTATGAGAAGTCGTCTGAGGATACATTGGATGATGAGGATGAGGGTGGTGTTGGTAAAGGTTGGGATGAGGTGGGGTGTGTGTCGTTGGTGACTGCAGAGGGGTTTGATAATGTTGATGCTGATGCTGATGCTCCGGTATCATTTGGGAGAGATCCCTCGTCATCGTTGCTTCGGTGTACGATGGATTGGTGGTTGAGGTAGTAGTCGTTTGGTATGTGGACCTTGTGGGATACGTGGGTAGTGACGTCAGGGTCGTCGCCTGAGGAGCGCTTGCAGACGCATCGGTGGGTATCCTGTCGGTTTCTTGTTGGTGATGGGCTGGATGATTGGGCCCGAAAGGACTTGTGGGATCGCCGTTGTATTTTCAGCTCGTCTTGCAGACCGAGGCATTCTTCGTCCTTAAGGCCTTCCAAGAGACTTGTGCGGAGGCGATAAAGCAATCGCTGTTGACTCTCGACTTTGCGCACAGCAGAAATAGGGTGCTGATCCCATTGCCCCGTGTCGGGATTGTAGGTATCCAGATAGGTGTTCGAATTCAAACCGAGCTCAAGCACCAAGAAATCCACTTTAGAAAGTTGGAAGTAGGGGAAATTTGGGATCATCTGATGAAGTCTGACCGGCAGTGCGTTTGCCTAACAAGCTGACATCAACGTCGGGGCGCAAATCACTATCGGGGTCATTACCTGATACCAAAATATAATGGTTACAGATTTTCTGTACTCCTCTTCTTGACGATTCATGTCCTGCGAAGGAATTCTGTTCGGTGGCGTGTCAACAGGAGGTGTCAGGTTCGCACTCACCTGGTCAGAAGTGTGAGTACTAGGCTGTCCCATTTTGACTGACATCGGATTGGCAGAATTCAGGGAACTAATATACGAATTCGTCAGAGTTCCTGAGGATCCATGCTCGAGATTGTTATTCATGCGCCCAAGCTACTGGTATATGGTTAGGATAGACTCTAATCCAAAGTTACTAGATTATCGGACCTAAGAGTGATGAGCCTGACTATCGAATGTTGTTGGCGGCTCACTGTCAAGGTAATGAATGGAGCACAGACCCAGGATGGTCTCTGATCCCGAGCGATGTACCTGGGGTAGTACACGGACAAGGTCGAGTGAAGCACAACTGTCGTGGGACCGCGAGAGGTCCGCCTGTAGTTGCCTCGAGACCACGCGGAAGACTGTGCCAAATATGCGTCAACAGTCCCCGCTTTCGGTTACTTGGCTATTTGCCGTCATGCCGAACTGAATACATCCTCAAATGTGCACGCTCTTTGGCCTGTGTTCACCGCGATTGGAACAGCTTCTGAATGAGCAGTTGCTATCAATGCACCTTGAGCCGCATGGACTAATAATTCAAGTTGTATATAGGGACTATAGTGATCTTCATGACACATGTTACCAACTCCGCTTTCAAAGCAGATCTGCTCTACCGCAGACTCCATCAAGGCCAGGGGAATGCTGGCACGATACCCATGTCTTCTTTCGAGCTCAGGGGCAGAAGGTGATGGTCCACGAGTGATCTCCAGCAGAGCATCCGCGCACTGGCTGATCGCTGCCACAACCAGAAAGGTCCTGCATGACCGCGGGTCAAGGTAAATTAGGGCACTTGTACACGTAAACATAACTCACGCCAGGGGGGTAGGCTTGAGTGCAGCCACAATTAACGTTGGTGCAAGTCACAGTGTCGCACCCGTTTACTGCAATCCTGATGGATTGTGTGAACCCCTAATAGAGGTCATTTAGGTACGGGCTCAGTGTGGCCATCGTATAAGATTTCACACCTGAATGTTTGATATATCATACGCCTGAAAATAGATAAGTAACCGGAAGTAGTGAATCTTGCTTTGAACTTACTTGCGCCGTAAAGGCATTGCCTGTATCAAGATTGAACTCTGTCATAGTGCAGCCTTCGCCTTTGGCACCGCATGCCCCATTCTGGGAAAATATGCGCCCATTCCACTGATCATATGCTCGTCAGATCATCATAAGGCACATCAAGTAAGGTATTCAAACCTGACGGTTGATGGTCATGGTCTTGCTGCCACCAGGCCCGATGGTGCCGGGTTGGGGTCCAGTGTATGATATCGCAGGATTGGGCTGTTGTCATATTCGTGAAGGGTGGGTCAGTTGGACAAATGTAGTAATAACTATCCTTGACTTACCACACCGCCTGAGCCGGGGGTATCACAGCGAGGAGAGTACCCACAATTGACGTTGGCGATCACGGGCTGAACGTTTCCACCACAGTTGTTTCTGAACGTGACTGACAGTAGTGAAAATCGAAGGAGATAAAGGTTAGCTCGTTCATTGGCTTTCTAAGGGTTAATGAAAGGAGCATACAGGAGTGATCGGCCTGAGCCCCAGCGATAGCGGCGACGAGGACGAGGAGGGTATTCATGGAGGACTTCATATTGTTCGATGCTCAATTTGTTAGCAACGTGCTACTTACCAGCTCCAGAATGTGGGGAAGTATTTATGCAAAATATGCTCCATAGAAAACGGAGAGAACCAGGTAGTGACTCTCGGCACGACATCATGTATCATGTACCATGCAGAGATGGCCAGAATATCTTTTCCTTGATATTCAATTCCAGCGGCATGGCTGTGATGCGGGCTCGACTAAAAGAAAGAATAGCAACAATCATGCGCTCCCGGAGAGAACAAGAATAAATCCGAAAGCCGCCAAGGTCGGTTAAAAAAACTAATTGAATCCTTGGGTGCTTTCAAACACATAGACCATGCCGCTCGATGATCAGCAGCACATTTGACTGCAACGGACTTTCCTACAACGTAGCAATGACTGTAGTCGGCGCAACAGCAACAATGTGGACCATAGAAACTAAATATATTCTCGGGTGGGAGGGTGTGAATGCCGTCGGCTAGAGTTGCAAGCGGAATGATGAGACCGTCTGGGTTCTTGCACGAAATCAGGATGCCGCTCGACTCCTCTTTCAAATATAGACCCGTAGGTTGGACCACCAGAAAGCCCCGGGAGACGTGCCTGGTCGAGAGCAAGCTCAGCAGCAGAAACTAGTCGGTTCAGAAGCTTTGGTAGCGATGACTGTATGTTTGGTTGTATGTTTCTGGTCATGGGAGCGTGTTGTGCCGTTTATAGATGGCGCTGATGCTGGCTGAACTGCAAAAATCAAATCTGAGTGGATTGTGGGAATCATAATCCCACAATTATGCTGAATAAGCAATCACGGGAGTCCGGCCCGCATTGCGTCAGAAAAGATTTGCGACTTGTCGCGCTCCTTCTCGATCATCCTCAATTCATGATTTAGAGTCCTCAGACGCCGGATGTCCGACAAACAGTCACAAAACAAAAGACGGAAGCTGGAGCTTCCGAAGAAATTCAGCAGTGTAGAAAGTATTCGACAGAGCCTGAAAGCTCAGAATCCCGATGTGATTGTTGAAGGTACTATTTTCTTCATCTCCGTTGGTGTTTCTTAACCGAATTCTGTTAGCTCTGAATCAGCTCAGGAACCAGCTGACAATCAGGTCCGATGAAGGAGTGATTGCTCCTCAGGATGACCGTTTACTGCTTGCCGAGCAATGGCTGGAGAGAAACCCGGGTGCTCAGGACATCTTCGGGCTATGGGAAAGTGCGAACCCTGTGAGTATCGCGCCTTCCGTTTGTCGGAATAAGCACTGATTGAAAGAAAAGAGACAAACCAATCTTTCGGTGGCCATAGTATCTGTTCTGGCCGTGCTTCTTCCGCTTCTATCGTCGCATTATAACTACCACGCACATGGTTATCCTATCGTCAAGAGCCTTCTAAGTCCGCAGTGGATGAAAAAACTGAACTCCTATGTCGTCGGCGCGCATAACGAGCTCACTCTTGTGAGTCTCAAGCTTCTGAACGCTATCTCCGGATTTGGTGGCGGAAGGGAGAAAAAAACACTTCTAGATGTTTTCCAATGGGAGATGAAGGTAAGTCGTGTACCGGTGTCCCCAGTTTCCAGTTTCTAACAATTTTCTAGAGTTTACCCAAGTTATTGACACTCCGAAGAAAAGGCAAAGTCGACTACAACCCTCTAGCGCGACCTGGTATGAAATCCACTTTCACTGACGGAGGCTTTGAAATTTATTTGATCCACAGATATCCGAACGTTATATGTCCTCTTTCTGCTCTCGTTCCTTGATGGACAAGCCCAAGTGAAGAGTACATTCCTTGAGCAACACCGTGATGCCTTCGTGTCGATTTTCAAGGGTCTTCCACAAGACCATTACCTCTTCATTCGGCACGTCCTAGAGGCCATATGGACAAATCTTTGGTCTGATCCAAAAACAAAGCGAACCATCAAGGTCGGGCTCTTCAACGAGGTTACCATTTCTCATGTACGCTCCTCCATCCGTCCTTCAAAATCATCTCTAACAACACTTTAGTTGCTCAAGATCTACGACCGTGCCACCTCTAAAGATGAAGACCCAGAACATATTCCTGCTGATCTCGTTCATCATTTCTTCCTCGCTATAATGACACGCCCAGGGGTTGGGATATGTTTTAAAGATCGCGGCTGGTATCCTCGGGAAGACTCCGAAGACGAGAGGGGAGGAAAGATCTATAATAAAATTCTTGCCAATGTTCTCAAAACTCTGAAAGTCAATGAGGACTCAAGACAGCAGGAGCTGGCACGTCGGATACTCGAAGCTTGTCCCGAGCTTGTTGCGGGGTAATTGTTTTCTCAGATGTCTGCTGAGATACCACACTAAACAAGGATCACCAGATATTGGCCTTCAGCACAACTGACACTCGAACCCCGACTTTCGACTAAATGGATCGCCAACATCGCCTTTTTCGGCAATATCATCTCTCTACCCGTCCCCAAGTCGGCATTCTACCTTCCCAATACAGAACTATACAATCCCACCCCGCCCCCACTTCAAACCATCCTCTCGAATATCCTTCCCTCTGACGTATCGCCCAAAAATATTCTCACGAAAGGGCTTTTGTCCCCTTCAGGCCTCGTACAACATTGTACAGCACTTACGCTCGCAAAATGCTTGATGAAGTATGCAGAAGTGTTGGAGGTCTTTTGCGAGCTTGAAAGTGCGCTGGAAGTGAGTGATACGGAGGATGGTCTTTGGGCTAAACGCAGAAGAGAAGTGGAAAAGGAGATTAGAAGGAGAGTGCCCGAGTTCCAGGTCATCCTTGGCTTTTCGCAGCAGAAGCCGGTACCAACCTCGCAGACAGCCGCTTCAGATGCACAGGCTTCAATATCGGCGCCTAATCTTGTTCGCTTCGCTTTGTTGCAAGAGAGCGCCCAAAGGCTATTGTTTCTGTATCACAAGTACTTACCGGAGGTCGTTGCGGAGGCGAGGTTTGACGTTGGAAAAGCTCTAGTAAACTTTGATGCCGCTGTTGTGGACGACGAGGACGAGGACGATAGTACTCCTCAGAGTGCAAAGAAGCTTCATCTGGTCCAACGATTACATATTCTTCGCACACTTAAGGAGAGCGATCAGTTTGTTTGGACGAACAAGACCGGTATGAATTTCCTTTCTGGTTTTTGAATTGCGCTGACCGTGCTCTCAGCCACCTCCCGCACATATCTCTACGCCATCCTCAAATCTTATACCGACGCTCGCGTTCCAGCTCTCAAATCTACCCTTCTCGACCTCCTTTCACACCTTCTCTCTTCTACTATACTCTTTGAAGAAACTCCTACCGAACCAACCCTCTGGCTGACTTCCCTCCCATGCCTGATACGCACCCCGAACGCCACGTCACCGGACAACGCACGCCTCACAGACGAAGCTGAGAGTGTAGTAACGTTCCTTGATGACTGCATTCAGCGCTGCCTCAAGACTCCTTTCCGATATATCGAAGATATGCGAAACAACTTGGCCCCGACTACCACTTCGAATCTCGACGCCGAGGTTTATCCGAGCCCGCTTATCATGACGATTCAAGAGCAGCTTGACGCAAAGACTAAAGCTGGACTCCTAACACCATCTGATATTCTCGCGATCTCCTCTTTCATACGAAAACTTGTGTTCCGGCTTTTGGGACAAATCCAAAATCCGATTTTCTTGAATGCTGTCGTTACCCATGTTGATCGAATACTTTCCGAGTCACGATTATGGCAGTCTGAATATCCGGTTATGACAGCTGCTGTGAGGACAGAAGTGAAGATGATGTCTGCGGTGATCAACCCAATGCAGGTGGTCAAGGTTCCGATGGTCTCGACTTCCGGGTTGGAGGATCATTTGAACTCCATTGAGTCTTTATCTTCTGGTACGCTTTCTCCTGTTTCCTCGGGTACCCATATCCTGAATACCTACGATAGCCCAGTCATCTCGTCATAAAAAACTCGTAGCGCATTCAATCGTCGACCGCGTTCGTTTGCTCCAACAACCCTTGTCCCTATCTGACACAAAACGAGCCGTAATCGCCATTCAAGCCTATTGTGGTCATACTCTCCCTGACCTTGCACAGTATCTCTTCCCTCGAAGTGGCTCGCTATGGGAGAATCACACTCTCGTTGGGACCGGCGTTGGTGTAATGTGAGTCATTCAGCTCTGAAGAACCCGACTTTTCTGATCCATCCCGTCAGAATTCCTATCGAATGGCTATTCTTCAATGCGTCTGAAGAGCAGATTCTCGACTCTGACTATCGAAGATCCTTCATTGCCGTGCTTTTCTCAGCCAGACCAAAGCTACAATCTTGTCTGGCTCTGATCAAGCAAATCGGACACCGACTAGAAACAACAGATACGCCTGCAATTCGCGGGCTTTTGTCCCTTCTCGCTGTTCTTCTCAGTGAAGCTCAGTTGATTTTCGATGATAAGGAAATAGTATCCTTGAAAGAACTCTTGTTCATTGACTCCGGCGCGCTGAAGAGGCTTGCTGTGGCGCAGGATTTTGATGAAAGGGTGTACTCTGGACTTCAAGAACTATTGCAAAGCTCCTTTAAACCCTCGTCATCAGCTGATAGACGTATTCTGTCAGAGGTGAGCGCCCATTGGCTGGCGCTTCTTCAAAGAGAGCCTAATCATGGCAATATCAATGTAGGTGACCTGGTATAGTTTACTTTTCCCTCAGGCTGATCCCATCAATAGATGAACAAAGCTTCGCTATGGATAAAATACCTTCCACCTATGGAATTGCTCCACCTGCTTGACTCGTTGATCTTGTCGGACTCGATCTCTCATCTCGTTCCTCTTATCGAGTCAACCTTATCTGCCATCCAGGCCTCCGTGAATGAAGGTACAAATATGCGACATGCCCTATGGGAACGCATTCCACAGCTGTGGCTCGCACACCAGCAGCTCAAAGGGTCATCTGGGGTAGAAGAGCTCATTTTGGCTGCCATTGATTCAACGCTTCCGGTGGGGCTGTCATGTGGATTTGAGTTTGAGGGCGACGGCATGGAGTCCATGAGTGTGGAGATGCAACAGGCTTCGTCGTGTTGGGTGAGAAGATCGCTCCAGCCTGGTGGAACTATCACCTTAGAAGGCGTCCTCAATTCGCACTCTTGGTCCCCTTCAACGGCTAAGGTTGTAAGAAGTCTCGCATACAAGAAAGGTGTCGATTTCCAGATGTTTGAAACATGGTTAAAATCTGAACACTCAACTTCTCGATCCACCGAAGATTTGGCGACGATTCTTCATACTGCCCTGGATATTCACCATTGTGCATCTCTGGCGGATTCCCTGGATCCGAGTGCATGGATACCCCGCCTGAAAAATATCTCTCCTTTGATTTTCAACCACGACGTTTCATCCTCGTCCCGTCGAATAGCGAGCTCGTCCATAGTCTTGGCCTTCAAGGCATTCCTCGATCATCAGCAAGATCTAACTCGTCTAGTTGACAAACAAATAGAACTTCAACCCCTTGGGCCACCTACCCCAGAATGTATTCAAATGGGTATTCACGCGCCGGAGCTGTCATCGTCAATCATGGATTGGACCCTTCACTGGTTGATCGGGCACTTGGCCGATGAATCATTCTTGTCCAAACAAGTACAGCGGATAATTGAAGATACGAGTACGTGATATTGATGATCAGCTGAGAGACATTATTGACGAATACGTGTACAGCTTCCCTCGTGCAGGTGTCTGTTCCCAAACCACATCAAGCAGAGACACTCTTAGGGGTTGTTGTTCACCATCACCTGTCCATTCCTTGTGCCGTGGAGCTCGCAAACGCCTTAGTTTGCAGGACACACCTGAAGGTATGCCTATGCAGCTTAACGTACCCCCTCTCTAATTCAAGCGTTTTCCCAGCCCGTTGTCGTTAATCGGTATCTACAAAACATTCTACATCACCCACAGTTTTTCAAGCTGGCAAATGGCGTAAAGACAGATCCGAACTTACGACCATCTATTATTCGCCTTCTCCATACTCTCTTCAACCTACACCCGACAAACACATGCCAATTAACACAAGTCGAGCCCCTTTTACGAATTTACCATGGAACTTTGGACAAATCGGACCTTTGTCTTTTCTCCGTTTTCCAGCTTTTCGAGATTCAGCGTAAAACCTCGCTGGCGCCGCTCTTGAATTGTTGGTCATCCTCAAGCGACATTACATGCTCCTCTCCTGTGGAATGTTTACAAAGTCTTGATCCTGTCCTGGTTTTCAGGACTAGCTTGCGTTACCCAAAATGGCGCAAACTTCAAACCGAAGTTACGGCTTTGACGACTCATCATGATCAACAGCTATACGATCCAGTCTTTCTACTTCTCCTTTATCACTGTGTCTTGTCTCAGCACCCCCCATCGTCACCATTCGGCTGGATTGAGCTATTCAGAACAAACATAGTAGGGCTATGTATCCGTACCCTTTCTTCGAAAGACTCTGCCATGCGCTCCCTAGGCTTATCTCTCCTTGCTGCAATGCATAAATCTATCGAGGTTAGTAAGCTTCGCCCAGTCGTAGATGGGCAATCGCTCACTCTCTGTAGAACATCGCCTTTCAAGAGAAGTTACATGTCACTTATATATTCAACCTTCTGAAGAACCTCTTCACAATACCCACTTCAAATGACTCTCCCCCTCGTCTACCCTCATATACCACTCTCGTTCTCGCCCATGCCATAAGGGGTATTTTCTATCCCTCGAACTTCATCTATCCCTTAACTGCAAGATTTCTTTTACAACGGCCGGAGTTTGATCCTGGTGATGTTCCCATGCTTTACGCTATGCTGTATAGCAATGCAGATGACTGGAAGAAAGAACGAGGGTGGATCATCCGCTTTTTGGCTGATGGTATGGCTAGCTTCGATGACTGGCGGGTTTTGAAGCGACGTCATGGCTGGGACCTTCTTGCGACCCTTTTCCAGTCTTCTGACTCTGACCTTGCATTGCGCAAGGGAATCTTCGAGGTTCGTTAGGTCGCTTTCCAAGTTTTAGGCGTCTTTTGACCCCGGCCTGCTTTTTAGGTCTTGGCCAATTTAACTTGCAATCGAGGGGCTTTGATGAGCATGATTTTTCAGTCTTCTTTCCTAACCTGGCTGCAGATGCAGATTTTACAAAGGAAGGACGACCAGAACCTCAAATGGGCGAGAATACTCGCAAATATTGTCCTCACCGCTGATCATTCCAAACTCGACTCTGTTCTCACAGAATCCTGGAGAGACAGTATCTATCGATGTGTATCCGCGCTTCTCAATGGATGTGAGCATTGCTCCTCTAATCACTATTGACATAACCTGATGAACCATATTAGCTCACCCAGACGCAACATTGCCCGTTGTTGTCACTGCAATTTTCAAGCTTAGTCAGTCATCTGACGCATCCAGTCACGATACCGAAGAATGTATCCGTCTGGCAGCCCATACTCTAGGACTTTTCGAAACGCATCTCAGCATGAGCCCTGCTGTGATGGGCGAGACGAAATCAAGTGTTATGCGTGAGGTCTTCCCCGGCCACTCGATACACGAGCCCCCAATCACGCCACACTCATACGCCACGTGGCTAGATTGTGCTACTCTTCTTTGGCGAACTACAATGGGATTTAAATCCAAGCTCCCTTTCTGGGACGTATTCACTTTAAAACTCCTTGCAAGCCGCTGCCTCGCTGGAACGACAAGCGATGAAGCGGAATGGATACGAAATCAGGTCATTGCTCTACAATGTACGCAAAGTTGACGAATTCTTCGTAGTTCAGCCGTGTTACTGACTCCGAGATAGTATCAGAGAACTCGATGTTAGTAACATAATAAACGTAGTAGCGTTCAAAAACTCGATATCAGAGTGTCTTTTCCCGACACCTATGTGCTCCTACTCGAACCGCCGCAAGTATCGTAAATAGTACTCGTGAGAGGAATCAGAGAGGGTACACAAGAGCTAGGTGGTTCAAATCATCATACCCCTGTCAAAGTATGAAAACAGCAATGGTTTTGACAACGAGATCAGAGACCGGGATGCCAACTTTGCACCCGACCAGACCACCGGGAAAAGCTAGCACGACAATGTCCCAGCAACACTAATGCACGGTGTCGAGGCGCCAGCATCACTGTGCCCGGTGCTTACCGTACTAAATATCCTACATAGCTACTTCTGGTTGGGACAGAAAGGAAGTCTCATTACTTCATCTAATTTTTGACCTTTATATAATTCTTCATCGTAATTGAATGAGCTGAGGGATTCTACTTGTGCCATCATGGTGGGGCATCCAGACAGCGTGAACATTGACAAGGCACCCTAAGCTGATTACCGTATCTGATTATTATCATTCGAGCAGTCTTGTTTGTAACTCTTCATACTTATCCGTGTCTGTTTGGACGAAATGCACGCAAAGGCTGGACTGTCCTCAGGGGTCGATCAGAAGTGTCTAATGAACCTTGCCAAGTTTACAGGTCCAGTGTGATAGGTGCGTCAAAGAATGGCGGACCATATAGCGGAGAAACAGTGGCAAACTAATCCAGTATTTTCAGTCACTCTACCTCAGCTCACCCACATTCGCAAGAACTAGTAGGCTATCGTCCTTGCAGGGAAGCTGTGCGAATGGTCAGATCGAGGATCGGACTCCGAAAATGAGCTTGTGTAAGCAGGTGAATTCGAATTGGCAGGTTGTGAGATGCACAGCTCTCGAACCCTACCATGGCCCACGACTGGTCTCTGCTATCTCTAAATCACTATCAACTACAAGGAGGGGATAATTTCATCTCAGGCTCGATGCTTGCGGCTTTCTGAACAATAGTCGACAGAGATCCACACGTCTCTAGCTTGACCCTGTGAGTGTTATGCCGTCTCGATTATCAGAGTACAGTACTGATAGATAAAAGAAGAGACAGCAAAATCCTACTATGGCCTCACCCTCCGTTCAAGCACTGGCGGGCCCTCTTTCACCGCTGCCATCATACCACCCCTACTATGCACTTGGAGGCTTGATCGTGAACAGCTTCGCAAGTCTACATCGAATCATGTGTTCCTGTTATGCCATAGTCATACTCGGCAGGGTTGGATCCAAGAAGTTATGATTCATCTTCAGCAAAAAAAAAAAGTAGGAATCGTACAAAGTTTTTTTCTTCCTCTTTGGGACTAATCTACGCTTATCTTACATACAAGTTTCGTCCTACTGGGTGGAGACTACCGAAGCGGAATGAAAAAAATAATGCTGCAAAACCTGATGGTATCGTTACAAGGTGCCTACTGAGCACATATTTTGGTGTCACATGTATTTCTAATCCGAATTAGCACTAGAAAAATCCAAACCGGATAATAAACACAACCGTAACGCTCAACGTACCTTGGATATCCGAAACCCCGCCGTAAATCAGTGCTCTTGTGTAGATAATTCGCACAGGAAGAATTCGGTGAAAGCTCGAGCTCGCCAGGAGGTCGGTGCCAACCACCCTTTTGGGCACCTCTTTTGTGCTGCCTCGCTAGCAGCTTCGAATACCCTGCGTTCCTCCATCCACTTGTTACGAAGATTTTCCACCTCCGCTTGGAAAAAATCAAAGGTCCAGAGCACTGAGCGCACGATCCTCTGCCTTCTGAGCCGATCAATGGCATTGAAAGCCCACTGTTCGGAGGACCATCCCAGCTCCGCGACCTTATGATCATCCTGCGTGATCTGAGCAGCCAATCTCCTAAGGTCAACATTTTCAGCTACTCGGGCGTAACCCAGCACTTTCTCGTCGTAGAGGGCGGCCTGGACGGTCATATATCCCTTTTGGAGTCCGAGTGTAGGCGCTAGAAGCCAATATTGACCTTGTAGGACTCCACTTTCATTGGGTCGAGTTGTTGGTCTCTCGAGATAGAAAAATCCCAGGAAGCCCGCTTGAGGCGAACCTGAGGGGGATATAATGGCAAGATAGAGGGATCCGGGGATGAATCCGGGCTGAAACACGCGTTGACGCGAAGTCATATTAGTTGGACGAAGATCAGGGAGGTTAACCTGTGTGGTACAGTTAAGAGGACGTGGAGGGAGCCGGAACGAGGGGAATGAGCAAGCAAACAGCCCAGTGGCAACGATATACCCATTTTGTTGACGCCCTTATATGCTCTCCAGCTCGCGTACAGTCCAATGTCCTCTGGTGTGCATTGACTAGACATTTTGAACTCCTCTACCAACCACAAGCCGGTTGGCGAAGACAGTGTCATAACATTGGCTCTAGACCAACGTATTTGGAGAACAGAATTTGGTCTAGTCCACCCAGTCCTGTATCATGAATGCGAAGCTTAATTTTAATTATGTTATCTTCGTGGCAAAACACAGTCGCGTCAATGTGTCCAATCGTTGAGCGCTGAGCGCTGAGCTGTGCCTCATTTCCACGCACCGCTGGATTGATCCATCAAATGTACATTACGCAGTCTCCCTGTGGCTGCTCAAGCGCCTATTGTTTATCAGTTCCACTATAAGCGCTTATTTGTTGACCTTGGAGTCGAAGTTCGAAAAGCGTCATGAGCGAGTTGACGATGGAAGCAGTCGTGACATACTGGCTTTGCTCAAAGACCTCATCTCTGAGCCTGCAACACTGCTGAGCTTGTGTCGTCTGCTTCACGTTCCGCGCGTATCCACTGACCACACGCGTACCCATGCCGAACGCTCTTTCTCTGGACTCTAAGTCACAAGTCGCTGCGAAAGAGTAACCCTTGCGCAAAACTAGACATGACAATGCTACCATTGTTAACACCATCAGTAGTAGTCTTGAGTGATCGCGTAGACGCCTTGATTTTAGTTGAAGGAAAATCAACGGGCTTGGGATTGTAGAAATATGACCTGAGTAGTTTGCGGTGAGTTAAAGGTAGAAGTTGGGTATTCCGACAAACACTAGTTTTTTTTTTGGCTATGATACTTTTAAGAATCAAGGTTGATGATCGAGTTAACACCGGGGACTTCAGCAAGCCGGATTAATCCGCCAATGGGAAGAGTCTTCCCGGTGGATTGTCTAAAATCTAGATTTCATCCGGATCACATCTGGATGAGAAGTGAGAAGCGGCGCGCCCCGAGCTCGTTGACATAGGAATCCAGATTAAAGACAGCTGGTAGTGGCAATACTGAGCTCACTAGTAAGCATATTGAGCTCGTTGACATGGAAAAATCTGGATGAAGGTAGTTGTTGTATTTGGCTCATTGATTTTACTACAATCCGGATGATGGGAAATCTGGATACTCGGACAATCCAGGTTCTTCGACAGAAATGTGATTTACCAGTAGGCGAACGGGGATGGGTGGAGGGGATAATACTACTGGATAGCGAGAGGAAAAATTTCCCTTACAAACACTGAGTGTACATTCTAGAAAGATGTCGCGGTCATTACTCTCTGGATAGTCACCTGTGAGAAATAAATTCAAGTGTAATCTAGATTCTTAATAAATATACATGACACGACAGAGCAGCAGAAAACGTCACGTTCAAATCCAGAATCACCGGTGATTTAGCTACTAGAGACTTGTGAAAGTGCGGGGACAAAGTGGATCTACATTGTACGATTCAACCTCCTACGCCTTGCAGGAGGCTCTTCCGAGTTCTCTGTATCTTCATCGACGGGAACCCAGATATAACCGGGCTTCCTATTGTAGGTCTTAGCATGATGATTTCAAGTGCAGGTACAACATACCGTTTGGTGGTATCTTTCTTCTTGGCAGTCAGAGGAGCAGGGAGTTTGGGTTCCTTCGTTGTGCGCTTGGGCTGGGCACGAATAGGAACTGCAGATGCCTTCTTTCCTTTCTTTCTGCCTTGTGCGGTCTGAGTGGCAGTGCGGGAGATGGCGAGATCTGGCTTCGAGGCATTGGCGATATGTTGCTTCTCTATCTTCGCCAGTTGGTTTGAGGCTTCAACGCCCTTGTCCTCGGATTCAATCGGGCTGGAGGCTGCAGATAGATACGGAAAATAACATGATTAGTTCTATGATGGGGGCAAGGCAACGTGATTACTACTTTACCTTGAGGAGACGTGTCGGAGTTAGAGGAACATTGATGATCAGAGGAGGCCGGTTGAGGATCAACTGTGACCTGCTGACTCCCGAACAAATCGGTTTGGTCCTTGCCAAGTGTAACCATTGGATCTTCTCGTTCATATTGATTCTGTGGGAAATCGTTTTATATTTGCTTTTAGATCAATCTCCCAGATAATAAAGTGCGCGACTTACATCAATGCTCATAGGCCTGTCCGATTGTTGGCGCAAAGGTGTCGCCTGAGGAGTCTGCCCCTTGCTACTTGCAGCCGTGGAAGCAAATGGACTCAAGGCTGGACTGCTGTAAGATCTTTTCGTAGTGGTCTGGTATATGGTTATATAATACTCGGTGATCGTGACGGCTGAAAATAAACATACGCTGGTGACGCTGCTATTCGACCCTGTCAGAGATGGATCCTGGGGACTCGGAGGGGGCGAGCCCCGATGTGTGGGAGTCTGGCTGGGGGAATGAGCAGAATTTGTGCCTCTGGGGAGCATCCGAGGCGATGACGGGGTTATTGGGGGATCAGCCAGATTGTAATCGCGACTGGGAGTACTGAGTGTTGACGGAGATACTTGACGTAATGGGCTGGAACGGAACGGGTCATCGTTAGTGGGATTGGCTGGATGGGGGCTTGATCCTTCTTGAGGGGGACTCGAGTGAGTTGTATTCAAGGTCCTATTTCATATAGTAAAAACAAACACGGCGAAGAAATAGTCTACTTACGAAGTTCGACCAAAGTCAATAATGCCCGGACTTTTGGACAAAGCCTCCGCAAGAGCAATGATACTTTCGCCTGGCATAGTGGCCGGGTTGATGTTAGTGTGGTTTGCAAGTGGAGCAATGTCAAGGAGATAGGATTTCCAAATAGTAGGATCTTCCAGTGATGACCAGGGTAAGGTCCCAGACCGACCCGATACTTCTGCAGTCAAGTTTTAGTATGAGGTATTCACAGGGAAGACAAAAACCGTTGAACCCCAAAGTTTTGTTAGGTAAGATGATACCACTTCCTTCATCTCGTTTCTCGTAACTGAATCAACATCAAAGGGGCGAATGATGTGTTTTCCACTTAAAGATTGAGTGAGGAGCGGGGCTACTCCTTTATTATGACCTTTTGGTGAAAATGAGGACACAACTGAATAAAATGAGCTCAATGACTTACGTGGCAGCCAATTATCGGCAAGCGATCGGAAATGATCACTGATATGCTCATCATAGGCGTCCATGAAGGAGTCGGATTCGATGTCTTGTGGAACATTTGAAATCAACCATCTAAGGTGCAAACATGGCTCAATTCAGTACAGCGACTCGCGGGGGCCATGAATAACATACTTCTTGATGAAGACCTTGTTGGAAGGTTCACGGTAAGCAGTAGCTACGAAGAAGAGCCCATCGCCATACTGACGGCGGCCCCACCCCAACAGCTTGTGAAGATCTAAGCCTGCCTTCACAGGAAGGTGCTTTTGCCACCTGCGCAAAAGGATCAGAGAGCGACGATATAAAAGCTCACGGATAAGTACATTAGAATATCTTCCTTAGTTTGCGTGGTTTTGCTTTGGTCTCGTAACCGTTCAGCTGCCGCTTCGTAGTATTGTATTGTGTCCTTGGGCAGTTCAGAAATAAAACGCGTAAGTTCTGCATTCCACTTTCCGATGAATTCTTGCCTCCGAAGCTTTGCATTGTTTGATCCATGAATACGGCTGAGAATAGTCGTTTTATACTCCTCTGCGACCATCTCCCTCAAACCACGCAAGCGATGAGATGGAGGGGTAGCCACGTCATCATTGCTGCTGGCCCCGTCATCATGCTCAGGAGCATTTTCGGGGCTAAGTGAAGACGCATGAGCCCTTTCGGAGCGATAGAATCTTGATATGGGCATAGAACGTTTGCAGTTATTCTTGAACCAATTGTGAACTTTCTAAAAAAGAGCTGGATGTGGATATGGTAGATTTGGTGGTAGCGAATACTCACCTCCTGTATCTCCTTATCTGTGTTCGGGAACTTTACGATGAAGAGAGGGATAACTTTTGTCTTGGCCCAATTCCTCATATTGAATGTTCCATTTTTCTCGGCCAATTCACGCGCCGCTTTGGCACGCTCCTTATAGCCTCCATCTTCAAGAAACTTGATCTGTGCATCGGTGAGGGGCATGAGTATGATTGGCGGGGAAGAGAGGGATGAAAACCTGCCAGCTACACAGAGGTCTGGTATATCTGTCACTCACTCGGCCCCGGACGATATCCGAACTCCGATAATAGATCTTGAGTACCTTGCTTGATTATTTGCCAGATAGATCGGTTGTTTGTCAACGATTTGCAAAGGACCGGGTGCGCGTTCATCTCAGGTTACTCCTGTAAATTTTACAGGGCCGCGAATATCACGGCAACACTCATGGAGACAAAAAAGATTGTAGATCAGATCCAGTATATAGAAAGGCTACGCGATGAAGGTAACTCGAACAGGAAGTCAGAAAAACACTGGGTTAGAGTAAAACATTTCCAAGAGGATGTACTACAACTAAAATGCAGCGTTTCGGAATCACGCCCGATGAAAATATACTCCTCTAGGTGAGAAATTTACGTAGATAAGGGTCCATGAGCTGGCAACTGGGGGAATACGGAATACAAAGATGTTCCTATATCCAGTTAGCAATGTGGAAAGCAGTGAAAGCCGTAGTCAAGCAGGTCACTTCGTAATTAACGGCGGTGGTATGCAGAAAACGTTCGCTGAACTTGAGTGTTACGTTCGTTCCATGTAGATCACATACCAGCACTAAAACCTCCAATGGTCATGCCCAATCCTGTACAGCCAGAAGGGGTTATGAGTTATTGACGGGATGAACCAGATAGCATGGTGAGGTAAGAACCGTGAGGAGACGACTCCTGAAATTTGTAGTCCAACGTCAGAATAAATCTCGATATGCTCCAACTTGTACCGCAAACCCTGAGCCAAAGGTATGGCTATATACTCAAGTTGCAGCGGGAAACTTTGAACGGCCTCTTGTATATACAGTAATAGGGAATAGATCTAGGCTTACGATCGGCAGCTGCGAAATTGTTCCTATTCCATGTCTGCAGGGTTTTTTTATTTCGATCCATAATCACTCCCAGAAACGCGATAGTCAATACTGGATCCACAAGCATTCTGGAAACGGTAAGATAGAATAGATTTCAAAATAGTAGGTACTCGATCAGCTTTCCTAACCGGTAGCCGAATACCGGGATACAGGCTCTGGACAAGGTTACTATGTAAAGAAATGATGCGAGAGCGGATGGGAAGAGACGAAACGAAACATGGAATACTCAATAAGATATTAAAAGGCTGTAGGAGAGTCTGTACTACGCAAATGGGGGGCGGGGCGGAATCGGGAATAAAGCACGGAAATCAGAACATGTGGGCAATGAGAACATCAGATAGACTAGGCTGGCAAGTAACGCCCTGGCGTCTGAGGTAAAGCTCTCTCTCAGAGCCAGGGAATATGGGCTGCTCCCAGCCAACAGTATTCCAGTCGTGAGTTCGTATGTCTAAAAGCTCATAGGTATCACCTTGCTCGACGTCTAATAAACCTAGTGTGAGCTTGTGATCGCCAAGGCGAAAGGCTCCTCCACTTGTGCGCGGTATGCCAATTGACTTCGGAAACATGAAATTCTGCAAAATAATATTAAAAATAGCAGTGCGCTGAAGCCACTAGTTGGCAAACCTCTGTCCAGAAAAAGAGTGTGATATTGGGTGAACGCTGGGGTGTTGGGGTCATCGGAGAAGACGGCGGAGTGAATCCGGAAGGCGAAATTGTCATTGTCGGAGACGAGGGAGGGGTCGAGGAAGGGGTCAATTGAGTAACATTAGCGTTAGTCAATCGCAAGGATTCACGGATAGCAATAAGCGTGCATAGCTCCTCGTCTTGGAGCAACAGAGTATTGACATTGAGACGCCTGGAAAGCCATCGAAATCCACCACAATATCCACACTGCTCATACTTGCTCAAATGAACTTATGAAACAGTAAGAATACACTCACATAGGTATACCATCTGCCTAGGTTCACCATAGCCTGACCTGCTTTGCTTCTTTTTGAAGTGCAGAGCTTTGGTACAGAATGTCGGCAGTAGGGAGCAGGCCTCCTGGGAGAGAGTCGACGAACGCATTGCCAGATGGCAAATTCGTTCCTTTCCAGCTCAGATCGAGCCTCAGTGGCGGGATGAGCTTGGTGACGAGAGACTCGGGGCATGGGTGGGTACTAGCGACAGACAGATGTCGAGCCGTCACCTTATATCAGATTACCCTTGAGGCTTGGGGGGAAGAAGAAACCATCGAGCATACAACATCAATCATAATGACAAAGCTGGATGAGGATACATAATGATCAGTACACGCTTTGAGCGATTGAAATGGGATCTCGTTGGAGCTGGATCTCTGAGGTGTCCACATTCACACAAGCAAAATTGGTAATCAAACTTAATACTTCCTCAGTAGCCGAACCCTGCGGAATTTCCACTTTTCGAAATAGGAAGGCGGCTCCAAGTGCGTACAAGAGGTCCAAGAGGAAATCTAGCTTTAAATCATTACCCTGGACAAAAATCCCCCAAGTTCGTCAATTCACCCCAAATCTCTTTCTCCACCCAATAGCAGCCCCTCTTCTTCTGTTGTCAACCAATGACCTCTCCTGCGGCCGACCCTCTCCCTGGAAAAACTACATCCCCTAGCACCACCCCTCCTCCTGAATATATGAAATGGGTAAACATCGTAGCTTATCTCAAGGTGAGTCGATTTTCAAGTCCTCGGAAAGCCTGAACTCACTATTATAATAGCCTGGCAAAAAAACTTTCTACGACTTCCCTACACTCCACGGCATGTTCAGCTTGTGGATGAACCCTGAGCTTCGGGAGGCGACCAAGTATCCCGAAGTTACCTATGACATTTATGATCCAGCTATACGTGGATTCGCCGTTGTCCATTCTCGAGCTTGGTTTTCAACTGGTCATCCAGCCCCCCTGTACTGGATCATCAAAAGACACGGTATCAACATGGAGGATTGCCCTGACATCAATAAGTTCATAGATGAAATCCAGAAGACCGCCACAGCAATGGGAATTGGTCTTGCACCCACATGCACTCCATCGACCGAGCCCGGACCGCCCACTTCATCCCCTGTCCCATCGTCTGTTGACGGTGAATCTGGTTATGATTCAGAATCCATGACCTTCAATCTGGGTACTAAACGCAAGTATAATGCACCCTTGATTTCGATTGGCACGGTAAACATTAAAATGTATCCGGAAGCTGAGGACGATACAAAGGAATCTCAGGTAAATTCCATAAATTCCAGTACAGTCCAACGGCTCACCTGAGTCAAGGCCACAAACAACACCAGCGAAACTACAGCTGCAAAGGAGCAGGTTCCGGTGAGTCCCCACCTCAAGAGACTGGCTAGACGACTGACCCAGGCCAAGGTCACAAACGGCAGCAGCGAAACTGCAGCTACAAAGGACCAAGTTCCGGTGAGTCCCCACCTCGAGAAGCTGGATAGACAACTCACTCAGGTCAAGGTTACGAACAACACCAGCGAAACTGCAGCTACAAAAGAGCAAGTTGCGGTGAGTCCCCACCTTGAGAGGCTGGATAGACAGCTCACTCGGGTCAAGGTCACGAACAACACCAGCGAAACTGCAACTACAAAAGAACAAGTTCCGGTAAGTCCCCACTTCTAAGGACCTGCTAGACAACTTACCTTGGTTAAGGCCGTCAATAATGCCACTTCCCAGAGCGAAAAAGGAAGGGCTAAAGTGGGTTACACGTTCCAAGTTGTTACTGGGGATGCTGATAAAACCCAGGTATCGACGGTCACAGACGAGATTGCGGGCACGCAAATCCCAAGTGTTCAAGTGAGTATAATTTCAGATAGTGTCAGCTTCACTCGCTAACATTGCGTATCAGGCTAATGATAACATTATTTCTATTTCTGATGACGAAGAAGTAACGGTCATAGTCAGTAATATTTCATATCGGGGGTATTACAGAGACTCACTTCCGGGAAATAGGAGCCCCCTTCTAAAAAACGCAAGACCAGAGGGAAGTTGAATACTAAACAGACAGCTACAAGCCGAAAAACTCGGTCCTCTCGCACTTGAGGCCCACGGATGACTCTGGAGGTTGTTTGCAGCCGGGCTTCGAGTGAGTGAAATCCAACTCATCAGTATTACTGCCTTTTTTGTAACGGCATACGAAATATACGTGTACGCTCTCTTTGCCTACTACCATCTACTAGCCAAGGCTAGAAGTAAGCTCCATGATCCAGATGATCTACGGCTGTGTGGTTGGAAAAAATTCAACGATCCTATGAAAACCGAATACAGCTTCGCCAATCTCTACCATCAGCGGTGGCTTTTGTCTCAATATGGCTTAATGTATTCACATGCTCCACAGTGGGGTGCGTTAGTATTAATGAAGGAAAATCAGGCTTTCTAGCGATTGAACAGGTTCAAATGCACTGTCGGAGCATAAGTGCTGGGAAACAAACATACGACGAGTTTATTCGTATACATCCCTAGATACGACGTAACTAAAATGGGATTGGCGTCCCAAGGCTAGATTGACCAATGAGAACATGCACAAATAAGTCTAGAAAATGCAATACGGCTTGCCATGGAGCTGCGCACCCTAGCTCGGAATGGTTTAGTCGTGGCAGGAAAATTTGAGACGCAGAGACGTACCTGATAGCCTAAAATGGCAACACCCGGCAGGCCTACTCGGCAATCCGAGCTCATATAGAACTACCAGAGCTCAGGAATGGATATTGTTACATTCCAAAAGAGGTGCGCCGCTGACCCTACCGTTCCCGTAAGATCTTCTGAGGACCCAACCAGTCTAGCCGCCATTGGAGTTGCGAATAAACAAACAATGAAAACTCAAGTAACTTGATTCTTACGGTAAATCGAGCAGCGTTGTGAGATACGGAACGACTACCATTACGGGTGCAAATCATCAATTGTAAGGCCTCGTGCTTGAATTTAGCACGCACCATTGAATCAGGTACCGGAAAGTACAAGATAAGATTTAGATTTTGAAGCCCCACGAAAATGGAATATAATGAAGTATGAAGTCCGTCTTCCCTGGGAGTAGTAAACAAGAACGAATGCAACAAATAGTTTACTGTGACGATAAGCCAAATCGCCGGTACTTGCGGTGGAATGAGTCCAATAAGTTGTTGAAAATTCATGTCCCACACTCGCCGATTGTGGCGGCCCGATTTGACGATCATGTCCATCCGGAGATAGAGTTACAGAGTCAACTTGGAGTCGATTGGGGAGCGGGTTTCTACTAGGGAGCCGAGAACGGGAAAACCGTCAGTAACGAACTAAGCCCTTGAAGAAATCAAGTGACAGTAAAAGGCTGAATGCCTTTGAATACCTTCGTGTCTTTTCCCAGGCTGCACCCCAGTCTCTCGCGCATTGTTCACCATGACGTCCGTAGCCCTCAGACTCCTCGACGCTCACCCAGACTGTGTTCAAGTTATTGTGTACTACAAGGTCAGCAGCTTTGAATAACAACGATAAAAACACTAATCTTATCATAGGCAGAACACCCCCCATTCTCTTCCACATCAAGCCATGTGATGATACCCAGTCGTTCTGTTTCTGGGGTGTTGACGACTTCAAAAAAATCACCGGCTGGCCTCATATGCGTCAGGAGATATACGATATCCATGAGATGGGTTTTGTTCGGTTACACACCTTTGCTCGCTACCCGAAATCGAAGATGAATCCATTTTTCATCACGAAGCCCTATATGCTCGAAGAGGAACATTGCCCTGGCATATCTGTCAACATCAAGAAACTGAAAGATAGGGCATTGGAGTTACCAACCTGTTCCGTGGCTGGAGGCAGTCAACAGCCTTCAAACAGTAGCCTACGGCTCATCCAAGAACAGCCAATGCCGGGCCATGTTTTGAAGCGAAAGCGGCTTAATTCGGTGGAGGAAACGTATGCGATTGTGGCTGCGATGAAGCAAGACAGGGAGAACAAGACTCGGTACTCCCGTCGTGAGTCTATTTAAGAAAGGTAAGGGTACCATATCACCTAGGCACCGGAGAAGACAACTCACCTCGAGTTATCCTAGATAATTGGTAGCGAAGAGAGACACGGAAGCATCTATAAGCACTTACTTTCTCTTTTCAAAAATTCTTCTTTCTCTAGCTGTTCTATTGATATTCGTTCTCCGCTCATGGTCCAACCCGCATACAATAGTGTAGGTTTCAACGACCTATATGTACTCTCCCCCTCCCCACTCAGCCCACCACCAATATATCATCGTCGCGTTGTCCGAATTTTCTCTCATTAGATCCATAACCATTAGCTTCTTTACCGGGGTCGTCAGCCAACGACAGGCGGACACTGTCGCGCCTGCATACACGTCTCTCCATACTGGAGAGATCACCCTTATGTAGCTTCTCAAAGAAGAGCGTGTCGGTTTCCGCTCCTCCAGGTCATGCCTCAGGGTCTTATGCGTCGTGTCTTCGCAATGTTGCGTGTGCGTCGTCACTCGTTCATAACATGTACTCGTCCTTCCTTTGGCTTTTTCCTCGCTTTTGCGTTGTTGGGTGCAGGTGTATATCGTTTATTGTTGTTGTTCAGTTATACTAGTGTGCCAAATGATCAATATGCTTCGCCTTCGCGTTCTATTCATGTACTGCGAATTCAGCCGTTTCTCGTCGCCATACCAAGTGGCATGAGGAAGAGTACTCAATAACGAGAAGAATGACTTTGAGCCTCAAGACTTAAGGGCAGGCGTCTCACGTGATCAACCGCCAAGAAGGATCGAATCTAAGTCGAATAACGTTACATAATGCAACCTGCTAATCTATGACGTCACCCAGACGTGAAGTCAGCTCTCCACAGGTTGATACACGAGGAATCGCTCTCAACGCTAATGTTACGAGTCAATAATTACAGAATATTCGGTTATATATATATCAGACAGTCAGCTAGATGGCTATTGCTCAAAGAGAGACCTTGTGCTACTTGGGACTCCTCCAGTCGTTAAAGTTCTTGTGACTTCGGGATGAGGATGTATGACGGATATATTCCATTTTATACATATATAGACTGTATATGGTCGAGGATATTCAAAACTCCTTTGGAAGAGTACAGGTTTTAACGTGTTTATTGTTTATAAAGATAGTAATATGCCATTCTACCTTCAACGAACGAAGTCAGATTGGTTGTAGCTATTGCCTCTTCTCGATGTGAACTTTGGGTGTTTGGCTAAACACTCATTCACAGTCGGATGCTACCTCACAAAACTCATAGCGGATGCCAACCAGAGTATATTGCCATCGGACATGATCATACATGAAAGTAAAAGTGGGAAGCTATTAACAACGCAAGAAGAATTGTGTTACAAAGGGCAGTCAAACTGCGGCAATCCGTCAATACTGAATGAGGGTACTATACAGTCAGACCACCGCCAGGTGAGATGTAGGCAACACTAAGGATGATGACCGCCTTCTGTGCAGCTTCCGGATCGTTTCGTGACGATTTTTGTAGAGGAAAACTTAATTGAAGATTGCCACCCACCTCAGAATGTGAAATACGATCGAACTCAAGACCGTTCCGTTTCGAAACCAGAGCTCCGAGCGGTCCCTTGAGGCCTGTCCGAAAACTATCCTTTGAGGCTGCTGAACAGGCCCTAACGACCTACTGCTGTGGAAATAACAAAGGTGTTCGTTGGACACTATACTAGTTGCCAGACGTTCCTCCAGAGGGGCAGGTAAGATATATTGGATAATCGATTTTCAGACTTGAAAGCGTTCCAGAAACTTGATATCTAAATCCCAGACCACTACTCGATTGACAGGTCATGAAAAAAACGGACATCTCGGACTAAATAGTGACTGCTTTCGCCGCAAGTGAATGAGAAATAATAGAATATAGTAGTAGGAAGCAAGCACACTACGAGGAAGAGTATTCTAGTATTATGTAGTGGAAACGTAAATGCATCTTGCATAACTTGTGGACCTCAGTCCTCGTCATCTGAGTCGACCACCTCGATATACACGGTCCTCCTTGGCCCGACCGGGGCTTGCGCAGCGCTGAACACTACACTCTGATATATCAGCATGGCACTATTTTACATACTAACAGTAACTGCCCAACCTTTCACCGCTCTTTCTGACTCGTCTGGTTTCAGCGTGCGATTGTCTCCAATGCGGTAGTTGGCACGTATCCTGGGCTGATCTGACCCCAGTGTAGTCGAGAGTGAGGACGACCCGGGCTCAATAGCAACCGAGGACCCGGACGGAATATTTTCATCCCCACATAGCTTCTTCAGCTCATTGGAAAGCTCAAGGCACTCGCTGTCGGAAAGGTGAGCCCGCCGGACGATGAACAAGAAATTATCAACTTTTGTGTCGACCTCAACCGACACAAAGGTCCCGATTTCTATGAACCGGTGGAGTCGGATGTCATACATGCTTAGCGCAATATGAGGGTACCCAGTTTGTGCACAGAATGTCACGTTCTGGGAAAATGAAAGACGGCCGTTCGGGACGGGAACCTCGAAGGAGCGAGACGGAGCCCTTGCCTATGAGTTGATGAGGACTCTTGACACCGGAACTAGGATAAGAGTTTACTCACAGTTTCGTAGATGATGATCGTGGCCGAGGCCATTGCGGGAGCCGTCTCTCGTGAGCAGGGAAAGCACGAGAACAAAGGACAACTAAAGGCCATGACAGCTACAAGGTGATTTGCTGGTAAAACAACGCAGCAAGGTCAAACTATGTATTTTCCTCCATTCCGGGGCCCTTGTTGGGTCCAAACCTCCGGGTTGCCATAAACACCGGAATATAGTGTTGTGTATATCTTTTGATCTCGATTAAATGAGGTAACAAGACGCTAACTATCTTTGGGACGTGTTGGAGCACAAGCGTTATTTGATCATATGCACAGCAAGTAAGCGGCCTTCTCATAATTATCGATGATCTTGTCATCAAAGAGACGAGGAGTGGGTGAAATTGTTAGCACCATTTATCTCTACAATTGATTGATTGCCTGTATTTGGAAGTGAGGAAATGTTCTGAGTAAGGGTAAGGGGGGAACACCAAAGGGCCGGCACTAGGAGATACCTATTTGACGAAATCTACGAGACACCCTCGGTCGCATAATTCTTCCTTGAAACTTTTTAAGCCCGACGGTAGGTACCCCACGCCTTTAATCCTTCCACCCGTTTTTCAACCTTCATAACGAAATCGAAGATGTCTTTCCAAGCAGATTCCAACCGCACCAGCAAGACTTGGTACATCCGGATCTTCCTGTTCACGTCCGTGAGTCGTCTTCCTTACGTCTCGAAGTGCAATACTCACCTACCTCTAGGCGAATGACATACCGGCCGTCCACCACATACGAGTTCGAGATGGAATGTTCACGTTCTATCGTGACCAAGCTTTCGCTGCCGCCACAAATTTCCCGAACACGCCATACTTGATTTTCGATACTACAGCCAGAAAATTCACAGAAATACCAACCGAGGCCTATTTCCCCTCCGACTTCAATGGAAAATCGTTTCCGTATATCCTTGTCAAGTCTCGAGACCTTGACGACACCAAGTGTCTGGGATTAGATTGGTTTAAGGAGCAGCTGCAACAATTCCGTAAACATTTAACTTCCTCTTCCGGTAGCGGCTCTTCACCGTCCCCATCGGAAGAGACTCTCAAGTCTGTGAGGTGTCCGGCCTCGCCCTCTCCTCCACCCTCTTCTCCAACCCAGACTATATTAACGGGATTAAGGGAGCTCAAACGAAGGCGGTCAATTTCGATTTCAATCAAGACCATGAACGTCACAGTGAATGTCAATTGTCCGAAGGTACAGGGTGAGGATGACATTGATAAACCTCCGGTAAGGAATATAGCTTCTCTGTCCGCAGAGCGTGCTTGCTGGACTTTGTCTAGGTTGCCAAGAAGACTCGCAACAGAGCTACTGTTGTGTCTGAAGACAAAGGTGAAGAGGATGAGATCCGAGTAAGTTAAAAACATTGTTCTTTAGGCTGAAGCAAAAGCTCATCCCCACAAACAAACAGTTCAACTTTAGTAGCGCATCACCTAGCACCGAATCTAGCATTTATGAGGAAGCCACCGCTCACAGTTTCGAAGATACACAGGTCATATCAGAGATGAACCTTACCCAATGCATTACTCACCGTATTTCAAGTTTAGGCCTATGACGAAGAACCAGAACCCCGAGATGCTAGAGACTTGATCATTGCTCCTGGAAGTGAAGATATTTGACGTTAAGTGAGTATCAACACCCTTGCTTGAAAAAGTGGAGAACTAACTATGATACTATAGGGATTAGTGCGGGTCCCGGCGACCGCATGAACGCTCTCTTCCACTTCATATTCCACCAGTAAGATTCCTTCAATTATCTCTTTCCCCAAAAAACCTTGGAAAATCGTCGTATCACCCACTTGTTTCTACTCGTCTCTATTATCCTTGGCTTTTGCAGGTACTCGTAGGGCTTTAGATAAACATTCAGTGAGGTATCTACAATTTCTGGGGCCAGTAAAATTCACCCAGCTCTGTTCCATTCTTTGACAACGTTCTGCACCGTCGCGTTCGCACTGAGTCGAAATATATTAAATCTTTATAATCACGTTCCTATCTACTGGGTTACTAGCCGATGACAGACCGACACCGCCTTGCCCGTATTCACTTTCTGATGCTCTCTAGCTGCCGCATCTTCAACGCACTCAAAAGCCGTCTCATTCAGAGGTTGTATATCATGAATATTTGTTGTCGACGGCAAATACAACTTAACCCGTAAATGATCATCCCTACCAATTCTATCCTCTACCGATTGACGGTCACCCCCGATTGACGCTTTTCCCCTCCCTCTTCTTCATTTCACACAAAACTCAGGTTACTTCATCCACGACAGCTCCAGAGCATACTTCCAAAATTTCGGGTCCAAAACCCGTGAATCGAGTGAGATAGAAATGACCATTCGTCACGCCTTGTCACATTTAAGCAGTAGAAACTGGTGTGACGAGCCAATCAGGGGGACCGTCAATCGGTGGTAGAGGATAGGATCGTTTCGACATACCATCAATGACATCATTTCGCGGCCTACTTGCAGGAGGAGCAACAATGGTCTCCCGTTGGGGAACAATTGTGTACCATCACATGACGCCATTTCGGCGTTGCTTGGAAAGCCAATTCAGAAATCACTTCGGATTTGTCGATACAGAAAACTGGACATGGGTTATTAGTAAATGATCATTCATCCACAGAAAGACAAACCGAATTAATTATTGAATGAGCCTTATAATAGTATGGGACTGGGGCCAATTGGCCAATCGGGATTGCAGTTCCACTAGATATGGTGACGACCCCACTTGAGCGCTAAACTATTTTAGGAAAGCGGTATCTCGTGGAGCCACTGGCGCCTCGAAAGAAGATAGGATTCAGCTACGAATGGTTGTTAAGGTGTCTGCTGTCTCCGGATCTATGACAGAACGGTTCACCAAAACGAGTGGGAGCTTGTGGAATTTCCGCCGAACCCCGAACCAGGCATATATTAGATGTATCGTCTGCTACAAAATTATTGGAGGGCAGCTGAAAGTACTAAGTCCATTAGATCGAGAAAGGCAAATAACGTTTGCATGAACTTCAGAATTGCTTCGCTACTTCGGGGCGTGAACAAGACTGGTCACGATAGGAACTTGTTCCGCCGCTGCTTGGAGTGCCTGTATCACAACCTTAAACAGGTCAACGAAATGGAAGGTGCGTGACAGCGATGAGTACTCACAAGATGGATTGAGTTACAACACGGGTATCACTGATCAGCGTAATGAAGGCTGTCATCCCTTGGAAAGCTCCAAAGTAGAAGCTTTGAACGTCCATACAGAAAGGGCGAGACCGCCCCAACGTTAAGGAGCACTAGGGATCCGCCGAGTATACTGCATACTTATTGACGGCGACGGTCCTCGATCACGACTCCGAACGTAATTAAACAGGGAAACATTCGCAGGTCTCCAAAAGGTTTGGGCTGGTGGCAGAAGAGACAATTTTCTTTAGCAAACTGATTTAGTAAAGATTGTCCGCCCTGCAAAAAAAGACTAGGCATCTAAGGAGAATAAAAATTTTCAGTTAAACAGGGCGTGAATGGAACGGGATGGCCTGACTTACATTCATAGAGGCATTCTCGGGTGACAATGTATGATCAATGCCAGATAATTCTTCTAAACGGAGGACTAGAGAGATCTACCGTGTCAGATTTGGTGGATTGAAGCAGGGAAAATTTGCAGATTTAAGTATGGTTATCTGCAGGTTGCCGAAGGGTGTAGGGGTGGCGGCGGAGGGAACAATTTTTCTTTAGCAAATGGCTCAGCAGAGGCCGTCCACCCTGCAAAAAAGACTAGGCATCTAAGGAAATAAAATTTTCAGTTAAACAGGGGGGGAATGGAACGGGATGGCCTGACATATATTCATAGAGGCGTTCTCGGGTGGCAATGTATGATCAATGCCAGATATTTCTTCTAAACGGAGGACTAGAGAGATCTACCGTGTCAGATTTGGTAGGTTGAAGCACGGAAAATTTGCGGATTCAAGTATGGTTATCTGCAGGTTGCCGAAGGGTGTAGGGGTGGCGGCGGAGGGGACAATTTTCTTTAGCAAATGGCTCCGCAGAGGCCGTCCACCCTGCAAAAAAGACTAGGCATCTAAGGAAATAAAATTTTCAGTTAAACAGGGGGGGAATGGAACGGGATGGCCTGACATATATTCATAGAGGCGTTCTCGGGTGGCAATGTATGATCAGTGCCAGATCATTCTTCTAAACAGGGGACTAGAAAGATCTACCACGTCGGGTTTGGTGAATTCGAAGCGCAAAAGGTTTGTGGGTTCAGGTACGGTTATCGAACCCAGGCAAAAGAATCAGTAAACAGGCTGAGACGATGGATTCAGATCGGCTTCCCTGATCGTAGGGAGCTGGCTTACAATTTTGAAGCTGTATTTGCTTGCTTGGTACATGATTATTTCCGGCAAAGAAAATCGCGATCTCTCAAGCGGCTAAAGACGAGCCTGCAGCACGTTGCTGCTAAGTTCAATGTGGAAATAGTTGTGAGATCGAATCCCATGTAAACCGGATCGGGCAAATGGGAAGGTTTCAATGGATGTCGAAGGCGGTCGAAGGACTCCGAGAGTAATAATTTGAATGCCGAAGGTGCTCCAAATACACCAGTTGATGAGTACGACTCGGGATTGGGACGCGGCATGAACCTACCGTAATACGCATAGAAGTGAGCTAACGCTTTAAACCTTCGTAAACATAGCCTGTTCGCTCCCCAAAGACACGCTATTGCTGCCACTCCGTACCACTGGACCATGCTCATCACCTTCGAAGACCGACAGCGATATCCGTATTCTGTTCAGATAATTTGCTATACGGAAGTAAGCCCCAAGTCATCGCCAGAGTCAACAAAACTTACAAACTCATAGATAAATGAGCCTCCTACTCTCATCCACGCCACCGAATATGATGGCTTGTATTCCATGTCCTTTTGGGGTGTAGAGGCATTCAAGGTTAGGACTGGGTACCCCCGAAGAAGACAGGACGTCTATGATGTATTTCGTGGGACGTGGACCGCCATACATACATTCGGACTGTACCCGAAAACTAGGTGCAGCCCCTTCTACATCACCAAGCCTTCTACCTTCACTATGGCCGAGTGCCCGAATCTCAAGCACTACGTTGAAGAGTTGAAGAGCGAGGCTTTGCAGTTTTCTGTTGGTCCTGCATATTGGACCGGACAACCAATGCCAAGTATCAGCTTACCCAATACTTCAACTTCTATGGTCAAACACCAGAGCGACATTTCTGACCAGCGTCCTCCTAAGTGCACGAGTGATGACCTCGAGGAGACTATGGCGTGGTTGTGGGAAGTCCACCACGCTGAAGCCGTTGCAAGGGGTGAATTCAAGGATCCACCCAACGACATCTGTGGTCTGAATAGTGAGCCACTTTATATCCTTTGGCCCAATAGGAGCATTAACCCGGATTCTAAGCTGATATGAATACGTTTGGACTTGATATGAATGACTACACTATTGTCTTATAGTTTAGGTATATCGAGTTGTTCTCTGGCTTGGTTTTAGTGATATCCTAACTTTCATATTTGATTTCTTCTCCATAAATTTCAATGATACTGTGTATTCCAGATAGTGGCGTAGGGAGAAGAAGGGAACAGTCGTTGAATTGCCTTCTTCAGCGCCTGTTGTTTAGGGTAGGCCTAGCACGTGACATCGGAAATTGATATCTACATTGCTCGGCGGGGATGGCTCTGTCAACATCTACCCATGCTCACAAATCTTTCTGAGCGGGTCGACATTATCTGTGTTTGAATATATGAGTACTGTCTGATATTAGATGTAATTTTTCTGAGTGTGGACGCTGAACTCATCTGCTATGCCAAGCCTGAGTCGAGGCTGATATTACCGGAGACCTGAAGTTGAAATGTCAGGCCTCATACTCGAGGGACTAGGTATGCACAGTGTTGCGTCACAGTGCAATCTGGGCTCGGGGCCCCACTAATGAATTCATTCATCAAAATCACATACATACCAAGGGCGGGGAGCCATCAATATTAGTCTAAACCTACGAACAACTCGCAGTGATAGCCTAGAAAAAGGACTCGTCGCAACAGGTATCTACACAAACTAAGTCATAGAACATCAGCCATACACTAGCATGTTTCTCCTGGAATAGACTCAGTCGGAACGTAAGGGTTTTCCTGTAGAAAGCCTCGTGTTCTTTGCATCCTTGAACGTGCAAGAGCTTAACTAGCTAACCATTTAGATACTGTCATGGTCGATAATCAGTACGGTAATGATGGAACATCATTGACTGGGATACCTTGTTCCGCTAAATGGTGCGCTTGAGAGCCTTGTCTCTCGCAAGTCATGTTGAATGAAATACCACATTTGATCAAACGGGATGCCGGTGGTCTCTAATCGGGCTTAAAAGTAGAATTTACGCAAGGTCGCCCAACCAGTCATCTCGGGCAGTGTGCCCGCCCTACGATACGAGGAGGTAAAAACACGGGGGGAAGCAAGACACTGTTAATCTTAGTAACGAACTACGTCTCCCGGGTTCTTCTCAGACCATAATGCTTCACGGGGCCCTGCCCTCGTATGTATTTAATAGTCCTGTATCAGCGATAGGCATTAGTCTACATAATTACGAGCTGAGATTCTTTCAGGGCGAGTGGGCCAATGGAAACACGGATCGCTCAACCTATTGCTGAACCTAAATAAGAGCAGGGGTACATTGACCTTGGGAGCCATTGGAGTTATCAGTGAGGTAACCAGCGCCATTCAAGGTCCATACTACTACTGGGTTTGGTCTTGCTACACTGTTTGGCATTGAATGGGTAGATATGTGACTTTATAGGGTACTGAGAAATATAGAAAATCGCCCTCATCACCGCGCCTTTGATCTCTAATGAGCCTAATCCTCGTCAACAACGTCCCCGATGATAATCATTCTTTGGTATTAGAAGGATACAATCACGTGCCGACCTGCCCTAAACAAATATGCCTCCAAATCCTACCCCTACCTTCTGCATGCTTTGTGTTCATACTTCGACAACGCAAATTCTAGAGCCTAGATACTGCTATCCTTATCAATAGAACATATCATAGTTTAGTGGATGCTCTACTAATTTATATCTCTGGCTGCCATATCAATGAACCGTTCACCCGTAGGCCCTCCAGTTAATATTTTCGGGTTTCAGTACTGACACGTCGCCTGCAATTGCAGTCTCCCCAAAGTAACACGAGAAATGGAATTGGAAGCTCGCGCCCACAATTGAATAACGTTGGAATATCATCCTCAGTATTTCTCTTATGCACTTCCCTGGTTTTGGCACGCGTCTGACAGTATTTCTCAAGTCAGGTTCTTCTGTGGCGCAGGCAAGTTCAACTCTTGCCACCGCTGGGCCAATACTCAAACTTTGTCTAGCCTTACTCGGGTATTCAACTGGTAAGTTGCTTTACTGATATTGCATATTGAAACACTTGTGTTTAGCTCTCTTTTTCTTCTTCACAGGGCTATGCTCTCAGTGCCGGAGGTAGTATCAGAGATGCTCGCAGGATTTTGTGGTATGACATCGAGGGCACAGAGCAGGAGCCCACCAACCCTGTGAGTGTATAGATCACTTTGAATACCTCTAGCTAAAGTATCGCAACCAGCAGCCCACATCTACCCCTTGCGAGGCCAGTTGCAACGCTAGATAACCGGTGCCTTTGCCTAATATTCCTGTCTTTCGCTAGGTCCGTGCTACCGACGTACACGCTCCTCTGGAACATGTCAGCCAGATCCCGCAGGTTCACGATCCAGACGATGAGGGATCTATGGATGTTGTACGGGCCACGGCCATAGATCCTGGCGTTGGCCCACTCTTTGCGTACGCCCTTCAACCCTTGTACTGAACTTCATCTAATGTTGTGACGTGAATGCTCATGACAGGGAGAATAATACTAGTCAGATACCACAGCTTTATAATTCGGACAACGAGCAGTCTTTAGACTTGGTAGGTCTTGTTCGCGTTCCTTCCTGGTATAGGACTTGACGCCTTCTGCCCGTGACCAAGTCAACAAGGACCTCTCGTAAAACCTCTCATAAGATCTCTCGTAACGCCTCTCATTCCCGAAACCAATATCTCGATTTGGAAGCAGATGTTGATGGTGACGATGAGGACGATGAGGACAAGGGTGAAGACGATGATGGTAAGTCGGCTCTTTCAGTTCCTTTCCCTACTAACTGTCGTTGTATTTAGATTTTGTTGATAATGATAGAGATCTCGAGGAGGACGTGAGTGAGTATGCGCGGAGAAACCTGGAGGACGACCAACAAAATGCATTTGTGGATGCGCTGGAGAGAAGATGGGTGACCAATCGTGGCACCCTTCCAGCGAGTGATAGGAGCGAAGGGTACCATTATATGGAGTATGGAATACCGCCAGCAGAGGGTGACTGGGAGCTTTGGGAGGTACCCGTCAGGGTATGTACCTTCACATCCGAACTGCGATGTTGCCTAAGCCTTTCTTCCAGCTCGGCTCGGAGTATTTGACGGTGAAACGAATTTATGAGCGCGCGGAGGGGCTACGCGATAACACCGTGGCATCCCCGAAATTCCGCTTACCCCGGAGTGCTTTTGCACATAAAGGGGGTTTAGGTCGTGTATATATTGAAGCTTGGGAGTGGGCAGATGTCATCGCGATCTGTAGGAGACTACCAGGTGTAAGGTGGTGGGAAATACGAGCAGTCACTTTTTTGGAGGGAATGAATTTGTTGAACTGCCCAAGGCCTCAATTTACCCCTCAAGCCGGTAACTGGGTTCGCCTCAAAGCGCGACCATACGTTAACGACCTAGCTTTCATTCGCCGCGTTGACGGTCAAAATTTGGATGTCGTGTTAGTTCCCCGCATCCAGTACTATTCCAATTCGTCGCCAGTCAAGCTTTCAAGAAAGAGGCCGCCCCCAGCTCTGTTCGACCCGAATCGAGCTATCGCGGTTTCCAACAAGGGAAATCTTTCCGTCGATACTTCACATACAAGATATATCCACTTTAAATATTGCCAGGAATATAGAGATACTTCCCAACGCTTCCATCATACCCATTATTTTTTCGACTCCTCTGGCTTCCTTCTCACCACTCTATCACCATCCGAATATCATCACATCCCTGTCTACCCCTCGGTTGACCAGATGCGCCCGTTCTTGGATTCAGTAGCGATCCCGTCAGCCACCAAACTCCACTTATTTCGTGCGGCAGCCGCTAGGGAGCTCAAGGTGGGAGATCACGTGAAGGTAGTAGGCTCGACGTATACAGGTTCTACTGGTATTGTTAAGGCTTTGGCCTCAACACATGCCCACGTGTATTTGTTGGACGTTTTTGAAATTGTTCTTCTCCCTCTGTATCTTCTTCGGAAATATTTTAAAGTTGGAGACCAGGTTTGCGTTGCCTCTGGACCAAATCTAGGTTATGTTGGGTTTGTCACATCTATTAACGAGGAAGAATTCACTGCAACAGTTCATGATCCCTTTCGTTTAGTGAGTCGCTCCCCGTTTGCCAGGTGTTTCATTTTACTGACCATTTAAAGCTACTGCCAGTTACTGTCTCCATCCCTTTCATTCAATTCTCTGTTGTCATTCATCAGTTTGGAAAACCACCTCCACATGACCCCAATGCAAGAGTCGTAATCGCCCAGATGCAAGATCCCAAGTTTGATCACTTAGAGAAGCTCTCGGTGGTCATCACTGAAGGCCCGCTCAAAGGTTGCTTCGGCACCGTGATCTCGGTTTCTCAATTAGGAATTGCTCAAGTTGAGATGCGAGCTCTCTCCGTCCACACCAGTATATTGCAACAGATCAGAATTCAAGATATGGCTTTTGAACTGTACGTCAATTATTGTTTTTTGGACGTATGCCTTAATTCTTATTCCTCTATAGAGAAGAGAATGAATGGTATCAGGTCAATGCCGATAATATGCTCGAATATACGGCCCGCCTTGTCCCGAACTTCAAGTCCCTTCTCCCTGCTCGCAATCGTCCGAGGACACCGGAACCGGAGGCCGCTCCGCCTCTTAACGGTGATGATGCTTATTGGGCTCCCTGTGCTCGTGACCGAGCTCTTGCCAATCAGGAGGTCGAGCGACCCGCTATTCGTGAGTCTCTCCCAAAGCCCCCGACCGCACGCTTACTCATTGAACTCAAGCTTCATTCTTTTGGCTCACCCGACTTCCCCAGCTCGGGAAATTTGGCTCTCTCAAGGTTACCATCCGGAGTAATTCAGAGTATGAAGAGGGTCTCTGGGATGACAACGTTGGTTTTTTCAAGAGTCTCGACAAGGATAAAATTCGTGTTTTCCTTCCGCCGCCTACTTCAAAATTTCTTCTTGTTCCCTACAAATACATTGAACCATGTCCTCCAACGGACGAAGGGCAGCTTGTTTACTGCTTGGAGGAGGGAAAATTCTGGGGGAAGCGCTATCAGATCTTAGAGTATGGAGATAAAATGTCTGGGATTACGGCAGTCAAAGGTCCCTATAAAGGAAAAGTCATTCGCCGTGTTCCAAATAGTATACTTGCACTCTGTTCGGGTTAGACCATTGAACTTTATTTCCTGTAGCAACTTGGCCGTGTAGGTGATAATTTATCAGGAATTTATTTACCCTAAACTGAAATCTCGGGTGCTTGAGAACATGGTTCTTATTCTGATAACTATATACACCATAGCATGACATCATACCCGAGGACTGACACGTCAATCGCGACGGTGTAATAAACAAAAAAATTGACGGAGGTTATGCGTCTATTGTCTCACCGCTCACCTTGCCTTGACCAGAGTTTTCTCCATGCCCAAGTCAAAGGGACTTCCAAAAGGGCTCATTGACGTTGAAAAAAGACGACCTAGCAAACGGTCTAGGCAAGATGTTCAAGTCATGGCCGGTACCAGCGTTCCTCACCTAAAAATGATGGCTGAGCCGCCGAAAGCAGCCAGGATAGAAGAGGTGGAGCAAGAGGCCGAAGGGTTTAAGGCAGAGGACCCAGAGCGCAACCATGCAAACCAGTCGTCCACACGACAACAGGTAATGTACTTCCTGTCTGCTTGTATATCTCCATCTAATTCTCTTAAACAGACTATGTCTGCCAGGATGGAAACGTTCTCTCCAGATATTTTGGGGATAATTCAAGCCGAGATACTTGCTCAGGGGTACGACGAGCATGTCAATCTCACATGCACTGCCTGCGATACCAAATTCGGGGTAGATGCGGCAAGAAATCAAGATCACCGTATCCGACATCCTGCTCATTATCGCTGCCTGGAATGCTTTTACTCTAGACCTGTCTGCTCTTCATGTATTATTGACCAGCACACCAACCATCCATTCCATCGCATCCAGGAGTGGACGGGGTTATACTTCAAGAAAGCGTCGCTTCATGATCTCAGCTTTGCCATCTATTTGGGTCACAACGGTAGTGCCTGCCCCCTAAACGCGGGTTCTACCGTCGACTTCACTGTTGTGCATATCAACGGGATCCACAATTGCCGGATCGGCTTTTGCATCTGCTCGCCGCCAGACCACTCTTACGATCGAATAGCTCAATTGATTCGTCATCAACTATTTCCCTCAACAGCAAAGAACCCTCAAACAGTGTTTACCTTCGAGGTTCTCGAAGACTTCCATCGTCATTCCCTGAGTGCAAAAAGCTCAGCATATGACTACTACGATGCTTTGAAGATGCGCACCGATGCCACCTTCCCACATCATGTCAAAGTACGTCGCTCTTCAATCGGAGATCTTTGCCTGATCTCACTTATGCAACAGGATCGCTATCCTTCAATGTTGCTTGTTATGCGGTTCTGGCGTTACTTGTCGCTCCGTCGATGGGCAGGCCAGGAACATGGAATTGACTCACTTTTAACCCATCGACGTCCGAACTCCCTTACAGTTCGTTGTCCAGCATGTCCCGAGATTGGGTTCAATGTCGAGGACGACGAGATGAAGTTTGCTTCCGAGAGCGAAACGTAAGTGATGCTCTCTTGCTCGAAGTTCCTGGTCTGATTTCTTATAGCCATATCTATACTCTTTTCATTTCAGCAGACGGGAACTTCAAGCTCCAGCGCAAGCGGAAGAATAACGACCCTAATGACACTGCCCTGAACGCAGGAAATGCATACTTTGTCGAGAACACCGCTTACAAGACACATTTGAAAAACGTTGAGAAGTCAAGCGACGTTTGTATTTCACCTTACATTGTATGAGTCACACGTATTCAACTAAGTTCAGAAAACTACTTGCGCGAAATTGAAGGTAGTTCGTCAGCAAGATCGCGCCAAATTCAAGGATGCGGCTGTTTCAGGAGTTGTAGGCATTCAGTGCCTCCGGCACCAGACATGGCTAGCCCAAGGGATGGTTGACCTTGTTAAAGGAGAAGCGTGAGTTTATGTAGTTCCTCCTCCGATATGTGACTGATTCATTGTAGGTTTGCTAGGACAGACTATGCGCTTGCGCATGCTCTTGGGATGGAAGCCCTGAAGTATCCCTGGATCCTGCTGAGCTATGACGTCTGGTGTCAGTATAGCATCAATATCGAGACGCGCTTCCGCAAGCATTTTGAGCCGCTTGTAGACAAGATCAAGGAGATGAAAGGTGCAATCCCCAAGATGCACGTCCGTGGCCACAACATAAAATGTCAAATCCATCACTCCTTCTATTACAAACCATACACGGGCATGTCATGCGGTGAAGGGATCGAAAGCACATGGTCCGAGCAAAATCATGCAGCAGATTCAACAAAAGAACTCAACGAGGGTCATCGCCACGATACATTAGATGACTTTAATGGATATTGGAACTGGCGTAAAATAATCCAGATTGGTATACTATCACTTGATACGTGTATGGATTACTGATTATCATCAGGTCGCTCCCTGGGTCGGCAGGCTAAGCGATGGTATGAAGAGCTTCAAAAGCAACAAAAAGCGTTTGACGGCTTCTCACAGGCCATGCCAAAACATATCATTGATGAGTGGCAGTCCCACATCGATGCAGTAAAATCCAATCCTTTGGTGTTTGAAGTCGACGACCAAGGTTTGTTTTTTATTTTGGTGTGGTCACTCGATCTAATACATCATTAGCACCCTCACGAGTCAAGGTACACACCGAACTTGTTGAAGCGGAATTATATCAAAATTTTGGTATTACCAACCTAGTCCTACGAGGGTTAGAGCTTGAAGATATACTGTTCGTTATCGATAATGCCTCTAGGCTGGGCTCACACTCACATAAAGTATAATTTTAGCTCGAATCCAGCTCATAAAAGCCTTATGCTCGATGAGGATGATGAAGACGTGGAGGAGACGCCCTTGGTTGATAGGCTGCACCATTGGCGGGAGCAACAGCTTGAGCTATTCCCCCAGCTTCAGCGTTTCCTCTTGCCCATAGATGAAGATCGCTTACAGGAGACCAAGCTCTTCTTGCCTTCTACTTTTTCAACGTCTCAGCGCAGTGAACTTGGTCTCGGAGAAGCTGCTCAAGCCGAGATTCTTCTTCGAAGAGGTCACATCTTTGATGTGCTTCGTGCAATACGTGACTGGATTCATCGTAGGGATCACCTAAATATTTTGGGAAAGGTTGGGGGCTTGGGACATGATAAGAAGACCGTTCGCGTAGCCAAATCCGAGGTTCAAGAGCAACTGTCATACTTAGTCACGCATTATCAAGATGTCTATAAAGTTCTTGAAAACCTGGATGCAACAGACGACTTGGCGCCTCTGACCGAAGACGATCTTTGGGTGAAGAGCCCGTTTGAAACTCATCGGTCTGGTGATTCGTCGGTTCAGAATCCCTGGTATTGGTCCATCGGAAAGCCTCAATCGACCCCCCCTGATCGCTGGATGATTGAAGGTGAGTCTGTTTTATATTGGTTGTTTCTGTCTCAATTTGTACTGTTGCAGTTGAACGTGCCCGTTGGTTTCGTGAACGAGCTCTCCTTGATCGTCTTCGCGAAGAACTTGAAATCTTGAACGAAGAGTTTCGCCGTTCCAAGAAGTCGTTCATTAAGATGCAGCTCACTTGGGAGCAAATGGCCAAAATGGCGGAAGACAAGCAAGGATTTATGGCATACGCTCATCGTCATGCAGAGATGTATAGCAATATGGCGGCTGAAGTAGACTCAGAGTGGCAGGCTGCTTCACAGTGGCTACCTTCCAAAGGTAAAGAGAAGGACAGGTGGTGAGTCAAGGGATTATTGTTCAGACACGGAATATTTATTCGATGGTTACAGTGAATTTTGAGATATGGTACGGTTCTATGATACATACAGTGTATTACCGTATGGTGTGCATCGCTGGTTGCGTTCCTCACTGGCATTATATGCTTGTCCATTCCGTTAATCGATGGGCAAGCTCCGTATGCGGATATTCGGACGATTTGGCCATAAGGTTCTCTAGGACCCTGGAAGTCTTCAAGACCTCAGCCCGACGCTGCTTCGGAGTGCAAAGTTCCACGAACAATGACGAAAATAACCGTTCATCCTATTTACAGAAACTAATTATAGCACAACTATAGCGCTTGACAGGGTATGGTTCCGCTGGTCAATAACTCTACTCATCAAAATTATCATGGGATTGTGGAGATCGTTGATCATAGACGTTGGTGACAATAACGCGGGGCTCCAAAGAATCTGACAGAAATCGGATTTATTGACCTTTGCTATCGCGGTTGTAAAGCTACATCAAGATATAGAACCGGTGGACGGAATTGGCGTTCATGAATGACGTCTTCGCGATCGAGTCGTCAACGGTGAGCGACGGGCGAGGTTAGTTTTCGAGGGAAACAAGCGCGCTGACGATGCAAGTTAAACGCAGAGATTGACATATGAGAGGAAGAAGACGACTTACCTGGATATGATCGTGTTAATGCTGCCCTCGAATTCGACTGTCGGCATCGACCTAGGCCCCTCGTTGCCTCCTCTCTGTGGTCCCTCACCTCCTCCTTGCTGCAATTCCTCGTCATCTCCTCTTAGTTCCCTGGCCCAAGTCGCTATCCTTGTAACAGCTCGCGATTTTCGCGTCGACCGTTCTCGCTGCGCGCCATTCGCTGATCGCATACCACTACCAAGACACATTACCAGGTTAGTGTCTTTCATTTTGTTTGTTGAACCTTTACCACCCACCGGATGCACCTTATGAACTTCTTGAGGGCCTTGAATAATCCGGGCATCGTGGTTTGGAGATTGAGAGGGTGGATGGTACTGAAGAGACTGTTGTGGTCGGGAGAGAAGCGATGGCGAGTTTATTTGTTGACCAGCGCGGGATCTCCCAAGCAGTGAACAAACGAAGGACAACGAAAAATTGATGCGTACTGAACGTTCTCGCGCTCACCATAGGTAACACGGAGCGTCCACACGGGCCATCCAGATCCCGACGCTGAGGGTCATAGTGTAGTAGCGCAGACTTACATGTACCTGAATACTATTCGTCGTCACAGCATGTCTATTGTAGATCCGTTGATGGGCAGAAATGAATGCTTTTCTTATATCTGCTCCTCTTGGCCGTTCACCTGTTCTTTCCTTTGTTTACTAATAAATCATATTTCTGTCGAGGAACACATTATCGAGCAGCTAGATTTTCCTGCCGTCTAGACTACATTTTATCTAGATTTTGTGTGCCAACGAGCTCAGTGCACGCCGTTTCCCACTTCTCATCCAGATGTGATCCGGATGAAATCTAGATTTTAGACAATCCACCGGGAAGACTCTTCTCATTGGCGGATTAATCCGGCTTGATGCAGTCAATGTTAACACAGCCAGGAAGTTTGTACTACTCGGCATGTAAGCTATATATACGATACGCGGTTGAAATAAGTGCTGAAAAGTGGAAAAGGGAAGGGTATATGATCATCATGCAACAGTAGGGCCAGAGACAGGCCTATTCCTATATCCCTCCAACTCCATATCCTTCTCTTTGATCTCAGCCCTTGACAACACTAGGCCTGAGACTCCATAGACGCAAACGCACAAGAACTCGGGAAGAGCATTGAGGGGATAATATGTGCTCTCATGCTGAGATTGCCTGATCGTGATCACAGAGTAAATCATCCTCCACAACAAGAGCCCCGAAATCAGAGCCAGAAGCCACGCTGCGTATTTGTCACCAAACGATCGCGTTTTAGCCTCAACTTTGGGGTATTCTGAAGCACAGAAGTCTTAGTTAGCAAAACATCCTCGCAACCATGAGGATCACACGTACTTGCAGACTCGTGGTAGACGAAGGCTCCAGACCTAAGGCCCTGTAACACTGTCATGCCGAATAGGATCCATGTCCCAGCAGTCCTCAGCGTGTTCCCAAGGTCTCGCCCGTCAGGGTTATCACTCGTAAGCATATTCGTTCCAACAATGATAAGCACAACGGCAGCGACGATAATAACATGGTAGAATCTTCTGTGGGTGAGCACGAGGATAAGAGGATGCTTGTAACGGAGTCCGGCTATCCGTTCACTGTAAAAACTTGTAAGCAAACCCGATTAAGCCATACGACCTATCAGAGCAGGACGTACCGATCGCTCTGAAGACTGAATGTTGAAAACAAGAGACCAGAGAAACCCATTCCAAAGAGGATCTGGTCAGCAATGACCAGGCCCAAGTTGGATGCAGCAGACTCTGATCCAGCTAATACGGCACGAATAGCAAACCCCACAACTCGAACTGTAACAAAACATAAACGTAAACGCGACGAGAAGGTTAGCATTCACATTATTGCCAGACGAGCCACAAAACGCACTTATACAAAAGATGGTCAAGAAGACGAAAACATAGTTGAAACGCGTTACAGCACGCCAGACAAAATAGAAAGCGAGAGGCACATAGATGACGGTGAAGACGACTGCTGCTGCAACTGAGTGAATTCCGAAGAGCGCTGCATAGTCAAATGACGCGTTGCTCGACATCAACGAATAGATATTTTCTTGGAGGAGTGCGAAGGGAAAGGCCCTAAAAAGGAGTTGAGAGTTAAAGGAGACCGATGAGTCGACCGGGAACGAGAGTATTATACAACGCAGAAATGCATGGGGCGACTTTTATAGTGGGAGGATCGACCGTCCGAAAAAGGGCCGGACGATGAGCTTTGACAGCATGGGTGGAAGCTGGCTGTAAAATCAACAGCACCTGCCGTGAGTGCCGGCTTGCTGTGCACTGAGTTTGGACGACAGTGGCGATGGTCATTGGCTCGACGCTCAGGGGTGAATGTTAGATCGGCAACTATCGGCAACTATTTCCAGTACCCCGAGTTATTTTTAAATTCGCGTGTCCGAACATAGATTCTCATCAATTATGCACAGCCTCACAAAGGTGGCTGGAATATCCGACTTTCCTAAGTGCCTGAATTGCGCAGCCCAATGTGCTGCGCTTACTGAATGAAAAGCGTGCTCCTACGAGTAGCGTTGATAAACATCAAGCCTTTCTCTGATAGCCGTGGAATTTGAGGCAAACCGTAGCAAAGTTACCCACCGTACTGCTGCGTTTGTCAATAGAAGGCATTGTTGTCAGCAGAATATAATATACGAAATGGGCCTCTATACGGTCCGCAGCCGCTTCTGGGTTGAGTATAATTTGTACTGGACTTATACACCATGCGACACTCGCTCCAATACGCTCACCAGAATAAAATAAGGGAGCCGCCCCTCTGAGGGCATTTGCAGAGGAAAATTTGATGGGTCCAGCAGTCCGTCTCCTCTGATGGCGCCCCTTTATCAGTCGTCAATTTGATATAAGTATATTGACATGCTTGAAATCGGCTAAACAGGTAACAAGGTATAGAGATAATCCTTGGTGATGATATCGATGGACTCCCGTCATGCTGGCACTCCGTTGTGAGTATTTTGCAATTCAAACGGTAATTAGACGCTACGAGTATGAATACTATTGAAAAAAAGGAAGTAATTGGTCCAGATGGCTATAATGCAAGTAGTGCGATGAGGCAAATTCCAGTGTCCGAAGGTCTTAAGACTTGTTCCGTTTCCGTGTAGGGCTCTTACTCCTGCTATCTCTCGACCGCTTTCTTCCGCCGCCTCGTGTTGGGCTCTTTGGCATACTGAATGTTGGGGAAACTGTGGTGAAGCTATTGTTTGAGAACCGTCGAGCTGACTTGGTACCAACTGAGGTCCCGGCATCAAGAGTAAAGCTTGAGACTTGGGCTGGAGGGGTTGAGGGTGGCTCAGTTGCGGGCGGGGTGATTGAGTCAACGGTATTTGTTTCTTCAATAGATATGGAGTCCAAAATTTGTCGATAGCCAGCTTGAACCCGTCCCCAGTATTCTGGTTTCTTGGTATATATCCGAAGGAGGACTTCTGCAAAACGCTCAGGTTGGAGAGTAGAGTAATCGCCCTTCTCTGCGTTTCGGCAGCCTGAGACTAATGAGTAAACTTGCTGCAGAACAAAGATTGCTGAGACATACTTGATGGGTTGCGCTTGGAGTAAAACTTAACGAATTTAAGAGGATTTTCCTCTTTCATCCCGTAGTGCATTGTGCACAGGTCAACAATCACATCCTCCTCCTCAAGTTCAGGAAAATCATCTGGCAACGGGTCGGAAGAGGCCCGTCGCTTCACTTCATCGACAATCTTCTTACTTGTAACCTTGTCACGGAACAGGGTTCGAAACGGCCACTCAACGACCTTGTAGTCAACCATCTTGTAGAGGTCGCGATCTCGAATGCGGCGGACTATAGCACGGGATTTTGCCAGTTCCTGCTCGTTCAACGGATCAAGAAGGCGTCAGGGACAGGAGTACCCGAACTCACAGGTACGGTTGAGGACTCGATTTGATTCAGGATGCTATCATTGAGAAATATGAACTTTTCTGGGTCGAAGACACGCTCCGCGATTCGGAGATGGGGCTCGGCCGCCAAAAGAGCGTCAATTATCATGTATTCGATCGCTTTTGCTGCGAAATTTTTGGGGTCAGTTTAGACAACTTGGGCAATGGTGGACACGTACCAGCTTTGTGGTTATAGATCATTTTATGCAATTTGAATCGAGTAGCGCAAATCTCGTAGAGCTGGTTGGCATCTTTGATGTCGTAGCAAATTTGTTCTTCGATGACCCGAGCAGAGTTGACGATGCTGCCGACGTCAAATTAAATAAGCACGTTTCAGCAGATATAATCAATAACCATTACCGATTGGAGTCAATTCGGATTGGCTCGCCAATGAGTTGTGAATCTCTCTGGATATAGTCAAACCTGGGATGAACGACGTAAGCTAATGGGGATAAAGGAGGTAATAAAATTTTCACTTGTCGACGTCTAAGCCGTTGCGTTTGTTTGCAACAATATCAAACAAGAACCTCTTCTCATCCGGGCTAGAGAATGTCTTTAGTCGAAGGGACGTTATTCGAGGGGGAGGCATCACTGACCTGCACTTCGAAGGATCACCAGCAATGAGAGCTTTGACGAATCGTTGGTCCTTCGCAGTAATAGGTATCCCATATTCAGCGATCATATGGTCCAACATCATTTCCGAGCCCAGCTCGTGCCACCACCTTCTTCCAGGCCTGAAGAGAGGAGAATTATGGGCAACGTTAACGAAAGAGAAGATGGACTCACAGCACTCTCGGTATAAACATGCTGTCCCAGACGTGAGACCAAGGGCCGTGTCCGAGATCGTGACATAGACCTGCAATCTCTACACAATCTATGTCGCGGTCCGTGATATTAAGCTCTGGTTGATTGCTCTGCAAACGAGAGGCGAGTAATCGGGATAGATATGCAACACCTGGTAAACCACAGAACTGAGTATATGCGCATATATGCACCGGAATTATCACCAAACCTAAAGAATGCTCGAAGCGACTGTGGGTAGCGCCCGGCCATACGAAAGAAGATGTACCGAGCTGTTTAACCTCCCGAAGCCGCTGAAAATGACGTCTAATACGCATATATCAGCTTCAAGAAGCGAATAAAAGCCAACAAGTTCGTACGTGTCGATAAACTTGCTGAGGAGGGCGTGTACTGGAACTAAAGCCCACGTGTCACTGTTATCAGAGTCATCGGTATGAAAGGAACATACTATAGTCATGGATGGGATCTTTTATCGACCTAACGAGCAGATGGCGACTGGCTTCAACAGATTGTATAGAGTCTACAGAGGCTCTTGCAGCGTTATCCTCGGCGTCGCATGCAGCATACTCCATTGTGGGTTGGGTGGTGGTAGAGGGGAAGGCGTGTACTGCAGGTGGCAATCAAGGATGCACGGAGCAAGATGAAGAGCCAGGAAATTGGTCCTGCTAATTCTAGAAATGATGCGAGCAAGCAAAACACATCATCAATCATCAAAGACAAACATAACGTCATACAAATATACTCGGGTACACATCCAGCTAGTGCAACTGCGTAATACTGTACGTATATTCCACAGGTCAATCATCGCATAGATTATCCGGTCGCATAGTACGGCATTGCAGGGGGAGCGGTAAGTATATGTATGGTATTACCGACGCCTAGAGCTTCGCCTGCCGTTCCATGATCAGCGCCAGCAACTCATGGACAAGACCTCCCAGCTTTTTGGGGATTTCCTGGGGTATCTGGTACATTGTCAGTGAGCTCGGAGGCGGGGGGATTTACAGAAGACTTCACCAGATGACCGATATCCGGAACTTCTTTCACGGAAGCATATATACGACCCGAGGCCGGATCGAGTAACCTTTCATGAACAACCCTAGGACTGATTGGTACATAGATAAGCATCTTGAATGGAGAGGAGAGCGGAGCACCATACATGAAATCATTTTTCAATCCAATGACAAGGTGGACGGGGAGAAGGGAGCATAACCGTGTTAACTCCTCTACAGGTCGTGTAGCACCTGGAACGTCGAGGTACATTGCCTGAAAAGCGGTAAGCAACTACAAAAGGGACTTTGGCAATGATCAACTATACGCACTTGCTCCTGTTGAGGGGTACATGCAAGGGTGACTGCACCAGAAGGAGACTCCGCCATTGCATGTTTCTATCCCAAATTCGTTATCCCCCTACAAGGAGTGGCACCAACCAACATAGAAACGAACCGCAAAAGTCCTCAATACTGATTCGTCCCATCGTTTTGTACGCCTGTCTTCCTTTAAGGACAAGAACGCCGTCTCACGGTCGGGCCATTCAAAAGCTCTTCGTTTTGCACTCTCCACGAGTCTAGCCCTTAACTTATCCAAATCATGTCCATCCCCTGGACTGACCATGGGCTCAACGATAATGAACGATATAAATGGAAAAACAGGCTGCAGTCCTTGTAACAGCAATCTGGGAACATGATGTCAACAGATGGATTTCCCGATGATGTAGGGAAACTCACAGTGCATTCGCACCCAGTGAATGTCCCAATCCGACTAATCTCCTCTTGCTAAAATCCACACCGAAGCACTTCGGCGCGCCCAGTAAGAAGCGATGAATCGCCATCGCATAGCGCTCACAGCTAACTATCCGATGCCAATCAGAAGTATGATCATCTCCATAGGGGCAAATCAGAGAAGACCCACAGTCGGTTGCAAACTCCTTCCTCTTCAGCACCTCCCTGTTCAGTATCCCCGCATGACCATGATTCGGACAATCAACAGCCCAAACCTCACGGATCTTGACCTTACCCAACCCATTCGTAATCAAAGCTTCAAAGAGCGCCTCTAACGTCGGTTCCCATGTTTCCTTGTGAAAACTCGTCGAATGGAAAGCAAGGACCGTGATAGCATCCGAATCTCGTTCGAAGACCTGCACCTCCTGCACATGATACCTTTTCGCCGTGATATATAGAGGGTATCCTGTTCCCGCCCGTTCCCACCTAGAGCCGACATGTCCGGTGGCAGTGTAAATGACTCTTCCAGTAGCTTCATGTTCGTCCGTTTATGAAATTCCATGCGAGTCTTGCCCCCAATTCAAAGCAGAGGTCGAATGTGGCGTTAGGGTTGGAATGCAAGGTGTTCAGGCGCCTATGCGAGGGAGTGGTCTGGAGCGACTCCATCACCTTACTCAATACAGTAATGGGACTGGCCGATTCGTGAACTAAGTCTTCCAGAAGAAAGAAACACATGCCCCTACTTAACTCCCACGCCTATAGAAACCCTTATTGTTTCCGTTGCGACCAAAATCAACTTAATCCAATTCGGGTTCCGAGCAAAACAAGGTTTTAAGAAATGAGGTATGTATTTTTTTCTCAGGCTTGAGTCGGGAACTACTGACACGAAAAGTACCGAATCAATTCAAGTGATTGGGGAATATCTAGAAGGTCAAGGTCTGGCCAGCGGAGGAAGTCACGGAAGAGCGAACGCTGCCGACCGCAAGGAGACTGTAGGAATAGGGTGCATTAGTGAAGGTGCCAACAGGAGCACTGTTTGCAGCGCCGCCGAAGTCATTGCCGCGGGCAACAGCAAAGCCTCCGTCAGTCTGATAGATGGGCTTGTCAGTGCCTACGGAATCATTTGAGTACTGTTATCCAAATTTATTGAATCCTAACATACCAGTCCAGACATTGTTCTCAACAAGGAGCTGAGCACCATCACGGGTGTTGATGCCGTCGTTGTTGTCGTCGAAGACGTTGTTAAAGATGTGGCCGTGACCGAAGCGGAAGGACGGAGTACGAGAGTTGAGGTTGAACCACCAGTTGTTGGCGTAGGTGACCGTGATGGGGGTATCCTCAGATCCGTTGCTGTCAGAGTGGCCGACCAAGGAACCTTTCCAGTGAGTGTAGAGCTTGCTGTTGGTGACAGTGACACCAGTGCAGCCATGAGTGATGTCGAGGAGACCATCGTAGCTAAGGTGCCAAATCAGTATTCGTTAATGGTTGGATTCAGTATAAGACTTACAAGTCCTTGTCGTGATCCCTGTCACTTGAGAGGTCGGCATGGTCGATCCAAACTTGATGAGCGGATTGAATGCCGAGAGCATCACCAGCTTCCGCAAGAACCTTGGAAATCTTGACATTACGGATGATAACGTTGCTCTCCTCGAGGACACGAAGACCAACACCGTTGAGGGCTGAGAGGTCGGATTAGTTATGTCTGGTTGTAGAAATAAGGGTAATATGCATACAGGAGCCTGGCCTTCCGAGGATTGAAGTGTTGGAGCCGACTCTCACGACGGTGTTACCCGTGATGGTACCTGGAAGACTTAAGCGAAGCTGTTTGTACGTAGAGGGCAGGTATCCTACCGCTGATGATGACAATCTTCTTAGCATCGCCCGTGACAGCAGAAGTAAGAGCAGCGAGGGTGGTTACGGTCGTTTGGGTTCCACCTGAGCCACCAGTGGTTCTAGAAATATAATGAGTAATGAAGTCAAAATGTCTTTGGTTGAAGGCTTACCCTCCGTTGAGGGTTGCGTAGCCTACGGTGGCAACATCATTGACCGAGGCACGCTTTTCAATAATACCAGCCTATTCAAGTAGTGGAGGAGCGATTAGCTAGAGTTCGAGGGCTGCAGGTGGATGAATTTACCGATGCAAGCTGGATGGCGGCAAATGCCACAATTGAGGCGAAGAACTTCATGATCTTGGAGGCAAGGCTGGATTGAGCTCGAGAGTAGAAGGCGAGTTCTGGTTCTACGTCGTCAAATGTAACCCTCTTTTATAGCCCTCCACGTATCACCCCCACAATATAAAGACATGAAGTGAATACCGCATCCGGGAAACCCTCGGTCACCTCAATCAAGCGCAACTCTTCTTAGTGATGTCTTCTCAGTGGATTAGCAGCCGGAGATGAGGTCAACATCCCCTCGAAATATCTACACGGACCGCCCGGTCCTGTACGGTCCTTTCCAAAGCTGCAACGCGCGCCATCAACGAGAGATCTTGCACACATGGAGGAGCAGGGCCGCCAAAGACAATCATCAGTGAAAATAACCGCTATTCAAGTGGCGACACGCCATCCCAGTACAATTCTGTCATGTGGAACGCTTCTTGTCTGCCGGTCGGGAATTGCGGAGAAATTAGACTTCTGCGAGAAGTCGCTTCTTCTACGAGCTCCAAGGGGTGGTGGGAAAAGCATTCTGTTTCCTTCCACTGGAATTAACACTCATCAGTGCCTTGCGAGGTCATTTCTAGCACTCAGCGCACGAGTTGAGATTCAAAAATCGAAAAGGCCGTAAGAATAGAGCGGTCTGTCTCCGTTTAAGGCGAATGATATTGCGCCACTTGGACTTCGTCGTGTGGCTGATCCGTAACATGCCAGGCTGAACGGTTCAAGCCACAGTTCAACAATCACAGTCCGAGCATCTGGTATTCGCCGTCACGTCGAAACACGAGCGAAAATCAGCTGGAGATGACTCTAGCAGGGTATTGAGCGGGCCGCTGGTTCCTCATCCTCCCGGATAGCCGCTCGAGTGCCCAAGGCAGTGGGGAAGTTGTTCCTCGGCAGAAGGAGGAAATCCTCAATGACAGGACTCTGAAAAGATGAGCCGCCGTCGTAGAAGTTCTGTTTGAGAGATTATGAGAACATTCCGAGTATAGCTTTGAGCTTTCTTGTTAGCGTTCTGCATCGGTGAAACCGAGGATGATCCAGTCCAGTCGTGGTGTTGAAAGAACTCGTTACCATGGTCATCTGAACGTCCATCACAAGTACGCTGTTTGCGCATGTTGTTTATCCCTTTCTAACATTACGTAAGATTTTAGCACAATAGGCAACAACGCCGGAGGCTTGGCATTGATCAAACGACGCTTAGTTGACCGCTGGCTCACACAGGAATTAAGAAAACAAACGAAATGATTCGCTCAGGTTTTTTTTCAGAGATGTGTACTCCGCCGGTACAGTAATGATAGCTTACAGAGAAGATTAGCGACACGCTGTCGGAGGTAATAGTAGAATCATGTGTGCCTAGTCCTTGTGTGACGAACAAGCTAAAAGGCGACTTCGCCTCGAAATGGTGGCACGCTAGCATAAATCAAAGCGACCAAGTCCCAGCTAAGGTAAATTTCTCACTTGTTTGGAGCTCAACACTTTCTCCGAGAAACTACACTGCCGCAATGTATACCCGTCCAGTGAAACCGCCCCGGGCCTGGGGACCAACGCGAGAAGATCGAGCTGCCAATGTCATCATTACCCCAGATTAACCCCAGATTTTCACAACTGTGAACGGGCCCCGGCGACGCCTTGCAGTGCTCCCGGCTCCGGCTAGCTTATACTGTAGCTGATACAATTCAATGACACCAACAATCAATTGAAATCATTGATCCCAGGATTTTTCCGTCATCACAAGTTGAAGAAGCATGAACAACACATTTCGCTTTGGTGAACGTCGAGGCGTGTTTGTAAAGTGTTCTCGCATTTTCCATCATGGCTCCACCCGGGCCGTCGTATCCTGCTTGCCCATCCAGCGGTGCGAGTGCAACCCGCCTAGGCCCTGTGTCTTCGTCGTGTACCGTGCTCTTGCGCAAGATTCTGCGACCTTCGACCGCAGCGCCATTTCGCTGAGTACATTTACCCGTCACCTGCTCCAATTGCCCCGTAAAGGGACAGAAGGACGACGGGAGACTTTCTCGAAGACCTTCTGATATGTGAAGACAGTTGCGGGAACCGCTAGAAGTTGCATAACCATGTGCCATGAGCGGCGCTCAATTCGAGGATGCCTTGCGAACTAGCAAGACTGATTATTCCTTTCATTCAGGCAGCACTATCTAAAACAATGAAATATAGGATAAGTTATTGTTTCGCTTAGCCTCGCTTCACCTGATACTGCTCCCATCCAACTTCCTCCAATTTCTCGACCTTCCCAAGTACTTCCTTCTCCATATTCTTCATATAATCGGCCATAGCACCAATCAACGACGGTATTCCCGCAGAAAGTATCCTAACTGCCAAGAGACCCGCGTTAACACCATTGTTAATAGCAACAGTCGCAACAGGTATTCCCCTCTAAAGCATAGGTGCACCCCACATCAGTCACCGAGCTCTTGGGAGAAATGGTGACTGGCCACGTACTGGCATCTGAACGATACTATGCAACGAATCTACTCCATCCAGAGTACTACCCTTCACAGGAACACCAATAACCGGTAACGGTGTCATCGCAGCAACCATACCCGGCAAATGTGCAGCTCCACCAGCGCCAGCAATGACGGTCTTCAGACCCCTCGTAGACGCTGATCGTGCATACTCAACGAGACGATCAGGGGTTCTATGAGCAGAGACGATAGTAAGCTCATATGGGACATTGAATTGATCAAGGATCCGAGCAGCAGGTAACATCACAGGTAAATCCGAATCTGACCCCATGATTATCCCGACAAGCGGGTTACGACTGGAGAAGCCTGACCCGGGAGTTTGGGATGCGGGAGCATATGCCTCGAGTTCTTCTGGAGTGGTCGATGGTAGAGACTGGAGGAGGGGCCGGAGACGAGAGCGAAGTTCGGCATCGGAGTCGGCAACTAGTGTAATATGTCCCATTTTACGACCTTTGCGACATTCGCTTTTACCGTACAGGTGTACGGTAGCACCGGGAACAGTGAGTGCTACTTGTACTGTGTCATTGATCTCCTTCATGGACGATGAATGTCCAATGAGATTGAGCATGACCGTTGAGGGGACTTTGAGTGCTGTAGAACCCAAGGGAAGTGAGAGGATAGCACGCAGGTGGTTCTCGTATTGAGATGTCTCGCATGCCTCTATTGTGTAGTGACCAGAGTTGTGAGGACGAGGGGCAATCTCGTTAATATAGATATTTCCTGAAGTCAAAAATATCAAGGCACGAATTAGCTGAATACATGGTATATACGTACCGCTCTCCATGAGGAACATCTCTACGCCAAAAATACCAGCTCCAGGAAAAGATCTGATGGCTTCCTCTGCCACCTTTCTCGCCCGATCTTCCAAGCTCGCGTCTCTACTCCTCAAAGGCGCGAAGACCAGATGGCAGATGTTATCCTTATGGACTGTCTCGACGACTGGATATGACACCACCTCTCCCTTTGTCGTACGAACAACCATGACTGCAATCTCCTTCGTAAAGGGCACCCATTTCTCCGTGTACAAAGGTCTCCCTCCTAATGCAGCGATTGCCTCTTCGACCTGCGATTCCTGACGGACAACAAAGTTTCCCCGTCCATCATAAGCTAGTGTTCGGCTCTTGAGCATGAGAGGATACCCAAGCTTATCACCTGCGGCACGAACGGCCTCAGGGGTGCTCGCGACGCCAATGTACTGAGAAACCGGGGATCCATGGGTTGACAGGTGTTCCTTTTGATTGAATTTATCTTGGATAATTTTGATCGTGGATGGATTGGGGTGGATTTCGACACTAGTAGATTTCTGAATCTCCTGAAGAGCGTCCGCGTCGACGTGCTCGATCTCGACAGTCAAAATGTCGACCTTGGCAGCTAGTTCACGGATTTTGGCCGGATTAGCGAACGATCCGTCGATATGAGAGAGTTGAGGCGTAGGGGGTGCTAGAATTTGTTTTGCAGGGCCATGTTCTCCTGAATCAAGGACGACTACATTGACGTTGAGCAGTGAAGCCGATGCGCCGAGCATTCGGCCCAGCTGGCCTCCTCCTATTCAAGATCATCGTTCCAGGTCCTTGTACAATGGCAAGAAAAATCTGTCATTCTAAGTGTTAGGGAGCGATGATCTCTGAAAACGAATGACTTACGCGTACCAAGCACTCCAACAGTTTTGCTGGACATAGTAGCGGTTGAAATTGAAGATCAGTTAAGCCTGATCACAAAAGTCAAAAATCTCGTGGGTAGTATGACCCTAAATCCGGGTTAGGGGTAATCCAACTGGTGCCTGGAAATCTGAAAAACCTACTTTCAATACTTCATGCCGCCAGCCAAGTCTGCGAATCCTGCACCGAAAAAACGGACAAGGAAGCGTAAAAGACGCGCTGCCTCATTGTCAAGTTCATCTTCGAGCTCAGAATCATCCTCCTCTGAAGATGAATCATTGCCAAAAATCGTCAAGACGGTCCCAAAAGTCTCGAAACCTGTAGAGGAATCTTCAGAATCAGAGTCGGATTCAGACTCCTCAGACTCGAGCTCAAGCACGAGTACAAGCGCAGTCGCACCTTCAAAAGACAAATTACCCACAACTACACCCACTCCTAAAAAATCTAGCAAATTGCGCAGATCACCGTCGCCATCTCCCCCACCCGCGGAAATACCCTCTTTCCTTCCACCTCGAGGGGATGCTAGCGCAGAAGAAAAAGAGATGGAGCTGAAAGAAAAATTCCGTAAATTCTGGATGTCCTCTGTTGCCGATGGTTTCCAGAACGACCTCGAGGAGCTAAGAAAGGTGCGGGTACCAGTTATAAGTCCAGGGTCCAATTTGTTGAAAGCTTGTCAGGAGCCAAACCTTGGGACTGGCAGGTTGGCGCTGCTTATTGATTCCCTGGCGTCAGGAGCAGATATTTTTTCGAGTAAAGCGGACGGTGATGTATCCGAGATGGACGTGGTGATGGGATAACTACGGAACCAGGGTTTCTTGTAGCATCGACTCTGTGACCGCTAGCACATCGCTCATACGTGGAGATCAAGTCCCTGGCCTTCATATACGGGAGAACAACAATAGATTTTACACAAACTAATGTACAATAGCTTGTTGACAAGTCAATTTTACCAATGGTCGTACGCTGTATCGTGACTATAGAATATCATCCCCTTGTGCTCATTGTCCTTATCACCCCCCTCCTCAAGCCCATCACCCTCGTTGTGGTGCTCTTCAGGCCCATTGACCCGGTCTAGATCAACCGCCACCGATTTTTGCACGTCCTTCAGGTGGATCAAGATCCTCTTCGCGGCATTCGACCCAACGGCTCTGGAAACTGCGTTGAAAGTAAGAATAGCGTCCTGTTTATCTTTCGGGTCCAGTGCTTTATCCTCTCCATCATTCTCTTTTTCCTTCTTCGCCTTCTCAGCCTCTTCCTCTTCTTTAGCGATGGCCGTTTGAGACTTGAGTTTCGCCAACCGTCCTTCAGAAGCAGAGACAAATTTCTCAAAAGAGTTCGGTAGCGTCGCGCCCTTTTCGATCGTGCCATTGTTCAGCAGTAGCTTCAGGGTCTCAATGACAGACTGTAGCTCCTTCTCCATAGCTTCGATGTCCTGGCGCACGCGAATGCTGGCGTCTCCGAGGATGGAGGGTCTACTCAGATGGAAGCTGCTGGTCGTGGGTAGCATCGCACGCTTCTCCGCATCTTCGTAAGGCGTCTTGCCAACACCGTTTTCGAGGTACAGACCATCTTCGGGAATAGCCTTGAGAAGTGCTTCGGTGATACCGACGAAGCCAGACTTGACGGCGTAATGAAGAGGAGTAAAGCCGCGGGCGTCGTAAGCAAGGACATTATGTTGTGTGAACCCGAGTATGACCTCAACAAGGCGAGGGTTGCTCTCCTTGACAGCAATGTGGAGGGGCTACGTGGCATCATAAGCAGCAAGAACAGAGACGTATGAAGGCCTGAAAGACGAACCGTGCTCAGCTTCTCCTTTGTCCTCCCCGCTAGAAGCTCTTCGCTAGCCTCCCGTGGGAGATACTCAAGGAGATATTCGACCAAATCTCGCTTATTGCGACTGCACAACCAGTGATAGATATTCCAACTGATTTCCTGAGATTAGGAACCTGCTTTAACAGAAACCAGGTAAAGTCATACCGATCCAGGGAGTCTACCTCTAGAGGAGATACACCCTTCTTGAGTAGGAATTCAAAGACTTCCTTGTCGCAGCCCTTGTTCGCGGCAATAAGCAACAGGTTGAAGCCCGAAAACTTGATCCTGAACCAACAGCATGAGTCACGTACGCTCCCCTGAGACGAAGAACATCCAACGAATGACACTCACTTTCCATGCAAAACCGACCCCATCAACTTCGCATTCTTCGAGAACAACAACGGCAACAACTCCTTCTGATTACTGAACACCGCAACAGACAACGGATTCTCTCCGATCTCACTAACATGCCAACCCAACCAATCGCTCAGTGACGTCTCAAGACTCTTCGAATGCCTCAGCCACTCCGCTTTGTTCCCTTCCCCATTCGCCGCAAAATGCTTGTATGCAGAAAGTGGCTTCTCAGAAGCAAGATACTCGATGACGGATTTGGCTCCCTCAGCAATAGCTTGCCAGAGTAGCGGCGGAGTCCGTTGTTCAGACTGATTTGCGTTTGGATCGCCTTTACGAGCGAGATCAGCACGCTTCTTTCCATGAATGTTGAGTCCGAGGTAGAGCCGATTTTGATCGTTGAGAGGGGTGGGGTGCTCTTCACCAGGAATCTGATGGATGGTGTCAATATCGAGACCGACGCCGGCACGACGGATCAGCTCATCAAGGAATTTCGGGTTGTCAGCTTCGAGAATGGTGTTGAGGAGTGCATCAGTTTGGGTGACTTGCTTAGGGTCCAGTGACTCTTGGATATTGAAGAGGTGGACGAAGGCTTCAAAGTTATTCTCCCTGATAGTCTTCTGTATCAAGACCATGTGCAACACATTTCCGTTTAGAACCCAACTAGGCGTTGTCATGAGCAGTTTCGAGGGGTGTACTTCGGTGCGAAGCGAAATTTTCTTGGCGATATCGACAAATTTGGTCTGGCGCTTTTTAGCGTCGATGGTAACATCTGAATAAACGCTGTCATTATCATCCGTGTCATCGTCTTCCTCGTCAACTGAAAGTCCAAAGTTATGAGCGACTTCATCACAGCTATACATCAGAGAAACATACCAAGCTCAAACAACTTGGCCTGCATCTCATCCTCATCGTTGTCATCTTCAATCTTATACTGAGCTGCAGCAATACCCATGATGAGCTTGGCAGTGTTCCACCTCTTTCCGGCGATCGCAGCGTGTAATGGTGTCAAACCTGCCCATTTCGATGACGGTATTAGCATCTACCCACGAGAAAATGCATAACACTCACCAGTCCTCAGCTCTCGACCACCATCCAGTCCTCCATGAATAATAGCTTCTGCAGAAATCTGCACCGGTATAGCATTCGCATCCGCGTCCTCCTCCAAGTCCGGTACACAGAGTTTCTCAATCTTCGCATCATCACCCTTATAAGCCGCCTCAAACAACTCATCATAGCGCTCGGACTGCTCATGAGGCACCCAATCCCTCCTATAGTACCGCGAAAGGAGCATATACCTCGGCTTCGGCTGATCTTTGGGTGATTCACTCGGAGAACGGTATCCTCCGAGGTGAGCTCTCATTGGGCCGTCACTGTCGTCGTCAGAGGGGGGATGGAGCTGTTTCCAAGTCTTCGCGCCGAGGGACTCGAGAGATGTATGGACGTGCTGGAAGAATTCACGAGTCTTCTCGCGTTGAGCGAGCTCCTCCTGTTTCATCTTCCTCTGATGGACGAGGTTGTCCAACCCAGTCTTATTGGAGGTGGTCGTGTACTGAGTGTGGAAATCATCCAAGTACTCTTTCCAGCTCTTGAGACCTTCTGTCGGAGGTGAATATGTCCGCGTCTTCATCTTCTCGTCAAAGTCGTCGAGCTCCTTCTTGATCTCCTTGATCTGCTTTGGCAGCTCGGTTTCCACAGCTTTCACAACCCAATCAAAGATTGTCTTCTTCTTGTCATCTTGAGCGTATCGTGCATAGGCGTTGTAAACTCCACGATTCACCTCTGCCCCATTCTCAAGGAGAACGTCCACGATATAGTCTCCCTGAGCCAGTGCAGTCTCCACAGGCATATAAGCCTGCTTGGAATAGTCTTGGACATCTCCATATCCCCAAATGCGTGACTCGGTGTTACTGCTGTAGGCATTATCAGTAAATAATAACTCAGGAGCAGAAATACAACAAACAAACCTCATCGCTTTAGCTCTCGCAACATCAGCTCCAGTTGGATTGATCTTGGCACCATGAGCCAACAGTATCAACAGCAAAGCATATGCGCCTCCAGCAATAGCAGTCGAGACCGGGAACGTTGACGATCCAAAAGTAACCCACGGGAAATCTAATGCTTTCTTTGCTCCAGGATCCTTCCTCAACATCATATCCAGAATCCTGGGCTTTCGCGCAGCAACAGTATGATGTAATACAGTCATCAAAGAGTCATCAGCTGTCGATGCTGTTGCACCTGCTTCGATGAGACGCTCTGCAATGAGGACGGCGATGTCTGCATCGGTGTCGCGGCGGACGAGGGTGAGGAAGAGTGGGAGGAGGTTTGAAGTGTAATCCCAGGAGTTACCGCAAGGGACAGCGGCTTGATTGGGATCTGCTCCGTTACGGAGGAGGATGTCAACTGTTGATCGGGTGGAGTAGAGGACGGCGTAGCACAGGGGCGTAAAACCTTGGTCCCAGTCACCAGCGTTGACGTCGAGTATGTCAGGGTCATCTTCATTGTCCTCTTCTACGATAGGACGTGACTCTTCAGACTCTTCCTTCTTCTTCTTCTTCTTCCTAGCACCGTCTTCATCTTCATCTCCACAATCATCATACTCATCCTCGTCACTCTCATCCTCAACACTCTCACCCTCGTCACTTTCACCCTGCGCATCGACTCCTTCATCATCTACTTCCATCGAATCGTCAGCAGCCTTGCCATCATTCTCATCTGAACTCCAATCATCCTCGGACGAAGGGCGCTCCGGCTCCGTCGTCGTATCAGGCGGAGGCGTCGTCCCATCCTTCATCTCCTCATCTTCATCCGTGTCTTTCTCCCCCTTCCCAGCCTCCTTGGCCTTCCCCTCCGCCTCCTCCTTATTCTCCCTACTCTTCTCAAACATCTTCTCGATGAGTGAGTCCAACCCATACTGCGCCGCCATATGCAACGCAGTACGTCCATCCACAATCCTCGCGATCATCCTACACCCCTCATCCACAAGTGCTTTAGCAATCTCCTGATCTTTGACTAGAATTGCGAGATGCAAAGCCGTACGACCAACATGGTCGCGGTTTGCCAAGTCGATAGCGTTGGTGGTTTTGTTTTCTTCCAGAAGGGAACGGACGAGAGGGAGATTACGGGTGGAGATGGCGTTGAAGAGCTTTTGGAGGGGTCGGATGTAAACCTGTTCGGACCATTCACCTTCATCGATGGGGTTGAAGCTGCCAGAGAGGGATTGGCGGCCTGGATTTTCTTCGATGAAGGCGATACGGCCTCGAATGTATTTCTCGTCGTCTTCAGCTTGAAGTTTACGCTCGTCTTCGTCGATGGGCTCGGGGCAGTGCTAGGGTCGGTGGTCAGGGAAGATTTTTCTCAATTGGAGATATGGGAGACTCACTTCGCAGCAGTCTTCTATACATTCTTCGATTGTACCAAAGAATGCTGGGTGACGATGAAGACGACGACCCTTATTCTTCGGATTGAAAGTAGAATTCATTCCAAGGTCCTAAATGTCAATCATAATTAGTTTCGGCTCTCAATGGGACAGAAAGCACATACCGTCTGATAGACCAGCTTATCAATGCGCTTAGCGTCCCAGCCAGGCCCATACGGTATATGCAATGATGCAACATCGTAGTCGTTCATCTCTAAACCTCCAATCTCAGTCTTGAGGTCTCCCTTGTACTTGCGCTTCTTCCTGGACGCAGGAGGACGAAGAGCATACGGACGGCCACGCAAGTTACGTCGAGACTCGAGGAAATTGTATCGAGCATCTGCATCACTGATTTTCTCGAGTACGAGGAGACGTGCAAGACCTTCAATCTTGATAATGGATCTCTCATAGATCTGCAAAAGTTTGATGATGATGAGGCGCTGAGAAACTGCTAAGGCCCTGGAGGTGTACATACTGTGGGGTCGATGCCTTGGCGCCTGAGGCTTGGGACATAAACCTCAAATCCACGCTTGGCGTATTTCGCGAGACGAACTTCGTAAGATGGCGAGCGTCTCGTAACATCAACGGTGTTACATTGACGGATCATAGCCATGAGGGCACGAGGATTGGCCCAAACATGCTCACCTAGAGTTGAAAGAGTAAGCCAGAGATGGAGTAAACATTAACAGTGCACGAACCATCATAAGCGCAGCATGGAGCATCGACGTCAAAGCCAGCCAGAACTTCGGCGGGGGACTGGTAGAGTCGTAAAACAATTTGAACAGAGCGATACGGGTATTGCGCTGGATGCGTCATTGTCAAAGGTGCTTCAACAAGCTGACAGTAAGAAAAATTTACAATGAATAGAAATGGTATGCTTGGTGCGGATACAAGTAACGTCCCAAGGAACAGAGTCCCGGACAGCCTCGTAGATTGTGATGATCTTTTTCTCGGCCTAAGACTACGATTAGTACTGGACGGGGACAACGCCAAATTCAACTCACTTGCTCGGGCGTCAGTCCCCACAAAAACAAATCAATGTCCGAAGAAGGAAAGGCAGCAGAGTGATAATACTTTCGGATAGCCCTTTTGCTCTTCTTGTTCTCCGCTGTCAGCGGCAGCAAGGAAGAAAGAACCGAGCCACCAGCCGCAATGACGTTGTTCCAATCGAAGAGCTGCGAAAGACTGCCCTCGGTGAAGATGGACCAATTCTTCCTGAACTCGTCCAGATTGACGACCATGGACAATTCACCGTCCTTCCTCCTCTCTGTCTCCTTCAAGGGCATGATATGCTGACCAGAAAGGCTCTCCTCGCTCTCGTAGTCGACAACTCTGGCACGAGTCTTGCGAAGTGTGTCTGTGTCGGGCCCAAATACATCGATGAGACCGACGTAGGGACTACTTAGGCGCGCGTTGGTCTTATCTTGGGCAAATAGCTTGCGCAATTCTTGCTCGTCATCAAGCGAAGGCTGTAAAACATTGTCGAGCTTGAGACCGGGGCTGTCAGACAACGCGTTCAAGCGCGTCAAAAACGCAGTTCCTTCAGCAGAATGGGGCATGAGTACTGAGAGCAACAAAAAGAGGGATTACCGGATGCACCTGGCTCCTGTCACGGTCATATATATACCCAGTAGCTATACGAAATGGCAATATGTCCTGGAGATGATCGATAGAAGGTGGTGCAAGGCACAATTACATTGTCACACATACACATCACATGGTCATCAGCACCCGGCCCCGACACTCAGGGCGGCATGCCCAGAAATGGCAATCCCGATGTCCGCCCCCGACTCATTTCACGCCACGGCCCCACACGGTGGTCGAGGCGATGATTCCCTTACGGCTTCGCGTGGTATGTTGCATTGGCTCGTGAGAGCCTGTCAGAGTCATATTCATTCAACAATAAGTCCGGGCTCCTCCTATCACCACCATTGGACTACGAAATTACACAATGTTCTCGGCCGTTGGTTAGCGACGAGAAAACACTTTAGGGTCAGCGAAGGTCTGACTCCACTCAAGTCACAGCACCCAAGAAACTTATGACTAACAGGTCATCAGAGCACTCGGTGCTATGGTCGACCTATGAGGGAGCAAGTCGCATTACCTTATATTAGTAAGTGTGTAACTTGCCTTCAAGTCCCAGCCTCCAAGAACAAGGATCCCGTAGCTCAGACCTTTTCTCGGGGGAGGGGGGACAAATAGAGGACACGCTGCAAGACTGCTAGGTCTTTCGTGGCGGAATCATCGACCAAACTCTCTTCAGTCAATGATAGCAGGCGACTCGCGAGCGCTTGTACACTGGCATCAATCAGCACCGAAAAGGAATATGTTAGGATTCAAAGAAAGCCTGAGCAGTGACACATCAGGGGGGTGTTTTTTTCTCCTGTGGGAACGTTCAGATGCCAGGCCAACTGGAAGCCAATGGAGGGAAGATCATGTAGGTATAAATGCACGAAAGATATATCATCTTTCTCGAATATAAATGTAACGATGCTATCATGATGAACTGAAGAAACCAGGTGATTACCTACTTGAAACAGATCAAGTCAACATTCTGCATACAAGAATATGATGAAGTTCGAGCCCATCGCAGGAAAAGTCCAATCAAGTCCAGGAACAAGATGATGGCAAGGATCCAATATAGATCTGAGAGCCACTCACGCATGACATCAGATCCCACAATCAGAGACTCCCAGTCACTTTGCAGTTCGTGGAAGCCAGGCACAGGTTTTGGTTTCCTCATGACAGTAGTTTTATTTTCATTCGAAATTGATCTCGGGCATAATGCTCTTGGCCATCCATTTCTTGATTCCTCCACCTGCAAAATGTGATGATCTTTCGAAGAACGGATAAGTTTAATATAGAAGATACTTCCAACGATATCGTTGTTGGATTATAAAAAGGAGGCTCCTAGCCAATTCAAGAACCGCCATGGCCAACTCTACTTTACCAAACCCTGATACATTTCTCAACCACCTCCCTCCAGACGAGGCAAACCAATATGAGCTTGTCAAAAACATTTGTGTGGCCATATTAGGTGTAAGCACTAATCTATCAGATTCGTGTGCAACTGAATTTTATGGCTGATACATTGGGCTAGATTTCTATCTGGGATGTATTGATCTACCTCCCGGAAGACATCAAAATTGTGTACAATAACCTTGGGATTGTCAGCTTTTGCTTTGTCTTCTCCAGGTAATTACTATACAATTGAGTTGCTTCGGATCCAACTGAATCTGACGTGCCCAAAAGATTATTCTCGATAGCTTATGCTTTACTTTTCGTGATTGTTCTAAGTACGTCACGGTCTTCTAGTACTTCAGCCAACTAACCAGGAATAATATATGCTTAGCCGCCCCGGTTTCAAACTGTGAGGGGATGAAGAGTGCCTTGGCATCATCCTGTTTGCTCGCGATGATTTTCACTTCATTCCTATTCCTTCGCCGACTAGAGGCAGTGTACTCTGAGCAGCGCAAAGTCAATTGGCTGTTCCGTTTTCTTTGGCTTGGTAGTAGTGTTGTGACAGCTTTGGGGCCCCTCGGCCTTGCCGCTCACCATCTTGATGGCCATTGCAGCTTGTACGAAATCCACGAGCGGAGTTACGAAGCCACCACGAGATTCTTACCTGCAGTTTTCGACGCTGTTGTCTTTGTTGCCATCTCCTACAAAGTTATATCAGGCTATGTCGACATCAAATCTAGTGGTGTCACCTGGCGTTCCTTTTTCAGTGGAAAGTTACCACCTGTTTCCCGAGAACTTCTACGCGGTGGTCAACAATATTATATGTAAGTTTCACAACACCTTTGTTAGTCGCACCTTGGCTCAGAACTCGCAACTTGCTAGGATTGTATGCGCCTCAACCATTGCCTTTGCGGCTACTCTCTATATCCCTACTATTCCGGGGGTCTATATCCCTATGACCCAACTCGTTGCTGAGGTACTGGCTGCATCTATGGCATGCAGGGTCTACCGTAACCTAAAAATGCTCGATTTGAGTGCACAAGCATCTCGTGACAATATCCCCGCGGTTTCCGGCCTTCGTTTTGCCGGAAATCGTTCACAAACAAGAGCCACGCAGCCACAATCTCCAGGACATCGTTCATCACATCCAGTGGTTAGCGTTCTACCCATTACAAATTCTATAGTAACTGTTCCTGCAAATGCACACACCACGACGAGCCAGTACTAGTAAACGCCATGGTGCAATTGCAATAATAGCGGGAGTCTGAGAAGAAATTTAAATAGAGAGTTAGCCGTTGGACCACAGTATTAGCACTCAGAGTCCCATCCCTCCTGTTCTGACCCGTTTAATTAGCTATGGTTGTAAATTTCGTACTTGTATGGATTGACTACTCCCAAATAGACGAAAATATTCTTACAATTTTTAAGTTTGACCTTCAGCGGCGGCCGCGGTCAATGCTACTTGGACTTGAATTTGAGTCCCACGTCTAGCCAGATTAACTCGCATAAAAGATCCATCGACATGATACCATAGCGCAGTGTCATATATCCAGGACCTGTCAAATACCGTACACACAGAATCAAGCACCTGCATTTGGTCAACCTTCGTCACAGGCACTTGAGGAAGTCACTAGCGAAGAATTACGCGATGCTCCCAATCATCGTTAGGTGCCTGGTCCGACAATAGATGAAAGGCTAGACTCATTCAATTCAGCTGATTGATCTACCTTTGAGATCCCTCGAGCACGGCACTGTCATTAACCCCTTTGATTGTTGTCTGTATCTATGCCCCGGGCTCTTAAAAATTTCGAACTCTGCACTGCATTTTTGACTTTCTGATGCCTTGTGTGGTGACTCGTAAACATCATACTCCGGATATCATCAAAAATACCTTCTACATACGACCTCTGTTCACTCTATTTCCCGCTCTCCCTCCTCAATTGGCGTCGCTTTCCTGTCCCTTTCTCTCTCTTCCTCCAGCCTATTCTGGACTTTGTCTACCTCATGCTGCCAATCTGTCCTGACAGCCAACCAAATACCAAATACACCGCAATACAACAAAGAGAGTGCCAGTCCGATCCAGATACCGTACAATCTCATATGGTATTTGAACGCGAGGAGCATTCCAACAGGAATACCGACGATGTAGTAAGCGCTGAAGGTGAGGACTGCACCTGTGAGCTGTCTTCCACGTGCCCGCAGAATGCCACCGCTGACGGTCGCCATGCAATCGAACATTTGGAAAAGGGCACAGAGTGGAAGAATTGCAGCGACCTCCGATACGACCTCTAGCGGATTCAAAGCACAAAGTTGATGTAAGCGTAATGAAAATGATCGGTATAGGAAGCAATCGTACCGGGGTCGTCATTGAAAATGTGCGCCCATGACTTACGGAACACCGTAAACATAGTACTAGATTTCGAATAATAAAGTTAGCGGCACGAACTGTCAATCAACTATCGAAAATAGCTTACCAGGTGAATAACGCAAAGAAGAAGGCGCAAATGTACGAAGTGGCTGTAGCAATACCAGCTCTTCTTGCCTTGCGTTCTCCAAGAAGATTCCCAATCCTAGAAATGATAGTTCAAAATCTTGAATCGACAAAAAAGAAGAGATGGTCTATACCGGACAGAAGCAGCCACAGCAATGGAGAAAAAGGCCTGGAAGGTGATCATAGTTGAAGAGAGCAAAACACTCTGACTAGCAAGGGCAACAGGGCCAAGGAGACTAGCACCAAAAGCGACACCCTCCCAGGCCCAATACTCGGAAGCGAGCTGACCGACCCCACTCATACCAAGTCGAGTGAGAACTCCAAGACCCGTGAAAATTTTCATAGAAATCGGATGCCATGCCGTTCTCGGTATAAAGAAGATACCATAGATGATGGATAGAATGGAGATGAGGTTGAATGAAATGGCAGTGGCAAGCGGAGCCCCGATGAAACCGAGTCTGATGGGCTCCGGTCCCCAGACAAGAACGTAATTGAGCAAGGCATTTATGGGCGTTACAATCATGACAACGCGGGTAGGAATCGAAAAGAGATTTTGTGCTTGAAAGTATCGACGGATGATGTTGTTAAAACCATATGCCGGAAGACCGAGAGAAACCCATTTAAGGTAGAGGGCGGCTAGATAAGCTATTTCGGGTTCTTGCCTGAGTGCAAGCAGGATAGCTTCGGCGTTGAACCAGACCACAAACGTTGGCTTTGATACATGATGTCAGACGGGGACACCAACCTGTCTCCTAGTAACTAGTGACTCACAATCAGAAATGCTGCTACTACAACACCTGTAGGGTCGTTAGGGCTGCGAGTCAGCGAATATAGCACTGGGATTCATATATACGCACACATTCGCTGTGACCAAAGTCCCACAAGTTGGGGTTTGGTGGAAGTCCAGGCACTGGGAAGTAACGTATCAAGCGCGCATGTCAAGCCCTGGATGATACCAAAGCCAGAAACGGTGGCAGTCATGGAGCCAAGAGTGATCGCCGCGAGAGCGTTTGTTGAGAGGTGTCCGATAGACACAACGGGCGCGACAATTAAAAAGTATTCGAGTAGTTGGGTGCTGGCGAATTGTCAGATTGGGGTCGTATAGCAGGGGAAAATACATTACCCTAAAACAGGAAAGGCATATCGAGCCAAGACCAGTGTTTCCTCCTTCAGCATTTGGAGGCTGTTTTCACCGCTCGGGGGAAGACGAAGATCAGCACGCGTGTCACTTCCATGCATTCGAGGTGGCGCGGGTGCGATAAGAGGGGTCGTTTCAGAGGTAATTGCATTCTTCATTAAGGGGGATTCAACTTCACAATCAACAGTCATGGCGTATATGGTCGTTGGAATATACGAAAGGATTACAGCCCAGGTGTAGCTGTGTGGTGTCGGTAGTTATAAGCGGGCGTACTTGACCAATGCTCCTGGGTGTAATTATTGTGAAAACGGGAAGCAGGAGCGTAGTTTCAGCTAGAGTAGTATGCCCAGTTCTTGAGGTCTTGAGCAGAGGAATTGGCGCTCCTGGTCAAGAGATAAGATACACATTCAAATACTAGAATTCACCAGCCGACATCGGAGATCAGTGGAGACAAAACCAAGAGATTGATCTGAGGCAGTTATTATTACAACAAGTTGGCAGTCCGGACAGGCGACAAGACCGGACGGTCATGTTAGTCACTGTCCTCATCTTCGGTGGGCCTGCTCTAGGACTTTAGCTGGCTTGCGACTTTCTTGTGTTTCACCGATCCTTCAGCCATTTGTTGCTAGCAATCCGCATAGAATGGACCAATACTTGAAGGACTACAGATATAAAGAGGTTTGAGGTAATTAGGCCAGTAGTGCAAAAGATAGAAAACTTCTCCGACCTTATCGATGTCACCCACCGGACCAACCAACCGGCCGTGGTATGTTTAGTCTCTGTCAAAATCAGCTGAGGAACAAACGGAAGCCGACTGTAATGTTACTGATAACACGTCTAGCCGGAACTCAAGGCCGACTACTTCGGAGCCCCTTTCACTTAGCCGGCTGGCTCTGCATTATAGTCCAAGTGCAATAGCACGTCTGGGAAATAGACGATATCAAAAGTAGCAGTTCTCTGCGCAAGCATGGAAAGGATATACACCAGAGCTGAAAGATGAGGCCTGAGGCTCGAAGAAGCCAAGTATGAGCGGGTTGAATCGAAGCCGGACCTATTTTGAGAACTTCTCGATAACATTTCGCTGGCTTCGACTACTGACCTCATTGGTTGTAAGTCATCATCCTTATCTTGAGAAGGTGTGAAAGAGCTTACTGTGCTTTGGAGTGAGGAAATTTAACTTTGATTTCCGTTATCGACGTTGGAGGCGACAAGTCTTCATAACACTTCCCTCCCACCTTCGTGCTGACTTCAATTGTAGCTCCAACCACAAGAGCTTCGTAAGACACCCCCGTATCTCTGTATGAGAGTATAAATGCTACTGGCATGACCCCCTGGGGCTAAGTGACTTCGTCTTGAGCTGCCCCCATCAACGCCGGGTTTTTTATAGATAAAATGTATGCACGCTTCTGTGTCGAATTTCAGAATCACCATCACGAGAACTATGTAGATAAGACAGAATACGAGTGCTCACATTCAGCTTGGTAACGCTTCAATAGTTCGACAGTGCCGTGGGGACGATCTCGGCTACTTACTCCCAGGTCACTAGCGAACATAAGAGGCTAAAGTCAAATATCGAATGTGCGTCCCCCCAGTCGTCCTTCCGTGTTGGCCCGCCGAACTATGTGTCCACAAACATCCACACAAAGAAACAATACATAGTACTGTGCGGAGTTATCAGCCCTCGAAAATAACATGAGTGGAAGTGAGGAACAAACTTGTGTTGACTTAACGGAGAAAGAACCGAGCCTCGTGTACCCGAATTCAAAACCCACAACATAGCCCAGTTCTTAAAATACCAGATGGTCAGTCACCTGGTTTCTACTAATCGGGCGCAAAGCTCAGAGAGCCTCTGGAGTTTCGACTGACACCCACTCTTTGATTATTTATTACCTGAAATCGTGGTGCGTCAGGATTTGTGTATGACAATGTCGAGCGAGAATCGTACTCACTGATTTCGCAGTTGGGAATATTCAGAGACATGAAGGGCGCAACAATATGTCGATAATAAACAAGCCTCTGATAATCATGTCTCGACAAAATGTTGATTCATGTTTCGTTGAGAGCGGAGGAACATCGAAGCATGGGTCTGCTGCAGTAGGTGTGGTAAATGGTGGTTCTCGTAAGTCATTGTCACGTTGGATGAGGGGCAACTCGGAAACAGCATGAGGTGGTTGTGAGAGTGACCAGCGAGTCTGAAGGATTGGGTTGCCACCCGGCGGACCGGGCTAGTGCTGAGTGGCAAAGTCATGACACGAACTGTCACGACCACATGGTTGTTCCAAGCCACAATGCCACCATTTCACCACCATCCGCCAATACACAAGCGTGCGTCTCAGGTGGAAGACGTTCACGCAGGGTCTCCGGATATTTGAGTGACGTCACGATTGCCAATCGTGATGTCACGCATATATCCGGAGTCCGCACAGAGCATTTAAAGGCCGATTGTTCACCGGCACTGACTGCTCCCTTCTCCCAGCGTCTTACTCCCAACTCTTGTCAGCGACAGCCTCAGCCTTCCATAACTTTCATTTTTTGTTTTGTTTTAAAAGGCCTCCTATTGACAGACGGCCTTACTAGGAAATTCAATATCGCAAATTCAAGTCCTGCTCGGGGCCACTGTGTACATCTACACAGCTATCTTCGCTTGCTGAGTGCCCTGACGCGCGTCGGTCGATGAGCTAGCGTTGATCGGCTCCCGACAGGTCTTGAAAAGTCGATGATTTGAACTACGGTCACCGCCCTAGTCCTCATGTCTGGTTTCGTTCGCATATCAATGCTACACATCAGCTCGCGCATGCACCGAGCCTGACTTAGATGTATGTGCTTAACGTTGGATCATGTTGAAACACTAAACACTACATAATTCACTAGGATAGATCTACGGCAGATGCCTTTGGCCATTGGCATGTTGTGGCTACCCGTCACCCACACCATTATCGTTTTAACGAGTATAACTTGACTCAGACTTGAGAGCGGTTGGATACCTCACTTGTCATTGCTTACCTAGATACTCTCATAATTTCTACATGTGAATAATGATGAAGCACCAATCAGCCCCGAGTTGACTATGACCGCCCCATTATTTTCGTGCTCCTCCATATCATCCAGCCAGTCCCCAGAGCATCCTATCATGACATCACAGTTATGAGCCGAGAGCACTTCGAAGTATCTGTCCCGCATAAAGTTATCCTTCTAGCGTTAAATAAAGCCTTAGATGGCTTGTGCATCATTCAGCAGGTTTTAACTTGCTTCTGAATTCATTCTCAACCTTCGCAATTTATGAACATACTAACCCGAATTACCCTAGTGTCCTGCTTTCGTCCCCACCTAGCTCCGATGCCTGCTGGGTGTCAATTCGAAATGAATTCATGTACAACTTCGATCTCCTCTCCCAGTAGACACAACCTCCATCTCTGCTCGGGGGCACTTATCAACTAATGATGTCGCTGCGATCGCTCTTGGTTCGATTACCCGTTTCTGGCTTCAGCCTCACATAATCAATGTCCAGTGGATCTGAACGCTCTGGTGGGTCCAGTGACTTGTAGCTTGTTGCGTGTTTGGTTCACGTAATCTGGATTCTAGGCCCCTCGTGTACCTATGCTTAACTCGCGCTTCCTGGATAGTTTATATATTTCCATAATGGCCCAATGGCGGGCTAGGATCTCAAGCCTTGGTCCCCCATCATGAGGGTCCACCTCAAACTCGTCGCTCTTGCCCTTATTATTCCCGCCTTTGCAAATGCAGCTTGGATCGAAAAGCGCCAAAATCCTCCCCACCCTGCGATCGTTGAATTTCAGGACTTCATTGAATCAAACCCAGAGATACGCACTGGGTTTACCAACATGTTCCTGCAGATACCAAACACCACAGAGTACAAGTACGATCCTACTGGACTACAACTCCAAGTAAGCGCCGATGTTGTTGTTGGCTGTACGGTAAACTCACATGGAGGATTCTAGGTTCGCGATTATCCTACGATGCTGTCGCGCATGAACGATATTTTGACGACGGCACCCAAGTTCGGGGACAGTGCCATACCGTTCCCCATTCATACCATCGTCTTCTGGCCTATGTGTACAGAGGCTGGGTTAACCATGTTCAGGAACGACAAGGTCAATGAACATTTGAGAAATATACTCAAGACCTGGGCCACATTCCTTTCCACTGGGGACTCGCGCTCTACGCTTAACAACGGTACATATGGATGGCTGAGCGAGAAGGCAGTTGGCCCCAACCTCTGCGATATGTTCGTATGTGACCCGAAGCAGGAGTATTATGGATTCAAGTCCTGGGATGATTTCTTCACGAGGGAATTGCGGCCCCATGCACGACCTATTGATGCCCCAACCGACACGAGCGTGGTGGTTCAAGGATGTGAATCCACACCCTTTCGCATTCGCCGTGGCGTCAAGGAGTCAGACACCTTCTGGGTGAAAGGCGAACCATATTCCCTTCGTGATATGCTTCACAATGATCCTCGCGCTTCCCAATTTGCAAATGGAACAATTTACCAAGGTTGGCTGGCTGGGCGCAACTACCATCGCTGGCACAGCCCGGTAAACGGTACCATTGTCTCCGTCGAGTCGGTAGACGGCACATATTACGCTATATCCCCGACTTTAGGCTTTAACGCCACCGAGCATCCGGATCCAGTTGGGGATGGGATATCACAAGCTTTCATGACCAACGTCGCTACGAGAACAATCTTCTTCATCGAGGCTGATAACAAGGATATCGGACTGATGGCGTATGTTACGGTTGGGATGGTCGAGGTATCGTCATGCACGCCAACGGTTAAAGCGGGAGACAGGGTCAATAAGGGCGATCAACTTGGGATGTTCCATTATGGAGGCTCATCATACGTTATGGTATTCCGCCCAGAGACGCAGATAGAATTCACCAAGGAGGTGGAGGATGCAGTTAACAGCGGTGGACCAGTTGTGCCTCTAAACAGGAAGATCGGAGTCGTGACGTCTACTAATGGCTGATTACTTCGCTTAATCAGGCCACTTGTACTTTGGCATACCACTATGCATTCCTTGTATTTGAATACCATCTACCTTGGTTTGCTAGTCTCAGTTGTCATTCCACGCTTCCGTGCGTTGCTACACGGATTTAGGCGTCTGTACGGCGCATGATTCAACCAATTGCCCAACGCTCGAAACACCGAAGGTAGATCCGGAAACAAGAGGCCTGGATGAAGCTTCTGCGTTTGTAGATCAACTTTTAGATATTTATTTTTGTTCTGTGATATCGTCCTGGTTCTGATTTAGGTTGATTGGAACCAGCCTGTGTAACTTCCCACGCACACACTCCCGTTCGTCGTTCCCATGGCACAGATATACCAAGGTTCGTCCACTCTTCATTGACAGTGCGACTCAAGGCGGATAACTTATCCCTTCGCAACATCTAAGGTTACTCTATCCTCGATGTCGATAGATGGCCTCAGCGCCTTCGTGACAAATGGCGGGACCCAGTTCCTGGCGTGGACATCCTGCCTGGCGCCACCCTCGAGTCTTATTGGTATGGACCAGTGAACAGCCTACTCGGATGGGCGTTCAGCACCCACCTCTTTGAATTCGACGTAGCTCTTCAGCGATTCCCCAGTCTTCAAAATCCAGGAGCCGTCGACTTCGTGGCCAAAGCCAGCCAGGAAACCTTCATCGTTCAGATGCGCAATGCCCCAGTGCTCATAGTAGAAATCATGGATCCTTCTCACCTTTCGAATACACAATCCCGCCAGGCAGCAGATGATCAAATTCGCCTTCGGTACCGTCAAATGTTGGATCTATGCCCTATAGACACATTATATGGTATCAGCATAATAGGCCGCTATATGCGTGTTTATTATGCTTCGAAGGAAGGCGAAAGAATAATCTATCCCACCAGACCTGTGTACCCTGGTATGCACCCGGATGCGGTGTTACCCGCCAATCATCTTCAAGGGCAATGGAACACCGAAGTTATATCTCTCGCCGGTTTCAGGGAATTCAAAGCAATTGTTTCTCGTATTCTGACAGAGCTGCCGCAGCGCTGAGGTTTAATCCACATATGCCTATAAGTCCCTCAATGTATTACTTTGACATTATCGAGATATCTTATCCAACCTCGACTGTACAGCTCCCTCATACAGCTCTTGCGTTGCTACCTCCATGTCTCAGAACCTGCGTCATTCCACTGAAGATGAGATCCCACACTTTCGTGAATTCGCCACCTCCATCCAGCACGGAGAGTATGACCCTTCTCCTTATGTTGTTCCTCGCGGATACCCGAATATTACATCGAGTGTTAGTACGATGGAAATCCCTCGCTTATTGATGAGGATGCCGCTGTCCAGCACGTTGCCTAACTGTAATACAATGCGGAGTTGAGCCAAGGTTCTGCCAGGATATATCTTTGAGTCTGGGGTGGGAGTCGATCCGTCCCTCACGCTCTTGTGCTCTTCTTCACGCTGTCTTCGGGGAAGCTCATCGTGAGTGTTGCAGTGTACCTACCGTACTACATTGGAAAATGGCCAGTTTCGCGAAGAGTTGCCACGGCCTGCCGGGGTCTTCATGCGTTCTCGGCGTTGAGTCCATATCATGAACAAGGTAAGCGCATAAATAGAGTGAGATTGCCTATTCTTGGATACACAACAGCGGTCTGTATACATCATCGAAACATCCTCCTAGATAGTCGTGGTGACCGAGGGGTATCCCACATCCTTTGTCCTGAGCTTCCAACTTGGAAATTACCAAGCCAGTTCTGCTACTGTAGTGCTCTTAGGAAAGATCATGCTGAAATCGTATCAAAGAAATATGAATATTCTTCCAATATTAAGACATGAGCCCAAGCGACAAACTCACCACCTTTACATGCCATAGATTGCAACTCAAACGCAGCATTAAGGCCAGATAATCCCCCACATTGAGTAATAGCGCACACAGCAGCCGTTCCTTGAAAGAGGAGGTTATGACAGACACATTTAGTGTCGGTACTAAAAACGGGGCAAAGTGCTGAGCGGTTTCGCCTGTGAACTGAGAGTGCTTGATGGCTTACAAGTCAGGGCAAGTGAGGGGCGACTGGACTTGTTTACCACAGTTGATGATACAGTTGGTTTGTTCTGCGGTAGGTTGTCCAGTGGGGTTGTCGCTGGAGGTTGTACTAGTACTGCTACTGGTTGTGGTTCGGTCATTGGTTGAGGGAGCTGAGATAACCGCGCTGATTAGGGCAAGAAGGACGAGTTTGAGATTGAGGATCATGTTTAGGGGAAGCGAGGCGACGTGAGGAAACGAGTGGAGTCGAACAGGTGTGGACGTTCTGCCTCAACTTGAGTTCGACTTGTCAACTTGGTGGAGTCTAAACCAATTGGGGGTTAACTTCGCCCTACGTCACCTATTCGCCTTGGTCAAATTCATTGAAGAAGTCTTTCATTACGTTAATGGAAGCTGGAATTCATGGGCGGAGCACAACACAGAAGCACAATAGAATGAATGATCCACAGACGCTTTGAAGCTCTACTGAGTGAGCTTTCGCGCGAAGTCCTTTGTATCTGATACTTGATTTGAATGAAGGCGTAGGTTGATGACGAAGAATGTACATATTGTCTCAACCGATGTGGTGAGCGGAGAGTGGGCTCCAATGAAAATAAATGGTAATGAAATGAAACGAAAGATCACTCTAGATGCTTCTATTGACTTGGACCACAGAGGGGAAATCAAGCAGTTCGGCTGAAATGGATGATCTATTCCAAGGTGTGCAAAAGACAGCCATTTAAAGTAGGGTATATAGTGAGGGATCCTACACAGTGATATCAACGACAGGAGAGGCGATCCCTCAAGATATAAGAACAAGGTATAGGAATAATACGAGCTGGTTATATAATGAACGAATGACGGGTACTCGTGTCTCAGTGGTGGGCAACACTAAGGCAATGAGGAAGAGGAACGAGCGACGAAAATGAGCGGAATTACATCATAACCAGTCCTGACCGAAACACCGTTTGACTATACTAATGGCAGGGGGATATTCTGTAACGGAACAACATCACTAGTGGCCACCATCCTGACCAGCGTGCTTGACGACGTCAGTTTGGTTACCCCAGATGGGGCAAAGGTCCTGCCATGCAGCTGCAAAACAAGAATCTGAGTCATAAACTTGGGGTCCAAGTACGGCACTACACACCAGGCGGTGTATCTTGGTAACTCTGAATGTCATCAGGAGCTTCGGCGAAGACAAAGGCGAATCCCCTGTTTCCAATGATAAGATTATTGAAACAAGCCAGAATGCAAAATAGAAGCTTACTCCTTGAGATGGAAGTCAATGTGGCTAGAGGCATACGGGTTCAGGTTTCGGAATAGAGCAAGAGCAAGAGCTAAAGTCACATACCAGTGGAAGATCCATGGACCAGGATTGTCAGTGTTGAAACGAATTGAGACGATATCACCGGCAGTCGCACCACCGTTAACGGTATCTCGAATGATAGGGGCCTTAAAGTCGTATTCTTTATCGGCACTCTTGACAACCCAGAAAGTATGCTAGTCGAGCAATCACCTGTCAGGGGACATCTGAAAGAAACAAAGGAAAGACGCACGCCGTGTAAATGCAGTGGGTGGGGCCCACCAAGCGGTAGAGCTGGGAAGTCAACTTGTACAGTCTGATTCCTCTCAAGATAGAAGATTGAACCCTCAGGAAGGAGGTCGCGGGGTGGTCGAGCACCGCTCAAGATTTGTACCAACGCCGGAGTGGGAATTCCGCCAGCACCGAAGGAAGTACCGTTGACTTCGAAAAGATTCGTCGTTTGGTTGAAAGTGAAGTTGAAATACTGATTGACGACGTCGTCAGCCTTAGGCTCCGGTTTACCGGGTGCAGGTGTCGGAGTCAGGGGGTCTAATAAGGTCTCATCGAGTGGTATCTTGATTGACTGCTCGCTAGTAGTGGGCTCCTGATCTGGAGCACCAGTGTATCTGAGGATAGCGGAATTGACGCCACCGTCAAAACCTTTTTCCAAGCCATTCCAGCCAGAATCAGGAAGAGCACGGATCCAATAGTTATCAGTGGGTTGATTAGCATTCAACACGACAGAGTAACGTTGGCCTTGCATTCGAAAAATTAGTTTCGAGCCACAGCTTAAGGTGAATGAGTACAACATACCAGCATAGAGGGGGATTGTATTGACAGTGTATGGAATGATCGGGGTACCTTCAACTTCGATTACAGTGAGGTCATGATTGTCGATGGAGAAGGTGAAGTATGGCGCGCATGACATCGAAATGAGGCGAAGACGATAGCGTTTACCCGGGTCAACTTTAACAACGGACAGAGGTACTGGCGGACCTCCAACATATCGTCCCACCCCGTTGATCAAGGTACTGTTGGCTAACACAATACCCCGCAAGCTCACGGCGTAAGAATGATACCTACAATTGAAACATGTCAAGAATTGACGAGGGGAATTAAGGGGAACATTCGTACCATTCACTGATGGAAATGACGGTAGATTCTGTGTACAGCTCAGAAAACTGACGAGATTTAACTCAAGGAATTTCGCATACCATCATCAACTACAAAGCGAAGTTAGCGGTTTCCAATTTTGGCCCATGACTTCAACCTACCATCGTACATATCCTTGTGAGGATCATTTTCACGGTCGTATACGATGAATCCTCCGCGAATTCCATCACAGTATTGCTCCCCTACACCAAGGTCATCCGATGATTTTTTAGTACTAAGAGCACATTGACTGACCAAAGTGAGAGTGGTACCAGTATGTACCAACCTCCTCCGTATCAAATTTATAGAGGAACGAATTTCCTGGAGCAATAGGGCACTGTGTAACTCCTTCGGTGCCGTCCATGAAGTTTGTCTTGCGCTGGAACATCCCATGCCAGTGCTATACATGAGGTGAGTAAAGCTCTTCAATCTAGCTTGGGGTACGATGTGACATACTATGGAAGTACCGACAATCATGTCGGCATTTGTAAGTTGGTTGACGACGTTAATCTCGACTGAATCGCCCTGCCATGTGGATATTGAGTATAGTACATCTCGGGAAAAAATTGGATTGAGATTACCTTGTTAATGGAAATTAGTGGTCCGGGGTGAATGCCATTGAGAACCGACGCGCTAAGTTGAGAGTCGTGTAAGTCACAGCTGAGGCGGGGGAAGCGGACTGGGCTCACGTGCGGTTACGACCGTCAGGTGAAATTACGGCGTTCGAGAGGGTAAGAGTTCCCTGCCTGCCAATGGTCTCGCCCAAGACAAAGGCAACGCTGAGGAGGACAGTGGAGAACTTGAGAGCGATGTACATCTCTCGGGATCCAACTCGGAGCGGTGAGGTGGAAAATAGACGGATCACACTGGATAGAACGGAGACGACCTGAATAACTGTAGAACAGTTTTTGCTTCAGCCTTTATAAACAACGGCCAACCGGGGCCCTGCACAAAAGTCTCATAGCTCTCTCATAACCCATGCCTAAACTTTTTGCTCTTTTACGTATGTTAAATTGCACAGGAGCCGAATTGGCCTCCGAGTGCCACACAAAAGTCTATATTCGACTTGTCAAAGCGCTGTCAAAGTGCGGTCTATACCAGTTGGGGAATTCTGATTTCGCGCCACGTCACGAAGTCCATTGTAATAAAATTCATGAGCGCGATAGAAGCAAAATAAGTACAGTCGAATCTCTCTTAACCGATAGGCTTCCGTCACCCCCTGGCATTATCAGTTATGACAGCTTATCAGGTTTGAAAAATGCAGGAAAATAGATATTTTATTTTATTTTATTTTTGAAACAATATATGGGCGCCAAAGGCAGCGAAGTCAAGTCTTCGAAGAGAAATAGTTAGCAAGAGAAGTGACCTTGAGAGAAATATAGTCTGAGTGAGGCGGACTTCATGAGTATAGGCCCTTAAAGCATTATCAAGCTGCTGGCTGAGCTTTGAGTGCTCGGAGTGAGCCAGGTATTGTTGAATAGCTGTCTGAGCATGAAGATAATCATGAGGGGTTGGAACATCCTCTGACTCACACCGTCTGACATCCGCACCAGGAGGCTCCCCTCCAGCGGCAGCTAACTCTGACCTGTTCAGCAATAAAATCTTCATCTTCTGGGTTCAAGAGTGCATCTACAGACATTCAGTCACTGAAATTGGCTGCATTTTGGCCAAGGTGGTCTCGAGGGCTTCCCTTCACAGTTGAACTTGTTTCTCCAGGACTTCAATAGAAATGGCCGCCATTAATGTAAGGGCCGACTGTACAGTGAAAATGTGAGGTAGACTAATGGACACTCAGATTTTTTTTTTCATTGCCAGCACTAGTTAATACAAAAACTGTAATTAAAGGGTGACCCCGGTGCATAGAAACTAGGTAGGGTATGGGCGCCCCGCAGGCGCTATCGGTTATGGTACCATGAAACACCTATCAGTTATCAGATATTGAAGAATATCGGTTATGGGGTCCAAATCCCCGCAAACCAAATTGGTCAAGGCCTCCAACTATCAGATACGACAGATTATCGGTTTTGACAGCTATCAGTTATAAGAGCTTCGACTGTACCAGATGCGCTAATTTTAGGCCTGACACTCAGCTTGAATGAAGGCTTATGCTGACAGACTTGGTGGTGACATCAGACAAAAGGTATATAGTACATGGCGTAGAGGGTCAAGTCGTCAATGACAATAGGTGGTAAGACGAAATGAAATTCTGGCAAGGACTACTAAGACTAAAATAGCATCAAGCGACCAGACGACTATGGAAAGTGGGGCAAGTCAGTTCAAATGAACAATCTCTTTGAAAGATGTGCCAAGCCAAGCTACATACACGATGCACGGTGTGAAGCTCAATATCCCACTAATGACCACAGTTCTGCGCTTCAAGTTGCTTCGCCTTCGCCATATCATCCGACTTGCAACCAAATGCATTACCAGGCCTTGTATCCGCAATGCAGTTATGGGCTTGCTGTTGGAACTTTTTGTTCGTGCAAACACAGTCACGATTAGCGCTATCGTAGGAAGGTCAAATGAGTTCAAGCCTCCAACGACGACAGAAGGCCAGTACTCACAAAGAACCACATCCGTTTTCCTGAGCAGCTTTCTGCGAACATCCTTGGATACAAGGCGTTAACTCAGCCTGCACAAGGCCGACGGTGAGGAGAATGAGAGCAACGAGTTTGGTATTGAAGAGCATTGTTGGACGAGAGAGCTGATAGGATAAGAGTCAAGGTAAGGAGGTGAGTGGAGTGCCAGTTTGCATGCTTTTATATTGCGAGCTCGAAGACGAGTCTAGAGAACGACCAAATCGAGGCTAGCACAATTTGACCTGACACCAAAGCGCATATGCGTAATCATCGACGTAAGGTGTTGTTGTGTCGTAAGGGAGAGTCGTTCGAGTCTTCATAGCTATCCTTAGAGAGTTAGATCCAAGAACGTTCGTATATGGGAAGCAAGAGAGAATGCTATTGCAGGAAAAGCGACCCCCTAATGAACGAACTAGTTAACTGACTCGAGGGAGCGTCAAGTCCACGCTGGCTCCTTACATATAACCCCTGAAAGTGTGTTTCACCGACCTACATATCGGAGTCCACGCAAGAGCGCCATCAACGCATTGGATCAGAGTCTGGTGTAGAGAGCGGTACTTGTATTATTTGATTCGGGAAAGTATTAGAAAAGCATCTCACGGGTATCTCCCTCGCCGACTCGTCGAGGGCAGGTTTAACAACCTCAGTTGTCCCCACAAGGTCCACGACAACGAATGATCATCAATAAAATAAATAGGATGTCAAAAATAAGGAGCGACTCGTCTAGTTAGCAAAAGATAAAAAAGCACGGAAAATGGAGAGACTAAAGTATCAAACACACAAAGGAAGGACTTTCGCAGACATGCGGGATATCATCCAAGAACCAAAAATTCCAAAAAAAAAACAAACAAGCACTACAGCCCATCCAAGTGAGCCTTCACAATACTAAAATGCACCTATCGAAGGCTGCACATAACCATCCAACACCTACATACACAAAAAAAACCCTTTCAGTAAAGCCCAAAAAGCTCCAAAACCACACAACTCACCTTATCCATCTCCTCCAACATCCTAAACCCATCCTCATAAATCTCCCTCACCTGCGGATGCAACTTCTCCAAATCCACAGGCCTCCCAAACAACCTCTCATCAACCACATCCCTCTCCTCCACCTTCCCCTTCTCTCCCCTCTCCCCCGCAGTCGCACCGACCTCCTGACTCTTCGCTTGCGCAGTTTGATACTCTATAATCGCCATCATATGCGAAATCCCAAAATCATCCTTCGGAATCACAGGCCCCCTCCTCCTATACTGATTCTGATGACTCCCGCCCAAACTCGAACTCTTCCCACTCCCTCCTTTAGGTGTCGCGATACTACTACTAAACGACCTCGGACTCTCAAACACCTGTGGCGCAATCGGATGAAGCGGAGGCGTCACATACCCCGCCGTCGTCGTCCCATCCGATAACACACTCGCCAACGATGGCTGTCTCCTCTCCATAACAGCAGGTCTCCCCATAGCAGCAGTAGCGGCAGTCGTAGGCGTCGACGTACTCGCCCTCGGTAAAATCGGTGACGACCTCTCCGCACGTTCTTCAGACGACCGATAATCCAACGACGAAATCGACCTCGAATGCGAATGAGAATGCCCATGCGTCACACCTGCAGAAGCAGCAAACGCTGACGCAGCAGCAGCCAGACCTGCACCTGCATTCGCACCCGAAGCAGAAGGCATCTGCGATACAAATCCCGCAGATCCAGGTGTCCCAGATCTCGAAGACCTCGTAAGAGAATCCTCCACCGAATACTCCGAAACAGAAGGAACAGAAACACCACTCTCCTTACTCTCCCTATCCCTCCTCGCACCACCCGACAAAGCACCAAGTCCATCAACGACAATCGTATCATTGGCACTGTCATCTTCATCGTCCTCATTATGAACTCTTTGTTGTTGCTTGGGAGTAGCACCAATAGTAGTCGTATCTTCATCAACATCACTAACCCCCTCCACCGTCAACGACAACGCCGCCGAACTAACCACCCCCTCATCCCTCCCCAAACTAACCTTCCCATTCCTAATCCTATTCAACACTCTATCCAAATTCGCTCCCAACCCCTGCTGCGCCCCAACCACCTTTAACAAATCCCCATCATCCCCATCTACATCCCCCTCTTCCGCCCTCCTCCGCTGATGTTGCTGTTGTTGATACTGCTGCTGATACTGCTGCTGCTGCTGCTGGTACTCACTCCCCCACTCCGCTTCCACAATATCACTAACATCATACGTCGTCTCCCCATCCGGCTCAACATACGAATACCTCATCCCCCCCGTCTCCTCATACCTCGAACTCCTCAACACCGCATTATCAGGCAACACAATATCCGTCCCCCTCACCGAATTCGACTGCGCAGAAAGTATACTCGCAATCTGATTCGCTCTCGTCTGTGCCCTCTGCGCCGCAATAATCTCCTGCGCAGACCTCTGCTTCTCAATCTGACTCCGAGGTGGCGTCTGCTCAAGGGTATTATCTTGCTCCTCCAAAGTCAACTGCCGCGACTTGTCCAACGAAGCATACGACAACGCGCTCTCAACGCTAACCCCACTCTGCCTGTGCTCCCCTCTCCCCTCCCTCTCCCTCGAAGAAATCATACTATTCATCTTCTGCAGCGCAATCTCATCCAGCGGCGCACTATGCCTCCCATGCCTCGTCACAAACCCTCCACCAACTCCTCCTCCTCCCCCTCCAGTAGTAGGTCTATACGACGTAGCACGCCGTAACAAAAACACCGGATCATCCGGATGAACATCTTCCACCGTCCCAAGCAACTGCGTGGCATCAATCGAGCGACGTTTGATTAAGGTATTACCACCCGTAAGTAGGGAAGAATTGGCATCTTGACCGGCAGAGGGAGATTTGAACGTCGGCGGTCGACCAGCCGGATACGCATCAGTCAATTTCGATGAAGGCGTCAACTCGCGTTCTACACCAAAAAAAAATACCAAAGGCAGTCAGCACAAACCCTATACGTTGAACACACAAAAAAGCACCCACCTTGTCCATCAACCCCAATCCACAACCCATACCTCACCCTCCCTCCACTCCCACTCCCACTCCCCATACTACTCCTCCTCCTACTCCCCACCACCACCAACTTATCCTCAACCTCATCTCCCCCATCCACCACCCCCTCCAATATCCCAAACCTCTCCAACCCAAGCTCAATCACCTCAGCCACCGTCACCATCTTGGGGAACATAAACACCTTTCTCCTCATATTCGGATTCGGGTGGTGTTGAGAGGAAGAGGAAGAGGAAACTTGAATCGACGGTGTACCAGAAGATTGATGATGATGATCCTCTTTAAACACAATAGCCTCCGTCGTAGGATGAAACATCATATTTTCCGGTAAATCCTCCTTTTGAATGATCAACTGCACCGCAAACCTCACCGAAGGCGACGACGCTCCCCCAGTGCTCGGATATCGTTCTCCAGCAGTCGACACCGTAAGATACTGGTTCTTCGGACTCTGCACCATCGTCTCCCCAATCATCCCTGGCTCTGCTGTAAACTCTCCTCCTAGGCTCGCCTCGCCCCAATGTAACATCACCCCTCCTCCAATATCCTCGCCCCCTCGCATAGAACCAACCCTTCTATTCAAATAAAACTTGACCTAAAACACACAACATCAACCTCCCATCCTCACCCAGAAAACACACACAAACTCACCTGACTATCATCCGTAAAATCATTCATCGGCAACTTCCTAATCGCAGGATGCATACTCAAATTACTCGCCACACTATCAATACTCCCCATACTACTCCTCTTCACCTTGGGCACCATCATCGCCATCATCATATTATTCTCCATCTCACTCAACGCCGTAGCCTCCGCCACCAAATGCTCAAATATCTGCAACGGATGATCGGATGGAGAAAGCACAAGAGGAGTATCAGAGTGAACCTGCTTCACAGTCAAATAATACGAAAACGCATTATTATTATCGTCGTTGTCGTCAGCATCGTCCCCTTCTCCTTCTTGTATGTGATGTGGTGAAGAGGTAGGAAGGCGGAATCGTTGAATGGCTTGTTTGATCAAATCAGAAGCGACAGTCGATGAATTCAACAAGGCAGTTTTAAACGTCGCATCGGTCAACTGCGCCAGCCCCTGTCCGGCAAATATTCGAATCACGGACAATTCTTGATGTGATACCGCCGCAGGTAAACCCATAGCACCCGCACCATCAACCACAATCGACCCAGACGAGGTCGTCGTAAGAATAAGTGAACCAGGTCTCGGCCGAGGTGTAGTGGGCAGCCCAAGACCAGTTCCGCTGGGAGTACCAGGTGCAGAATTAGAGTTGTTGGATGCCGAAGAGGGAGGCATATATGCGTTCCCAAGAACCGTACTCGCAGACTGTAACCCATATGACACCTCGGGTGGTGAACTCGGAGAAGACATGAGATAATTCTTGTACAACGCCTGTTGTTGTTGATCGTGTTGCCTCAACTGGGACGCATGCTGCGAAAGCGACGCCCCATCCCGTCCCTGTGTTTTCGGATCCCCACCTACACCTCCATCTCCTACCAACACACCTCCACCGGTAGCACCAGCACCACCAACACGCTGTTGAGCCAATTGCTGCTGCTGCATCGCCAATCCCGTCGTCGGCGATACGTTCGTTCCAGTAGGAGGGTGATGATGATCGTGACTAGTGGTAGTTGAAGGTCGACTCACCCTCGACTCTTCTGAAACGCGCGTATCAGAGGAATCAAACGAAGTAACAGAAGCATTCTTCATCTCCCCTCCTCCCCCACTCACACCTCTCTCCTTCTCCCTCTCCTTTTCTTTCTCCTTGTTTTTATCCTTATCCTTCTTCCTAGGGAACAACCCACTCCATAATCCTCCTTTCTTCTTCTTCCCTCCACTGCTGCTGCCTTCGTCCTCGGACTGAGACTGAGTGTCGGGTTTTCGCTGTTTCGTGAGTTTTTGCCCACTGCCCTGTTGTTGAGAGGAACTGGGTGCGGGAGAAGATGATTTGACTTGACTAATAGATGTAGTGGTACTGGCGGTGGTGGTGGCGGTAGATCCACTACCGGACCTAGAGCGTTTAGTGTTCCGCAGAGCTTCCTCTTCCTCTTCGAGTCGTTCTCGAACTCTTTTTGCTCTTTCATCCTCCTGGCGTTGTGATAATTGTTGTTGTGGGGGAGAGGAAGGAGAAATGTAGGTGGTATCAACGTCACCGCGAGCGACGCTAGGTGTAATTGTCTTCCTAACTGTTTCTGCGGTTGCATCTGCGGGATCAACGAGCTGTCGCCCATCAAAACCGGCGACGGAGGGAGACGCTAAGCCTGGACGAAGAACGTCAGGTGGAGAGAGGAGCTGTTCTGTTGATGGGGGTGATTTGAGCTCTTTTGACGGTTGTTGTGTAAGAGGGGGTTGTTGCTGCTGTTGGGGACTAGGCGGCGCTTGAGGCTGCACCTCTGCAGCAGCAGCAGCAGTAGCCGGCTCTGGAGTCTGAGCATCATACTCGTCCCACATCATCTCATCATCCACCTCCATTCTACCAGAAGAATGAGGCGAATAATGCTCTCCACGCATCCTCTCAGCTCTCTCCCTCTCATCATCAGCCAAATCAGGATCAGTCGCCATATACTCGACTTGGTCATAATCCTCGTCATCGTCCAAGTCTTCGTCTTCTTCATCCCAAATGGCAGGTGCATATCGGTGCACGGACATGTTGGATGTAAATACGAGTCTGCGGCCTGTAGATTGTGATTGAGACCTGCCACGTCCGGGGATGGGAGACGGCGTTTGACCGCCGGCTGTTCGTTGTCGTAGACGGTCTTGCGAGGCGTTCAATTCGCCTTGCATTTCTGCCTGCGTTGCAGAAGCCAGCTATTTAAAAATAAATAAATCAGATTTTTTGCTCGTAGAACAATGGGACGAACACTCACATCAACATTCCTGTGTTTATTCAACCTCGCCAACCTCTCGAATGGCGTCTCGATGTTTTCAGCAGGGATATACCCCACCTCCTGCGTCTTGAGTACTCGAACCAACCACCAATAACTGTTACTATCATCAATCAACACCAGTCTGTCCCCTTTTACAACATTCGCCTGTCCCTCCACCGTAGCCGCAAAACTGTGCAACGAATACACAAGGTCAAAGTCAATCGACTCGTTAGGTATGGAAAGTGACGATGAACGGTCATCGTCATCATCATCTATAAAATCTTCGCCTTCGCCTTCACCGTCTGAATCGTCATCCAGGACAGAACGAGGTTCCACGTCGGCGTCAGTGTGGGTGGTAGTGGTGGCATTGCCAGCGGTATGAGCGGCGTCGGTGTGAACTTGTGCCATGACGTCGTACTCGTTGTGCTCGTCGTCGTCGTTGGTGTCGGTAGAAGGAATAAGGTGTTCTCGGAGGTCAAAGGTGTCTTGACGAACGACAACAGGTCGTCGTCCTCCTGTCTCCATTATTATTGGTAGTCAACCATCACGACGCCCTAAGCGACATCAATCAATCAAAATACGTGCAAATACGCCCATCAAGGACTTGAGGCGGCCCAACGTTGCACAGATATGGGTCCTCGCCTCAACATGACGGGATCCAAGTGCGTTTACAACGAACATGACAGAGCTCTCGCGGCCCGAGTCGGGAACTCGGAATTTTTGATGATATGCACCATCGAACATGTAGCGATGGATTTGTAGCTAAAAGTGCCGAATTCATCATTTCCAGCTTAGACTAATTTTTTAGTACAGGGAACCTTTTAGAATCGTACCATCATCATCATGTTCGCGTTCTCGTTCTTGTTTTTGCTCTCGAATATCATTTTATACTTTCTCGCATATTATCAGTGGCACCCAACCCCTCTCGACACTACACAATCAATCAAGATTCAACAACGAAAACTCCGTGAATCTTGTTTTTCTGAGGCCTCCCCTTCATTATGCTCAATACTGTAGCATTGGACACTGGCCTCACAAATACTGTACATACCCACCTAGACCGTACTTTGATGACCAAGTCCTGGATTTCCCGACGTTCACACGGATCTTTAGCTTCCTGTCCTAGCTTCATTGGTAGTTAATTGGCATCGGACATGTCTTGAACCGAAGAATTTGTGAAGCTGCAGTGTTGGAATCGCAAGGAAGAACTGCAGGGCGGTCTCGAGGCATGGTTGCCAAATTCTCTTGTTACTCGCATCCAGGCTCTGAAACACTAGCCTTCTTTTCTAGCTGGCTTGTCCCTCGAATGCAGTGGATATTGGTCTATCGTTTCTACCCTAGCCTGGGCCATCCAATTATCGTTGTCCCGACGGTAGCTTTGCTTACTTGGGTCCCTCAAACCACGACACGGATCACCCGCCCAGATCTCCAGGGGGAGGGCTACAAAGCCAAAGACGAACGACGGCCTTACTGGCTGGGACATTTTGAACCCTGGAAATCCAGGCATCGAGGGACCCAAAGAGTAGAGATGAAATACACAAGAGCAGAATACAAACGGCTTCAGATGGGCGAATAGTAGACGGGGTAGATTTTCTTCCCCAGCTCCTCAATTCCAAGAGAAAATAACACAGAATGACACAAAAATGAATGCATGCACAGCATCAAATACAGCTAAAGCTACACTTCATCCCGCAGCAAGACAAGAAAAGAATGACGAAATTCAAGTGGAGGCGAAAGCGCCTAGCGGACGCACGAGCGGCTCGACGAACGGCGCTCCGAAGACCATTATGATCCGAAATTAAGTCAGCTACATACAGGCAAACCAATCCGGTACCAATCCGGTAATTTTTCCATCAGAACACCAGTAAAAGTCGTTTACAGCCACGTTTTGAGCGAAACGGAGTCTGGCTTCAAGATGCGAGGTAAAAAGTTTCCACCGAGTTTTGATGAGGCAAAACCCGGCTTGATTCGAGCCTCGAGGGAAAAGTCCCCACTCATATACTTAGCCCCACCGCCATTTTTGTAATGCCATATGTACTTACAAACGGAGCTAAATTATGGTTTCGGCTGAGACCTAATCAATGATATTTCTGCCTCAACAACGTGCATTCACTGCCGGGTTAATATGTAGCGCCACAACCTCCACTACATCTACTTACTGCCCACCGAAGTCATTTTTTAAGCTTAGAATTGAGCTCGAGATGCAAGTGAGAGACTCTACCTCATAGTAACCTCTTCCATTTCACCCCACACTTTAGAGCGCGCTAACACCCAGAGAACTCCTAGGGTGGTTGAACAAAAGAACTTGAGAGTCGGTGTGCTCTTTTGACTCTATATGGTTTAGCATATTTGCACTCCGCAGTGGAGTGCACTGATATTAATTTGAGGGAGATTTGAGTCATTTCGAGGCAGAACTTGACTTCTCACTGCCCGTTACTATAAACGGGCCCTAATGACCTCACTGTGCGCAGTAAGGGTCCGCCCGTGGGGGAGAGAGGGAATGACCGCAGCTTGCGGAGACAGTAGCTTACAAACAGGATCGAGCACCACCCAAAAAGGCTCCGCCTGACGCGAAAATAAAAAGCCGATTGAGAGCAGCCCCGACGAACGAAGCCCTGGGATTTCGTTTAAAGAGTCGACCCGGATGTCGTAATAAACGAAACGGAGCGGGAGGTTAGTGACTGATGTGGTAATCTAAAAGATCCGAATTAATGACTAAGTAAATCATGACGCTATTGAATGGAAGAGAGGAGACAACAGAGCCTCAGCGTCCCCCATTGTTAGTGAAGAAGGACTCGGTGGGCTCCAAGGTTTAAAAAGAAAAAATAATAATCATGACTGTCTTGGCCAACATCAGTCGAGATCTAAAATTAGAATCGGGGAGATCGTGAAAGTTCTCACTCTAGCTTGGCAAGGAGATCGAGAGAAAGTCTTGAGGTCGATCAGCCAAGCCCTTGGCGGTGAGGTTTAAAAAATGAAGTGCGACATCATGAGAATGTGCATGTATCTTGTCCTCGACTGCCAAGCGTTCAAACAGGTATGATATATGATGTCCTACTCCTCTTCTTGGCGGTCTCGGTTCTATTTTTTGCTTGCTCAACCAGCTTCTTCTCGCTTACGCCATCCATGAGATAAAAGACAAATTCAAAATCAATAAACCTTTCTCGAGATTTTCTAAACAATCTTACGATACGATTCAACGCAAAGGAAAACATTCAAAACTAAATCATCGAGTTTCAACAGCCGCACTAACACCAGTCCCTATAAAAAGGATATAACCATTCTCTCAAATAAGTCCATCAAACCACTCTCCATCCAACTACTGCAAATCCGCAGGAAGTGCATCATACTACACACAGGCAACAACAGTATCAGTAAATCACCTCAACAAACACACAAGCTCAAAACTCACAGCAGGGCAAAGGGCTTGCCAGTCCGCATTCGGCCTCACACGAGCAGCCGTGTCTGCGATATCCTGCAACATCACCGTCGCAAGTCCTGCCTGCATGTGCCAGAAGATATGGCAGTGGAAGAACCACGGGCCTAATAGTCACACACACAAAAAAGGTCACATGAGTCGACATTCACACCAAGATGGGGACGATGACTGGTGATCTCGGGGAACGCAATAGGCTCACCTGGGTTGTTTGTCTGGAAACGGACAGTTGTTCCGGCCGCACCAACACCAGTAACCTTATATCGAGTTTGGAATTCAGTGAAAGCTTCCGAGAGAAAAAGATCGTCTACTCACATCTCGCCGGATTGGGTTGGCAGAGAGATCAGCATCCGAGCTGTTGGATTTGATCAACCAGTAGTTGTTCTACGGACAAACGCCAATCGTCAGAACGACATTCGATCTACTGCGCACGAAAGAAGATAATACACTCACTCCGTGCAAATGGAAAGCTTAAACCACACAAATCCCGTCAGTTCTTCTCAAGAAAGAACTCATGGCACGAATACTCACGATGCGCTTCATCATCATCACTAATAGTGTAATTTGATATCATTTGAGCACAAGACCCTCACTTCACCATATGCCAAAAAAACTTACTTGGGAGGGAAGATAATGTCAACCGTAATATTGGGGGGAAGAGTGAACGTATTCTCCGTCGCATTGAAATCAGCAGAGCTGTTGGCTCCATCGATAATCTTCACAAGTGTCGGAGTGGTAGGTGGGAGATAAGAAACATTGTTGACGTTCCATTGCGCTTTACCAGCAGTCTAATCACGCCATATATCAGTAACGCATCGCTCTCACATGTTAGTTACTTACCACAACCAAGTTGAGGGTAATGTTCATATCAGCAGGCGGAGCCTATCAGAGGGGGAAAAGTTAAATCGGATGTCCCATTCTAAACCCGAACAGCGCATCGCAATCTCCGGGTCGCAGAAACTTACCGGCCCAGCATTAACAAGCGGCTATTCACACAGGAAACAGGGGTGTTAGACCACGCGAACCGGGTCGGTTGATTAGACAGTGCTTACCCTCAAGTCAGCTTCAACCAAAGCATTAGGATTCTCGGGTCCGGTGGTCATGGGACCTTCAGGGTCCGCATCAGGTGCACCTGCGTATCGCAAGATAGCACGAGAAAGTGTCGCATTTTCTGAAGCACACACAGTCAGTTTCCAAATTCCGATATCATCGTTCTTCGCCCTTGAAAGGCAATAGACTCACGGTTAAGATTACGAGTAGGGTCACCTCCGACGAATGGGGCATTGATCCAGTAGTTGTCTACTGGTTGGTCGGCAGTTACCTAGGCAAAAAGAAGGGGTTGAGGATACTGCTAGACGCTTGGTGGTTTTTTTGGTACTTACAACGACGTCGTACCTCTGTCCAGCTAATATCTCGATCTGATCAACATTCAAAGGCTGAACAGGCTGTCCGTCGGCCGCGATGATAGCTATTCCAGGTCAACTAACCGTAGTCTCTCAACAAGGAAAAAATGCATACTCATGTTATGGCTATCAATAGAAATAGTGAACACATTCCTCATTGACTGGTTGATAATTCTGAACCGGTAACGCTTTCCGGCTTCGACATTTGAGACCGCAAACGGAACTTCCGGACCACCGTTGAATCGTCCTTTGCCATTGAAAGTCCCAGAGTCGGAAACAGGGACAATACCGGTAGCGACGTAGCCATCGAGAAGGGATACAGAGGAATTGTGCCACCAATCACCTGTGAAGAGATAGCATGTCAGGTCCAGATTGAGGGGAGAGCTTTCCGCATGGGTGCCTACCGACTTGCCAGATGGTAGTCTCGTCGTCGACGTCATACAGGTCCTGTTGTGGGTCATCGGGATCTGGGTTATTTCAAGCGTCAAATTTGATTCCCATTGATCGAAGAAGAATGTACCACGCACCATAGATGATAAGAGGACCACGTAAGCCATCAGAATATTGGACGCTCAATTGACTGTCAAAAAGCATCAACACTGGTTCTCGCAATCACGACACACAGAAATGACAAACCTGTGGTACCAATAGGTGCCGGTTTGGTCTTCCAAAGGAATGGTATAGGTAAAAGAAGCATTAGGAGCGATAGGGCAAGTAGTAACGAATGGTGTGCCCTCCATGAACGCGTTCTGGGTTTGGAAGAAGATGCCGTCGAAGTCCTAACATATTATTCCCCACGTTTGAGCGATCATTTTGATTTGCCAAACAAAGAGATTATCTTACCAAACTGGTGCTGCGCCTCATCGTAGGGTCCGTCTATAGAGTAGAGTCAGCGAATGGCAGAAAACACCATCGTCGTAGGCTTACCAGCTTATTATTCATCGTGACTTCGAGCGTGTCGCCTTTGTTAGCAGTAATGAGAGGGCCTGGATACTGTCCGTTGGCAGTGATCATGCCTACAGAAAGCGATTGAATGGAGAGACAATATCATTATTTGAGGTTGGAGACATACTGCGCTTGAACCCATCAGGAGCAAGTTCGGTATTAACGATGTTGAGTTCGACACTCTTTGTTGCACGCTTCACCGCAGCGGAGTAAGCGCTGCGACATTGCAAAATGGCGAGAATCAACGAAGTGGTAGTAAGCTTCATGGTCCAACGACTGCTGAGCGCTGAGGCCTGAGGTCGTAAACACCAAGTAACTCAAGCTTAAATACCTCACCTCCTCTGTGACCTCTCCTTCTCAATTGCCCGAGCCCACGAGACACATTTGCGATTTCGCGCCCACGCCCATGAAGTACCGTAGGCTTGGTGGCATGGTGAGAGACGCTGATATACGCGACTGTGAATGCAGAAGGTGCGGCAAGCGGGAAGGTCGATAACCTCGAATTTGGGATTGGACTGTATCACTCGCAATCGTACAATTGGATAGAATTATGGGACTGAAAGGTGAAATTCGTGAGAGGGCGAAGAGGTACCGTTACTTGGGCAACATAAAGAAAGTTATGAAGCTCAGTGCTTGACATCGTTTTCCGTGATACTCCACCCTTCACCAGGCGTCTTTTGATGTCATAGCGAATCAATTGGAAAAGTGGAACTCCGGCTATTTTTGCCAGCTTTGTACGTTGGTATGTAAACGTTTTGTTCAAGGACATCCTATCAGTCATCGGACTGGGAGTAGTAGCTAGGCATACATTCTAGCGTGGAGTGCAATATTTGAGCCACCATATTTCAGAACCAGGGATGGTACGCACTTTGAACAGGAGTAAAAGTATGCCAGCGTTATAAATATAGTTGGCTATTTTTACATATTTTCGCAGGAGATTGTAATTTTTGGAGCGGACTCTGGGGAGCTTGTCCTAAAAAATGGAAAACGCGATTCCTACTCAGCATACAATTCTACCGAGTATTTCTTGGAGTGGGAGATGATACCCCACAGCAAGTATCGCAATGGTTACCAGAGAGTCCAGTTCGTGTGAGTGTTTCAAGCGTGGAGTGGGCATGTGCCGATTGTCGTGAGCCATGCTTCCAGCCGAAACTTGCGTAGCAGAACCATAGCGGCCAGAGAAAGCTGAGCTAAGCAGAAGCCGAATGGAAGCCAGCAGGAACTCCAAGGACAAAGCATCGGGGATAGATTGATTTAATTGCTTATGTATATTTACAGTATTATCAGCAGTACAGTAAATATTTCCCACGCCTCATGTGATGATGCTCTCAAGCCATTCATTTCACCAGTTTAGAAGAATTCAAAATGACATTTTCAAGCCCATATGCATTTGCGTGGTATACAGTGGGAGGAATCGAGTCACGAGCGACTTTATCTTAACAATATGTAGACTAACTCGGAGAGTTAGCCGATGATAGGGTCCGTTAGGTGCCGCAAGGACTGGGAGCAGCGTTGAAATATATTGGGTCAATTGTCTGGTGTATGCCAAAGGAATACACCATGCCGATACTAGGTCACAGCAGGGAGCTATTGCCTTCGGTTCTTCCCTCCTTCGATACGTAGGAAATTCAGAGCTTCAGAGTGCGACAGGAAGACTCCATGAAGTTTATAGCATCATCGTGAATTTCGTCAATCCATACAAATACTTGAGTGCTGCCATTTCCTGAACACTTGATGCTTGAAAGAGGAGTCCATCTACGATTCTCGAATGCCAGTTATGGGAGAATTAAAGGACAATGAAAGGAAATTCGGTGGGTCCAACCATGCGAGACCTGGAAATAGACGGATTACAGGCACGTACCTGATATATAAAACTATAGGTATTTATCTACTTAGTCAAAAAGACAGGCTTGGAAGACCAACACTTAAGTGGACCCAGATAATCAAACTCCGTTTGACCGTCCAGGCACGTTTTGCCAGGTGTGAATATTCATAGCCAGCTGATGTCTTTGCCCGAGGTATGAAAGACAGTGAATAGTTACCGGGTCTTTCGTTGACTCAGTCGCCTTACTTCTGCACAGCTTGCGAAGATACTCTGGAGACTAGCCATGTCAATTCGCTTGACTTCCCTTCTGTTCTCTCCTTTCAGTCGAGTTCGTTCCACCGAGAGTCACGGTTGAGACGTAGCCGGCGCTCGGCTATAAGCGGGAGAGACCGCCGCTTCTGTGTATCTCAAGGAATGTCATGGAGTGACTCCCATATAGCAGTGCGAGCGCTTGGGCTGCCAGCCTGGTTCCGGAGGCTTAAAGATCTTAAGCCTCATACTCATCATGCCCGGGCTCCCCATTGCTCAAGGTGATCTCCGTGGTGGCGTGTGCGGTTCCTGCCGCCCCCGGCTGCACTATAAAGCATAAGAATGTTTTTGGACACGCGGGCGAGCAGGCTGTTTCGTCGCTCCTTGCCAAGAACCTTACCCCTTCCTCGAGGAATCATCCAGGTAGGGATAATATACGATATCTCTTGGCTCTTCCACGAGCTCTAAGTGGTGTTCTATGTTGACAGTAGAAATGGCCAAGGCGACAGGTACCAAGATCACCGTGACAGTGCCAAGGTACGAAACCCAGGTCAAGCTCCCAGTCAGGCCCAGCGATCTGGTACGAGTCACCGAAGTCTATCTTTGCTTTCTCATACAACTAAGTCTCTAATGATTTCTTAGACTTCAATCGTTTCCACTGATAGCGGATATACCACTACAACAGCGAAGGCATCGTCAATAGAACCGGTCCCCTTTACAGTAAGCAGCTCTTTCGAAATGCAACAAAATAAACCGTGGCCTTGCTCAATATCAACTAACAGGCAGAAATGCTAGAGGAGGACAACATGGCGTGGGGACCTCCCAGAAAGGGCACTCCGTGGTGGAAAAAGGGTCGAAAGTGCCGGTGACATAGCATGTGAAACAACATAGTTGTTTTCACGGACCGCCGTGCTGATCCCAGGTTCACATTCAGGCACTGAAAAGGTATGAAAGATACTTACTCCTTGGCAAGGCCTTGGAATTTCCATGAATACCTTTGTTATCAAGAGGGACGTTATCTTTATCTCAATATGCTCCCACTCAGTTTTTCTGAGCGTCATCTAGCCCAGAGACAATCAGCTTGGACAATCTTGAGATAATTATTAGTGGCAGCGAGAATGAAAGTAAAGTCGGGTCATCTCGCCGTATTACCGTACCACGACGGAATTCCACCTATTCCGTCTTTGCAAGATAAAGGTGCCGAGTATTCCTGCACTACCAGAATTGTAAGAATCGTTCACATCAATGGGCAAGATCAACACGTCATGACAAAACCAAAAATAAGGCAGACTTGATTCAATGTTTCGGTTCCCATGTCTTAACTAGAGCTGCTTGGTGGACTCACGAGCCAGTCACCATTGATATACTGAAATGTGGGTCACGTTCTCATATCTGTCAGTTCAAAAATTTAAAGGATATCATGATCTTTCTTGAGAAGAGGAACGAAATTTTAGTACGCTACTGCCGGACAGGCGGGCCATCCGACTGGCTTTGCAAAACCGTGTGCTAGCTCTTAAAATGTAGAAATTCTAGTTATAGAGTGAGACGGCTTAGTAAATTCGCAGTACAGCTACGGGGAATGCAGGATGCTAGGGCAGGATTTTCCCGAAGATGTATCTCATGCAGGCAAATGAACAACAAACCTCCTAGTGTTTTGCTAAATAAGATCTCAACTTTGTAAAGAGTGCACTTATCACATTCATACTTACACTGTCTTTAAACTGACTGCGAAGAGTAAGCATACTCAGGAGACGCGTCCTGAGTCTCTTGGTTTGGCAGACACCCTGAAATCTGGTATCGAGATCTCAGACATCGATTTCGAAACCCCGTAACAGTGGCTAGGACCCAACACCAACGGAGCAAAGATAGCTGGGAGCCGGAAAGGCCATCACTGCGAAGCGTAAAAAAATCTGTGGAATTATTCAGTCATGATGAATTTTTAGTGGTAATACCACGAGTCGATGTGGTAATCGCTGAGTAGGATGAAGCGATTCAAATAGACCATGAGAAGATCACTAAAAAGAAGAACGCCTGTAATGACAGCATTTTCGAAACGATGCAACAGGCACAATTTAGACTATACAGCGAAGTATCCATTATCACAATCAGCTTTGCCCAAACTCTTGGCTTGTACATATGGCCCAGCGATGCGGTACTGGGTCGAAGAGAATTGACCCGAAAGCTTGTGTTCTACGAGAACCATGATCGAGCCTAGTCCATGGTAATGGCAGCTATTAAAGATAGCGACAATCACGTAGCTGAAATAGAAATGAAGTACCCACAAACACCTTCCATGTGCTCGCACGTTGCGTTTACTAGACCTAAGATTGTTCGACAGATGCAGCGTTGCTCCATGCGCGTAATCTAGGTCCATATCGGTAAAAGATGAAAGGTGACGGACACCCTATGACTAGGCAGATAAGGGCCAGGATTGAATTGCCCCAGCCTAACGAACGTCAGATAGAAAGAAGGAGAATACGTCAGTGACCCACCATCTCCAAGCTGTGCATACATCTTGTCCGCAAACAGTGGGAAGCCAAACCCTGCAAAGGAACGGAACGAGGAAACCCCAGCAATTGCGCTGGCAGCGTAAAGTGCATAATTGTCGACCTATAATCTCGTTTATAAGCCTAGGGGCCTCAAAGACACCTGATGATGTTACACACAAGGTATGTCTGAATGCACGTCCAGTTTCCACCTGGTCGTATTGGTCATGAGTAAAACCCCGTTGCCCATACTATAATTAGGTCCCACCGATTCCGATAGAATAAATGAATACGCCAAGGTCTAGACAACAGAGAACGAATAAGCTATCAAGCTTCACCTGATATATCAATGTTATCTCACCAGGAAGGAACCAGAAGAGTCGAGCATTCGCAGTCCACCCGTAGATAACCAAACCAATCGGAAGTGTCGTTGCAGAGACCATCAATAAGGGTAGCCTATTAGCATTTTAGATGGTGCCCATGCATGGCCATTGAAAGGTACAATCGTACCTCATTTCTGGTGTACCCACGCCGCCATTACGCGCTTTAAGCTTCCTGTAAATGATATTGAGTGCCCTAGCCCCAATCTGACCACCAACTAAATTATCTCTGTGAGCTAACAAGTGCAAGCAGATCGGAAGCATGTCGTCATTCACCTGTGGATCCGAGGGCTACGGCAAGGTAATGCACCCCAGCAAGTCCCGTGGTTTCTCCGTATTGGTCCGTGTATACCTTGACGAAACCTTTGGAGTGGTATTAAGGATGCTTGAAACGCTGTCAGATGAACACCACGTACTGGTCATAGTCAAGTAGAGCACACCATATAGAACGGCCATATACAAAGCAAATACTTGAACAATTGGTTCCGTGAAAAGGAAAACCACTGGTTTAACCATCCCGCGAGCCATTACAGCAGTCCAATGCCTGTCTGGACGTTCGAAAGGGGACCTATACTTGTCTTCTCCTGTTCTTGTGCGCATCTTTTTGGCCTTTCGTTTCAGAAGCTCGGGAGCATAAGTTTCACGAATAAATATCTAGCCTGTACTATGAGAATCATGGCTTGGTGTGGGGAAGTATTGTACCTACAAAACCTGCGATCTGCAGAAGGGCATCTGCGATGCTCACGCTCCAAAAAACCCATTTCCACGGAACACGTTCTGCTATCCAGCCACCAACCAAAGGCCCTGTGGAGGGTCCGACAAGTGGCGCCAGAGAATATACACTCATCGCCATACCACGCTCTTCTGGTGACCAGAGGTCGCCAACAACACCTCCTCCGAGGGACTGAGGAGCAGCACCTCCGAATCCAGCTAGAAAACGGAAAACTAACAATTGTGTTGGAGTTTTAGAAATAGGACAAAGTGTGTTGAAGACTAAAACGCCAAGTTTAGTTTGCATGAGGACTGGCTATTGGGTCACTTACCGAGGAACCAAATATTGGATACTTGAAGGATGACCAGTCGTCCAAATAGCTCTGAAAGAGGACCCCATATGAGAGGCTATATTTTGTTAGCTTACTGGAACGCCCGCATGGGTCAATCATACTCACTCCAAGAGCATAAGCTAAAACGAAGATAGAGAGAGTCATATTCTCCAGGACAGAACCGGGAGGTATGTTTAAATCACGGGATATCTGAGGTAAAGCAGGAGAAGATATCGATGATCCTACGGGGCTGATGATAATTGTAAGGCATGCCGGAAGTCATGGACAGTTGGAGCCTATGTACCTTATGAAAGTGAAGAGGCTGACAACTAGGGTGACTGTCCAGCGTCGACGATTAGTCCAGTTACGGGGGTTATCTGGATCGTCGGGCCCATCCCAAGTGACCAAAAAGGACTCGGATTTCTCGCTTGGAGGTGGACTTGTACTGCTTTCGACGAGTTTCAATTGTCGTGACCCGTTTTCGAGGTCGCAGGAATTGACATTAGATAGAGGAATACGAGCCTGAACTGTGGTTTCGGTATGTTATTCAATACAACAGATGGCATTAAACGTATATTCCACACCTGTAGTATCATCTGATGATATGGGGGAAGGGGTTCTTGAAGTCTTTGACGAGCTCTCCATGGTGTCAGGACGAGAGGAGTGAGAATTATGTCAAAGATACAACGAGGAATGTGGAGAGAAGGCAAGCCCAAAGTTGCAGAGCAGCAATAAAGGACCTTTTGCTAAAAACGTCGGAAGTAATGTCCGACTTATCCGTTATGTTTTGGTGAACTAGGTGTGCATTTCTAAAAACCTACAACAGCTGATGTAAAAGCATCTTCAATCTCAAATCCTGGCTGCGCACCGCGAGAGACACCAGCTGAGAAGCAGAATCAAAGGCTGCGTGTATGAAAACACCACAGATTGAGTATAGCCGTGTGCAAGCCGCACCAGGAGGCACAACCCGTTCGGTCTTCCGCCAAGTCGTGCGATTGGAGTATGCACCGAGCTACGGCCAGCCACGGTCTGAATGCCCAAGACGCGAGATAATTCTCATCGCCCCAGTGGTGTTGAATAATTTAACTCAAAGTACCTGGTTCGGATTCAGAACGACAGAGCTAGCCTTTTTATCGTGGGAAGATCGGCCACCAGAAATGGCAGCTCCCCTCGTAAACCCCTCCCCGACCGCTTGGTTTCCCTTCCCGCTATTCCTCTATACGAGCGGGTTTATCTGCCTTCAGACGATATATGTAGATAGTCCTTTTTGAGGTAAATTCTCTATTTCTCACATTTGAAGATCGAGTTCGCACAGGGCTTGCATTCGAAATCCAGTGGCACTGGAGGTTATTATGATGGGAAGACGGGCTTCGGAGGATCAAATACCCATCACCATTCATTGGTTATTGGTCGACGTGACTATTTCCCATATGTTCTTGGCTGAAAATCTGTCTCTATTAGGACTATCTGGCAAATCCCCCCACTCACGGTTTCGGCGACGATTTGGCAGCTTCTGCAGATCTAGCTCGAAATAGTGCACTCGACTTGGTTTCGATATCAAGCCACTCGATGCGCAGGCAATTGACTTGGGAATGGAACACAGCTGACATAACGACCTTGGTTCATGTCTTCATGCGCTGGTGCTAGGTGGCGGTTGGGAAAGAGCACACATTCCTGGAGTCCTTCACCTTACATCATGGTCAAAATCTAAGTGACATGTATCTTCTTTTCCTATTCCTCTTGGTCATTGCTTGGCATGAACCAAGCTTCCATGTATGCCCAGCCTGACTTCAGATCCCATCTCGAAAACTTGCCCCGAGGGCGAGGGCGATGGTTCATGTGCTCCAAACTCACTAGCTCTCAGATTCGATGCAACTGAGGTCATGCTCGTCACACGGCGCCGCAAGAAGCCCAAGGTACTACAGAGCTAAAAGGCGTATTACATGACACACCAGCTCCGATATCCTTTTCTGTCAGAACTTCAGTAAGATTCTAAATCTACTGTGGTATCACACCTCCCAGACATTGCCACAGAGGACTATATTGTGAAGGTGCATGGATATACGGGAACAGATCATTGTCCAGCCGCTGACACATATATAAAGACGATCAGTCCCACTGACGATTCCTTCAAAACGTAAACACCCAAAGTGGTCTCCTACTGTCTGTCATACAATCACCTCATCCCAATTACACAAGATGCCTATGTTGTGAGTCAGCATTCTCTTATATTGCGGCTGATCTAATAAACCTCTGTTCTTATAGAACCGACCCATCTGTGAAGTATCTTCCTTATCCTGATGTGCCATTTCCACCGGGCTATGTTCGAAAATGGCCTACTCGAAGGACTACGGCTGCTCCTAGATGGCTCTCCACGGATCTGCGAGACGGAAATCAGGCCCTCGTCAACCCAATGAGCAATGAAACAAAGCTAGAGCTCTTTAGGTGCGACATTTAACTACGGCCAGATCGTCCTTTGCTAATACGATTTCTTCTCAGGACTCTCGTCAAGATTGGGTTCAAGGAAATCGAGGTGGCATATCCATCCGCATCTGATCAAGAGTATCAGTTCTGCCGATCCATTATTGAAAATGGCGAGGTTCCAGATGACGTCTCGCTACAGGTGGGATCAATCCCATATTCCGCTGAACACAGACATTGATCTACATTTCCCAGATTATTACTCCTGCTCGACCAGACTTGATCGAGCGGTCCATCAAATCCTTAGCTGGTTGCAAGAGGGCAATCATACACCTTTATAATGCCGTTTCACCAGTTTTCAGAGAGGTCGTGTTTCGAAACACTAAAGAGCAAACCATCGATCTCACCTTGAATGCTGTTCGCCTCGTGAAGAAGTTGTCAGAAGAGGAATATGCTCGATCAGGTTTGTCATATTTATTCTCTGATTCAGTCCTTCCTTAGCTTTGTCTTTGCAGGAACGCATTATACTTTGCTCTATTGCCCCGAAACTTTCTCTCAGACAGAACCCGAGTTTGCCGTTGAACTCGCGAATAAAGTCTATGACGAGTGGGGCAAGGCCACACCTGACGATCCGATTATGTATAACCTTGCCGCAACCGTGGAATGCGGTCCTAGTAACCATTACGCAGATATGGTAGGCTTAGTTTATCTATAAATAGGAAATATCTAACAATGTCTAGGTCGAATACTTCCACAACAATATCAAGAATCGCGACACTGTCGTTCTCAGCATTCATCCCCATAATGATCGAGGTGGGTTATCCATCCCCCATACATTGGGATAAGAGGAGCTAATTCGAGATTAGGAACTGCTGTGGCGGCCGCTGAACTTGCGCTCCTGGCAGGTGGGGATCGTATCGAGGGCTGCCTGCTCGGAAACGGCGAGCGCACCGGGAACGTCGATTTGATTAGTCTGGCCCTCAATATGTATTCACAGGGAATACCCCCGAATCTTGACTTCTCCAACCTCCCCGAAATCGTCGAACTCGTTTGCAAGTGCAATGAAATGGCGGTTCCCACTCGCTACCCCTATGCTGGCCAACTCGTCTTCTCTGCATTCGCAGGAACCCATCAGGACGCCATCAAGAAGGGACTCGATGCTCAAGCGAAGCGTTGGGAGGGTGTCGATCGTTTGGGTCAGGGCAAGAAGTACTGGGCCATGCCATATATTCCCCTCGATCCCAAAGATTTGGGTTATGGATACGAAAACCTAATTAGGGTGAGCAGCCAAAGCGGGAAGGCTGGCACAGCTTATGTGATCAAGCAAACCATGCTTATCGACTTACCGCGCCGTATGCAAGTCTCCTTCTATAAGGTTGTCCAGAATGAGAGCGAACGGAGTGGGAAGGAGATGACACCGACCATGGTCACTACGGCTTTCAAAGAGACTTACTCCGTTTCCTCTAAGCCGTTGAACCGGATCTTTTTGAAATCATACCGACTATTCCCGCTTTCTCCGTCCACTCATGAGCCCGCATCCCCTCTTTCTGATTTCTCAGATGACCCCCTCACTCTGACCCCACCCGACGAAGACCAAAGCCTCCTCCGTTTTGAGGCTGAGGTCGAGGTTGACGGTGTGCCACGGACAATCACTGGTGACGGTCGGGGCATTGTCCTCGCTGCTCTTGACGCTTTGAAATCCGACCTCGACCTCTCCCCCGATATTGGCGAGTCCACGTCACAGACCATCAACGCCGACAACCTCCCTCATGCCAAGTGTGTCACCATCCTTGAACTGTTTGTTGCAGGTACAACACCATCAAAGTCGGGTGTGGGAAGTACTTGGGGTGTTGGTATCTCCTCAGACGTTGCTACCTCAAAGTGCCGTGCAGTCATTAGCGCGGCTAACTGCCTAGCGGGCGATAAATCGTTCCCGCGTGCCAAGATGGTTTTCACCCCTCGTTCGTCGGCGAACAAGTACCATGGTGACGGTTGGCTCCAGGAAGTCAAACTGAGAGCAGGGCGGTTGCTCTCATACAACAGCTCAGACTCGCGGCAAGGACTAAAAGTACAAACCACAGTCTAAAGCATCCCTACTCTCGACTTGATCTGGTTCGGTTCACTTCATTTCTCTATCTTCCTCACTGCGCAGACGTCACTCGATGACATGTTCCTAGATTAAATAGACTATTAAGTTGGAAATCTCTTTATTCTATTTCTTATTCGCCGATTTTATGTGATATGTGTTCCAGCGAACCGTTTGACTTTGTTTTTTCTACATCATTAAATGATAAAATGGAAATTTATTCTCTTACTTTTTACAGCCTAAAGTAATGCGAGTGAGTTTCCTGAGTCTGCTATTTTAAGGCCATTCTTGCTATTGGTAGGATATCCGGCCGATGGAAGTGCAAAGATGCGGAGAGCCATTGCAGCCGTTCACATCGCTAGCATTTCAAGCAGACCCCCGTTAAAGTACCAAACGAACCCAAAGCAAACTAGATCACCCACGGGGATCCATAATCACCCATAGGCATAAATCATCCTCATACCTCAATGGCCACGCGACTGAAAGAGATCAGGCGACAGCGGCTTAACTCCGTTTCAATAGTATATATCCGTCATACAAACTTTCTTGGCCCGTTGATCCTCTACTAGTTATTTCGGCAATCAGGACAATCCTCTGCCCTCGCTAGTCTCGTGGATAGTTCATCTTAGATATCTCGTAATGGGGATAGAAAATGATTTGATCGTTTGCACGCACGATATTATGCCAAGGGGACTCGCGGTCTGGGCAAATGCAGTAGACAAATAGGCTTATGGCTTCGTGATTAATTACTGACTCTTCGAGCAGAAGATCGGTGAAAAACACCTATGAAACAAGGCTGTTCATGATTCTAAAATTCCAGTGGCCATCTCCACCGTGTAGACATGCTCACGTTCCGCAGTCACTATCCTTCAGTGAACTCAGGTGTAGTGGCCACTTAACGTAAGTGCTCAAAGTTGGCAGAGAAAATCCACGCCAAGGTCAGCCAAGATAGAGCTCCAGTCTTAAGGTCATGCACTCCATAAGTGAAGATATATAGCGACAAAATACGACAGTGGGGAGAACAGATGACTTTCTAATACATTACTCATATTCTTATGCCCGCTCGATGCTGACTCTGCTACCCCGCCTCCTCGAAAAACTCCTTCCTTTGTTGTGCAGACCATCGGACGCCATCAGCACTTTCCGCCGGTCCCTCCACGCAGCCCAGATACTTAGCAAGATGCAACAAAAAGTCATGACAGAAGTTAGATGCAGTGCGGCGACGTAGCATTCTTTTCCCTCCAAGCACTGTGGGGTCTCGCCGGAGGGTAGCATCTCCGCGGCCCTTCGGACGAAATCCTTCACGGATGACCTTGAGGCAGTGTTTCGTGATTTCAAGACACGCCGCAGTGTCCTGGATGTGGCGTTCTGTGAATAAGACTTGGCCTCGTGGGCGTCTAGGTTACGTCCGAAGAAAAGCATGAACAGATTCCCAGCGACCATGGGTGCGAGCGAGAGGTATCCCCAGTTCTCTGAGAAGTGAGCTGGAATAATCCAGAAAGAAGAAACTAAATAAGCACTGTATGTCTTCCAATAGAAAGAGCAGGGTTGAAAATAGACTAGGTCTAAATGGAATAAAAATAGATGCCACGGAGGGTGGAGGGGGAAACCAGGGAAAAATAGAAATCAATGAGGCACTCACGCAGACCAAACCACTCGATGCATACTTGAGGGAAAAGAGAAAAGGTACTGCCATAAGAAATCCCAAGTATTGAGCTTGCCAACCAGAGAGAGCCGATTTCATCTGTATGTGCTGCGGTAACTTGAGAAAGAAAAATGCCAATGGAGACCAAGACGATGCAATAAGAGCGTGGGAGCTGGAAGGTGTTCTTGGCAGCATCGGAAATTATGCCTAGAGACAAAAATCGATAACGGAGATTAGTATATTCGTTAAGGCCAAAATCGCAGAGGGCAGGACGTAAATGGAAGGTGAAGGACACTCCGTGGCAAATGATAGAGAAGTATCCGAGGCAAACAAGCTCACCGATGAGTATACGACCAGAAAAGCTCATAATACTGATGGTTGATACTTGTGTTGCCTGCCACTTCGCCGCTTCTACTTCGTCGTAGTGGGAATTATTCTTTGCATAGAGAGTTTGTGACATTGCGCCAACATTATTGATATCTGCCATGGAAGAAGCCCCCAGTGAGAAGGAGAAAGAGGCGGTAGACGCGCATCAATGAGTGATATGTTCTTTAAGAAGACTGTGCTCACACATTAAACCAGTTCCAGCAACTAAATGCGTCCAAGAAGCACAAAGGACAATAATCGTTACAGGGACTGTTCCGAGTAGAGAGAACGGAGACTCACGGAGGGAAAGTAAGATGAAAAGAAGCCAAAAATCGCCACTCTTCCATAGTTCAGCTCCAAAAATATTGGGGACGCTATCGTCCACTTGCCCATGAGGCGAGCGTGCAAGGACAGATGCCGAACTAGAAATGCTCAAACTTCTACTACGTGGGTCGCCGTGGAGGTGTTCGCGGGACAGGGCCTCCGATTCGTCCAGTTCCACATCCGAGTCCTCCCGATCCAATAGTCGTACACGGGAATCATCCATCAAAGCAGAGGTGCTCGTCACCGCCTCAACGCTTCCTCCAATCGTTGGTTCTTCTGACGGAGGTAAAGGTATGTGCCGCACTAGGAAGAACCCCACGAGCATGGGTGCAGACGTGCCAAGGGCTAACAACTGGAGGAAAGCGGAAGTGTTGCCGGCGTACATGATGTGTGCAATTGTTGAAAAAATAAATGCGGATAGTCCAAATCCACTGATGACCAAACCCGTTGCTGTAGCGCGCTGCGTTTTAGCATTTACCATCAGAAATATTCCAAGGGAGATGGTGATTGGCACGCACTGCCCTGTCTGGGAACGATCTCGCTGTTGAGTTGACTGAACTTGTCAATCCACCATTTCCTCCGGCTCCAGTCATGAAATTGCATAGGACCACCAATGCGAATGTAAACGTCGAAATCGTCATGGCACCTTGTGGGACACCAGCATCGAAGGCATACTTGATGCCAGAATATCCCGTGAGGAGCAATACGAATGCTCCAGTCAGTGGGATACGCGGACCCCTCGTGTCAACAATCCGCCCCCATATTGGACCAAATGTATACACGCCAACTAATGAAGCTATTAGAAACCTAGATCCGAGAATTGAATTGGAGAGGAGCTACGGACCATTACCAGCGAGGCCAACAATGTTCACTTGCGTATGAGTGATGCGCAGCTGAGAACCCAGCTGAGGCGCCCAAGCTAGGTTTCAAAAGGGCATTAGAGTTGGATCTTTTGGTTCGGGAGAGGAGATGGTGCCGATTCTCGGCTTAGCTCGGATATCACAGAGTTGACTTCCCCACCTGAATATACCTAAAATCCAGTAATTTAGGCTACAAGTCGCCTGAGGAACATAAAGGATTCTCTCATACGTAGTTTGTTCCAGAGCTGAGCGATACAAAGAGCGAGGCGACAAGTGTTATGATCCTTGGCCCGCTAAGAATCGCTGGTATGATTCTGGTCATCCTGGAACTCCGGAGTCCAACGACAAAGGGTGGACCTGGTGGATGTGTGAGAGGGAAAAGAGTACTGGAGGTGGTGAGCTGGCTGACAGGGCGACTGAGCCCGTCGTTTCAGTACCATACGGCATCATAGAAACCCTTCCGGTAAGTATTCGCACGATTTGTTGGCTTTCGGCCGACATGCCAAAACTCGGCCATCAACAGGCTACAAAACAGCTAAAGCACCAGGAGAGAGAAGTAGAGATTGGGGAAAAGATTATGCGTGTTTGGGACGAGCGGATATGAGGAGTGCTGATGTAGTGCCAGTGATAGATCACGAGAAGGATGCACTGGCAAAGTTGGCCGATTTCCCGAGTTAAGGCAGGTGATTTCAGACATTCTTATCTGTCGTCAAACATGGATTGATATGACCTTAGTACACATTAAAGTCCAATTATGATAGCAAGTGTCCCATGTAAAGTCCATGAACCATGAAAACATAAGTCAATGAAAAGAGGCAAATAAAAAGACGAGGAAAAATAAGAGTCCATCCCAAGCAAAAAATTATCCCAATCCCAAAAATGAATAAACGTGTTCTACCTGCAGCCCCTTCAAAGTAACATCTGACTGACATAAAACTGCCTGGCCGACTTCAACAACCTCCCTTCAACGTCGACCCATGCCTGTTCCACCTCCCTCTTTCTCTTTTCCCTTTCCGCTTTATCAATCGTCTTAACAGTAAGGTCGAAACTGGCAGATATAGGCCGATGGTCAGAGACGTTCACTTCGTATCGCCGATACTCCGTCTGCGCTACTCTCGAAACCTCTCTTGATCGCCACAGAATCCGATCACACCATGCAGGGGCTCGATGTTTCTCTGACGTGTCATATTCATTGGATCTGCGATCATATTTGTATGTCGGAGGGAACGTAAGCGGTCCTTCAGAGAATCCTCGTAGACGACACCCGCGATTGTACTTGACTTCTCGCAAGAGTTGGTCGTGTTGATAAAGTGAAGAAAGATCATTTGCGCGCACAGCGGCAATGATGGCGTCTCGTCGATGATCGATGCGATAATTAAGATCCCCATGAAACTGGATCAAAGGAGTCATATGTCAACCTTCTGAAAACCTAGTATGGAATCCAAGGTATACTCACGAAGACAAGTTCGTGGTCCAGTACCATAGTACCGTCTCCCCCACCAACGTACGCCAACGAGTGGTCACCAGCCGGAAATACCGTCTTCTCCTCTAGAATACCAGCCGCATCCGCATTCCTCCTCCGGATTGCATTCTGACCCGCCGCCAGATGACAATTGATGATGCAAACTGACGAATCACCAATTACGAACCGCGCCACAATCGCCCCCTGAATCACAATCAGAATCAACGATGAACTTGAGTGCACTGTAGAATAGGAGAGCCTCACCTTATTACCGTACCGCCCACCCATACCCCTCTTGATCGTCGTCACAGCCACATCATCCAAGCTTGCGCGCTGAGATGCCTTCACAAAGATACAAGTGAACAATCCAACGAGATTCTCCGTATGCACACACACATACGGACAACCTGGGGACATAGTAGCCCTCACAGCCGCTGTCAGGCGATCGTGCCACCGCTTATACGCCCCCGTAACCCTATCACTCAACCCATTATCCTCTGCTTTCTTCTTCCCACCCAACAACACATTCTTAGCTGTCATCTTTCGACTTTCAAGATCAATAACTTCCTGAAAACCGAAAGTGATGATGTCGGGTGAGTCTACGCTCGTAAGAGCTTCCTTGAGGAACTCGTAGTTCACGGGATCGGAGGTGAGTGAATCAGGTCGGGCAGAGTCACAGTTCCAGGACACGAGAAGCATTGAGAGGTTATGGAATGAGCTGGAGTCTTGTTCGCTCTTGTAAAGCTCGTTATCTGAGTATCCATAACTATCAGAATAGAGCTGACACCCAGGATTAAGAGAACTCACCTATCCAGTTAGCACTCAGTAAACCATCCCACAACCTCAAAGTTTCATCCCTTCCAACACTTACAACACACAACTTCCCATTCTTCTCAACCGCGTTGTAATTAACGCTCAACTTCAACACAGGCAACTTCGGATGTGCATCCCAGCTATTCGTGACCACCCAGGGCTTCTGGGACACATCATACGCCGAAATCATACCGCTCCGGGCACCGGCCCATAATCTATCATTCACGCCCTCAACGCAAAGTACATCCGACGTTGCCACTCTCACAACTTCAACACACTTCGGATACCCATCATCCGTACGTAACGACCATATTGAGATATATCCTTCCTCATGCCCGACGTAGACGAAATCTTGTTGGCTGGGTATAATTGTCGCGGAAGTGACTGAGCCGACGTGTTCCGTGGGTAAAAGTGATCGTCCAGTTGCTGCAGCTGGATTGAAGATGTCGTAAACACGAATGATTGGACATCGCTGATGCCCGTGCGAATGTTGTTCTGTTCTTGTAGCAGTCCAGAGCTTCCCATCTAGGAGTTTCACGAATTCTTGTTTCTCGGTAGTCCGTACTACGCGAGGTTGGGTATATTGAAGGGAGATATCTTCACCGTTCTCATCAGGAGAAAATATCAATGTTTTGCCACCCTCGTCTAAGGTGACCATCGATCGCCCATAGCGAAATATGTTTGTAACGGGATGCGGGTGCGCGACATGTTTGGTAGCAATCACATATCCCGTTCGGATGTCAATCTCGAATAAATGTCCCTCCTTCAAACCAATCCACAGTAAAGCTCCTCGGTCGACCTTAACGGCAGTGGGTCGGAACTCCATACACGTCACCTTCGCGTCTCTCACCCCCAAGTCCTTCGTATCCAACGTCAGAATTGGACTGTCAGCCAGGCTTAAATCATATATCTTGATTTTTTCGCCATGTCCAACAACCACATTTGACCCAGAGACCACGAATGTACCAGAATGTGGGTGCACATGAATCTTCGGTTCAGCCCTCCCCTCACCCCGAAAACTGAGTACAGGGGGTCTCCTTGACGAAGAAGTGGTATCCGGCATACTGTCTGCAGCATTCGCCTTGGGATCATCCTCTTCCCCCGAGTCATCTTCCGATTCTGGGGATGGAGGTCGACGAGGTGGCGGAAGCTTATCACCAAGAGCTATCGTTCGCGTAGGTGGCGGGGGAAGCTTATTCGCACCAATAGGTCTTCGCTCTGGTGGACTTGTAGTTGCAGTAGTGCGATCCGGTAATCTAGGCGAAGTCACAGCAGGCAGTTCCTCAACGTGAGCAACGGTTCCTGTCCCACGGCGCGTAGGTAGAGGGGGCGGCTGAGTTTGAGAATGATGAGGGAGTTTAGGCGAAGGAGTGCCTGAATCGCCGATGGGAGAATTTGGCGATACAGTGCTGCGATGACGAGGTGGCGGTGGCATAGTTGCACGAGATGGTTTTATTGGAGGGGCGAGCTGGCCATAATCGGGCTCCGGAGATGCCTGAATTACGTCTATGAGTGTGGCAACTGCAGGTGTGGCGTCAGGGGGAGAACGCCTGAGGGGAATAGAAGGAGGGATAGGAGAAGGAATAAAATTTTCTTTGTCAGGATTTGGAGATGCGGAATCCGGACTACGGATGAGGGAACCATTGGAAAAAGTGGGTTGAGGGGAATCCGCTTGTTTAGGAGGGCGCGGAGGTATCGCAGGTTTGGTCGAAGACTTGGATGTGTTTTGGCGGGTAATGAGGGAGCTTGGGGGGGTAGGAGAAGTCCTGGTTTGCGGTCAGTCGTGGAAGGAATTGGAGTAGCTTCCTACTCACAAACGCGATTTAGTGGATGCCACTCCGTTGTCCTGCTCCACCGAAAGGAGGGGACTTTTTGATCGAGATACCGGCGGAGGTGGGGGAGGTCGGTGGTGCTGCAAGGGTGACACCGGGCGTGAAGACGTAGGAGAAGAAGGTTCCGTGCTATTTGGAGATGGACTAAGAAGGTTGTACTCCCCATTTCGTGAAGGGCGGGGTGGCAATATGGGTTTTGGTGACTCCATTGGAAGGGAACCTGTCCCAGCTCCATGCGAGACGCCATTTCTTGAAGGTGAGTCACTTTCGAAATTTGGAGAGTGAGAAGCTGGACAAGTAGAACAAGAACTGACCTACAATTTCGACTTTAAGGCTGCGACCCCTTGCAGAACCTCTTCTTCTGACTTTTCATTCACGATATTCACCTGGGGAGAGCTCGAAGGTGATGGCGATCGCGAAGGTCGAGGCGATGCAGGTGATTTCGCAATGCGAGGAGGAGGGGGAGGAGGGGGTCGTTTGGCGGAGACTTTGAGATCGGAAGATGACGAAGACGTCCGTATATGAGCCTGGGGTGAAAATACGTCCACCTGGGATCCAGAAGATTGTCTTGGTCTTGCGCTCGCTGGCCCTAGCAGTTGAGCTGACCCATTCGTGCTATTCGGATTACTCGATGGCCGTCGTACTTGGCTCGAAGTGTCGACCGCAAGCTGCTCAAACTTGGAGCGTAGGCTCTTGACCGCCTGCAGGGATTCTCCATCGATATCCTGGGAGTTCATAGTCGGCCTGAACGACCCGCAAGGCGGAAAAGAGGGTCTGCAGGGGCTTCAGGACGAAATCCAGACCGGAATGATGTAGCCGAGAGTCAGCCTGCAGTGGAATTCAGGGATATCTTTGCCACTGGACCCTGTACAATATCTGGTCGTCAGATATCGCTTCATAACACTTTACAAACACAGAACACTTGCCTTGATAACTCGTATGACTTGGGTAATATTCAGCCACCAGCGCCAAGAATATATCAAAGATGTGGAATATTATGATTGTGTTTGTTTGGCGCAACTCCCGTCGGCAAGTAACAACAAACTCATTCGGCCCAACCATTGAGATATGTAACATTTATATGTCTCTCAAGGCTCCCATCCCTCGTCTCGATTCTCTGCTGCAGCGACATCTCGATAGAACCTAACCCGATTGTTACTATGCCAAGTTTCGCGGACTATTGGCAAATATGTGCCATCATAGAGGCTGTTGAAGAGCACTCAAGGAATCTAGCATAGCCTTAGATACGGCCATGAATAACTCGCCACTCATGTTTACAGCTTGACGCCTTCAATACGGCATGATGCCTCGCTTCATTAGAGCTATTCTGCCATTTTTACGTGGGTTCATAACTGAAGCTGTTCTAAACGTAGACACCGTCAGCCTTCAGGTATATGAAGGTTCCAATCCCGGCCCAGTGTCCTCTCAAGGCACACTCAAACGAACCAGAACAGCATAGGGTTCATTTGCTGTTGCTCGGCCAATCATACCAATCAAATGATTCTTCACAACAGGACGGGATGTGCTCTTCATCAGCAAGGGGCTAAGTGTTGCACACCATCCCAGATCACGATCGTAGACTCGGAATAGACTGGCAGCAGCAAGTTCATGTAAATACCGCTACGGTTCGTATATTCGACTTCGTCTAAATTCCTTTCCACGGCCATAAACCATAAATACTGTTACATAAAAGCCAATAGATACTAGAGGATCAAATCTACCCAGAAAGCTATCACAAACTCAGAGTGCAACTCCACAATATACATTCTAGCTTGTTTACACGGACTCAAAATTCAAACTTCGCTAATAGGAATACCTATGTCAGACATACGAAGACCATACACAAATTTGCCCGAATGATATGAGAACCAATACTTCTACCAGTGAGCACTCGGTGCATGATGAACGCTGACAGGGAGTACAACCATAGAACTCCTCGTTGCCGCCAATGCATCAATCCCCGAAAATGATGATTGTTGGCTCAACTCCGCAGGTTTAGGCAGAACATCCCCGATGAATCGTACGTCAGACCCTGTACGTGGCCCCGCTGATCCAGATGAGTGAACAGTGGGATGGAGGTTTTTAAGATTGCGGAAAACACGACAAGCCATCGATGTAGCCACTACGTGGTTAGTGAACGTGAGCATCGGGCGGTACATAACCGGGACACCGGGAAGATATAGGAGGATCCCTGCAGGGATTGTCAATACAAATACGATCCTATCAAGTTAATCTTTTTTCAGCCGGGTCTTGCTTCCGAAATGGAGGTGATGACGCACATATAATAGTGTTGGCAGCCTCTCAAAAGAGCTCGAGAGATAGGGGGAAGATTTGCTTTGATAAATGTCTTCCAGCTGGCGCAGTCAAACAATCTGACTTCGGCATAGCTGAATATTAACTTGTAGGATATCCCAAGGAAGACCGATGCATCAAAGGCGGCAGGGAGGAACTCCGAAACTGATGAGAAGCTATGGATCTGGTTAAACGTGCAGTAGCCAGTTCCCGGGATGTGCATCGCTTTAATGCCGAGAGGACCAAGAATTGTGACCACAGATGCTCCAAACCACAGGAAGCTGAAAAACCAACAAATTTTGCGGTGATTGGAGAAAACTGCGTGACATCGTCGAAGGAAAAGAAAGGATGTTGTGCACAAAGTCGATACACAGAAAAATCCCATGGCTATCTCCATTGAGTTGCAGTCAGCAACTGGGTGAACTAGAAACAATGGAGTCAGGACTAAGTACTCTCGTAGAACTTAAACCTTCGAGGGACAGACTTAGAGGGAAAACGAGGAGCATCATATATACGATTGCAAGCAGCCTTTATCCCGGATTTAGCCTTAGTATTTATGAAGAACAAATGATATATTTACCTAGTGCTAATGAAGCATATCATGGTGGCGCCGATAGGATTGGACAGGATAATCTTGATGTCCTCCGGGATATAAATCAAAACATCCCAAATAGCAACCTGGTCAATCCAATCAGTCGCCGAGCGCATCAAATACGTAAAGCAATACAAAACGTACACCGAGGAAAGCCAGGTAGACATCTCTTGTGATCTCAAACTGACTTGCTAGGTCCGGGGTCAAGTGGTTGAGGTAGACGTCAGGATTGGGCAGAGTGGAATTGGCCATGACGATGAAAGATAATTCAGCAGTCTCATTGGCTTTTTAACTGAAAAACAGTGTAATGGGGGAGCAATTTTCCTACGACCACCGGCATTTCGATGTGAGGACCAAATCAGCTTTCTGTTGATCATACTTGCACAACAGAAAGATTATCTACATCATGATGTGATAGGTGCCATGTACTAATTTTTCATCGCCGACACCAAGAAGCTAGTAGATTTAGGCAGGAGCCTAACACTGGGCATCATGGTGAATGGAAGCTCCAGCTTCTTCAGAGTTGTCAAAGTGGTAAAGCTGGAGGTTGGAGCTGTAGCTCGATCAATCAGCGAAGCGAGCGAGCGTTGTGATCGCGTTTAATTGAATCAATTGATACTGTCACGCCGGGAATTCTGCGGCTTTGTGAATCGTGATGCATTGATGCATGATGACGGGAATCAATGGGTGAAAGATAGAAAATCTAAGCTAGAGCCTCCGAGTTCGTGGTAGCGTCACACTCCAAAATTCGAGATCGTTTTGGCAGTGTAATATTTGTTCGCGGAACAAACAAGGAATAAACGCACTGGAGTCAGTTGAGAGGTAAACTTTACTTCCCAGACTCTTACAAGGTACATCTCGAGAATGTAGGGTCTCAAGGCGAACAGGGCATCGAGACCGGACCGTGTGTTCTACTGTTATGAAGAAAACCTAGACAACAAGCTGATAATCTAGTTCAGATGGCATGTTCCTCAAATCATTCATAGATAGAGGTCGGCATGAGCCCAGGAACTTCAGGCAACACCTTTGATCACGCCGGCCGCTGAAAGAAGTTTCGTGAGCATCAATAAGCCAGCAATAGGAACTGTTAGATTCTTGACCTCGTAATGCCGTATACAATAGCTATGAGAGAAATCATCAGTGCTAGTAGATCAGGCTTTGTTCGGGTGGTTCTCACATTCAGTATAGAGCCAACATGAAGTGGAGCAACAGATAGACCAGCCGCAGCGCAGGGATTCTTCGTTTCATACTAAACGCTGCGAAGACATGAGGCGTTTTCCGCCGAAGCCAACATCTTCCGATCTAGTCATTCTTCATGTCGTCTCCTTTCATGAGCATAGATGCGGACCCAATAATATGTAAAGCATTTAGACGAGATGAAATTGTTCAATGAAAAGGAGGGATAGTCTCAAGGTTAATTGAGCTGACATACAAGCTTCTGAATAGATCTATTCAGATGGGCGTACCACGCGGATGCCCATTGAGCAAGGATCGCAGAGGATGCTTCTGCCGAAGCATAGCAAGAGCTTGCACTAGCCAGTTTGGAAGAGATTCAGAGTTGGGATCCAATAGTCGCGGAACAAGCCGCTTTCGAAGGTTGAAGTAGGCGCCGGATGCAGAGTATACGCCTGAATAAAGGAACTGCGCTGAGTCACTGGTTCGCTATCTAAATCGACTAACACCGTCTCTATTTCACTAGCAGGGCTAACAAGAGGTCGTATGCTGTCGAATTTGACTACAGTGAAATCCGTTGTTGGATCCTCTCCCAGAGGATGATATGGCCTATGATGTCATGCGCTCAGTGTTCGACTGTATCTCGTATCAATGTCCCTAACCGACACTTCTCCCTGCATCAACTGGCTCGTCTCAATAATCAAGTCGGCTGAATACAAAAGTCGGTCATTAAAGGTAATTCAAGTACACACTATCAGCAAACAAAACGTACCATAAGAGAAATCAACGCTCGAACGATGTTCATACCCCAGTCGCCAGAAACGGCCCAAGGTCCCTCAGGATCCACCAAGATGCGTAGCCTTCGACCCAAGACCTGGACGAAGGACGGCTTCGCCGCAGTGGTCTCATACAGGATTTGATTTTGATGCCACCAAATGTCGTCGCGCACGCATGAGACAGCGTAAGACCTGTCGGAAGCCAGACAAGTGCTCAGATCCCCACGTCGAAGAACTTAAAGTCAGCTACGTAGAACTACGCAGTGGCCCCGAGCAGGACTTAGCCTCCACACGTTGTCCTTAAGCCGGGGAGCTTCAGGTGCGAGGGATTGGAGAACATTTTGGAAGGCTTTGGGTGGGGATAGTAGATATAACGAAGTCGGAAATCCAAGTCATTCCCATGGATGAAAGGTAGTTGAAAGGCGAGCTAGACTTGGAGTGAGATAGTAAAAAATATGCTATTGCCAAGAGACTGTGTTGTACTCACTACTGTCTGGGATCACCAAGCCAATAAGGTAGAGAAACACAGGCTCATGAAATCTCATGTGTTATCGGTGGCTCTCCGTAAAGTTGGAAGCTCGTTTGAGTGAGCTTATTCAAACCCTTCTAAGCCGCCAGGGTGAAAGTCGTGAGCCAAGGATATCGAAGGGGCGACGAAATTGGAGACTACCTTTATCATGTTTCGCATAGATGCCTGACGTTGAAAGATCAAAATTTGATGATCTACAAGCAGGTGGATGAGAGGACTCGATGGGTAGACGAAGGTAAGGATTGACGAGGTAAACGAGGTAAATTGGTGGGGGGGTACGCTGACTCAGGTCAAAGTGCACTGAGCGCAAGTTTTCTTGGAGGTAGCCAGACTTCTGGGAGTAATGAGAAAAGATAAGTCTTTCTCAAGCCAAGTATTCAAGACCTGTCGGATGCCGATCAACACCACGCTCTACGGACTCGAAGTCTGGCATGAGAACTAGGTGGAGACAGATGTGTAGAAATACACAGCGGCACCGAGCAGGACTTGAATCTGTGTAATGATGAGCGCGGAGACGTTGCAGAGGAAAGCGAGGCTGGCAAGTTGCAGGACTCGTTGTCACTTACCACGTGGAACCACGTGCTCAGAACGTCACACAAAATTGTAAGCCCGGGCCGGGAGCCGGGTTAATGAATCGTGATCATCCATCAATCAAAAATCGCACACGTGATTATGATGTCACGCGTTTCGTGCCTTGGTCGAGTTTCGAGAATCGAGGGCTTAGAAGCTAACTACGTTGACTCCAAGCCCAGCAGATGCTGGATGAATCTCAAGAGGCTCCTACCAGCCATTTCTATTATCACCCAGCTCCCGCAGCTACTGCTTCCATCATTATCATAACAGAAAATCCACCGATCTCTAACCCTCTTTGGAGTACAACCAGCCGTGCAGGGCTCCCAAGTTTTGTAGCAAAGGTCGAGGCCGTAGCCACCGTTACCTCAATTACTGGCTGGATTGTGAGTTAGCGGGATTGGCGAAGTATGTTGCCGTCTGGTATGTGGTTGATCCATAATTTCGGGCGAGGGGTACCAATGGCCTGAGGGTTATTGAGCCCCAATGTCTCGGCGATTGTGTGGTGCAACAAGCACTGGAGAAAGTGTAGCCTGTCGCCCCGAGCAAGCCCCTCAGGCGTTACTTTACGGACTTGTGGACTTGGCGAATTAAGTGATCGCCGGAACCACTAGTCATGGTGCTTTCATATTGTTGATTAGTCTGATTAATGTCATTCCTTCACACTTCTGCATTCAAGAGTACTGCAACATTGTTTTCTACCCCAATATATCTAATAGCAGTGGGAAGGCCATATTATTCAAGTCTAGTGGGACACTACAAGTACTTTGGCGCATCTATCTCCGGAGGTATTGATCAAAAAAATATCAATCGCGCAATGGAGCTTCAGCTTACTATTTAGCGCTGGCTCGCTGTGGTATGTGCATTTGTAGGTATAGTCACGATAGAGTTTGTGGTGGGCAGGATGCTAATCACTGGAAATGATGAATGACGTCTTGGAGATTCTGGTCGCACAGGCTTTGTCTGCGAAGGATCTCCGACTCCAAAGCGAAGATCGGAGAGCGCAGGGACACCGTCATGGGATGCTTGTACACTCAAATCGAGTAATTTCAGGTTACGGTAGACCCTGCATGCCATGGATGCGCCCAATACCTCAACAACGAGTTGGATCGCGACGATATAGGTGTCCGGAAAACTAGGGGTGTATAAAACTGCCCCATAGGCAATGGTTGCGATACATCCAATCCTAGTAAATTATGTATCTTGAGCCTAGGTTCGACAAATAAAAGTGTTTTGAAACTTACATATAATATTGTTGACCGCCGCGCAGGAGTTCTCGAGAAATGGGTGGTAAGCGTCCATTGAAAAAGGAACGCCAGGTGACACCATTAGATTCGATGTCGACGTGATTTGATATAACTTTGTAGGAGATGGCAATGAAAACCACAGCGTCGAAAAGAGCAGGTAAGAATCTTGCAGTTGCCAAATAACTCCGACCATGGAGGTCATACATGCTACAATACCCATCAACGTAACGAGAGCCAATGCTAATAGGCCCCAAAACTGCCACGCCATTGGCACCAAGCCAGAGAAAACCGAATATCCAAACAGCTTTGCGTTGTGCAGAGTACACTGCTTGTAGTCTGCGAAGGAAAAGGAATGAAGTGAAGATCATTCCGAGAAAACAGGCGGCCGCTGAGGCAATTTTCATCCCATCGCAATTTGGAACCGGGGTGGCTAAACATGGATTATTCCTAGTTAATTGATCGGAATACTAGAAGACGCACTTAGGACAATTGCGGAAAATAAAGTATAAGCTATCGCGAATAGCCTTTTGGGCGTGTCAGATTCAGTCGGATCCTAAACAACCTAGCTGTATAGTCACCTGGAGAAGACAAAGCAAAAGGTGACAATCCCGAGATTATTGTATACAAGCTTGATGTCTTCCGGAAGGTAAATCAACACGTCCCAGATACCGACCTAACCCAAATTGCCAATATATCAGCCGCATCATACTTGAGTTTAATAGACTGATGCTTACGCCTAATACTGCCACACAAACATTTGTGGCAATTTCAAATCGGCGTGCCTCGTCTGGAGGAAGGTGGTTGAGAAGTGTATCAGGGTTCGGTAAAGTAGAATTAGCCATGTTGGCTCCTTGATTACCCAAGAGCCTCCTTTTTATTATCCTTAAACTATGGTTATCTTTAGAAATATATTCTAAATTATTGAACTTGCCGACTCTTCGAAAGATCATCACGATTTGCAGATGAAGAAACCAACCGGGATGTCGAAGTAGATGGCAAAAAATCACCCCTGAGACAAATATGGAAGAAACAGAAAAGTGGCGGTCAAACCCCACTGCCACTACTGTTATGATGGTACTTGGCTTCCACAAGCTGCAGAGCGGCCGCCTGGGTGTCTCTAATTGCGGTCTCCATTGGATCATCGTCTTCACCCTGTTCCTGAGACTTGATTGGACTTGTCCTGCGGAGATCTGACCTTGCCTTGAACTTCGCATTCTTGTGATGTGGTATGTAGAACGCCTCGATTTGTTTCGAGTTAGTAATCTTTTTGATTAGACGCGATCATCTGATTTTTTCTGTTCACAGCATCGCTACACTGATATTTGAGAAAGGTAGCATATTCTCTCATGCAATAACACCCACATGATTTTCCCTCCAGGTGAGATCCGAGCGCTCCCACAGGATCGAAACCATCAGAACCGTATTCCCCTGTCATGTTCCAGCTAAGGCTTTTCTTGAATCCCAACAGATTGCTATTATCTTCTGCGCTGATGGTTCCGCGCTATTTGGAGATGGACCAAGAAGGTTGTACTCCCCATTTCGTGAAGGACGGGGTGACAATATGGGTTTTGGTGACTCCATTGGAAGGGAACCTGTCCCAGCTCCATTCGAGGGGCCATTTCTTGAAGGTGAGTTACTTTCGAAATTTGAAGAGTGAGAAGCTGGACAAGTAGAACAAGAACCGACCTACAATTTCAACTTTAAGGCTGCGACCCCTTGCAGAACCTCTTCTTCCGAGTTTTCGTTCACAATATTCACCTGGGGAGAGCTCAAAGGTGATGGCGATCGCGAAGGTCGAGGCGATGCAGGTGATTTCGCAGTGCGAGGAGGAGGGGGAGGAGGGGGTCGTTTGGCGGAGACTTTGAGATCGGAAGATGACGAAGACGTCCGTATGTGAGCCTGGGGTGAAAATACGTCCACCTGGGATCCAAAAGATTGTCTTGGTCTTGTGCTCGCTGGCCCTAGCAGTTGAGCTGATACTACTTGCTTGATCTAATATTCTCTTGTTTCCGAACCGAGATGGTTATATACAGCTATCGTTGAGCGACGGATCGTCTTAGATCTTATCTAACAGATCTGTCTGGTGGAGCAAAATCCCACCACACTAGCTAGGACCGCACCAAGTTTTAGCTGTCGCTGGTCAAAACAGCGCAGCATTGCACTCTCAAAAGACTCCTGAGCTTCGTGCATTAACTCATACTATACACACCAAAATATAAGATTACGGGACTCTTGGCCAAGCATTCGTCCGGCGCAAATGATGCTTTTGCTAAGTATATATTATAGCTTAAGGATGTGTTGGATATTTTTCTATTGGCCGATGTACTGAATCCGGTTGGCCTTCCCTCCCACACATCGCCATTTACAAATGAAGAATTGACGGGACAATCAACCGTGAAATACGTTCTGGCATTTTCTGTTCGTACATTCCGGGCATGTCAAAAGAAGATGAAGAACAGCTCGATTACTAGTGAACACGAGCTTGAAAATAAGTTGATAAGAAGCAACGGCAGCCGACCACCGTACACATTAATACCGGACTGGCAATCGGAACACATTAACTCGACTGAAAGCAACTATCATGCCACGAGTCCGATTGTGGGTCAAATCAGGTGGGCGATATCACAAATGTACTTCAACCTGAAGGGGAAATTTTTTCTATCAGTACACTTCTTATTTCTTGGAGCATCTGGAAATCGCCACCAGGGGTGTTCTGGCCATGCTGCCGACCCGAGTCATAGAGCCACATGGGTACAAATGCTGTTAACATTTTCCAACCCCGACAAAGGAGACTTACCGCTGATCGAATTGAATGTTTTCTTCTTTGGAACCCTTACAGACTACAGCTTCTGGAACTCCAACAGGGTTGACATCGCTTATAGTGCTATTAATGATATTGTCCCCCGAAATACAACAGTAGTGTTGATCAGCGGTAAAATGGGTAGCCGAACGTCGCCACCGTATTGAGCGGTGTGCGCGCAAATGACACCGCGGAAGCAAAGAAGTAGTGGGATGAGAGGTGTTACATGAGACTCGTATTCATAGAACCAAACGCATGTCCAAACGGAGAGGACCCCCAAACTCGGGAATGCCTCGTTCGATGGTCTTGCCTGATCTATGAGCCTCACGGAGACAGTTAGTATAGCTCTCTTTCCTCAATATTTCATTTGCCTTAGCGATCGCAGCCAAGGCCAAGGCCCGTCCACTCGGAGTAGAACCTGACTTTTGTTATTCCCCCTAGTCCAACCTCGCGGGTGAAGGCTACTCAATCCGGGTGGGAGTCGACCGCTGATGAACCAACCCGGCAAAATCACTCCAGACAGCCCTCTGAGTAGACGAGAGTGTTCATTGAGGACTCCTTTTTGAATCGGACAATGCGATGGAGGTATTTAGTAGCGGTAAGTCTATTAGCGTAGTCTGACTTGATTTTGTGCCAGGAAGGGGGGCAAGGTGAAATATGACACTGAGCCGCACGTCTGTCACGGTTATGTCACACTGATCAATTACCAGCGAGCAAATGACGCGACCTGGTCAATGAGCGATGAGAGCACCAAATGGCCTAAGGAAGTACAGATGTACAACCAAGAAAGCCAGGTAGACATTCCTTGTGGTCTCAAACTGATTTGCTAGGTCCAGGGTCAAGTGGTTGGGGTAAACGTCAGGATTGGGTAGAGTGTGCATGATGGCGGGAGTCAATGGATGAAGACGAAAAATCTAAACCAGAGCCTCCATATTCGAGATAACAGAGAAGAAAATTGCACGAGGGGAGAGGGGTGGGCTCTGATGCCGGATTGACCATTAAACGCATTCTCGCAGCTTTGAGATTTAAAGATAACTGAAGGTGGGCCTTGCGCTAAGGGACAAATCGCTTAATTAGAGAGTTGCGTTCTGACTTTGTGGTAGCTTTCCGGATATACTTGACACTCTCGTAGCTATTGGCCTTTGACCGTATTTATGATTTATGACTGGCGGGAATTAAGGCGAATGAGCGACTTGCCTAGCATCAAAGGAGTCAATCTCGTTATCAAACGGATGGGGTTTCCCTGGCTCTACCTGAACACCCTAACCCTCCCAAGCCTTGAAAAATCAAATTTCTTTCGCGAAACTTGATGACGTGCGTGGTTGTTCTAAAGAAAAGCTTTAGTTTGCGTCTGCCCTGAAAAGCCCACCCTACGGTCGAGATCATTGGATCTTTCCGTTATGTATTATGCACTGACCGTGACGGTTCTCTTGCGATCTTTCTCCAGCCTTTAGCCTTCTTTGACTTATCAATTGCCACTGTCATTAAAATCTATATTGCTACTCTCCACAAGGCTCGACATGGCCGCGACTTAATAGGCCTGAATAGGACATCTATGTTTGGTTTTAATTATGCAGGGCATACAGTGGCATTCGGGGATATAACGGAATTTGGTATCATTCAGACTTGAGGGCCCTATCCACGTGTATGGGATGAGAGCCCTATGTGTGTAATATGTGTTCCAAATTTCGGAGTTTCGGAATGCCAAAAGTGAGGAACGCACCTCCAAACTCTGGATTTCACGCCGAAGTTCCCCTAACGTAGGTATTCTTGGAACTTCCTTGCCTGACATGGCTCCAAATTCTAATAGCGACTAAAGACCGTATCGTACTACCTACTCACCAGACTCACGGTTGGGCTCTAATGTTGAAAATAGGTGCATTTATGGGCTAGTTGACTGGTTGATATTGAAAAGGAGTGCTAAGTGCCGTCATGTGTGCAGCCCACGATAAGTTTATGATACTTCCTGTTGGCCACTGAGTCGTACTAATCTCTCGTGCGAGTGCCTCGGAGTCCACTTGTCGCCGTAGATTAAACTAGAGGAGTGTGTGGTGGTCTAGCAGTTACACTAGTCCTAATTCGCAGTCAATGTTCGAACGATGGAGCCTCGAAAATGTTTCAAGGCGAGGATAAAAGGGAAGCAGAGTTGTAGACATTGTCCCCAGAGTCGTCCAACAATCGCCTCGTGTGAGTCAGCAAACCTTCTCTCGCTTGTATTCAACTGATTTGATACTTCCCTCTCGATAGATCATTACAAATATCAGAAGGTTTGCTATCAACTTGGCTATAGAATACAAACACTCACTGTGGTCGGCAGTTTCTCGAAACTATGAAGTTCATTGCTATCGCTACCTTTGTCGCCGCTGCGACCCAGCTCGTACTCGCGGACACTACAACTACCGACAATCAGGCTGGCAACCGGGGCCACGGCGGCCATGGCCGTGGTAATTGCGTCGACCTTTGCTACAGGAATTGGGAACCCTGCGCGGCTGGGTTGTACTCCAAGAGGGTTGGGGATTGCTGGACTTGCTGCTATGATAATGGTGGGAATGGCGGGAACTGGAACCACGGTGGCCACGGTGGTAAAGGCTGGTAGACCACTGCTTGGTTAGGTGCACGCACGTTGTACGCAACTGTATAGTAAAGTGTGAGAGCTAGTATTCGAGCATGGTTGTATCCGTGCCTGCCATGTGTTTGCAATACCATAGGCCTTTGATATCGAGTATGAAATATCGTCAACGAGTGGTTAAGCTCTACATGGGGCTTCTTGTGCGACGTCGACGACAGTAATTCCTTGAAATAAGAGATCACGGTGAAAGAACACTAGCGAGAGAGTGCGACTCGAGATGCAGCATGGAGTCCAGATCGAGGACCTGGATATACAAAAGATAGGTGCCAGGGATCTTGGTATATGACTTGGAGCGGGTATGTCCGCACACCAGGAATATGTTACGACCCCTTGCGCGAGGCATGCAAGTTGACACCTTAGCCTAGCTCTGAATTGAATTCGGCCGGGAACGATGCGTGTGACGTCATGTCCACGTGCATTGCCATCAATCAATCAACAACGAAACTCTTGAATTAGCTCTCATCTCGATTTTCCTGTCATTCGTCGCCAGACTCTGAAGCTCTAGCTCTTTTAGCTGGGACCACTCAGCTGTCATTGTCATCGTCCGTGGAATAGCCATCGAGAATAGACTGATTTCGTACTCGCATTCGTTTGTGGGGAGTTACGATGTCCTGTCCACTTACGAGCCCCACCGAAATTAGAACTGTGTCGAAATAATTGAGAATAGCAATGGTATCCTGCGGACCTGAACAATCGGGGCCATGTGAGTTCAGCATTCCCTCGGTACCCTTTACTCAAGTCGAAGGCTGAATAAAGTTCCTTAACACAATCAAATCTCCAAACTCATTGCAAGTACTAGCGCAGTGTCACGCCAAATAAATCTCGGTTTAGCGTCCAAGCGGTCAAAAGTCCCCTCGCGCCAAATCTCAATACAAGCGAAACCCGTTCATTAGACTCAGAGTTGCCTTTAGAGTCGGGGATAGGTGCCCCTAATGAGCCACTGCACAAGTGGATTGTGAAAGTGAGTGCTATGATTCTAACCAATGCCATACCTTTAGCTCAGGTTAAATTTATGTAGTTTCTTGTTGGTCGCTCGCTGATATTCTTGATCCATGTGAGAGGCCACCTCTCCCCGTTATCCCAGCTTCAAACTAAAAATGATTATTGCCGTGGCTAATGTAGTTGGGTGGTGGTTTCGCTATTCCCAATTTACGATCCATTTTCAAACGGTCGGTCATTGAGGGGGCAGTTGAGAGAATAAAAGAGAAGCAGAGTTGAGAGAGCCTCCTCAGACAGTTCATACAGTCGCCTCTTGTGAGTCATAAGCCGTCCTCACCCACTCAAATTCAACCATTGACTTCTGTCTTGAATAGATCACCACAAATTACAAGGTTCGCTTATCCCCCTAGCAGCTACCCAAACTATTAATAACATTCATTATCCGTAGTATCTCGAAACCATGAAGTTCATCGCTCTCGCTACCTTTGTCGCCGCTGCGACCCAACTTGTACTTGCGGATACTACCACCACCGACAATCAAGCTGGAAATTGGGGCAACGGCGGCTATGGCCATGGTAACTGTGTCGACCTTTGCTACGAGAATTGGGAGCCCTGCGCGGCTGGGTTATACTCCAAGAGGGTTGGGGATTGCTGGACTTGCTGCTATGATAATGATGGCAATGGCAACGGTGGAAACTGGGGTAACGGTGGAAATGACTGGTAGGAGCCTCTCGAGGTTCATCCGACGTTTGGGCTTGTCAATGAACGTTGTTCGAGTAATTTTTGCTCATACGCGTTGATGAGTCTCCGAAGAGCTTTCATTGTATCTCTGGCTGCATCCTTGTACCATCTTGTGATGTATAAACGTTTGACTTTGCTTTCCTAAGTCGAGCGAGCCCAGTACCATGCTCATTCAACAATACTTCTAGGCTCCCTCATCACCACCACTTACTAACAGGTCATCAGAACCGTATTTGGCTGCATGGTCAATCTGTGAGGCAGCAGTTCGTGTTACCCAATACCAATAAGCATAGAATCTTTGAAGTCCCAGCCTCAGGGAACGAGGCTCTGGCTGCTCAGTCCTCTTAGCGGGAACCCCAGCATTGACCTTGTGAAAATTGGGGATACACCTTCTCACTGTGGAACCACTAACCAAACTCTTTTCAGTCAATCATGAGGGCCAGCGAGCTCTTGCACATCAATCAGTGCAGAAGATCGTAGCAATGTGTTAGGATTCAAAAAAAGCCTTAACTGGAACATGACAGAGCAATACGGTTCTGATAGTTTCGATCCTGTGGGAGCGCTCGGATCCAAAGCCGGAAGAACTTAGTGGAGGGAAAATCATGTGGGTGTTATTGCATGAGAGAATATGCTACCTTTCTCAAATATCAGTGTAGCGATGCTGTGAACAAAAAAAAATCAGATGATCGCGTCTAATCAAAAAGATTACTAATTCGAAACAAATCGAGGTATTCTACATACCACATCACAAGAATACGAAGTTCAAGCCAAGGTTAGATCTCCGCAGGACAAGTCCAATCAAGTCTCAGGAACAGGGTGAAGACGATGATCCAATGGAGACCGCAATTAGAGACTCCCAGGCGACCGCTCTGCAGCTTGTGGGAGCCAAGTGCCATGTTTTGGATTCCTCGTAACAGTAGTGGAAGTGGGATTTGACCGCCACTTTTCTGTTTCTTCCATATTTGTCTCAGGGGTGATTTTTTTGCCATCCACTTCGACGTCCCGGTTGGTTTCTTCATCTGCAAAACCTGATGATCTTTCGAAGAGTCGGCAAGTTCAATAATTTAGAAGATATTTCTAAAGATAACCATAGTTCAAGGATAATAAAAAGGAGGCTCCTGGGTAATCAACGAGCCACCATGGCTAATTCTACTTTACCGAACCCTGATACACTTCTCAACCACCTTCCTCCAGACGAGGCACACCGATTTGAAATTGCCAAAAATGTTTGTGTGGCAGTATTAGGCGTAAGCATCAGTCTATTAAACTCAAGTATGATGCGGCTGATATATTGGCAATTTGGGTTAGATTGGTATCTGGGACGTGTTGATTTACCTTCCGGAAGACATCAAGCTTGTATACAATAATCTCGGGATTGTCACCTTTTGCTTTGTCTTCTCCAGGCGACTATACAGCTAGGTTGCTTAGGATCCGACTGAATCTGACACGCCCAAAAGGCTAGTCGCGATAGTTTATGTTTTATTTGCCGCAATTGTCCTAAGTGCGTCTTCTAGTGTTCCGATCAATAAATAGGAATAATCCATGTTTAGCCACCCCGGTTCCAAATTGCGATGGGATCAGAATTGCCACAGGGTCCGCCTGTTTTCTCGGAATGATCTTCACTTCATTCCTTTTCCTTCGCAGACTACAAGCAGTGTACTCTGCACAACGCAAAGCTGTTTGGATATTCGGTTTTCTCTGGCTTGGTGCCAATGGCGTGGCAGTTTTGGGGCCTATTGCCTTCGGCTCTCGCTACATTGATGGGTATTGCAACATGTATGACCTCCGTGGTCGGGGTTACGCGGCAACTGCGAGATTCTTACCTGCTCTTTTCGACGCTGTGGTTTTCATTGCCATCTCCTACAAAGTCATATCAAATCACGTCGACATCGAATCTAATGGTGTCACCTGGCGTTCCTTTTTCAATGGACGCTTACCACCCATTTCTCGAGAACTCCTGCGCGGCGGTCAACAATATTATATGTAAGTTTCAAACCACTTTGTTTATCGCATCTAGGCTCAGGATACACCATTACTAGGATTGGATGCGCCGCAACCATTGCTTATGGGGCATTTTTATACACCCCTAGTTTTCCGGGCATCTATATCCCTATGATCCAAGTCGTTGTTGAGGTATTGGACGCATCCATGGCATGCAGGGTCTACCGTAACCTGAAATTGCTCGATTTGAGTGTCCAAGCATTCCATGACGGTGTCCCTGCGATCTCCGACCTTCGCTTTGGAGTCGGAGATCCTTCACAGACAAAGCCTGTGCGATCAGAATCTCCAAGACGGCATTCATCATTTCCAGTGATTAGCTTTATGCCCACCACAAACTCTATAGTGACTATTCCTGCAAATGCACACGTTACAGCGAATCAGTGCTAATTTGTAAGTTGAAGCTCTGCTGCACGGTTGATATTTTTGTTGATCAACACCTTTACTAGAAACAGATGCGCCAGAGTACTTATAGTGTCCCATTGGATCTGAATAATATGGCTTTCCAACTTTTATTAGATATATTAGGATGGAAGACAATCTTTCGGAACTTTTGATTACAGAAGCATGAAGGGATGACAAAAAAAACAGTATGAAAGTACCATGACTAGTGGTATCCGGCGATAACTTGATTCGCCAACTCCACAAGTCCGTAGAGTAATGCCTGAGGGGCTTGCTCGGGGCGACAGGTGAGATACAATACGCGGATGTTGTGAGCACGTGGATATTCGTGACAAGTGACAACGAGTCCTGCAACTTGCCAGCGACTCGCTTTCCTCTACAACGTCTCCACGCTCATCATTACACAGATTCAAGTCCTGCTCGGTGCCGCTGTGTATTTCTACACATCTGTCTCCATCTATTTCTCATACCAGACTTTGAGTCGGTAGAGCGTGGTGTTGATTGGCATCCGACAGGTCTTGAATGCTTGGCTCGAGAACGATTTATCTTTTCTCCTCATCACTCCCAGGACTCAGAAGTCTGGCTACTTTCAAGAAAACTTGCGCCATGACATTCAGTGCACTTTCTCCTGAGTCAGCGTACTTCCCCACCAATTTACCTCGTTTATCTCATCAATCCTTACCTTTGTCTACCCACTGAGTCCTCTCATCCACCTGGTTGCAGATCATCAAAATTTGATCTTTCAATGACAGGCATCTATGCGAAACATGATAAAGGTAGTCTCCGATTTTGTCGCCCCTTCGATATCCTTGGCTCATGGCTTCCACCCTGGCGGCTTAGAAGGGTTTGAATAGGCTCACTCAAACGAGCGTCCAACTTTACGGAGAGCCACCGATAACACGTAGGATTTCATGAGCCTGTGTTTCTCTGCCTTCTTGGGTTGTTGATCCCAGACAGTAGTGAGTACAACACAGTCTCTTGGCAATACAATCTTTTTTACTATCTCACTCCAAGTCTAGCTCGCCTTTCGACCGCCTTCCAACCATGGGAATGACTTGGATTTCCGACTTCGTTGTATCTACTATCGACCCAAAGCCTTCCAAAAAGTTCTCCATTCCCCATACCTGAAGCTCCCCGGCTTAAGGACAGAGCTGGAGGTTAAGTCCTGCTCGGGGCCACTGCGTAGTTCTACGTGGGGATCTAAGCACTTGTCTGGCTTCCGACAGGTCTTATACTGTTTCACGCTTGCGCGACGATATTTGGTGGCATCAAAGTCAAATCCCGTTTGAGACTATTGCTATATTTGTGTTGACGATCCCTGCAGGGATCCTACTGTATCTTCCCAGTGTCCCAGTTATTTACCGCCCGATGCTCACATTCATGAACCACATAGTGGCCGCATCGATGGCTTGTCATGTTTTCCGTAATCTCAAAAACCTCCACCCCGCTGTCCACTCATCTGGATCAGCGGGGCCACGTACAGGGTCTGACGTACGATTCGTCAGGGATGTTCTACCTAAACCTACGGAGTTGAGCCAACAATCATCGTTTTCGGGGATTGACGCATTTGCGACAACGGCGAGTTCCGTGGTTGTACTCAGTACAATCATAATATTCCACATCTTTGATATATTCTTGGCGCTGGTGGCTGAATATTACCCAAGTCATACGAGTTATCAAGGCAAGTGTTCTGTGCTTGTAAAGTGCTATGAAGCGATATCTGACGACCAGCTATTGTACAGGGTCCAGTGGCAAAGATATCCCCGAATTCCACGGCTGGCTGACTCTCGGTTACATCATTCCGGTCTGGATTTCGTCCTGAAGCCCCTGCAGACCCTCTTTTCCGCCTTGTGGGTCGTTCAGGCCGACTACGAACTCCCAGGATATCGACGGAGAATCTCTGCAGGTGGTCAAGAGCCTACGCTCCAAGTTTGAGCAGCTTGCAGTCGACACTTCGAGCCAAGTGCGACGACCATCGAGTAATCCGAATAGCACGAATGAGTCAGTGCACGAAGAGATAGATAGCATCGCCTAGTATTTTCGGACAGAAGCCTCTACTAAGGCGATGACACTAAGTCAGGGTTGATCGCTGGCAGCTTCTCTTGGATTCGCCACCGCTTCAGTATTGCTTTGTCTGAAAACAAGACTGCATGGGAGGAAACGTGTATTGACGGGTGGATGCCTTGATGAGGCTAGTTGGCTTAAATAGCATCAAGGTGGTAATTGTATTGCTAGCTCTCACCTCCATCTCACTTTCACCCACCTACTTCCTCTTGACTACTTTTGCTCTGAACAGCTCTGAGCCGGAGAAATCCACAACTAACCGTGCACGCTCGATCATAATGTTAGGCTCGGAGTCATCAAGCTCGTCAAGCAATGTGTCAGGCTTCACCTGTTTTCTCGCGTAGTGCCTTCGTCAACCATTTTCTATAGACAATCATCCGTACCAGTTACGCCTCCTCGCTCGTTGGACCCCGGCTTGACTTCTGTGGCGTCTGCGATTTCGTGAGTCCACGTGATGCTGAATTCAGCGTCATGTGATCGCTGACATAACATATAGTGATACACCGCGCAGCACGAAGGGAGACCTTGGAGCATTTGCCCAGCACAAAATCCGGTCAGAGATTGCTGAACAAATGGCTCCAGAACTCTTACGGTGTCCCATCAACGCGTTCTTTAGTCACTACTCCCCCTTCAACCCGGACAACGACCTCGTTGACAGCGCAGTGAGCGCCTTGAAGAAAAAGAATCATTTAACATCTACCGGAAATTGGCGCCCTGGCACTTTCGCCAGCATAACCGAGCCTCCTGCGAAGGCAACCTCTAAAAAGGCATCCGAAAAGACTCCAGATGCCAGTGAGCATGAATCCGAAGCTGTAGTGTTCGGCAAGCTCACCAAAATCATCAAGGATATGGTGCCCCAAGGTGGCAACAACGACGATCGCACCCGTCGGTTCTTCTACACCGACTGCGGAAACAAGGTGGTGGAGGGAGATATTAGTGGTGGTGGCTTCAAACCTGACGCCTTTGTGCTACGAAATGAATACACTGGTGGAAAAATCACGCTGTCGGATGCAGCCGTGGTTGCGGAATTCAAGAACAGTAACGATCCAGAAGTGACTCGTGATGTGAGTACTCGATGTAATGCTTCTTCAAACACTCATACGGTCGCCCAGAATCGCCTGAAGATCATCAGTGCAGCGAGTCACATCATGAATAATGACCCGTGCCGAATGTGGACATATGGGGTACGAAGCCAGTCCTACTTGTTGAAGCGAACTCAACTGATTCCCGGCAAGATTAGTATTGAAAAAGATATGATGTCGGTGTGGTACTTCTCGCGGTCGCATTCCATGAAGACCGATGGGTTTAACTGGATTGAGGTATTTGGCGCTTACCCCGTTGTGTTAGCACGCTCTCATAGACCGTTTACAGGATCCATGGACATTTGTCAAGGTCTTCGTCTCCTTTCTCTTCGCAAAGGAATTGGAGATTGGATTCGACCCTTCTGTCCGACGGGTCACCTACCGAACAAAAGAACGCTTCATCTACGAGATCAAGGCTGAGGGTGGAACGCGATACTATCGGACAATCAACCCGATCTTCAATCCACGAGTCGCATGCATCACCGGGAGGAAGACGCGAGTATGGGAGGCCGAGGAGGTTCGACTAATTGATGGGTCGCTCGCCAATGTTCAGGTCGTAGAGACGGGAAAGCGAGTGGCGCTCAAAGATGTCTGGCTTGATGAGGGTTCACAGACCGAACGGCAAATCCAAAAGGCCATCTTTGACAAGTTGAAACAAGTGCGGGACGAAGACTACGAGTGGGCAACCGAAGGCTACTTGCGACCGCTGATCAAGGAGGCCCTTACGGACTTCCCTCGCAACTTGCCCTTCATGCAAATCGAATGTGATGGATGGGGAAAAGAAACTCGGGAGCGCCATGCTGAAGCGGTAGCTGATCCGGCCATAATACCTGCTAAAAACCTCGAATCCTCAGCATCGCAATCCGCCATGCACACGAGGAAAAAATCTACAATGTCACGTCCCTCTGGCGCCAGCAATCGTCCGAATTCCGTTTCATCGAGGCCTCGATATGGGTTTCGTGATTATATTGTCAAGAAGCAATACCGCCTTGTTTACAGCAGTGTTGGCTATGCGCTTCACGACGCCAAAGACTTGTCAACGTCTTTTAAAGCAATTGAGGACGTGTTTATTGGTGCGTCGCGATTTCGCGTGTGGATAGGTGTTGCTGATGCCTTTTAACTCTAGCCTTAGTTCTTCTGTTCCTCGCTGGGTGGGTGCACCGGGATGTCAGCACCGGTAATATTATTATTGTAACAGTGCATGGTCGGACTCGAGGGCTGTTGAGCGACCTTGAGTATGCGAGGGAGTTCAACAGGACAGGAGAAAATGTTATCGACCCAAAAATGGTGTGTCTACTTTTGCCAAGTTTGACAGGCCGCTAATGCTGCCTCCCCTCAGGGGACCCCGTTTTTCATGCCGGTTGAGATACACCAAGGCTCAAAGCTGAAATTCGTGGCACAGGACCTTCCCGTGGACCTTGAAACACACCTACCTGGGAGTCCCACAGAATCTCTCAATTCCGTACTTGTCTCTCAGGATGGCCACACCAGCAAGCCAATTTTCTTCTTTCACCACGATCTCGAGTCTCTCACGTGGATCGGATTCTGGGTTGCGCTCGGCAAAGTTGAATATGGCGGGTCGAGTGAAGTTTTCTCCTGGCTTTTTACCAACGATTTGACCCCCGACGCATTTCGTATCAATTTCTTCAAAGGCCTACATCGAGAATATGTTTCAAACGCATTCCACCCAGATCTCCGTACAAAACTATTTCCCGGCTTGTTGGGTTCCGTCCATGTTATGCTTTACAAACTCTGCCACTCTCTACCGGATGCACCTGTGAAACAAGACTTCTATTCTCTCTATGGGAAGACTTCAAAATATTTTCACAAGCTAGCCACAGTCGCGGATGAGGTCAACGACAAGGTCAAGTTAAATCCTCCACCTCTTGACCCCTTGTCAGCTTCTCGAGAACAGCCGCTTGCCAATGACAACGACAAGGGTACATCCAATGGCCAAAAGAAGGGAACCAGGGGAAAGGGAAAGGCGGATGCCGTGCAAACCTCCGTGCGGTCACAGGAATTATCAACCTCAAGGAAGCGGAAGGGTTCTGAACCTCAACGCATGAGTATGAGACTGCGTAAGCGCCCGAATACCGATTGATACGCTCAATGCTTCTTTAGAATCCATATACCTTTTCATGTACCATATCCTTACTTCACTGAAACCTATATCAGATTTCTTTGGGCATACATGTTGTTATATTTCCCGGTTTCGAGATAATCTCCGGGTTGTCAAACTTGAAAGATTGAATTCATCAAGCGTGAATTTTTAGAGCAAGAGGTACAGGAAAACGAAGAGGGAGTGTAAGCCGCCCGATGGTTGGAGCGGATGCTGAGCAACCCTCATCACAGTCACAGCAATCTTCGACTCGGAGGAAGCGGAAGAACACCGAGCCCCAGCGTATGAGTATACGGCTGCAAAGGCGCAAAAACACCGATTGATCTACCCGCCATACCTTTAGAGTATGATCATATACCGTTAATGTATGATATCCTTATCACAATTAATCGACAAGTCCTGTTCTCAAAGTTCACACCAGAGAACTCCCGAGCCGACACAGCACCTGATTCAATGTTGGTCATCCTCATTAGAAGCCAAGCGTGGCCATTCGCGGTACAGGGACAACTCGCGGACAAACAGCAGGTACAGGATCGCAACACCGAGATCGACCGTGGGGGACCGAACTGCGATAACCGGCCACATACATGCATACGTACACGTCAAAAACTAGTGACGGCTTGGATGGAGGTTACAGATGTACCGTTAATTACTCGTTAGTGGCCTGACAGCAACCCATATCAACTAACTACTTCTCAAAATTTCCTGGTGCGGATTCAACAGCGCCGATTTCTCCTAAGTCCCAAACTTTGACGAATCCAAGACCAGCCGCTTTTCCAAGCTGAATAAAATCATCCAGTGTCCGCTCTTGGCTGTTACACAGGACCATCATTGCGGCACCAGTACGGTATTGGCGAATCCGTCCGATGCGGTAGTTAGGCAACAGAGGTGTTGGGCTTGTTTTAGGGTGCGCTCATTGTCGGGCACACGAACACCACCCTGCGTGATGTAGTCTTCTGTTTTGGGGCTCAGCCTTGTATCAATGGACTTCATCATGAAATCCGACTCACGAACGAGGACTCGACTTGTCGCCGCCATCGCTTTACGGACGTCACACGAAAGCTGATTACTTCTGCCAGTGAGCACTCGGTGCATGGTGCACGCTCACAGGGAGTACAATCATGGAGCTTGGTGCTATGCCAAAGTGTCAATCCCCGAGAATGACTCGGATGAGTGTTGGCTTGACCCCGTAGGTTTAGGCCAAACATCTCCACCAATATGTAGTATATCGGAACCTCCACGTGGCACCACTGATTCAGATGATTGAGTACCAGAATAAAGTTTTTGGAGATTACGGAAAACACGACAAGCCATCGATGCGGCCACTACGTGATTAGTGAACGTGAGCATCGGACGGTACATAACCGGGACACTGGGAAGATACAAGGGGATCCCTGCGGCAATTGTCAATATAAATACGATCCTATCAAGTTGATATTTGCTCAGCTGGGCCTTGCTTCCGATACGGAGGCGTCGGTGGCGACTCACATGTAGTACTGTTGACAGCCTCTTAAAAGAGCTCGAGAGATAGGAGGAAGATTTGCTTTGAAAAATGTCTTCCAGCTGGCACCGTCAAATATCCCAACTTCGGCATAACTGAATATCAACTTGTAGGAAATCCCAAGGAACACCAAAGCATCAAAGGCGGCAGGGAGGAAATCAGCAACTGCTGCGGAGCTGTTGACCTAATCGAATGTGCAGTAGCCAGTTCCTGGGATGTGCGTCGCTCTAATGCCAATAGGACCAAGAATTGTAACCATGGATGTTCCAAACCACAGAAAGCTGAAAAACCAACGAATTTTGCGATGATTGGAGAAAACTGCATGAAAGCGTCGAAGGAAAAGAAAGGATGTGGTGTATAAAGTTGATAAACAGAAAACTGCCATGGCTATCTTCATTGAAGTGCAGTCAGAAACAGGGTGGGCTAGAAAAACTGGTGTCAGGACGAAGTACTATCCTACAAATTAAACTTTTGAGAGACAGACTTAGAGAGAAAACGAGGAGGATCATATACACGATTGCAAGCAGTCTTCCTTGCGGTTTTAGTTCCAGTATTTATGACGAACAAACGACATATTTACCTAGTGCTAACGAAGCAAACCATGGTGGCACCAAATTGATTCGACAAAATAATATTAACGTCGTCCGGGATATAAATCAAAACATCCCAAATAGCGACCTGGTCAATTCGATGAGCTGGTGAGAGCACCAAACGGCCTAAGGTAGTAGAGACCTACAGCCAAGAAAACCAGGTAGACATTTCTTGTGGTCTCAAACTGATTTGCTAGGTCCAGGGTCAAGTGGTTGAGGTAAACGTCAGGATTGGGTAGAGTGGGATTGGCCATGACGATAAAGATAGTCCAGCGACCTCATCGGCTTTATAGCTGAAAAACGTGATGGAGTTGGCAAGGATCAAATCAGCATTCTCCTGTTACAGTGTGAACCACAGAATGATTATCCACATCACGATGCGATAAGTGCCATGTGCTGATACCCATCGCCGACATCAAGAGACTACTTAGTAAATGTAGGCAGGAGCCAAATACCATGGTGAGTGGAAGGCCCAGCCTCTTCAGAGTTGCTAAAGCGGTAAAGCTGGAAGCTGAAGCTCGGGTAGCTCGATCGATCAGCAAAACATTTGATCATGTTCAGTCGAGCTAGTCGGGGGTGTCGGTGCTAGGAGTTCCACAGCTTTGTGCGTCATGCATGATGGCGGGAATCAATGGATGAAAGACAACAAATCTAAACCGGAGCCTCCATATTCGAGATAACATAGAAGAAAATTGCAGGAGGGGAGAGGGGTGGGTCCTGATGCCGGATTGACCATTACACGCATTCTCGCAGCTTTTGATATTTAAAAATAACTCGGGGTGGGCCTTGCGCCAAGGGACAAATCACTGAATTAAACATCAAAGTAAGAATTCTCCAAGGTCATGTGTAAACAAAGCGACCATATCAAGAGCCATATCCATGGCCCTCACATTCGTCCACTCGCACGATTTCCCCATAAACTAGCGTCCGAAATCTGCTGGAGTATATCGCTGCCACACAGAATGGCCAGCCAAGACCTGTCGAAAGCCAGTCATACACCTATATTCCAGGCCAGAGTTTCTCCAGGTGCAGGACACAGGCGAAGTCAACCACATAGAATTACACAATGGCCCCGGACAGGACTTGACCTCAGCGCTAGCAGTTGTCGCATTAGACCTGTAAATTCACTCAGAAGTAAAACTCAGGCTCATCTAAGAATCAAGTCGACTGGGTACAAAAATCTGTCGTTAAATATAACTCAAATATAGACTATCAGCGAACAAAACGTACCATGAATGAAATCACCGCTTGATCTCATCGTGTTCGTGCTCTAGTCGCCAGAAATGGCCCAAAGGCATCTCGAGATTATGCCCAGTCTGCCGACACCAAGGACGACAGCCTTCGACCTAGGGCCTGGACAAATGACAGTCACGTTATAGTAGTCTCGAACAAGATATGACTTCGATGCCACCAAATGACATCGCTCATGCATGAGGTAGTGTAAGACCTGTCGGAAGCCGGGCAACGTTCAGATCCCACGTCGGGGTATTCCCGCAACGCAGAACCTAAAGTAGTCAACCGCGTAAAACTATGCAGTGGCCCCAAGCAGGACTTAGTCTCCGCAAGTAGTCCTTAAGTTGGGGGGCTTCAGGTGCGAGGGAGCGGAAGACGTTTGTGTTGGGCTTCGGGTGGGGTAGTAAATATATAGGGAGTCGGGAATCCGAGACATTGGAATGGGATAATAGGGGAGATATTTGGGAATTCCAAGAGGCTATGCTATACTTGCTACTGCTTATGATCACCGAACCATCAAGACGAGTGGACACGGGTCCATGACATCCTATGTGCTGGTTCTCTGTAGAATGGGAAGCTCGTTTGAGTGAGAGGGTTAAGCCCTGCTGAGATGTCAGAATAGAAGCCGTGAGCCAAGGATATTGAAGGGGCGACAAGATTGGGGACTACCTTTGCCATGCTGCGTATAACAACTGACATTGAGGGGGCGAAGTTGTGATGGTCTCCCAGTGAGCGGACCAGAAACTTATCAAGTAGACGAAGGTCAGACTTGATCGATTGATCGATGAGCTTGGTGGTGAAGTAAGCTGAGTCGGGCCAAAGTGTCGGAGGTGATAGCGTGAGAACACAACGCGTGAACCGAGAAGGATCTCTGCTGAACATACTGTATCATACACATGGAACCTTTTTCCCCCGGACTTCTACTCTCTCAGAATCATACAGAAATAGTTCACTGTGTTCCGCAAGTTCATACAGAACACCTCTATCAGAATCTTGTAATGCTTGGCGTTAACATACCCCCAGATAGTGCTTTACAAGATATGAAACCCGACGGTGAATCCGATGGAACTTACAGATCAATCGGATTCTAAGCCGTAGGCCCCCAGATAGGCTAGTTCTGGGTCTCTCACCATGCGCTTAAAGCAGCTGGGAACTCGCAGTCACTTCCAGATTCGTATTCTCAATACTGATTGGTCATTCTACTTCCCTATCCGCTGTCAGCTCCCACTTGAATTTTTGGATAGGTGTACAACGGTAATTGATCCTACCTCATCCACGTGTATCATTGAACATAAATACTCACTTCACTCTCGCAAAGGTTTGCACACCCTCTGTTACCATGGGTTGCACTCCAGCCAGTATCTCCTGCTTAGTCTCCCTTATTAGTAACGCCGCAAGCACACTCGAAACATATTATACGGCCAATTCCACCAAGCCCTACGTCCCTTCCCTCGACGACACTGAACCTCATCCTCTTGATAACGAGATCTATCCCCTTGATATCAGGCAAGCTGCTCAGACCTTAGAGGGAGCGTGTGCACAGCTTTGCGCAACCCTCGTACGGCCTAATCACACGATCCTTAATGTAAGTGTTCTTTGCTTCTGCATCACATGAAATATACTCATGCCGAACCTCAGAAGCATTTAGATGTGAGCCTATTACTTATCCCGGAAAACATAAGCTGACTTGCTATTGCAATAAAAGGTCTATCAAAATGCCTACCTCAGTGTTGTTCTGCGAGCTCAGATTGCCGACATTCTGTTGGATGAGCCTGCGGGGCTTCCTGTCTCCGAAATTAGTAAAAGGTGTAGTATCTCGGAGAAGAAATTGGCAAGAGTTCTCCGGACGTTGTGCTCACAGCATATTTTCCGCGAAGGTACATCTATTCAAGTAGTTGCTGTCGAACTCGTCGTCAACGACCTGATCAGTCTCGAAAGATACGTTTGCGAATAATCGTCTGAGCATGCTTCTCCTTGGCTCAGACCCTCTAACCAGCATGGGCTTGCACGTGTAAGTCGCTCATCACCCATAACTTATCACAGCATCAAATACACATATACTCAAGAAGTCCTGCTCTTCCCATAGCTCGGATGAGCCTACGAACAAGGCAGCAGCTCACCTAGCTGACACTCTGCTGGACCCGGAATGGGGACAATCCGACGCGCCAGAGCGAGCTCCATTCAATCGTGCTTTCGGAGTCCCGATTCCCATATGGCACTACTTTGAGGGGGTATGTATTGAGGTGCTTTTTTCATGTCGCCACTGATTTACATTCCGCCAGAACAATGATCCAAAGGCAGCCGAACAGGGCGCTCGGTTCGGGAAAGCTATGGTCGCTTGGAATGCCACATTGGATTCACATGCCATTATTACAGGTGTGCAAGCTTCAAGCGTGTACTTGGGATCCTCTTTAAGAAATGTTTTCACCAGCTTACCCTTGGGACAAACTTCGTGATGGAGCTGTTGTCAACGATGTTGGTGGAGGTCGGGGTAACATCTCTATGGAACTGTACAAACGTTACCCAAACCTCAACCTGAAGTTACAAGATCTTCCTGAACGAACGGAACAGACCCAAAGAGAATCTTGGCCCAAAGAATGTCCCCAAGTGATTGCGGATGGCAGGATTGAGTTCAAATCTGTGGATTTATTCGTCGAGTCGCCTATTGCAAATTGTGACATTTATCTAGTACGCCATACTCTCTCATTCGTTGTATCAAACTCAAGACTTGGGATTGTTTCAGCTGAAGAACGTCATGTTCGTCAACCAGCACAAACATTGTGCACCGTTTATTGCTGATTATGTATTCTAGTCACCTTATGCCAGACAAGGCTGCGACTACAGCACTCTCGAACGTCCGTAAAGTGATGTCGCCGACAAGTCGAGTCCTCGTTCGTGAGTCGGATTTCATGATCCTACATCTGAAGTCTATTGATACAAGCCCCAAAACAGAAGACTACATCATGCAGGGTGGTGTTCGTGTGCCCGACGACGGGCGCACCCTAAAACAAGCGCAACCGCCTCTGTTGCCTAATTATGGCGTCGGACGGATTCGCCAATATCGTACTGATGCTGCAATGATGGTTCTGTGTAACAGCCAAGAGCGGACACTGGATGATTTTATTCAGCTTGGAAAAGCGGTTGGCCTTGAATTCGTCAAAGTTTGGGACCTGGGAGAAATCGGCGCTGTTGAATTTGCACCGGGAAATTTTGAGAAGTAGCCAGTTGATATGGGTTGCTGTCAGACCACTAACAAGTAATTAACGGTACATCTGTAACTTCCATCCAAGCCGTTATTAGTTTCTGACGTGCACGTGCGCTCGCATGTGGCTGGTTATCGCAATTCGGTCTTCAGCGGTTGATCCCAATGCTTCAGTCCTGTACTTGCTATCCGTCCGCAAGTTTTCCCCGTACCACGAAGGGGCATACTTGGCTTCTAGTGAGGATCATCAGCGTTGAATCAGGTGCTGTGCCAGCTCGGGAGTTCTCGGTGTGGACCTTGAGAACAGGATTTGTCGATTCGTTGAGATAAGGATATCATACATTAAAGGTATATGTATATATTCTAAAGGAAAATGAGTATATCAATCAGTATTTGGGCGCTTACGCAGCCGCATACTCATACGTTGAGGCTCGGAATTCTTCCGCTTCCTCGAAGTCGAAGATTGCTGTGATTGCGATGAGGCTTTCTCAGTATCCACCTTTTCCTTTCCCTTGTTCCCCTTCTGTCCAATGGTTGTACCCCTGTCGTCGTCGTCCGGCGGCAGCTGCTCTTGGAGAGGTGGATGGAGGTCACGAGGTGGAGGAATAAATTTGACGTCATCGTTAAACTTGTCCGCATCTTGAGCTAGCGTTTGAAAGCAGCGAGAGACCCGGTTAAAAAGTGTTTCAAAGTCAGATTTGGTAGGGTTGTCATATTTGGGGGAAGAACAGAAGTTACAGAGCCAAACACGGATGACATTGAATGAGGAGAAGAATTTTTTACGAAGTTTTGGATGAAACGCATCTCGGACAACTTCTTGGTTTGCACCCTGGAAGAAAATGTAACGGAAAGGACCGGGGTTTGAATCATTGGTGAAAAGGAAAGAGAACACCTTGCCACTCGAGGCATGTTCTACGATCTTGCCCAATACGACCCATAACCCGATCCACATGAGAGACTCAAGGTCATGATGAAAAAAGAAAACTGCTTTCAGGTTCTTGGAAATCCCCCCGGATTCAACGCTCGAATCTTCCTCGTGATCCAGACTATCGAGGTCTTGAGGATCATCTTCAGCGAAGCGAAGCTTGTACCCTAGGTGGATCTCCACTGGCATAAAAAATGGAGTACCCTAAAAAATAGAGGTATGAAATTTACTTCAGTTAGCGGGAAGGACTCGACGTACAGTTTTGGGGTCTGAAGCCCCCTTGTTGATCCGACCGAACTCTCTCGCGTATTCTAGGTCACTCAATAGCCCTCGGACGTGGCCACCCACGTTTACCACAATGATATTCCCAGTGCTGACATCCCGATGCACCCACCCAGCGAGGAACATAAGAACCAAAGCTAGAATTGTGATGCATCAGCGACAACTGTCTTCGGGGAAAATGGAGGCGCACCAGTTGAAACATCCATGATTGCTTTGAAAGACGTTGACAAGTCTTCGGCATCATGGAGCGCGTAGCCAACACTGCTGTAAACAAGGCGGTATTGTTTCTTACCGATATAGTCACGGGATCCATATTGAGGCCTAGATGAAACGGAATTGGGACGATTGCTGGCGCCAGAAGGGCGAGACATTGTAGATTTTTTGTTTGTGTGCATGGCGGATTGCAATGCTGAGGATTCGAGGTTTTTAGCAGGTATTATGGCTGGATCAGCTACCGCTTCAGCGTGGCGCTCCCGAGTTTCCTTTCCCCATCCATCACATTCGATTTGCATGAAGGGCAAGTTGCGAGGAAAGTCCGTAAGGGCCTCCTTGATCAGCGGTCGCAAGTAGCCTTCGGTTGCCCACTCGTAGTCTTCGTCCCGCACTTGTTTCAACTTGTCAAAGATGGCCTTTTGGATTTGCCGTTCGGTCTGTGAACCCTCATCAAGCCAGACATCTTTGAGTGCCACTCTCTTTCCCTTCTCAACGACCTCAACACTGGTGAATGACCCATTAATTGGCCGGACCTCCTCGGCCTCCCAGACTCGCGTCTTCCTCCCGGTGACGCATGCGACTCGTGGATTGAAGATCGGGTTGATTGTCCGATAGTATCGTGTTCCACCCTCAGCCTTGATCTCGTAGATGAAGCGTTCCTTTGTTCGGTAGGTGACCCGTCGGACAGAAGGGTCGAATCCAATCTCCAATTCCTTTGCGAAGAGAAAGGAGACGAAGACCTTGATAAACGTCCGTGGATCCTGTAAACGGTCTATGAGAGCGTGCTAACACAACGGGGTAAGGGTCAAATACCTCAATCCAGTTAAACCCGTCGGTCTTCACGGAATGCGACCGCGAGAAGTACCACACCGACATCATATCTTTTTCAATACTAATCTTGCCGGGAATCAGTTGAGTTTGCTTCAGAAAGTAGGACTGGCTTTGTACCCCATATGTCCACATTCGGCACGGGTCGTTATTCATGATATGACTCGCTGCGCTGATGATCTTCAGGCGATTCTGGGCGGCCGTATGAGTGCTTGAAGAAGTATTACATCGAGTACTCACATCACGAGTCACTTCTGGATCGTTACTCTTCTTGAATTCTGCAACCACGGCTGCATCCGACAGCGTGATTTTTCCACCAGTGTATTCATTTCGTAGCACAAAGGCGTCAGGTTTGAAGCCACCACCACTAATATCTCCCTCCACCACCTTGTTTCCGCAGTCGGTGTAGAAGAACCGACGGGTGCGATCGTCGTTGTTGCCATCTTGCGGCACCATATCCTTGATGATTTGGGTGAGCTTGCTGAATACTACAGCTTCGGATTCATGCTTGCTGTCATCTGGAGTCTTTTCGGATGCCTTTTTAGAAGTTGCCCTCGCAGGAGGCTCGGTTATGCTGGCGAAAGTACCAGGGCGCCAATTGCCGGTAGATGTTAAATGATTCTCTTTCTTCAAGGTGCTCACCGCGCTGTCAACGAGGTCGTTGTCTGGGTTGAACGGGGAGTAGTGGCTAAAGAACACGTTGATAGGACACCGCAAGAGCTCCGGAGCCATTTGTTCAGCAATCTCTGACCGGATTTTGTGCTGGGCAACTGCTCCAAGATCTCCCTTCGCGCTGCGCGGTGTATCCCTATACGTTATGTCAGCGATCACATGACATTGAATCCAACATCACGTGGACTCACGAAATCGCAGACGCCACAGAAGTTAAGCCAGGGTCCAATGAGCGAGGAGGCGTAACTGGTATGGATGATTGTCTATAGAAACCGATTGATGAATGCATTGCACGAGGAAACATAAGAAGTCTCACATATGGCTTGACGAGCTTGATGACTCCGAGCCTAACATTATGATCGAGCGTACACGGTTAGTTGTGGATTTCTCTGGCTCAGAGCTGTTCAGAGCAAAAGTAGTCAAGAGGAAGTAGGTGGGTGAAAGTGAGATGGAGGTGAGAACTAGCAATACCATTACCGCCATGATGCTATTTAAGCTAACTAGCCTCATCACGGCATTCATTCGTCAATACACGTTTTCTCCCAGGCAGTCTTGTTTTCAGACAAAGCAATACTGAAGCGGTGGCAAACCCAAGAGAAGCTACCAGTGATCAGCCCTGACTCAGTGCCATCGCCTTAGTAAAGTCTTCTGTCCGAAAATACCAGGCGATGCTATCTATCTCCTCGTGCAATACTACTTGCTTGACCTAATACTCTCTTGTTTCCGAACCGAGATGCTTGCATACAGCTATTGTTGAGCGACGGATCGTCTTACATCTTATCCAACAGATCTGGCCTGTGGAGCAAAATCTCACTACACTAGCTAGGACCGCGCCAAGCTTTAGTTGTTGCTAGTCAAAACAGTGCAGCATTGCATTCTCAAAAGACTCTCGAGCTTCGTGCATTTACTCACACTACACACACCAAAATATAAGGTTATGGGACTCTCGATCGAGCATGCGTCCGGCGCAAATGATGCTTTTGCTAAGTATATATTATAGCTTAAGTATGTGTTGGATATTCTTTCTATTGGCCGATCTACTGAATCCGGTTGGCCTTCCCCCCAAAACAACGCCATTTACAAACGAAGAATCGACGAGACAATCAACCGGGAAATACGTTCTGCCCTGCTCTATTCGTACATTCCGGGCATGTCAAAAGAAGATGAAGAGCAGCTCGATTAGTGAACACGAGCTTAAAGATAAGTTGATAAGAAGCGACAGCAGCCGACCACCGTAAACGTTAATACCGGATTGGCAATCGAAACACGTTAACTCGACTGAAAGCAACTATCATGCCACGAGTCCGATTGTGGGTCAAATCAGGTGGGCGATATCACCAATGTACTTCAACCTGAAGGGGAAAGTATTTCTATCGGTACTTTTCATGCTTCTTGAAGCAGCTAGCAATCGCCACCAGGGGTGTCCTGGCCATACTGCCGACCCGAGTCATAGAGCCACATAGGTACAAATGCTGTTAATATTTTCCAACCCCGACAAAGGAATCTTACCGCTGATCGAATTGAATGTTTTCTTCTTTGGAACCCTTACAGAATACAGCTTCTGGAACTCCACAGGGGTTGACATCGCTTGTAGTGCTATTATTGATATTGTCCCTTGAATTACAATAGTCGTGTTGATCAGCGGTAGCCGAACCACGCCACCGTATTGAGCAGTGTAGGTGCAAATGACACCGCGGAAGCAAAGAAATAGTGGATTGAGAGGTGGTACATGAGACTCGTATTCACAGAATCCAACACATGTCCAAACTGAGAGGACCCCAAAACACGGGAATGCCTCGTTCGGCCTGCCTGATCTATGAGCCTCACGGAGACAGTTAGCATAGCCCTCTTTCCTCAATATTTCATTGGCCTTGGCGATCACAGCCAAGTTCAAGGCCCGTCAGCTCGGAGTAGGACGTGACTTTTGACACGGGTCCATGACATTCTATGTTCTGGCTCTCTGCAAAATGGGAAGCTCGTTTGAGTGAGAGGGTCAAGCCCTTCTGAGATGTCAGAGTAGAAGCCGTGAGCCAAGGATATCGAAGGGGCGACAAGATGGGGGACTTCCTTGGCCATGCTGCGTATAGAAACTGAAATTGAAGGGACAAAGTTGTGATGGGCTCAAGTGGGCGGACCAGAAACTTATCAAGTAGACAAAGGTCGGACTTGATCAAATGAGTTTGGTGGTGAAGTAAGCTGAGTCCGGCCAAAGTTGTCGGGGATGGTGGCGTGAGAATACAGCACGTGAACCGGGAAGCCAACATACTGATATATATAGAACCTTTTTCTCTCAGACTTCTATTCCCTCAGAATCATACAGAAAGATTTTATTCAGCTTGGAAAAGCGGCTGGCCTTGAATTCGTCAAAGTTTGGGACCTAGGAGAAATCGGCGCTGTTGAATTTGCACCGGGAAATTTTGAGAAGTATCTAGTTGATGTGGGTTGCCGTCAGACCACTAATGAGTAATTAACGGTACATCTGTAACCCCCATCTAAGCCGTCACTAATTTCTGACGTGCACGTGCGCTCGCATGTGGCTGGTTATCGCAATTCGGTCTTCAGTGGTCGATCTCAATGTTTCGGTCCTGTACTTGTTATCCTTCCGCAAGTTTTCCCCGTATCACGAAGGGGCATACTTGGCTTCTAATGAGGATGGTCGGCGCTGGATCAGGTGCCGTGCCGGCTCGGGGGCTCTCCGGTGTGAACTTTGAGAACAGGACTTGTCGATTCATTGGGATAAGGATATCATACATTAAAGGTATATGTATACATTCCGAAGGAAATGAATATATCAATCAGTGTTTTTGAGCCTTTTGCAGCCGCATACTTGTACGCTGAGGCCCAGAACTCTTCCGCTTCCTCGAATCTGAAGATTTCTGTGACCGTGATGAGAGTTGCCCAGCATCCACCTTCCTCTTCCTTTTGTTCCCCTTCTTCTGGCCATCGGGCACGCTCCGGTCATTGTTGTCGTCCGACGGCAGCTGCTCTTGGGAAGGTGAGCGGATGTCACGAGGCAGAGGAATGAATTCAATGTCGTCGTTAAGCTTGTCTGCGTCTTCAGCTAGTAGCTCAAAACAGCCATAAATCTCGTTGAAAAGTGCCTCAAAGTCTGATCTGGTGGGTTTGTCCAATTTGGGGGAAGAACAGAATTTACAAAGCCAAGCACGGATGACGCTAAACGAGGAGAAGCATCTTTTACGAAGTTTCAGATGGAACGCATCTTGGACTACTTCTTGATTTGCACCCTGGAAGAAATCGCACCGGAAAGGATCGGGATTTGTATCATTGGTGAAAAGGTAGGAGAACACCTTGCCACTCGAGGCGTGTTCTACGATCTTGCCCAATACGACCCATAACCCAATCCACATGAGGGACTCCAAGTCATGATGAAACGAGAAAACTGGTTTCACATTTTTGGAATTTGCCCTGGAGTTGACGCTTGAATCTTCCTCACGACGCAGAGCTTGAAGACTGTGTGAAACATCCTCTTCTGCATAGCGAAACTTACGCCCTTGGTGGATCTCCACTGGCATAAAAAATGGAGTGCCCTGAAAAGTAGAGGTGTGAAGTTTACTTCAGTTAGCGAGGACTCGACGCACAGTTTTGGGGTCAGAAGCGCCCTTGTTGATCCGATCGAACTCTCTCGCGTATTCAAGGTCACTCAATAACCCTCGGACACGGCCGCCCGTGTTCATGACAATGATGTTCCCGGTGCTGACATCCCGATGCACCCACCCAGCGAGGAACATAAGAACCAAAGCTAAATTGTGATGCATCAGCAACAGCTATCTGCGGGGGAAATTCAGACACAGCTATCTGCGGGGGAAATTCAGACACACCAATTGTTACGTCCTTGATTGCTTTAAAAGACGTTGACAAGTCTTTGGCGTCATGGAGCGCATAGCCAACGCTGCTGTAAACAAGGCGGTATTGCTTCTTGACAATATAATCACGAGACCCATATCGAGGCCTCGATGAAACGGAATTGGGACGATTGCTGGCGCCAGAGGGACGTGACATTGTAGATTTTTTGTTTGTGTGCATGGCGGATTGCGATGCTGAGGATTCGAGGTTTTTAGCAGGTATTATGGCTGGGTCGGCCACCGCTTCAGCGTGGCGCTCCCGAGTTTCCTTTCCCCATCCATCACATTCGATTTGCATGAAGGGCAAGTTGCGAGGGAAGTCCGTAAGGGCCTCCTTGATCAGTGGTCGCAAATAGCCTTCAGTTGCCCACTCGCAATCTTTGTCCCGCACTTGTTTCAACTTGTCAAAGATGGTCTTCTGGATTTCCCATTCAGTCGCTGAGCCCTCGTCAAGCCAGACGTCTTTAAGCGCCACTCGCTTTCCCTTCACTACGACCTGAACATTGGCGAGCGACCCATCAATTAGTCGGACCTCCTCAACCTCCCAGACTCGCGTCTTCCTTCCGGTGATGCATGCGACTCGTGGATTGAAGATCGGGTTGATTGTCCGATAGTATCGTGTTCCACCCTCAGCCTTGATCTCGTAGATGAAGCATTCCTTTGTTCGGTAGGTGACCCGTCGGACAGAAGGGTCGAATCCAATCTCCAGTTCCTTTGCAAAGAGAAAGGAGACGAAGACCTTGGTAAACGTTCGTGGATCCTGTAAACAGTCTATGAGAACGTGCTAACACAACGGGGTAAGTGCCAAATACCTCAATCCAGTTAAACCCGTCGGTCTTCACGGAATGCGACCGCGAGAAGTACCACACCGACATCATATCTTTTTCAATACTAATCTTGCTGGGAATCAGTTGAGTTCGCTTCAACAAGTAGGATTGGCTTCGTACCCCATATGTCCACATTCGGCACGGGTCGTTATTCATGATATGACTCGCTGCGCTGATGACCCCCAGGCGATTCTGGGCGACCGTATGAGTGTTTGAAGAAGCATTACATTGAGTACTCACATCGCGAGTGACTTCTGGATCGTTACTCTTCTTGAATTCTGCAACCACGGCCCCATCCGACAGCGTGATTTTTCCACCAGTGTATTCATTTCGTAGCACAAAGGCGTCAGGTTTGAAGCCACCACCACTAATATCTCCCTCCACCACCTTGTTTCCGCAGTCGGTGTAGAAGAAGGGACGGGTGCGATCGTCGTTGTTGCCACCTTGCGGCACCATATCCTTGACGATTTGGGTGAGCTTGCCGAACACTACAGCTTCGGATTCATGCTTGCTGTCATCTGGAGTCTTTTCGGATGCCTTCGCAGGAGGCTTGGTTAGGCTGGCGAAAGTTCCAGGGCGCCAATTTCCGGTAGATGTTAAATGATTCTTTTTCTTCAAGGCGCTCACCGCGCTGTCAACGAGGTCGTTGTCCGGGTTGAACGGGGAGTAGTGGCTAAAGAACACGTTGATAGGACACCGCAAGAGCTCTGGAGCTATTTGTTCTGCAATCTCTGACCGGATTTTGTGCTGGGCAACTGCTCCAAGATCTCCTTTCGCCCTGCGCGGTGTATCCCTATACGTTATGTCAGTGGCCACATGACACATAATTGAGCATCACGTGGACTCACGAAAATCCCAGACGCCACAGAACGCTATACGTTCTGGGTCTCTCACCATGCTCTTTAAGCATTTGGGAACTCGCAGTCACTTCCGAGCTTGTATTCTCAATACCTGATCGGTCATTCTACTTCCCCACCCGCCGTTAGCTCCCACTTGAATTTTTGGATAGGTGTACAACAGTAATTGGTCCTACGTCACCCACATGTATCATTGAACCTAAATACTCGCTTCACTCTCGCAAGGGTTTGCACCCCCTCTGTTGCATGGGTTGTACTGCAGCCAGTATCTCCTGCTTGGTCTCCCTAATTAGCAACGCCGCAAGCTCGCTCGAAACCTATTATACGGCCAATTCCACCAGGCCCTACGTCCCCTCCCTTGACGATACTGAACCTCATCCTCTCGATAACGAGATTTATCCCCTTGATGTCAGGCAAGCTGCTCAGACCTTAGAGGGAGCGTGTGCGCAGCTTTGTGCGACCCTTGTGCGACCTAATCACACGATTCTTAATGTAAGTGCTCCTTCGCTTCTGCGCCACATGAAACATGCTCATGTCGAACCTCAGAAGCATTTAGATGTGAGCCTATCACTTATCCCGAAAAACATAAGCTGACTCGTTACCCCAATAAAAGGTCTATCAAAATGCCTACCTCAGTGCTATTCTGCGAGCTCAGATTGCGGACATTCTATTGGATGAGCCTGCGGGGCTTTCTGTCTCCGAAATTAGTAAAAGGTGTAATATCTCAGAGAAGAAATTATCAAGAGTCCTCCGAACATTGGACTCGCAGCATATTTTCCGTGAAGGTACGTCACCTACTCAAGTAATTGTCGAATTCATTGTCAACGGCCTGATCAGTCTCGAAGGACACCTTCGCGAATAATCGTCTGAGCATGCTTCTGCTTAGCTCAGATCCTCTAGCCAGCATGGGATTGCACGTGTAAGTCGCTCATCACCGTAACTTATCACAGCATCAAATGCACAAATACTCAAGACGTCCTGCTCTTCTCATAGCTCGGATGAGCCTACGAACAAGGCAGCAACTCACCTAGTCGACACGTTACTGGACCCGGAATGGGGACACTCGAATGCACCAGAGCGAGCTCCATTCAACCGTGCTTTCGGAGCCCCAATTCCCATATGGCACTACTTTGAAGGGGTGCGTGTCAACCGGTCTCTGCCTGGGTGACGTCCACCTGGAGATGCTTCTTTTTTTTTCCATATCGACACCGACTTACGTCCCACCAGAACAACGATCCCAAAGCAGCCGAACAGGGCGCTCGGTTCGGGAAAGCTATGATCGGGTGGAATGCCACATGTGACTCATATGCCATTGCTACAAGTATGTAGTAAGCGGCAAGTTTGTAGTTTAGATCCTCTTTAAAGAACTCTTTGCCAGGTTACCCTTGGGGTAAACTCCATGACGGAGCGATTGTCAACGACGTTGGTGGAGGATGGGGTCACATTTCCATGGAATTGTATAAACGATACCCGAACCTCGAAATTACAAGATCTTCCTGAACGCACAGAACAGGTCCAAAGAGAATCTTGGCCCAAAGAGTGTCCTCAAGCGATTGCGGATGGCAAGATTGAGTTCAAATTTGTGGATCTATTCGTCGAGTCGCCTATTGCTAACTGTGACATTTACCTTGTATGTCATACCCCACTCATTCGTCGAACCAAACTTGTGACTCTGGATCTTTTCAGTTGAAGAATGTCATGTTCGTCGGCCAACAGGAATGTTATGCACCGTTCATTATTGATTGTGTATCCTAGTCACCTTATGCCAGATAAGGCTGCGACTACGGCACTCTCGAACGTCCGTAAAGTGATGGCAGCGACAAGTAGAGTCCTCGTTCGTGAGTCGGATTTCATGATTCTGCATCTTAAGCCCATTGATGCAAGGCTGAGCCCCAAAACAGAAGACTACATCATGCAGGGTGGTGTTCGTGTTCCCGACAATGAGTGCAATCTAAAACAAGCGCAACCACCTCTGTTGCCTAACTATGGTGGCGGACGGATTCGGCAATATCGTACTGATGCCGCAATGATGGTCCTGTGTAACAGCCAAGAGCGGACACTGGATGATTTCATTCAGCTTGGAAGAATCGCTGGCCTTGAATTCGTCAAAGTTTGGGACCTAGGAGAAATCGGCGCTGTTGAATTTGCACCGGGAAGCATAGAGAAGTAGGCAGTTGACATAGATCACTCATCTGTAACCTTCTCACTGAGTGAAACACCGAGATTCTCTGTCCAAGCCGTCGTCAGTTTCTGACATGAGCTTGCACATGGCCGGATATCACAAGTTCGGCCTCGATGGCATGTTTCAGTCCCATACCAACGTTGTCCGTACCCACCAGGTTCCCCCGCACAACTAAGGACCTCTAATACCAGGCCTTCAAAATAATGCACTGTGCCAGCTCGGGACGAAGTAAACCTTAAGAACAATACTTGTCGATTCATTGAGATGAGGATATCATACATTAAAAGGTATATGTATACATTCTAAAGCAGTAATGAGCATATCAATCAGTATTTGGGCGCTTACGCAGCCGCATACTCATACGTTGAGGCTCGCAATTAGGCTCGGAATTCTTCCGCTTCCTAGAAGTCGAAGAATGTTGTGACTGCGATGAGGCATTCCCAGTATCCACCTTTCCCTTCCCTTTGTTGTCCTTCTTCCGGTCAATAGACGTACCCTGGCCATTGTTGTCGCCCGGCGGTAGGTGCTCTTGGGCAGGTGAGTGCAAGTCACGAGGTGGAGGAATGAATTTGATGTCACCGTTAAACTTGTCTGCGTCTTCAACTAGTTTTTGAAAACAATCAAAGACCTGGTTGATAAGCGGTTCAAAATCTGACTTGGTAGGGTTGTCCAGTTCGGGGGAAGAACAAAATTTACGGAGCTCAACACGGATGATATTGAACGAGGAGAAGAATCTCGGGGGAAGGTTTGGGTGAAATGCACTTTTGACAATTTTTCGATGTGCACCCTGGAAGAAATCGCAACGGGAAGGACACGGATTCGAGTCATTGGTGAAAAGCAAAGGGAAGGCCTTCCTGCTCGGCGTGTGTCCTGCTATCTTGCCTAACACAACCCATAGTCCAATCCACATGAGAGACTCTAGATCGTGATGAAACAAGAAAACTGCTTTCACGTTCTCGGAAGTTTCCCCTGAGTTGACGCTTGAAATTTCCTCCTGACACAGAATATCACGATCTTCGGAAACATCTTCTTCAGCGTAGCGAAGTTTGCGCCCTTGGTGGATCTCCACTGGCATGAAAAATGGAGTACCCTGAGAAGTAGAGGTGTGTACATTCACTTCAGGTAGGGAGAAGGACTCGACGTACAGTTTTTGGGTCAGAAGCCCTTTGGCTGACCCGGTCGAACTCTCTCGCGTATTCCAGGTCACTTAACAACCCTTGGACCTGGCCACACACGTTTACCACAATGATATTCCCAGTGCTGACATCGCGATGCACCCACCCAGCTATGAATAAGAGAGCAAGAGCTGGAGTCGAAGGGAGTCAGCAACGATTTATGAACGCGTGAACAAAGACGAACCAGTACATGCATTCAAAATTGCCTTAAAAACCGTTGACAAGTCCTTGGCATCATGGAGGGCATATCCAACGGTGCTGTAAACAAGGCGATATTGCTGCTTAACAGCGTAATGGCGATCCCCGTAATGAGCTACTGCTGACATTGAATGATTGCTGGGATTGGTGGCAGGAGGGCACGACAACGTCGAGAGGGGTGTGATTCGCATAGCAGATTGCTCTGGCGTTGATTCGAGTTCTTCAGGGGGTATGATGTTTGGGTCAGGGGTCGTCTCATCGGGCCGGCGTTCTACGGTCTCCATCCCCCATCCGTCGCATTCGATCGACATGAATGGTAGATTGCGCGGAAAATCTTCAAGGGCCGCCTTAATCAGCGGTCGCAAAACCTTATCATCTGCCCACTCATAATCTTTTTCCTGGACCTTCTCCAGCTTCTCATATATGGCGCTCTGGATCTCCCTCTCGGTGGATGAACCTTTGTCCAACCAAACATCTTTGAGGGCAACCGTCCTCCCCTCGTCTATAACCTCGGCGTTCTCCAGCGACTCGGCACTATCGAAAGATTCATCTTGCAACCTGATCTCTTCGGCCTTCCAGACTCGAGTTTTCCTCCCGGTAATGCATGCGACTCGAGGATTAAATATTGATTTGATTGTACGGTAATAGCGCTTTTCACCCGACGATGTTTCGAGTTTGTAGATATACTGCCACTTTTCTTTGTGCATAACACGTCGGATCGAAGGGTCGAATCCTATTTTCGACTCCGTTGCAAATAGGAAGGAAACAAAGACCCTAATGAACATCTCTGGATCCTACGGCGTGGTATAAGGTTGGGCGCATAAGAAACGGAGAAGTAGGCCATACCTTAATCCAGTCAAACTCAGCGGATTTCACAGAATGCGAACGAGAGAAGTACCAGACGGACATCATCTCTCGTTCGATGGTAATCTGGCCGGAAGTCAGTCGAATTCATGTTCGTGAGTAGACAGATGCCATACCCCATACGTCCACATTCTACAGGAGTCGTCATTCATAATGTGATTTGCCGCGCCGATAACCTTTAAACAATTCTAGATGGCCAAATGAGATTATTAAACAGCATGTACGTTTGATACTCACGTCGCGGATCGATTTGGAGTTCCTTTCCTTCTTAAATTCCGCGGCCACTGCTGCGTCCGAAAGGGTGATTTTGCCATTAGTGTATTCTTTGCGCAATATAAACGCATCTGATTTGAAACTGCCCCCGACAATTTCTCCTTCTATTATCTTGCTTCCGCAGTCGGTGTAGAAGAAGCGGCGCGTGGGACTGCTGTTGTCCTCGTTGACATCTTGCGGCACCATATCTTTAACGACTTGCGTGAGCTTGCTGAAAATCGCGGCCTCCGATTCCCGTTTTTTCTTATTAGGAGTCTTGGTTGAAGATTTTGCAGATTTCTTAGAGGGTGCTGTGGCAGGTGGCTTGACTAGGCCGGAGAGTATGCCAGCATGCCAATTACCCTCCTGTGTCAAGTGGTTTTTGCTCTTTAAAGCAGCAAATACGCGGTCCACAAGATCGTTTTCCGGGTTAAATGGAGCATAGCGACGAAGAAATACATCGATAGTGCACCGCAAGAGCTCTGGGGCCATTTGGGAAGCGACAATGTCCGACCGGATTTTGTGCTGATCAACAGCACCAAGGTCTCCCTTCGCGCTGCGCGGTGTATCCCTGTACATTATGTCAGCGGTCACATGACTGAGAGCCAAAGATCACGCGGACGCACGAAACCGTGGACGCCACAGAACGCTGTGGGTCAGGGCCCAGCGAGCGAGGAGGCGTAACTGGTATGGATGATTGTCTATAGAAACCGATCGATGAATGCATTGCACGAGGAAACAGAAGAAGTCTCACATATGGCTTGACAAACTTGATGACTCCGAGCCTAACATTATGATCGACCGTGTATACTGTACGGTCAGTTGTGGATTTCTCCGGCTCAGAGCTGTTCAGAGCAAAAGTAATCAAGAGGAAGTAGGTGAGCGAAAGTGAGCTGGAGGTGAGAACTAGCAATACAATTACCACCTTGATGCTATTTAAGCCAACTAGCCTCATCAAGGCATCCACTCCCCAATACACGTTTCCTCCCATGCAGTCTTGTTTTCAGACAAAGCAATACTGAAGCGGTGGCGAACCCAAGAGAAGCTGCCAGCGATCAACCCTGACTTAGTGTCATCGCATTAGTAGAGTCTTCTGTCCGAAGATACCAGCCGATGCTATCTATCTCCTCGTGCAATACTACTTGTTTGACCTAATACTCTCTTGTTTCCGAACCGAGATGCTTGCATGCAGCTATCGTTGAGGGACGGATCGTCTTAGATCTTATCCAACAGATCTGGCTGGTGGAGCAAAATCCCACCACACTAGCTAGGGCTGCGCCAAGCTTTAGCTGTCGCTGGTCGAAACAGCGCACCATTGCACTTTCAACAGACTCCTGAGTTTCGTGCATTAACTCACACTACACACACCAAAATATAGGATTACGGAGCTCTCGACCGAGCATGCATCGGGCGTGAAAAATGAAGTATATACTATAGCTTAAGGATGTGTTGGATATTTTTCTATTGCCCGATGTACTGAATCCGGTTGGCCTTCCCTCCCAAACAACACCATTTATTACAAACGAAGAATCGACGAGACAATCAACTAGGAAATACGTTCTGCCCTGCTCTATTCGCACATTCCGGGCATGTCAAAAGAAGATGAAGAGCAGCTCGATTAGTGAACACGAGCTTGAAGATAAGTTGATAAGAAGCGACAGCAGCCGACCACCATACACGTTAATACCGGATTGGCAATCGGAACACATTAACTCGACTGAAAGCAACTATCATGCCACGAGTCCGATTGTGGGTCAAATCAGGTGGGCGATATCACCAATGTACCTCAACCTGAAGGGGAAAGTATTTCTATCAGTACTCTTCTTAATTCTTGGAGCAGCTGGAAATCGCCACTAGGGGTGTTCTGGCCATGCTGCCGACTCGACTCATGGAGCCACATGGGTACAAATGCTGTTAACATTTTCCAACCCCGACAAAGGAAGCTTACCGCCGATCGAATTGAATGTTTTCTTCTTCGGAACCCTTACAGACCACAGCGTCTGGAACTCCAACGGGGTTGACGCCGCTTATAGTGCTATTATTGATATTGTCCCTCGAATTACAACAGTCATATTGATCAGCGGTAAATGGGTAGCCGAACGTCGCCACCATATTGAGCAACATGAGACTCGTATTCACAGAACCCAACGCATGTCCAAACGGAGGGGACCCCCAAACACGGGAATGCCCGTTCGGTCCTGCCCGATCTATGAGCCTCACGGAGACAGTTAGCATAACTCTCTTTCCTCGTCGATATTTCATCGGCCTTGGCGATCGCAGCCAAGTTCAAGGCCCGTCAGCTCGGAGTAGAGCTTGACTTCTATTATTTCTCCTAGTCCAACCTCGCGGGTGAAGGCTACTCAATCCAGATGGAAGCCGATCGCTGATGCACCAACCCGGCGGAATCACTCCAGACTGGTTTCTGAGAGTCATCTGAATAGACGAGAGCGTTCATTGAGGACTCCTTTTGGATTGGACAATGCGATGGGGGTATTTAGTAGCAGTGAGTCTATTAGCGCAGTCTGACTTGGTTTTGTGCCAGGAAGGAAGAGGAAGGCGAAATATGATACTGAGCCGCACATCTGTTATGTCAAGTACCAATCAATTACCAGCCCGAAGAAATGCGAGGATCTTCGCTCTAAGATAGGAACCCTTCCTTTAACAAGTACCCCGTACAAAGCTAGTGCTCATCTACGGGAAGATCCTCGATGACCTGTTATCCGGTGCTTTGCGCTTCTCCAGAGCTCATGTTCGGTAGTCGCAGTGTCCTCGTTGTCGCCCTCATTATCACTGCCCTCCTGGGGGACGTCACGGCTTCTCCAGTATTTATCGCTGTTTTATTGGGCGCCAGTTAAGCTGACATTTCTAAACTTCTTGAAGATTTACCGGAGATTGTTGTGTTTCCAGAAGAGGAGACCTAGCCTAGTAACATCGAGCTTGATCAAATAATGTGATTGCCTCTCTTGGTACGACCTGTATTTCCCCAGACATATTGAGATCACCAGCAGATGTAGCCTTGAGCAGTGGCGAGTTCGAGTCCGACGGAGAAAAGGATGTAAGTGCCTGGCTATTTAAATGCATTGGAGAATGGTGCAAGCGACATTAGTTCTTGATGAGCCCTTCGAAGCGTCGAGACAGATGGTTAGTGTGCGCGGATACGTAACATTTGTCAGAACCTTGTCGACCCTAGTCTTTACCCGAGTTGGGAGCCTCAAGTCAGAGTCACATTTCCAAAAGCGCAGAACGAAGAACGGAGCCGCGTCGTGTCGTCATGAGAGAGGCCCAGAGATAAGATTAGGAGACGTTTTGTAGAAGGCTTCAGCAGGACAAATTCCTGCGCAGCCAAGCTGTGGGACTAGGACACCAACAGATTTTGTGCTGAGGTGAACCGTGGGAAAATTGTGATGGTGGGGACGTGCGTTATAGGCGACAAAACGCAGGACCGATGACGCCGGCAGTTGACCTTCTACCACCGCCATGTCCGCCGAACCAAACTCACAGGAAGACATGGTTGTCGACCGTGCCGACAGCACCCAGCAGTCGCAGGAGTCTGGCAGCCCAGTTAAAACAGACAGTCCAATACTACCGACATCGAGCTTCGACACCTTTTTTGCCGACCTCAAAGAGCACCCTCACAGCCCGGACGGGTGGCGAAGGCTTGTCGAAATGGCTGAACAGAGTGGCGAGTCGGAGAAGATTCGTACAGTTTTTGATGCTTTGCTCAGGCAATACCCAAACACCGTAAGTGGCTGGTCTGAATGCGCGTGATACGGCACTGAATGCGCTCCGTAGGCCTCAGCGCAGATTGCGTACATTAGTTTTTTCCTATCAGACCAGTCTACTTTCTCAGAAGCGGAAGAGCTATTCAAAAAGTTCCTGCGTTCTTCCCCCTCGGTCGATCTCTGGAAGTTTTATTTGACCTATGTCCGGTGTGTCGACGCGGAAGTATATACGATTAACGATGACGGAACTGACCGATTGCTAGGCGCTTAAACGCTGCACCCGGTCCTCAGACACGGGACACTGTTCGCAAGTCTTATGAGTTTGCTTTGAACCACGTGGGCCAAGACAAAGAGAGCGGTGAGATCTGGTACGATTTTATCCAGTTCCTCAAGTCTGCAGAGGTGCGTTGTTATGAGCTTCTCTTCTCTGGTCATTCTCATCTCCTTTCAGGCGACTACAACATGGGAAGAACAGCAAAAAATGGACGCCTTGCGAAAAGTGTATCACCGTGCGGTGCAGATACCTCTGGACAATGTAGAACGGCTTTGGCAGGAACTAGAGACTTTTGAAACGAATCTAAACAAGATTACCGCAAAGAAATTCATGGCCGATCTCTCTCCAGCTCATATGCAAGCCCGTACTGTTCTTCGTCAACTCACAAACCATTTGAGCGGGTTATTTCCTTCTTCGTCTGCACCCCCGAAGATGATAAACGGACGTCAAGATATCTGGCTACCTGGCCTCCCCAAGTTTGATCAAGTAGAACGTACTCTTGTCGGCAAGTGGAAAGCGTACCTCAAATGGGAAGAGAGCAACCCTCTTGAGATTGAAGACAAGGACAAGGCGACACTCATCACACGACTTCAAGGTGTCTATCGCAAAGCTGTGATTCGGATGCGATATTACTCTGAAATTTGGTATGATTTCTCCCTCCATAACCTATCCCCCGACCCAAATCTCAACTTCCGGAAACCATTTCTGTACGCAATCAGGTATATGGCGTACATCTGGACGAGTAACATTGGAAAGCCTGATGACGCTCTCGCTATTCTCAAAGCCGGCATCGAAGCAAATCCAACTAGCTATCTTCTCAATTTTGCTTACGCTGAAGCACAAGAAGTTCGAAAAGACTTAACGGAAGTGCATGCAGCTTATGACCGGTTCCTGAGCGCGCTCCGGACTGAGCTTGAAACGCTGGAAAAGAATGTCCCGCCTGGTGTGACTGCAAATGCGAATGGAAACGCTAGCTCTGCAAATGGGAGTGCGAATACTGCAAATGGTGCCGACACGACTCTGGGTGACACTACTGTCCCACCTCCCGTCACAAGCCTCAACAGCTCGCAACAAAGTCAAGGCTCGAATACGCAAGAGGATGATCCTAATGCGAAAGAATTGGCTGAACGAAGATCTGAATATGGACTTGCGTATGTGATGTATATGCGCTTTGGGCGCCGGGCTGAGGGCGTCAAGTCGTCCCGAACTATTTTTGGCAAGGCACGCAAAGATCGATGGACGCCCTGGGAGGTCTATGAGGCTGCTGGTGTGTCCATATCTGGAAATAACACCATGTGTGATTTTGGCTAATATGCGCACACACTATTTATAGCTTTAATGGAATATCACTGTTCGAATGATAAAAACGTCGCGAGTCGGATCTTTGAGAAGGGCCTTGAAACGTTCAGCGGTGAGGTCGACTTTGTTCTGAGATATCTAGCGTTCTTGATTTCGGTCAATGATGAAAACAGTACGTTTCATTGTTGCTTTCTATTTTCCGGGTGTTGATCGCGGTTTCGTAGATGCTCGAGCATTATTTGAGAGAGTGATATCAACATTTGCACCTGATCGCGCACGGCCTTTGTGGGAACGTTGGGCTAGATACGAGTATCAGTATGGCGATCTGGAGGCAGCACAAAAGCTTGAGAAAAGAATTGCCGATGTTTACCCGAATGGTGCGCCCCTTCACCCATCTTAGGCTATACATGCCACTTAACTTGAATATTTTTAGATCCACCTATCAAACGGTTTGCTCAGCGACACATATACCTCAGTATAGACGCTATTGCGCAACGCGATCTCGGCTTCGCGATCGTCCGCAAAGAATCCTCCTCAACATCTTCCCTAGCACGAACTGAAACACAAACCTCTCTATTCTCAAATCTTCATCCAACTGCCGCTTCAAGTTCAAAACGAACGTCCTCCGTTGATCGTGTGCGGCGTGAAGAAAGTCGAGTGATAGGCCGTGTAAGGTCAAGGTCACCCCGAGATCGAGATCATCGTGAAACTCGAGATCGTGACAGAGAGAGAGACCGGGATAGGGAGGGTCGGGAGCGCGAGCCAAGGGATGGTCCAAGGGAGAGAGACAGAGGATGGGATGGACCTTCGAGGAAAAAATTCTCGCCGCCTCCCCCGTCTGGGTGGGACCGAGATGGCGGTGGTGGGAGAGAGCGTGCTGGACCTAGAGGAGGTGGAAGAGGAGATGACGGAGATAGAACGAAAGGTGTTACGTTGCCCTCGATTTTGTCGTGGTTTGTTGGTGAACTACCGAGTCCCTCGTCATTCGATGGTATGTGGCTATACTTGAGTAATGTGGGTCTTGTTCGCTGATGTGGTGTTTCTTTTTGGGATTCTAGGACCCGTTTTTAGGACAGAGGATTTGATGAATGTGTTTAAGAGTGCGGTGATTCCGAGTAGTACTCCTCGCATAAGGACTTCAACACCTCCACCTCGGAGCGGTACGCACTTCATAATGTGTGCTTCTACCTCGAATACTGAAAGCTTTCCTAGGTGGTCGACCGCCGCCTGACTATGGACCTTATCAAGGACCTGGTGGTGCGCGTCGTGGGCGATATCAATGATGTTTGTGAAAATCTCGTTTGGGACCCACGGATCTAGGAGTGGTGCTAGGTTGAGTGAGGTAGGTTACTTGTGCTGTAGCACCGGAGGCTCCTATGCTTCCGGTGGGCATGGTCAATGGTCGATACTGGACAAGGCTTTATCTACTGAGATAGATAGCATGTTCTGAGGGAGTTTCAACAATAATCTACTTTACTTTTGATTTGCCAAAATTGAATGTCTCGTATTGGTGTTCTACTTAAAATCAAATATAATTCGTTGAGCTTACGGACTAAATGCTGGTATACCGCAAGGCGATGGTACGAAGTTGGCATTTCAGTATTTCTGTCCCCTTGATCTCGATTGCAGCATGATTGATTCTTACTACACCCGGTAGTATTACTCTTCTAATAAGACTATTTGCACGTCCTTATCGCGGGGCATCATCAATAATTCGGCGTCGAAAGCCACCTGCCAACGACGTCAGTTATCATAAATGGCCAATCTCTAAAACGTCGAGATTAGACCTTCTTTTGCTTTTTGGCGGCTTTTAGAGTGCCAAGCAGTGCTTCGACTTTTGTTCACGCAATAAATTTGACTCGTATAATATCTCTTCAGACTAGTAACTCACATATGTTCGTCGTCTTATCGAACAAGGTACCGTATGCAATGGTATATCTTCCTTCCGAGTCCTTGCTTCCGTACTGCTTGATCGCATCTATGGAATGTCGATATCATAGGTCAGTTCAATTGAACGCTGAGGCAAAGCATCCCTCACCTTTGAGGTTATCTATCTCGTGTGCGGTGTTCATGGTAGTTCTGTGCTGGGGGTCGTGCTGATGGCGCAATCAAATTGGTTTGATAGTATTTGGCCATGTTGTCAAATTCATCTTCATACTCGTACATAATCCACAAGGCAGTCATATTCATTTCGCGAACAACCTACTAGCGCTAAAATATTCTGAGTCTCCAGTGATTATGCAGTCGCGACCGCTAATCCCATTGCCCTTCGCCCAACATCGTTATCTATGTCGTCAGCGGTGGCAACGCCGATGAAACCCGCTTCGCCTTTGCCTTGAGGGAAATCGGATGGTCTTTCTCCCTTCAAGAAGCTCTCGAGCTGCCTCTTGACGTATTCAGAGTTCTGGTTAGTACATGGAACTGCTGGTATATACATAACTGAGAAATATTGTGAGTTACGATAACCTGACCAGTCAGAAATAAACGTCTCACCAGCAGAGTCTTCTGTTCCTTTGTGTGTAGATTCAACAGCATGAATTAGGTCGCAGTGCCAGAACACTGCATCACCGGGCTTGACCTTGGGAACGGCTATCATAGTCTTCTCCAACTCCAAGTGGGGATGAAGGAGCGGCCGAGGATACGGCCCCGCGAAACCTCCATCCATGGGTATGATCCCCGGGAACTCAGGGCTATCCAAGTCTATCGCGTAGTCCCATGGGCTTTTCGACAAGTGACAAACCTAATATAAAATACAACTTACCGACTGCCCAGTTATTTGGGTCAAGTACATCTGGGGAGTCCTCCGGAACAAGCGGCTTGAAGAATGGACGGAGAATGAGATAGGCATTCGAGAGTAGGACATCGGGGAATAATTGCAAAGTTCCCTCAGTTGGACCGGTTTCGCTGATTGAAGAGTGAGGGGAAATTATTGTCTTGCTTCTACACTCGCACACACCTCATGGAGAGCCATCCTTGAAAGGTCCTGAAAACCGAGGCCTACGGGATCTGCGGGTGAGCGCCTTTGGCATAGGAATAGCTAGATACTCACCTGACCAGGACGATCATACAATGAACTACGAGCATCAAGTCTTCCTGCGAGATCGTAAGGATCGTGTTGACGCCAGTTGCCAGCCAATATATCATCAAAACATTTTCGGAAGGCCGGATCCTGCCAGCGCTCGATCGTGCCACCTGAAGCGAGTGTTGAGCAGATATAATTGGCCGAACATTGTTTGGTGGAGTTACCATCAACATGGGGCGGAAGCATACCCCATTGCGAGCCTGGCTTCCTGATCCTGTATCGGTCGGCATAGCACAAAGGTACGTTAAGGTCAACATTTTCGGATACTGCTCCTGATTTATCATGGTACAGATTGTTGAGCCAAATGGAAGCCTTGAGGAGATTGGGATTTGCCCTTGCCTCTACCTGAGGCTTGGTCCAGCTAATTAATGCCCGTCAACTGGGATCAATCCGGGGAGGCCCTTTTACATGACCTACTAAAGTTCAAAGAACTGCTTATCGTTCACCGGAAAACCTACGCAAAAATAGTTTCGTTAGCTCGACTTAAATGCTAATAAAACTGGATACCTTCGATGTCGGGATTGAGACGCGCAAATTCCCTCAACGATTCCCTCCATGTGATCACCTTGTCGTCGTCAATGACGTTCTTGATGACAAGACAACCGCGTCTCTTGATTGTAGCCACTTCTGTTGTACTGAGCGTGTCTAAGTCATGGAATTCGATTTGAGGGATGTACTGGCAAGGCGGTGTGTTAAAAACCAATCTCATCGGCAGTTGAGAAAGGACCTACACTTGATCCATCTTCATGGATTTGAGCGGTGACAATAGCGAGCTGGGCGATAATTTCTTTCCAGGCCTTGGCTATACGAGCCTCGAAATCGGTGTAGCTGGACGCAATCTCGCGCTTCACTTCCAGAAAATAAGGTGGGTAAGACCTGATGGTAAAGTCCGTAGAGTTACTTGGCGGCATCTCGTACTAAGTCGAGAGTTGAAGCTCAAGTACTGCTGCCATTTTCTGGGTCGTTTTATACGGTGCTGAAGCCCCACAAATGGGCAAACTCAGACTACCTCCCAGTCGTTGGGATGCATTAACTTTACGAAGTTTCGGTAGAACTTCGGAGAATAAGTTACATAAGCAGCATCCCAACGACTGGTAAGGAGTCTGGGGCAAACTATGACCCTGGTGAAAGTAGATCTGGGGCTGATTTATCCGACGTTTCACCGTATGCTGCATCTGAACGTTTTAAGCACTTTTTTGAATATGCCAACCAAGCCCTTGGGTTGATTCTGGGAGGAATGACTCAACGTCAAAGGAAGGGATAATTCTGCCGAGATATTACCGTTATCTGAGATCATTTCGAGGGGGTCTGTCTCAAAGTCCTTCCAGTACTTATGAAGGCGCAACTGCTAATCCCATTGCCCTTCACCCAAGATCGTTATCTATGTTGTCAGCGGTGGTAACACGGATGAAATCTGCCTCGCCTTTGCCTCAAGGGAAATTGGATGGTCTTTCTCCCTTCAAGAAGCACTCAAGCTGCCTCTGGTAACACGATTCGGACAAGCACCAGTCGATATAGTCGCATCGACATTGAATGTGGTGCCATCAATGACGGAAGGTGGGCTTGAAGTGCACTTGATATAGTAGTGGAGCTGGGAACGGCAGCGTTGTCCCTTGCAATCTCTGCAGTCAGCTACTCCCAGTGCCTCAATTATTCTTGCAATCGGCTCAAAGCTCTGAGCCTGGCTGAAACTAGTGAAGATTGATTGCAAAAAGTTTACATGCATTTGAAAAAGTCAATGAATACATCAATTAGTATTATTGCGTTCACGAAGCCTCGCACTCCTGCGCAGAGGCTCAGGATCTTTCCACTCCCTCGAGGTCGAAGCTTGCCGCAACCGCGATGAGGTTTGCCGAGCATCAGCCTTTCCCTTCCCCTTTGTGTGGCCACCGGAGGGACCCTTGCCACTGTCATTATCAGAAGACAGGGGGTTGCGTGGTGAAGGAATAAATTTGACCGTGTTGTTCACCTCGTCCGCGATTTGAGCCAGCTTGAAGAAATGTTCCGAAACTGTTTGATAGAGGCAATAGAAGTCCCTTTTCTCCGGCTCATCTGACAAAGAAATACACAAGTTATGAAGGTGAGCCTGAATGCCAATCAACGTGCTGGAAAATCCAGTATCCCGCAGATCCGGATGGAACGCATTTAAAACTTCTTGTCGATTGTAGCCCTTGAAGAAATGGGAGCGATATTGGCTGGGAGTCAAACCGTTGGTGAAAAGCCAGTAGAAAACTTGGTGTGATCCGCTGTGTTGAACTTTGCCAAGCCCAGTCCAGAATCCGACCCATGCAAGCGACTCCAGATCATGATGAAACTGGTAGACCGGCCAGAGGACATCCATATCGGGGCCCAGATGACTCCGTGGCATGTTTTTAAGCCTCGAGCCGTCATGTATCTCGATTGGCATGAAGAACGGAGTGCCCTTGGGTAAAGTGGCATAAGTGACTTGCCACACTTGAAAATATATACATGCCATTTTCGGGTTGGTAGCCGCTCCCCTTTCCCGGTTGAACTCTTTTGCATGTTCTAGATCACTCAACAGTCCCCGAGCTCGACCGTCAACTCCTACAATGATGATGTTACCCGCACTGACATCCCGATGTACCCACCCGGCGAGAAACAGAAGAACCAACGCTAAATCAAGAGGAATCAGTAACAGCCACCTTTCAAGGGAGGTAAGGGCACACCGATAAACACGTCCTTGATTGCCTTGAATGATGTTGACAGGTCTTTGGCGTCGTGGAGTGCATAACCAACACTGCTGTAGACAAGGCGATATTGTTGCTTAACAGCATAGTCACGTAGCCGATGTCGGGGCGTCAACGGAACAGGGTTGGGATGTTCACTGGTGACCGGGGGAGTATACTGTGTGGTACCTGTCGTGAGGTATTTTGCATTTTGTGCCACTGAGGATTCGTATCTCTTACGCGGTATTATAGTCGAGTCGGTTACAGCTTCGGCATGGCACTTCCGTATCTTTGTTCCCCATTCGTCACATTGAATCTCTATGAAGGGCAGATTGCGAGGAAAATTCGTAAGGGCCTCCTTGATAAGTGGTTGCAAAGGCCCATCCGCCCACTCGTAGTCTTCGTCCCGCACTTGTTTCAACTTGTCAAAGATGGCCTTCTGGATTTGCCGTTCAGTCTGTGAACCCTCATCAAGCCAGACATCTTTGAGTGCCACTCTCTTTCCCTTCTCAACGACCTCAACACTGGTGAACGACCCATTAATTGGCCGGACCTCCTCGGCCTCCCAGACTCACGTCTTCCTCCCGGTGATGCATGCGACTCGTGGATTGAAGATCGGCTTGATTGTCCGATAGTATCGCGTTCCACCCTCAGCCTTGATCTCGTAGATGAAGCGCTCCTTTGTTCGGTAGGTGACCCGTCGGACAGAAGGGTCGAATCCAATCTCCAATTCCTTTGCGAAGAGAAAGGAGACGAAGACCTTGATAAATGTCCATGGATCCTGTAAACAATCTATGAGAGCATGCTAGCACAACAGGGTAAACACAATACCTTAACCCAATTGAACTCGTCAGCCTTCACGGAATGCGACCGCGAGAAGTACCACACGGACATCATATCTTTCTCAATGCTGATCTAGCCGGGAATCAGTTGAGCTCGCTTCAACAGTAGGACAAGCTTCATACCCCATACGTCCACATTCGGCGCGGGTCGTTATTCATAATATGACCCGCTGCGCTGATGACCTTCAGGCGATTCTAGATGGCCGTATGAGTGTATGAAGCGACATTTACATTGAGTGCTCACATCGCGAGTCACTTTTGGATCGTCACTCTTCTTGAATTCTCCAACCACGGCTGCATCTGAAAGCGTAATTTTTCCGGTGTCGTATTGGCTTTGAAGCACAAAGGCATCAGGCTTGAAGCCACCACCTTGAATCTCCCCTTCCACAGTCCTGCTTCCGCAGTCGGTGTAGAAGAATCGACGGGTACGACCGTTGTTAGTGTCACCTTGCGGTGCCATATCGTCGACGATTTGGGTGAGCTTGCCGAATACTGCGGCTTCCGATTCAGAATTCTTCTTCCGGCCATGAGAAGTTTTGGTGGAGGACGATTTCGTACGAGGTTTGAACAAACTCGAGTATGTCCTAGGGTGCCATCTGCCATCAGACATCAAATGGTTCTTCTTCTTCAGGGTGGTGATTACGCTCTCAACATGGTCGTCTTGCGGGTCAAAGGGAGCATAATGACTAAGAAACACATCGATGGTACACCGCAAGAGCTCCGGGGCCATTTGTTCACCAATCTCCGACCGGATTTTGTGTTGGTCAAGAACACCAAGGTCTCCTTTTGCACTGCGCTGTGTGTCCCTACCCGTTACGTCAGCAGGTCACATGACACAAACCCAAATATTACGCACGAGCGACCCGGAGGGGTAACCGGCATAGACAGTGCTTGCCTGGTCGTAATTTAACAAAGATATCGATACAAGAATCAGAAGAGTTTTACATATTGTTGGACAAACTTGATGACTGCAAGCCCGACATTATTGTTGACGTATCGTCTCTTGTGTATTGCCCAAGCTGAAGTTTCTGAGATCGGACCAGCCTGAGTCTCCGGGACGAAATTGGTTAACAGAAAATATAAGGGACTGAGAAAGGAGCGGAAGTGAGGCATAGAGCTGTAATTCCCAGTTAGCGGCTGTCTGGATCCAGGTGTTGGTGCATGTTTTCTCTTAGGCAATTTTTGAATTTTAGAGAAAGGGGTATTGAAGCCGCTGCGGCGGATCAGAGAAAAGCTATCTGTGATCAACCCCGAACTGTTGTCACCCCTTGGTTGAATTTTCCGATAGAAAGAATTTATTTACCCGTGTAACACCCAACTATCACTATCTAATGCCACGCCTTACTTCTCAATCGAGATATTTGTGTAAATACTCTGTTGTCTGACGGGTTATTTCAGATCTGGAAGATTGGGCTGATGAGAGATCCAGCTAGGACGGTACCTAGCTTTAGTTAGATATATTACTCGGTCAAGATACCACGGCACCGCATTTATAGAATACTCATGATCGATACATCCCACAAAAGTCGACTTATAACCAGTATGTTATTTATTTATTTTTGTCTTTGGGGCAATATACTGAAATCTGTTGATCTTCTGACCCAGATAATATGAAGAATTAATCAGGCGATGGTTAAGTTGCAACTTTGCAACTTGGACCAAAGGAAATTACCGACTTTTCTCTCCTTCTCAACATGCTAAAAATGAATCTGACTTGACTAAACAAGAACGCGAGGAAGACCATTGCACTGACTTTTTCTTTTCTTCCATTGTAATGTAGAGGATTTATTTTACGGCATATGGCATTCGCGTGCGACGGGAATCATTGTTCACTGTGACATGGTTTTCTTCACAAGCAAGCTGCTAAAGCTAGAGTCCAGAAGCTATAACTCTGAGGAAGGAGAGCCTAAGACTGGTCTCCAAATGACGCTCTTCTGGTCCATTAAGAAACCTTTTCCATCGACCTCGACCCCTTCCTCCTGCAAAAATCCGATTTTGCGCCTGATCCGCCTGCTAGGGATCATACCCATGATTATAGGAATCCTCGGACACCGTCGCCGCGACCTCTACGCCCACTTCTCTTCATTGCACGAAGTAGTTGGTTCCAGACGTACAAATGTGATCAGTGTAAATATATTATTCACTGTGCGGTATTAGTGTGACAATGAATTATAAAACATGATTGATATATCAAAGTGAAAATTAATTCATACGAAGACGAGGGGGAAAGACAGAGGAAGAGGAGGCTTTACGCTTTTTTGAGTTGGCTGAGTTGTGGGACTGGGATAGAATTTGGCTCCCAGACTTTGCCTCTTCTTCCAAGTCTGCTGTGTTCCTGTCCTCCTGACTCGTATCACCGTGAATGACATCTTCGACAACTTCCGAAAGCTCTTGGGGCTGCGGTCTAGAGTCAGGGGACAACATCTCCAGTTCAATACCCTCAGCCTCAACAACAGCATCGATTATTCGACCGAAATCAACCCAGACATCTTCATAGAGCATCTCAAAATCCTCCGTTGTATGGGAAACCGCACCAACACAGAAATCCAGCAATGTCGTATGGAGAGCAGCAAACGAGTTAAAAAAGTCATCGCCAAGGTTAGGATGGAAGGCATCTTGGAGTACCCCGAGACCACGGTTTGTAAACAGCTGCTGTCGGTTGAAAGAAGGTATTGGAGTATTTGTGAAGATTGCAGCACCAAGTTGTGTTTGATTCGGACCACCGGACTCGATGAGCGGCGCTGGCCTGACTTGACAGATTAGAAACCATAATGCAATCCACATCAAGGATTCTAGGTCATGATGATGTTGAAACTTCAAGGGGGCTTGGCGAGTTGGCGGAGGAGCGGGTCGCGCCTTCCGGCCAGGACGGTAATCAAGATATGCTCGCACACGGTCTTTCCGGTCTTCAACACCCCGACCTTTGACAAGATGAGCAATGGTGTAGCCAAGATGAATTTCCAGTGGCATGAAGAAAGGCGTTCCCTAGAGCAAACAGTCAGAACCGAACAGACCGTGACAGATGAGTATTACCGTTTTAGGATCGGATTTTGGTTCGTCAGCACGATCGATTTCCTTTGCATACTCAAAGTCACTCAACAGCCCTCGAAAAGTGTTGCCAGCTCTGACAATAATGATGTTACCGGTGCTGATGTCCCTGTGAACCCAGCCAGCAAGGAACAAAAGCGTTAGGGCTGGACTGTCATCAACAACAAGACTCGGAAGATCATTATCAAATAGCGCACCTACGAGGATGTCTCGAATTGCATTGAACGAAACTTTGAGGTCTTTGGAATCGTGGAGAGCAAAGCCGACATCCTGGTAAACAAGTCTATATTGCCTCTTAGCAAGGTATCTGCGGGGAGAACACATTTGAACAGGGGCTGGGCTGGAATGACCGCTACTAGTTGTCGGAGCGGACGATATCTGACTGGATCCTGGGATTATGAGTTTTGCGGATTGTTGATAAGTTGGTACAATTGGCGGTGGCTGCAAAATAGCGGAGTTAGGTTCGGCCTTATCGTGGCGGCCACCGCATTTCTCCCCCCATCCGTCACACTCGATTTTCATAAATGGCAAGTTCGAAGGAAAGTCTGTCAGTGCCGCGGTGATGCATTCACCGAGGTATCCCTCAGGCCAGTCACGCCGAGCACCTGCTATATCTTTTAGCCTCTCGATGATGAGATCTTGAATTTCCTTCTCAGGCCGCGATCCTTCATCTAGCCAAACGTCTTTGAGAGCGAACTTCTTTCCACCATTATTGAGGACTTCGGCTGTATCTGAGCTTTCATGAACTTCCTCGGCCTCCCAAACCCGTGTTTTCCGCCCGGTGATACACGCAAGTCGTGGGTTAAAAATCGGTTTGATAGTCCTAAAGTGTCGTGGTGGGTCCAAAGTCGGTCTAATTGTGTAGATGTAACGACTTTCGTCTCCGTGAGGGACGCGGCGAACAGCAGGATCAAATCCCATCTCCCTTTCTCTTGCGAAGAGGAAGGACATGAATACCCTAAGGAACGTCCGGCGATCCTGGAGTGGAAAACACGACTGTTATATTTCACCTATGCAATAGCTTAATGATTACTCCTACCTTTGTAAAATCAAAGTCGTCTGATTTCACCGAATGAGAACGCGAGAAATACCAAACCGCCATCTTTCCGTCTTCAATAGTAATCTGTCGAGCGATGAACGTGTTACTTGTGCTTGATTTCGCGAGAAATGGAACCCATACCCCATACATCCACATCCTCCGTGGATCGTCATTCATAATGTGGTTTGCAGCGCTCACAACTTTCAAGCGATCCTAAATGGTTATGAGTCCACGACACACTATCCAGGTCATTTATACTTACATCGTAATCCTTTTCAGTATCGGAACTTTTCTTAAATTCGGCAATTAGTGCCATTTCGTAGGTCTTCATTGTTGACGGCGAGGCCTTGTATGATGAAGTCGATAGGCATGCATCGACTCTGAAAGAGCTACCGGGAATTTCTCCTTTGACGAGGGTGTTCCCGGTGTCCATGTAGTGAAATGTAGGATTGCGGGGGCCATCTTGGTCTGAGCATGGAACTCTTGCCAGAGCATTGATAATCGGCTTGAGCTTGGCGAAAACCGTGTTCTCGTTCCCGCGGACCTTGGAGGGTGGGTGGCCTTCGAAGCCCCGCCATGATCCATGTGCAGGCATCCAATACTTTAAATGTGAGACTGTAGCATCAACAGCAGCCTCTGTTGGAACGAACGGAACGTAGGATTTTAGAAAATCCTCGAGGCTGCATTGCAACAACTCGCGAGTCATCTGCTGAGCAATATCTGGGCGGATCTTGTTCTGTCCAACGGTACCAACATGACCTTTCGCGCTGCGCGGGGTGTCTCTACACATTACATCAGCATGTCACATGACTGGACTAACTAACCGAGACGCACTTGACAGGCTCACTGAGAACATGTTGACCCTGAGACCCAGTGGCCCGGGGCTCTCTTGATCGGGGAGGGGTGCTTGGTGCAGTATGTTGTGAGCTGCAAAGAAGCGCGGCTCTCCATGAGTGGAACCCCAATGATAGAGTGAATGCCAAACGCACGAATTGCTAGTTGACGGTTTTGGCATCTCCGATAGCGAGGCTGGTGTTGGATAACGACCTGATTCACGGCAGTTTGAGATGAATTATATCGCGTGAAGATAAGAACTCGGTGTGTTGTAGGAGGAAGTGAGTAAGTGTGCGATTTTATCGACGCCTTCTTAAAGTATTCGGAAATAAAGTCCCTTAAAAAGCAAGCATGAACTTCGTGTCCTGGCCTCTTCAGGAATTTTTGGGAGAAGAAACCCGGATGCGGTAACGATGTGAAGTGTAGTGATCAACGCTTCGGCCTCAGAATATCTGTCAGGGACCCACTAGAAAAATCTGATAGAAATTCGGAGCGGTGACATACATCTGCCCATGCAACAAACATGCTGTGAACATGCAAACTACTTCAATCTCAAGTGATGCTATTGTACTTGCCTCATCACTTCAGATCTCGCCTAAGAGATCCAGCAATTTGAATCATCCACATTCGGGACCAACTCAAAAGTAACAATCTGGCGGTTAGGGTTACCTAGGTGTCGATATCTCCTTGAGCTCGAAGAGGCGTTCCGAGTCTCCAGTTATTAAGTATAGTTTGTCCAAGACTTTGTCCTACATGTTTGAACATGAGACATAAACGCCCAATGTCATTTAACTCTGCTGTCTGAAGTCTTCAGAAGTATCAAAAACCTATGCATTTCGAGTTGAGTAGGGTTCTGAAGCTGCCATAAGATCAACAGGCCGCCCGGCGGCCGCCACCAAGTCGTGCCCTTGTTTTTTCGAGCTTGGAGCTTCTTATCAAGAACTTAGTGACAGTATGGTGCTCTAGGAATATCGCAAAAAAAAAATATATCCCGAAGATCGAGCTGGAGTGACTAGAATTGTGTACGTGGTGAAGGGTTGGTTGAGTATGAGCTCAGATTTCTGGAAACTCGCCGGCCTGCTTCCAAACAAGCCAGTTCAGGCCATGCAGCCACACATGTAAGCGTTGTCAAAGCGTTTTCCAACCCCGACCAGGTGTTGATTTACTACAGATGACAGGCAATGCTGTTCAGGGCTTCCGAGAACGCTGATGTCGCTTAACAAGCTATAATTAGTCGTACTTGTGCGGCTCGGTTCGTAACAATCGGGCGATCAAGGCAAGTTATCGGGACAGAGGGTCACACCGCCCCCTTGTCGGCACAGACAAGGGGGTCTTCGTTGTTGTGGTGAGGAGTATTCTGGATGCGAATCGGTGTTAGACAGTCAAAAACATGTTTAGCCGAAGCTTACCGTTCCGCAGACATGTCAGCAGAGGTATAGATTAGTAATAGTGAGGAAGATGAAAAACAAGATAACATAGACTCGGTAATCTCAGCCAAACCAAACACCGGTATCTTTCTCTCAACCCATATAGCTGAAGTTACTATTTTTCTTTTGCTTTGTATCCCCTTCTCAACCAGGTTGTCTCCCTGAATGCTATATCGAGTATGGACTCTGTGGGTGAATCACAGCATTACTTCGAAGGACCTCCACAGCCTTGATCCCTTTCCCCCTTTTGCATGACTCATGGCCTTGCTTTGTAGCGTTGGAGGGGTCAGAAGACGTTTCATCATCACAGGTGCTATACTAGGTTCGATTGACATTCTTTGCTTTGCTTCTTCTTTGCCCACTGTTGAGTGCTTCGCATCCGGACACATTTCTAAGCTAAGTATCTTTCACTCGAATTATGGTTTTGTTGCCGCCGTGGTCAAGATGAGGGACGCACGTTTGACTTGGAAAGTGAACAGGACGCCGATGCCATATTTTGCCAAGTCGGCATGTGTTTCCTTAAGCTGTATCCAACCTAGCTTCAGGATTTTAGCATTTGAATCCAAGTTCTACTGACAGAAAATTACGAAGATACCAAGACAGAGCCAAACTACAGGAGTCTGTACAACAAGAGCCTAGGAAGCTACAACTAAAAGGGAGGAGAACCCAAGACTGGTCTCCAAATGACGCTCTTCTGGGTCATTAAGAAACCTTTCCCATCGACTTCGACTCCTTCCTCTTTCAAAAATCCGATTTTGCGCCTGATCTGATGCTGGTCTTTGTCCTCCGGTTTTACCGACCCTCCTGTATTCGACGACTCACGCCCAGCCCATTGTCCACAGTAGCCGCCTATGAAAAAGTTTGAAGCTACAACGCGGTGACAAGGAACATATGGAGCGAATGGGTTTATCTTGAGCGCGCCACCCGCTGTGAAGATTCGTCAGAACACAAACAACGGCAGCTGGTTAGCAGATTAACTCTTACCTGACCGTGCCGAACCTCCGATAGAATCAGAAATAATCTTGTACGTCGTGACTTTGCCTCTGGGGATCTTCATAATGAAATCGTACACGTCCCACTGATATGGGGTCACTTTCTGTCATAACGCGTGTTAACCGGCACCAAGCGAACACGGAGGACAGCCGGAATAATTACCTTTCCTTCTTTAGTTCGATATTTCAGTCTTTCGGCTTCACCGCGAGGAAAAGCGGTCTGAATCTCGCTTGTAACGTCGAGGGCTTCGACATCAGTGCTATTTTTGGACGTTGACTCTGCTCGTGTGGTCCTGAGGGCAGCTGGCGTGCTAGAGGTTCCATTCTCGGGGATATTGGGCGCGCTGCTGGAGACGCTGGACAAGGGTGTCTTTGGACGACTTGGCGCGTAAATAAATTCCTCTCTATTCAGAACTTTCAAGGACTGGGCCTTCGGCATTTTTTGCTGGTTTAAGCACAGAGAATCGCCCAAAAGGTGGATAATGTGTTTGTAGCTCGTTGAAATAACTTGCAGTGTCAGGGTGATGAAACTTAAGAGTAAGAAAAGCGGCAGCAGTGGGCGGAGGCAAGGGAATATGAGTCGCCTGGTAGTCTCTCTTTGGATTTAGTCAGCGTTAAGCAGCACTTTAGCATTCGGTGCCGAGATTTAATTATCCAGCCTGTTGGTCATTCCCCTGACACAACGTGACTGATCAAATGAATTTCAAATCCCGTTGATCTGCAGTCACGTTCCGACCTGCTCGAGGGAGTGTGTCCAACCCGAGTCTCCCCCTCTCATAGCCTCTCTCCCTCATGTCTTGCTAAGTTAACTTATATTCTCTTGGGCTATCTTTATAAATCGGCGCTTGTATCCGTTCAACCCATCAATATACAAGATTGTCCAATATACCCAGCCTAGTCTCCTCTGCCTGCTGCCACCCCCTCTCTACGAAGGAAAATCTTATGAGACGTTAAGCGCCTTTGATGCAGCCCGGATTTCTCTGGACGAAGAAATATTCCCTTCAACGTGCGCCCCAGCCACATCTTGGCGTACTCAAAGTCCCGAGCCAATCCGAATTCGATAACTTTATACGGCGGGCGGCCACGTATATCAGACCAATCCGTCGGGATGAATCAGACCCTATCTGGTAGTGCTGTATTACAACGCTGTTGCTTGAAGCGATGGTCGATATAGGAAGAGTACACCAGCTCGAACCTGCGTGGACCTGGTCCGCGGTGGGGCAAGAGAGGAAGAGGGCAAAAAAGAGCATGGTTCACGATAGTCGAGATGCGCAGAAAGGGATACACATGGGTGAGAATAATTGCGATAATGATGAGAAGATGGACTCATTTGATATTAGGCGATGACGCCCTGTTGTAGACGAGGACGTCCCTTCATTGCATCACAGACGCTACCGAAGAGTCCCTGCAGTCCTTCAGCTCGCACAACTTCTTCATGCTCCCCCAGCTTAAGCACGCACAAGAATGATGGCTCTGGTTGAAGCGATGCCACCGGCCATTATCATTAAAAGTTCGGCCAGGCTCTGTCAAACCCATTGCCATCAACGGGAGACGCGGCTCCGATCGCACGAACCTTGAAGCAGGACTGCAGGACGCATGAATGATTAGGCCACTCCTACTACATGTTCGTTTCCTGTACCCGTTGCTCTGAAAGTCCGCACTTGATGAATTCAGTCATTCAAGTTTAACAACCAGAGGATTACCTTGAAACCACAAGACCTAACAACGTATCCAAAGCTAGGACGATGTCAAGTCCTTAGCGTCATGGAGAGCATATCCAACGGTACTGTAAACAAGGCGATATTAGCCATGAGTCATATTAGAGCCCATATCAGGTGGGCGATATCATCCACGCACTTCAGCTGGGGGAAACGACGTTTCTATCAGTACCCTTCTTATTAATTCTTGGAGCAGTCAACAATCGTCACCAGGGCTGTTCTGGCCATGCCGACCCGAGTCATAGAGCCACATGGGTACAAATTCTGTTAACCAATTTCCAACCCTGACAAAGGACACTCACCGCTGATTGAATTGAATGTTTGTTTCTTCGGAACCCGTACGGGCTACAGCTTCTGGATCTCCAACGGGATTGACATCGCTTAAATTGCTATCATTGGTACTATCGCTCGAAACACAACAAACGTGTTGAACAGCGGCAAAAGGAGGCAGCGAAGCGTAGTCACATTGGGTATCGTAGACCTGTGCATCAGTAGATCAAGCAAATGGTACCGAGAAGAAGGGAAGGTTGTGGATTGGGGGGTGACTTTGGGATGTCCGTAATTACAGAGCCCACTCTGCCAAACAGAATGTCGAGGACTATATTGCCTTAAGAAACCCGATTATTGTACATATCACGTCCATAGCGACAAGTAATACCGCGAAGAGAATATTACCATCCAGGTGTTCCACAAACTGAGATCATACGCCAACAAACAAATCAATATGAAGGTACCACCGTTATTTGTACAACCGAGTCAAACGGACCTAATCTTGCTTAAGGCTTATGAGTCTCTCATCCGTTAAATATTGAATCGTCTGGAAGGCAGCCTATCATTCCCCATTAATGTTTGGGCAGTCGAGAAAAATACTATTCAACTCACTTTAGGTGAGAACTGCAGTATATATGACCATTACGTGTAACCTCTAATTAAGTCAATCCTCGTTCGGTGCATGTGCTGCCCAGTGCTCCAAATCCGTCAATGATGAAGCTGTCGTTTTCGGCGTGTATCTGGAAACCTTTCTCGCCGTTCCTTGGGGTATAAAAAGACTTCCATCTGCCCAAGGGAAAACATCTACATTCGAGCATTCACTCGGGCGTATCGGGGCATGGATCGCCTGTTTGACATCCGTCCTATAAAAATAGCGAGGCTGCACCTGCACTTGAGGGAATGAACCAGTGGGCTTGATTACAGTCGCATCAGCGAATATATCCCAAAAAAGAGGCTGAACGTATGGGAGGCCGAGAATATCCCACATAATTGGGTAGGTATCGAAAATCCGGTAGACGTTCAATGCAAGGTTGACGGTGAACGCAGTATCGAAGAGTGTGTCTCAGATGTCGCAACCTTGATCGGCTGACTTTGACATTCCGGGCAGTGGGAGGAGGCTTTCGGAAAATACGTAACGTGATTCTCGAGGTGATCTACATAGTTGCGATGTGTCGAGTTCAGACATAACGGTTTGACTGAAAAACGACAAATGAGCACCACGGCGGCACAAAAACGGAGGAAGCTACTCGAGGGAAAAGACGTTTTCGTATTTATGGATGAAGTCGACGACTGGAATTTGTTCTTTTACAACGTCCCATGACAATGATATTATAATACAATGAGATGCAAGGTGTGAAATGTGGGTGGGACGTATGATCAGCAATCCAAGTCCTCTGCAGGTCTAACTCGAGAGCATCGGGTGTTTGTGGATGCACTTGGCCGTTTCTACCAACAGGAATGAGGATGCACTCAATCCAAACCTGGCTCAAGCCTTACATAGAACGTATGTGCCCACGTATGATCTGATGCTAGGTTTTGTCCTCTAGTTTCATTGACCCTGCTGCATTCGATGACTCACGCCAGCCGATCGTCCAGAGTGACCACCTATGAAAAGGTTCGACGCTACGATGCGGTGATAAGGATGCATGGAACGAATTGGTTTATCCTCAGCCTGAGCACACCTCCCGCTGTGAAGATTTGTCAGAACACGATTGCATGCACTAGCATTTGGTCAGCAGACTATTCCTTACCTGACCGTGCTGATCCTCCGATAGAATCAGGAATAATCTTGTACGTCGTGACTTGGCCTCTGGGGATCTTCAGAATGAAATCGTACAGGTCGTACTGACACTGTATCCGAACTTTCTGTCGTAACGCGCCTTAACACCGACGCCAAGCGAGCACGGAGGACAGTCGGAATAATTATCTTTCCTTTTCTAGTCCAGTATTTCAGTCTCTCGGCTTCGCCACAAGGAAAAACAGTTTGAATGTCGCTTGCGACGTCGAGGACTTCGGCATCAGTGTTATTTTTGAATGTTGACTGTCCTCGCATGGTCCTGAGGGTAGCTCGCGCGCTTGGGCTTCCATTCCTGGGCAAGTTGAGCGGGCTGTTGTAGATGCTAGACAATTATGTCCTTGGACGATTTGGCACATAAGGAGGCACTTTCTTCTCAGGACCTTCAAAAATTGGGTTTTCGGCATTTTTTGTTGGTTTAAACACAGAGATTCACAGAAAAGGAGGATGGTGCGCTTGTAGCCTGTTTGAACAAGAACAGCGTCGGGACAATGATGCTCAACAGCAAGGAAGGCTGCCGTCGGACTTGCTACTAAGTGATGGGCGGAGACAAGGTGGGAAGCAGTATTGTCTTTCTTTGGATCCTTTTGGTTAACAAGTTAGCGCTCTGTCCTGAGACTCAATTACCCGAACCGGTGATCATCGCTTTGGCGTCAATCAATTCCTATCAACAACTAACTATTTAATGCGTACCAACACTCACTGGTTTCAATCCACAGAACAACATGCCTACCACGCAATCTTTGCCTTCTCCCGACCTTTACTTTTCTACTTTACAGGAACTGGACGACTATCAAGCCAGGAAACTGACAGAGCGTCCCAGTCCCAATCGAACTACACCCTGGACACCAAGGAAGACCCTGCTCCAAGGATCGCGAGGAAAACTCCTCGTAAGTCCGAGTGTTCAAGTGCCTATAACACTATCTGAGCTCATCATTGCGCACATAATAGGTCTGTCATGACTATAAGGCAATCTTACTCTGCATGTCACGCGAAAACCCATCTCATGATCTCTGATTTAGGGTGGATATGTGGAGGGACCACAGGGGTTCTCCTACACCTTCAATTATTGGTCTATGTGTGACTCGTTCGTCTAGTGAGTATTACTATCGCCCTATGTCAACCTACTTTCCTTTAACTTCCACGTAGCTTTTCGCACCACCGTATCACCATTCCACCCCCCGGCTGGGTCAACGCAGCCCACCGACAGGGAGTTAAGATGCTTGGTGTCTTGTAGGGTCCTCTCTCTAAATCTTTGGAAGATGCTCACTCCAGTCATTGCAGGATCTTTGAAGGCGGTTCAGAAGATGAATGTCTCCGCCTTATCGTCGGACAACTCCCCAAGTCATCTACCGGATCTGCCGTCCAGTCATTTGTGCCTTCTACTTTGCCTATCTCTCCTCATTATGCTATCGCTCTCGCTGAATTGGCTGCTGAGAGAGGTTTCGACGGCTATTTGATGAATTTCGAGACCTGGCTTCAGGGCGGTCTTGAGCAGGGGCGTGCTTTGGCAGGCTGGCTTGGTCTCCTCCAGTCCGAGCTCACCAAGCGTGTGGGTCCTCACGCTGAAGTGAGTTGGTATGACAGTATCATATTCAATGGAAGCCTGTCATGGCAGAATCGTCTCAACTCGTTCAACCTCCCTTATTTCATTCCGTCCACCAATTTCTTCTCAAACTACTCGGTGAATCATTTTTCGTCGTTATTAATGAAAAAGACATCTGACTTATTCTCCAACAGTGGCCGCCCAACTACTGTGACCAAACTGCACAATACCTTCTTTCCGTCGATTCCAACATCCTCGGCCTCTCTGCAGATACCAAGCCAAAGACTCTTCAGGATGTCTACATGGGTGTTGACGTCTGGGGTCGAGGTTCGTACGGTGGAGGCGGCTTCGGCTGTTACCAGGCGATGAATCACGTCGCACCTGCCACACTCGGACTTAGCGTTGCTCTCTTTGCTCAGGCCTGGACATGGGAGACTCAAGAGAACGATGCCGACTTTACATGGAACAAGTGGTGGCAAACCGAACGTGACTTGTGGGTCGGGAACCCTGACCCCGATGCAGTCATGCCCGTGCCCGGTAATACCGACGCTGAAGGTCCTTATAAACCAGTCACCTCATTCTTCCAGCACCTACCACCTCCCGACCCCATCGATGTTCCTTTCCATACCACTTTCTGCCCTGGCGTCGGGCTCGCCTGGTTTGTTGAAGGAAACCTCGTTTCTCAGTTCCCGGATGGTTGGCTGGACGTGGACAAGCAGACCAGCATGGGCGATTTGCTTTGGCCTGCTCCTGCTTTGAAATGGGAAGCAGACTCCACAGGAACCGTTCCCGATGTCGCCGCTTCTGTCAACATGGCCGATTCTTGGAACAGCGGTACTTCGATTCAACTTGATTTCACGGAAAAGGCAGCCAGTCCCAACCAGCCCCATCATGCTTTCTATACTCCGATCCAAACCTTGTCGATCACGACACAGAAGAGTTACACCGCATCCATCATTTACAAGCCCAATCAGCCCTCTAGTGCGGCCGACATGGATCTCGAGGTCAACTTGTCCGTTAGACCTCGTGATACCTCTTCCACTGCCCAAGTCAAATTGACCCCAGAATCAGTCAAGACGACCGAGATCTCCAACAACTGGGTCAAAGTTACCATCGAATTCGTCATCACCGAGACTCCCCTCACCACGATCACCGTCGATAGTGAGATCGGTCTCATCATCACTGCCGTATCCAACGACACGACACCACCGTTTTCATACTCTATCCTCCTCGGTCAGATGAATGTCTATCCCACACCCTCATCCACCATCGAGCCCAACTTCCCTCGTGTCCTCTGGGCGGACTTCACTTCCACTAAAGCCGTCGTTCCCTCTACAGCAAAGAAAACGCAGGCGTCCTCTTCTTCTATAAAGACCCAGGACACCACGGTGCCACTTACGACGATCACATGGATTCTATCCACCTCTCTTTCTCAAGTCGGGAATATCAACATCACCTCCCCTGACGATCCTCACTGCGCCTGGACACCCCAGCCACCTCTTGAGCAGCTGTGGTTCCCCGGTTTTCTCTACTGCAATATCTTCGCGGCAGACCCAGGAGACGCCATACGTTCATCAACTAAGGTCCGAGGCTCCGAGAAACAGCACGTTTTCAAGAACATGCTGGATCAGCCTGAACCTGGGATGATTTGGATTGGGACATCCGGAGCGGATGGGTCGATTGGGAAGGGTAAACTCGATTTCTCGTTTGATAGGAATCAGCTGCCGGCTGGGCTGAAGAACTTGAGCACGCTTAGAGTGTTTGTTCAGGGTGTGCTCGAGACTGGCGAGGTTTTGGCTTGGGAGAATTGTGCTTATGTCGACGTTCAGTTTTAAAGGTCAAGTATGTTTTCTCCTATGATTTTGATCGATGATTATGAGCCCCTAACGACACCTGGACTTTGTCGAGTAGTGATTGGAGCCTATAAAGGAATAAATGTATAAACCAAAGTTGTATTTTTAGTCGAATTTATCGAATAAATACTGTCTTGCGTTCTCTGTCGAACACAGGGGACCCAACATGTCTACCGTGGTATCAAAGTCCAATGAGTTGGGATGACATAGCATTAGAAGACCAGTACTACGTATACTATCAGAGCATTTTTCATCGGACCTACACACAATAAGGAACCGTATAGCGCAGCCGGACGCAAAGTAGAATACCTACAACAGCAAAAGCGTATCAAGAAAGGGACGAGTTAATGTAAAGAAACACCACTACTGCAATAATCATGTACATCGTGAATACTACGTATACACACACTCAACCACGTCCAATGGGACGAGATATGAGGGAAGGATCACAAGCGCGTACGCACTGAGCATAGTACGGCACCGAAAAAAGGTCAATCACCGAGCATAAGGGTGGAAGTTATGTTGACCTCTCTGACCTGACCTCTGAGGACCAACACTTGCGTTCCCAGGCATACCTTGCCCTCCCTGCGCACCCGGAGCACCTCTCGGTCCTCTCGGGATATTACCAGCCATTCCACCGCCTCCTTGCATCATACCACGACCCATACCATTCATTCCCGGCGACATTCCTCCCATAGCATTGGGCATAGCTCCCATACCCATATTCATGCCCATGCCCATTCCAGGTCGCATGCCCTGACCAAACCCAGGGCCACCACCCATAGCTCCCATCATGGGGTTCATTCCACCCATACCACTCATCATACCCGGATTCATACCGCCACCGGCCATCTGCATCATCCGTGTGTAGAGGGCAGCGAGCGCCTGGGGATCAAAGGGCGCCTGGCCTGTGCCGGTTCCGCCGGTGCTTCCAGCTACGTTGCCACTGAACTGGTTACCCTGCTGGCCAGCAAAACGAGTTTGGCCAGCTTGGAAGTTGGTGTTGGTTGGTGCTTGTTGGCCACCTTCTTCGCCTTGATTGTCACGTTGATACCGAGGCTGAGCTAGTTTAACATCGATCTACGAAAGTGAGCCATCGCGCGAGAGGCAGCAAGGTGAACTGTACGTACCAGTTTACCATCAATCTCAAGGTTACCGAAGCCAAGGAACGGTGTAACGTCCGTGTTCTCAAATGACACGAAGCCGAAGCCTTTGCTTCTACCGGTTTCGCGGTCCAACATGACTGTTGAGTCAATGACTTTGCCAAATTGCGAAAAGAACTCGCGCATAGATTCTGAGGTCACGCTTCCAGGAAGACCTCCAATGAAAAGCTTAGTGGCTCGCTGGTGCTCTTGTCTTGGGATAGCACGTTTGGGATCGATCTGAAAATAGAGGGTCAGACGAAGACACACGATTCGCAGCTGGGCGAGCTCACAATCTTGCCATCCAGTATGTGCTCCCGTACCATGACGGCATTAACACTAGCTGGGTCGTCAAAGGTCAAGAAGGCGAAGCATCTGGAACGGCCAGCGGCATCTCTCATAATCGTGCAGGCATCGACTTTGCCAAACTGAGTAAAGTAATCTCTGAGAGTTTCTGCAGAATGATAATCAACACAAATTTGACGACGACTGAAGTAACTGTATGTACCATCTGTTGTATCCCAGTTAAGACCTCCAATAAACATCTTCCTACAGGTGCAAAGGACGAGTTGAAGAGACAAAAACGATGTGTTGAGAGAAGAGAGGGGAACATATAGAAAAAGCAAAGACTGCTATTAGTATCCGTAGGCTAAAACACACAGGTTATGACAAGGAAGAAAGAGGTGAAAGACTCTACTGTGGTGCTTGTGGATAGCCTAGCCTATCGGATATCGGAGGAATAGCCTAGCCTAGCCTGGATGTAACAGAGGCAGCAGATATGCTAGAGCTAGCTTAGACGACGAGCGACCGACTACACGAGTCATCTACGGATGAAATCCATGCTTGACCAAGCCAGAAGTACCCTGAGCGCCCAACAGCAGGTATCCTAAAGTGTATACGGGCCGTGCGCCAGCGGCAGACCCTTGTTTCAGCTTGAGATAGGAAACCAGACGCTTACCCTTCATCTTTCATCTCCGATGGCCGCACAGAGCGTTCTGTCACGGGAATGCTCTGGCTTCGCGAGTGCTGCGAGTCCCGGTAGTCTTGAGGCTGTGGCTGCTCGTAGGTCGGTATTTGCTGAGGAGCTTGCTGGGTATATGCCGAGGCCACAGGCTTTGGTGTAGACGTTGGTGCTGGGCTTGTATATGTCGGAATCTGGGACATTAACGGTTCATGGACAGTCTTCTGCGGTGGCGGAGACGGGGCTTTTTCTGCGGCTTTTGGAGCCGCTGCAGTCTCTGTCGTGGCAGGCTCTTGAGGAGCCTCAGCCTCGTCTTGAAATTCCTCGTTTAATTCGACTTCATCGTTGCCGTAGAGATCTAAGGGATATGTCAGTAAAAAAAGAAAACCTCCGCGATTTACGTGCAAACACACCTCCGTACAAGTCAGCGTCGAGGTCAGACATGGTGGTGGTTAGAGCGAGAAAAGTTTCCTGGGGCCCTGGTGTGACTCAGGCTGTGAAGTATCACACGTCACGCGTCACAAACGCACGGATCCACGACCCGCGTGAAATTCCTTTTCTCAAGCTCCGGACGGCAGAGTGCATGGCCATTTTGCATCAACTATGTGAACTTGTAGTCTACTGAAGGCTACACTGAAGCCCGAAAAATTTGGGACTATGCACTTGCTGACTTTTCGGACAAGCTGGCTTCGAGATCTGGATTAATCAGCGCGTTCAGCGGCTATTACCGAAAATGGGGTAGAATACAGTTAGCCACTTAGAAAGTGTTTAATATCCACTCTGGTAGCTAAAAACCACCTCTAAGTCTGTATCTAGCTACAGGAGACCCGAAAGACGCCGCTGTGCTGGGGATCTTGGAGTATCGATGAGTCGAGTCAGAAAACATGATTCGATAGCCTCAAATGGTTTTCTCCGGAACTTCGTTCTGCCAGCACATACTCCCTTACCAAGATGACACAGACGACCGACACGAACCTCATTATTGGTATACTTGGTGCGTGTATGTTTCCAGCGATGTTAGAACAGCGGCTGACGAGGCAAACAGCTCTTCAGGGTGCCTTTGTCGAGCACGAAATGGCTTTGCAAAAACTTCCGATTCAGAAAAAGATAGATGTCGTTCTCGTTCGCACACCTGGTGAACTCGCAAGATGCCAGGCTCTGGTTATCCCCGGTGGAGGTGCATATTTCTACTCTGATCAAACTTAACGGACAAACTCATCCAGTGACTTAGAATCCACGACAATTGCACTACTCGCACGACTATCGGGACTTTTAGAGCCGCTACGGGAATTCGTCAGGGTCAAGCCTGTATGGGGAACTTGTGCTGGAGCAATTCTTCTTGCAAAGGCCGTAGTAGGCGCAAAGAAAGGAGGACAAGAGCTCTTGGGTGGAATGTCTATCACGATTGCGCGAAATGGTTGGGGATCTCAGGTATGTATTAATACTTGATGCATTGCTGATAACAATCCTCATCAATAATCAACTTTCCCAGCTCGAGTCGTTTGAGGCTGATCTTGATGTCACCGGTCTGCGAGACTCGGAGCGTCCCTTTACTGGCATCTTTATCCGTGCACCTGTTCGTTGGTTTCCTGCCACTTCAGCTACAGCTCATACTAATCTGTCAACGTCAATAGGTCGTACTCACCTTGGAACCCTCACTAGAAGATCCACCAATCCATGTCGTTTCTCGTCTTTCCCCATCTCTCCTCCCCGAGTCCCTGACATCTTCAAACTCAACACCCGAACCAAAGTCCTTTGTCGCACTCCGCCAAGGCCACCACTTCCTGACGACTTTCCACCCCGAATTGACACGAGATAACCGCTTCCACGAGTATTTCGTCAGGGAGTGTGTCCTCCCATCAATATCTCCTCCACGTCCTTGATCGCCCATCTGACCATGAAAGAGAACCACATGGTCCGCCCTGTTACGATGATTGAAAAATAGAGCTTAGATCGATTTTGTCCCCTGGGAGTCATACCCGCAGGCGAATGATATGTATAAACCACCTGTATGTTCATTTTCCGGATCCATCAGGAGAACCTCTGGGGATTCCTGACCCTGAAATAGAAGATGCATATCCTATCTGTCCACCCTTTAACTCTCATGAACCTGAACAGCATAACAGCCAAGATCAAAATAAGGCTTCTCTCAATGTTCCATCTCCTCTCCATCCACCAAGAATGAGTCGAACTTCACTCACGGGACAAACTCGGGTGACCGATACCGAAACTCTCAGGTCAATCCACAAAAGTCCCAAAGGTTATTAATACTCCAGGCCTGATTTTCGCGTGATCGCCAGCTATATCCGATCTCTCCACCTATCACGTTTCCTATACCAAATTTCCCGCATGTCCTTCTCGCGGGAATACGAATACAATGTAGCCTTGTGGTTGGGATGTTACCGCCCTACAGATAAGCGATTCACACAGTGGCTATAATCACCTCGTGAATCGTGATAAAAAGGCGCATCGCTCTCAACCCCTGAGTTCGAGTCTCCCCTCCATTTCTCACGTCTCCCCAATAACGAACTCACGATAACTCGTCGCACAGCTATGAAGAGTGCTAAGAGCGCCCTCTTCTCTACTTTACTCTCTGCACTCGTTGCGGTGGTATTCCTCTCTGGCTCTGTAGTCGATGCGCGCCAAATCAGGAAAAGTGAACTGCGAGAAAGGCAACTGGAGGCTGTGAAGAGATGGAAAGGGCCTTTTGTGGAAAGAGCTGCATCCGCAGGTAGTGTCAAGAACATCACATTCTCCAATCCCAGAGCATCAGGTGCGTTTCGGTTAGCGCTTAATCTCAGGGGTATCTCGCTAACTAATCATGTGCAACAGAGTTCTTCGTTAACGGAACTTCTATACCCGAGGTTGATTTTGATGTTGGTCCCAGCTGGGCCGGCTTATTGCCCATTAGCGGTAATGCAAACGAAACTCGCAAAGTAAGGACTTGATATCAGAAAGGGGAGAGAACGAAGATCTTCACATTTTCGTACCTAGCTCTTCTTCTGGTTCTTCCCCCCCGGACCTGAAGGAAGCCTTGACGATCTAATCTTCTGGACGAACGGTGGACCTGGATGTTCGTCACTTGAGGGATTGTTACAGGAGAATGGTGTAAGCTCGCATTTAGCTGCTCTCAACGATGTATTATCTAACCTGGGCTCTCGTAGCCGTTCTCATGGAGCTGGGGTCAAGCGAAACCTACCCCAAACGAGTTCAGTTGGACCAATTTATCGAGCGTGCTGTGGGTGGAGCAGCCAGTTGGCACGGGCTTCTCACAAGGGACACCTAATATCCGGGTAAGTGGCTGTCTATTATACGATTCGTTCAAGATATGAATACGATTTTCGGCTAACTTTGTACTTCCATTCCAATAACAGAATGAAGAAGATCTCGCCGAACAGGTCGTTGGATTCCTTCAGCAGTTCCTGGAAGTCTTCTCGGAAATGAAGAATAAAAAGTTCTACGTCTCTGGTGAAAGTGTAAGCGAGTTTCCTTTGTTCGGACGAGTTCAATCGAGGTTAATTGGTTTTCAGTATGCGGGCACATATGTTCCATGTAAGGTTTGAGCCGGTTTTTGTGTTGAGCACTTCCTCATCCTTGCTGGTAGACATCGCCAACCACATCCACGAGAATCCTGGTGCACTCGAGTTGGACTTGCAGGGGATCTGGATTGCTGACCGTATGTCCCTCCTCACATTTCAACATCCCTCTCATCTCACAGCATCGTAGCATCCTTATCATGGGACGTCGTACAAGAACAAATTCCAGCCGTCGACTTTGTCCATAAATACGAAAGCGTCTTTGCCCTCAAGTAATCGCTTCGTCTTTTGTCTGCTGTGGTGGCGCTCATTCATTCATCTTTTCTCAGTCAAACTATCATGGCCGAACTCGACGCTATCGCGAAGCGTTGTAACTACGCAGGTTACTTCGAGAAACACGTCACGTATCCTCCAAAAGGCCTCCTCCCGCTGCCTGGCAAATCAACGTCGGCTGATCGAGGATGCGACGTCTGGGACATGATCTTCGATGCTGCGCTCACAGTCAATCCTGCATTCGACATCTACCGGATTTTCGATACCTACCCGATTCTATGGGATGTTCTCGGCTTCCCGTACGTTCAGCCTTCTTTTTTGAGAAATATACTCATTGATGTGACTGTAATGGCATCCAGTGGCTCGTTCCCTCAAACGCAGGTGGAGCCTCTCTACTTTGACAGGACAGATGTCAAGCAAGCGATTCATGCGCCTGATGTGCCCTGGAGTGAATGCTCGGATGTTAATGTGTTCCCCCGTGGAGATGGAAGTTTACCTTCGGCTCTCAGTGTTCTCCCCAACGTGATCGAAAAGAACAACCGGACTGTGATTGTTCACGGGTTAGCGGATTTCATTCTTATTGCTGAAGGGTGGGTCTGTGTTTTTTAATGTAGCAAGGCATTTCTGATATGTGCCTCTTAGAACGAGGATCGTTATTCAAAAGTGAGTACATGTCGGCTGCATATATGCAATTGTCCGCTAACGTGTATCTCATCTGCGTAGCATGACTTGTACGTAATCAATCTGGTACTCGACGGAGCTCCGGTGATTTACCTTTTTCTACCAGGGAGCGGCAAGCAAGGTTTCCAAAAACCTATCGAAAACGACAGCTTCATTGTTGACAATGTTGGAGCACTGGGTAATACACATACCGAGAGAGGGTTGACATACTTTGAGGTCGCACTCAGTGGGCATATGTAAGTCGTTCTCAGGTACTGCACCCCGACAACGATGATAGTTACATTTCGCGAATAGGATACCGCAGTTCTCGCCTAAAGTGAGTTAAATAGGGTTTTCCTCGGCTACGCAGATGTTAACGGGGAATTGTAGGCTGCCTTCCAGACGATGCAATATTTGATGGGTTTCAGAGATGATCCCTAAGGAGGATTGGACCTGTATGACTTGGATGTACGAATAACGACGGCTCCTTTATATTGATTCATTTGCTGGTGTATGACCTTGGTTTGAGGAGTATTTGAATGATGTTGCTCTCTTCTCAGTACCGCTTGTCGCTATGGACGTGATGCGTACAATGAAGGCGGCATTGCTTCTTTTACGTGCACAGTGCAGGGTCAGGTTATCCGAAGGCATAACTCACGTGAAGACCGCACGGGGGGCGATATTTTACTCCCCAAGATCCCCTCGAGAATATCATGAAGACCGTTCACCACATGGGAATTTGCACTTATGAGAATGTGGACCGTACGTACAAAGCCAAGGCTATGCGTGCCGCTACGCAGGTCGGCATCCAGGAGTTTGGCCCTGTTTTGAAGCCCGAGTGTGAGCGGATAGCTGTACGTGGGGTATGTACAATTTTCGTGAACGGAACTTCGGAAGCGAGAGGGAAGCGAGCGCCACGTCAGTGATAACACGGCGAGCCCGAAGAGCGCCTAACGCAGGGACCGAGGAAGAGCTAGATTATCAATGGGATAAATTATGATAACTTATGATAACTCAGACTAGGTGCCATTTGGGCTGAGTGCCTGAGTCAAAGAAAAATTCACATGCAATAGCATCTGGACAATCCGTGTCAGTAGATGAGCCGAAGTCACCGACAGCTGGCTTAATCATTGCCGCCGCATTCGAAGTGAATATAGATTATTTCACCACTAAATTGAGGCGAAGTCGGTTGCTTTGATGTATTTACTTGTGTAGATCCATTGACAACTGTGTAACCGTTTAGCATGGGCTCTGGCGTGTTATTGCGCAGGTTAGTAGCCAATAATATCTTCTTCAGCGGTCGGTATGGGCCAAATTTTGGGGGACTTCGGCGACATGCTTGGCCATGTCAACAGCTTGATGATCCGTGAGCTTGTGACCGTATTCATTAACACTAGTAGTCCCGGTATGAGCTTGAGTCGGCATGAGAGAATTTTCCGCAAGAAAGATGATGAACCAATGAATGGTGATGAATACTACACATCTACACTTGCTCTTTTGTGTATAAAAAACTACGAAATAATCGTTCAAATAATCCCTTTCGACCTGATACTTTTGCTCTAAGCTTTCTTTTTTAATATATCTCCTTCTATCATTTGTACTTCACAAAATATTCGTCGAAATAATATTTCCTCGCCGTATTTAAATCGCCTACCTTGTATAGTTGTATCCTGGTAGTGAATCCACCGCCTACCTCTCTCATTTACAATTGTCTGAAATCAATCAAGTTTTATCTCGAATTTATTTCATTTTATCCGGCTCTCTCTTTGTCTCAAACGTTCTCCCTCAGGCTCTTCTCCATTCAATTTCCACTCGTTTCTCCATAGTTTTTGACTCCTCGAATGTTGCCTTTGGCTTGGAAATCCAACGGCTGTTGGATTGCTCATCTAGCCGTGCATGTACTTTATTTTGTCGCTAGGGGAAGTACACTCTCTTTACTCTTTACCATATTGACACTTATCAACACAGACTCTGGTTACCATTTTTGCTGATTCCTGAAGCGAAGAAGGGCTTGGGAGCTTGGTCTTCATAGACTAACCAGGCACAATCTCCACCGAAATTCAATGCATTTTCATGTATAGTCTATCCTATCAGCTGCATCATATCATATCTAAAAATCTAGGATATGATTTAAAATGTCACAGTCCAGGGGATGGCGCCTACTTCGGGCGGCGGATGGGACAAGCCTTGATGGGCTTTCGGTGTGAAGTAAGTGATAACGGCTCATGCGCCGTTATCTCTCGGTTCCCGCTCGCTCCCGAAGTTCCGTTCACGAAAATTGTCACTACCGTTGTGGAGTGGCACCAACATCACTCTTCGTTCTTCGTGGTGCGCGGTGTCTCCCTATGTATTATATCAGCTAATCACATGATGTCCAATCTGGCCAGACCCACTTCCGGCCTTGTATTGGCGCCGCTTTGAGAGTCTTTCTGGACCTGTCTGAAGATTCAAGGGTTCCCGGTCGAGGATGGCGTGATCTGTAGATGCACAAAAATGATAAATGGCGCGAAAACTGCAGACAGGGACTAACAAAACATACGCCTGGCCTCCGGACAGTTCTGGCTCTGGCATATCCTTGGGTACGCGAGTGGATGTCGTTACGGACTAAGGTGATGATTTTGAAATCAGCTGAAGAGAGCGAGAAACAGGGATATTGAACCCACCCATCATTCCGAAAAAGGGGCAACATGACTGCGTCACCGCCGAGACCTTTGTCCAGCCGAACATATTCGAGGGCGACCCTCTTTCCCTCTTCCGCAACTTCAGAGTTCTCCAATGGCTCAGCACTATCGGGGGATTCACCTTTCAGCCTGACCTCCTCGGCCTCCCAAACTCACCTTTTCCGCCCGGTAGTGCATGCGACCCGTGATTTGTACATTGGATTGGTTGTTTAGTAACAGGGATTTCGACCTGATGGAGTTTCGAGTTTGTAGATGTAGCGCCACCCGTGTTTGTGTATAAACACGCCGGATCGAAAGGTTGGATCCCATCTAGGTCGTGCTTTAGCAGGTGGTTGTATTAAGATAAAGAAGAGATTACCTTCCTATGGTAAGTGGCATTTATTCTTGAAGGGAGAAACTATGTGGCCCACAAGGTCGTCATCCGGGTCGAAGGGAGTATAGCGACGAAGAAACACGTTGATAGTACACCACAGGGCTTTGCGGTCAACAGTGTCTGGCCAGATCTTATACTAGTCTACGGCACCAAGATCTCCCTCCCCGGTGGGGGATGTATTCTGGTGTGTTGCCTACACGTCGCGTCAGCGGTTGCATGGCATTGAGCAAAACGAAAGAATATGAAGACACCATCGGTATTTGTATAATATATATCTCAAAAAGTATATTGAACGTACGGGAAGTCGATAACATCCCATAGAATCGGGTAGGTATCGAAGATCCGGTAGATGTTGAATGCAGGGTTGACCGTGACGGCAGCATCGAAGATCGTGCCAGGCAGCTGGAGGCCTTTTGGAGTATACGTAATGCGCTCCTCAAAGTGATCTACATAGTTACAGGGCGAAGGCGTTTTCGTAAATATGGACGCAGTCGACGGTCAGAAGTTGGTCTTGGACGACGTCTCATGACAGCGATGCTGCGGTACCATGAGATACAAGGTGTGGTAAAATGTAGGGAGAGACGTACGGTCAGCAATCTAAATCCCCTCCAGGTCCGACTCGAGTGCATTGGTAGGATGCTTGGAAATGTGATTGGTGATGTCTACCAGTGGGAATGAGGAAGTGCTCAACACCTAACCACGCTCAAACACTACATATAGCATATGTGCCCGCATACTGTACACTAATTAGCCGCGATTCAATTCGTCCGAATAAAAGAGAGCCAAGTCGCGTACACTTGCACCAGAGAAGTAGAACATCTTATTCTTCAATTTCGGAGAAGACTTCCAGGAACTAATCCAACAACTTGTTCGGTGAAGTCATCCTCATTCTGCTATAGGAATGGAAGTACATAGTTAGTCAAGATTTATATAACGAATTACACAATTAATCTGCCACTAACCCGGATATCAGGGGTCCCATGTGAATATTCTGTGCCGACTGGTTGCTCCAGGACCCTAATGAATACCTTTGGGGACTAGTTTCACCGAATGAGGACGAGAGAAAAGCCAAGCCGCCATTTTTTCGTCTCCGGTGATAATCTGTTGAGCGTGTTAGCTGCGCTGGCTTTCACAAAAAAACGAAACTCATACCCTATACGTCTACACACACCCCGCAGATCGTCGTTCGTAATATAGGTTTTGCAGCGTTCACATCCTTCAAACGATTCCAAATGGCTGGACCCCCACCATCTTCCTCTTCAACCTTTGACCTCGCTACATTCCTGGTCACTCACACGGTCGTCCCGGCAGCCTCTCCCGACATCCAAACGCTCCTAAGGAGCCCCAGATAAAGACAACTACGAGGGTTGGATTGACCGCGCGAACTCATGTTTCTACGAGTGGCACGAATGCACCGGACTCGCGTCACCATCGTCCCTACAGCACCTCCCTCAGCAATAACGCCGCATCCCACACGAAGTGCAGCATGCAGCAGTTCCAACTCCGGAGCTAGCACACACACCACACTCCCTGTAGCCCAAGGGGAAGCCACTATCCGCTGCCGCCAAACAGAGCGCTTGCACCGTCCCCAGCTCTGGTACCAGGTTGCGAACTCTCTGCATTTACGGCCATAGCCCGTGCTTCCCCTCCTCGTCCTCCTTACAGCTATTCCTTCGGTCAGATCTGACAGAGGTAGGAGGGAAGCAAGGCCGAAGATCTGAAGAATCCTGTTAGGGTGCTTTATCGCAGATGACAGATTCTAGGGGAAATCATAAGTGGGTTGTTGAAGAAGAGAAGCGGTCATATTTACTACGCCCAGCACGTGCGACAATCTCAGCCACAAGAGTATCTTGACAGCTTGCGTAAGCATTCTTAATCGGTTTCGGTTTCGGTGGCCATACCTTGATGCAGGCGCCCCTCATGGCAAAACTCTCCCGCAAATGGACCAGCGGAACGGCATCATCGTGGCGTTAGGAATTCAGTGGCGAAAACGGCGGAAGGGGAGGAGTCTAGATGAGCAGTATAGTCGTGGCACCATCAGTACTTTAGGCGGAACGAAGCACCATACAGAAACTCACCAGTTACTTTTCTTCGCACACGACTCCCAACCTCGAAGATAGAGCATCGGCTTTGGAAGGATGATGGATATATCGGAGGGAAGATAAAACCGTGTTACTTCGGGCCCATGGTGGTAGTGAGAAGACTGAAGGGAGGATCCTAGTGTTGACGGACCACGCTCGTGATCCCGGATCAGTCCTACTGCTACACGGCTCACCATTGATGTGACCACGAGCCTGACGACCTCTCAAGCTACTAGTGCGATCTGCGCATTCGTTCGGAGACGTCAGAACGAAATTGAGTCATGGAGATCGGATCAGCCACCCTCTCTCTACTATCAATTTCTTCTCCATTTCAAAGTGCTCATTTCGCCTACCTCCTCTGATACCTCTCATCGACTTCTTAATCTCAAAACACTGTCACATATTAACATCAAATTAACATCAATCCATAAACAGAATGTAAGATACAATAGATAATTTGAAAAGAAAACAAAGAAGAGTACTTCTACTTTCTCTCGTATTCCATTGTCCAAAGAACAGCAAAGAGAAATCTCAACTAACGCTACGAACTCTCAGCCTCATCTAGATCACCGACCTCCTCCACAAACTCCTTCACCTGCTCCATCAACTCTCTCACAAGTCCATCCCTCTCCCAATCCATCCTATGCCTCCAAACACTTCCGAGACAAGTAGCACGCAATTGTTCAAGTTCCTCGATATTCAACAATGTGGTCGTGTCCGCCAGCTGTCTACGAAGCCCGGTGAGCAACATTTCATCAACATGGAAATCTGGGAGAGGCGGTGTGGGTGTTCGTTCGACAATCATCGGTAAGGGAGCCGGAGACCCTTGAGCAGCAGCGACGGCGGTGGAGATAACCTCAGGAGTCCTCGTCCGACGAATAGGTGTAGGCGTATGAGGTCGCGGCGAAGGCGTCCGAGGGTTCCTATAACCATGGGCAAGATCCATAGCAGGTGGAGGGACCAAAAACGGGTTACTATCTCCACCATTCGTCGGACCCGCGGCACTCGTCGTAGCGGGAGGTACAGGAACAATGGAAGAAAAGTCAAACTCTGGTTGAGGAACCGGTTGCGCAAGCGGATTATACACCATAGGGGTAGGGGCAGGCACAGAAGACGAAGAAGTAGCAGGAGCGGGCTGATTATTCGCAGGGCTCGCGGTCCTACTTGTCCTCGTAGCCGTAAACACATCGTCCATCGGTGGTAACGGATTTAGCAGGGTCGGATCAAAACCAGCTTGCGAACGTGGGGTATCAACGATCATCGCATTCGGTTCCTCTTGCACAATCGTCGGCTGACCATGTTCTTGATCAACTGGTAGCGGAGGTTGAACTTGGGCAGCGTGGAGATATTGCGTAGGCTGCAGAGACTGCATAGGTTCAACAACTTCTGTCGACATTGCAAAGTGGACTGTCCTCGCATGCGCAGGTGTTTGCCCAACCACATTCAACGTATCCTGCCCGTCATCCTCCGTGGACATTCTCGACCTCTTGGACTCCCTCTCCTGCGGATCTCCGCTATCGCCGTTGGTCCCTTGACCCTCTTCCTCACCCTCGTGCGAGCTCCCAGCACTCCCTCCCCTCTGCCTCTTCAACCTCCTCTCCAGTTGCACAGGGTCCGTAATAGAAATCTCCAACGTCTGTCCTGGAATCCTCGTACTCCTCCTCGTAGCAGCTTCCTCCTTCTCCTTTTCTCTCTCTTTCTCTTTCTCCTTCTCTTTAATCTTCCTATGCTCCTCTCTCCGCTGACGCTCACGTACAGCCATCCGCTCGCATTCGAGCTTCAAAACAGGGTCAAACTCCTGAATGCTGACCTGTGTAGCAGTAAGCATAGCTTGAGCTTTATACATCCGGTCCATATCCTCATAAGCACGAATTTCCGTATTGTGAACGATCTTCATGATATCCTCGAGGAAATCTTGAGGTGTAAGGTATCGTCCTCTATACAAGTCAACATGCATTTTCTCCAAGTCGACGTCGTGTAGCGGAGGTTCGCGAAGAGCGACAATAGGAGCGGGATCGACGTCCATATGACCATTCAACATGACTTGTTGTTGTTGCTCCTGGTCAACCACCTCGATGATACCGTTCGTCTGAGGCGCAGCTTCCGCAGGAGCATCGGCGGTCGCAGTCGTAACCATTGCGGTCGTTGTGGTCGTAGTCGTCACTTCAACCTGAGGAACAACAGGCTCTGAGAAATCATAGTTATACTCTTCCTAGAAAAAGTAAACACCCTCAAATCAGCTACTGGTACCCCACCCAAACTGCACAAATCAAACTCACCGAAGCCTTCTTGGTAAACCTCTTAAATTTCCGCTTCAACTCTGTCAAAATCGGTCCCAACCGATACTTCAACAACGTAATCGTCCTCTGGTCACTCTCAGCCTGCAACGCCAGTTCAGCCTCAGTCGGTTTTCTCGGCTCCAACGGCGGAGCAATAGGTAGCTCCTCCAGCACCCTCTTCTTCCTCTTCACTCCATCTGGGAACTGATTCGGCGGCCGTCGAATATCGCTGATAAGCGGCGCGAAGAAGGCCTCCCGTTGACCCTCTGTTGGCGATCGTATGAGCACGCGGTTCTCTTTCATATATCCAAACCACTGCTTGACGTCGTGTGGGAGTTCTGAATAAGGGCCGTCTATGAGAGCAAGGAGGAGCACAGGCTCGGTTGGAGAAAGTGTGTCAAGCATCGCGCGAACAGTAGAGCGTGCCGTTTCCGTGACGGCAGCACACCAGCTGAGGAGAGAAGGGATGTAAATGATGGATGGTTGATGGCGCTTAGCCTCCACAAACAATTGTACGATGGCAGCTTCTACAGTCTAAACGAGGGCAAACACGGTATCAGTATCAGAAATATACGCCATTCGGATCAACCAGCGTACCCGCGTAGAATCACCCAATAAAGTACCGAGTTCCAGAGTTTGGATGTGATAGCCTTCTAAGTGATGTAGCGCAGCAGCACCGACGTAATTCTGGCCCATGCCAATAGCACCGTGGATCAGTATCCGTGGACGATACACTCGTAAGGTTTGCATTGCTAAGGAACAATTAACCTGAGATCTTTGAATACTTCAAGGTCAAGAGACGTACATTGGGAAAACATTTCGCGGTCCAGAGCACCATCTTCACCACCCTCGTCTTCGAACTCCGCTTCCTCCAAGGCACTCAGTTTCTTCTCCAAGGGTAAGACTTTACTGATAGATTCCTTGACCCTCTCTAGGGTATCTCCAAGAAGCGGCTCAAATTGTTGAGGAAGCGGGTTAGCTACCGAGGAAGATGATCGTGCCGAGGAAGGGGCAATCTCTAAAAGTTTTACGAGTGAGGTGTTTCGAGGATTCGACGAGGGTAAACTTACTTTTGATGGAAATCATAAAATCTCGTAGCTGGACATTGATGGTCTCAGGCTTAAGCAAAAGCCGCTCCGTCGATTTGTAAATCTGGGGATATCTACGTTGAACAGCGTTCAACGCCGCCTCCGTGCATAGTGCCTGGGGAGCACCACCGATACCACTTAGCACACGACCAGCACAAAGGGAAAATATCACACGCACTCGCAAGTCAGCACCTCCATATCCTTTGGTCAACTTCGCGAGACCTTTCAGCCTTTCTTTGGACTGCTCTCTAGCCTGCTCATCGGCCTCGCCCAATCCCCATCCCAACCATCCCTTTGTCATAATACCCAAAATCTTCTCTCTGGCATCCATCCCTGGCAAAGGGAAGTAGAATTCACGATCAAATCGTCCTGGCCTCCGAAGAGCAGGATCAATAGCATCAGGGCGATTTGTCGCACCGATAACGACAACTTGTCCGCGGCCATCCATACCGTCCATTAATGCAAGAAGCGTACTGACGATGGAAGCGTGAATCTGGTCCTGTTTGGACGAACGGACTGGTGCGAGACCATCGATTTCGTCGAAGAAGATGATTGAGGGTTGAGAGTTTTTGGCTTCTTCAAAGAGGAGGCGTAATTGGCGTTCGGCTTCACCAACCCATTTAGATAGACAGTCTGCGCCTTTGCGCATGAAGAAGGCTGGTAGGAGTCCGTGTTGAGAAGAACGGCTATGATAAACATGGGGGAAAGCTTACATATTGATCGGCCATTTGAGCGACAGCTAGCTGCAAGCGCCCGAGCAAGAAGCGTTTTACCAGTGCCAGGTGGGCCGTGGAACAAAACACCACGGGGAGGAGTTACATCGAATCGTTGGAAGACTTCGGGGTAGAGGAGAGGGAGGAGGGTCATCTCCTTCAGCGAATGTATATCTGATCAAAGATTTCAGCGAAAGAGCAGACGTGGGGGTGAATAGACTTACGTTCGTCGAGTCCACCCACTTCATCAAAAGTCACATTCTGATTCACACCAAGAGGATCAGCATCCGCTAGTGCTGGTATTTATGTCAGTACGTGCATGCATATGAGCTTAAGAGACGGAGTACCTGCATCGCCCATCTTTCCGAGGTTGGATGGTGTACCAGCAGCAGCAAGATCGCCAGCAAGCATTCCGCCAGCAGCTGGGGCTCCAAATGGATTCATACCAAAAGGTTGCTTCCGAGGCGTCCTTGCAGGATAATCCGAGTCCTATAACGGATGAGACCAAGATAATGAATTAAGGGCTACGGTACTTACAGAATCATCACCTCCCATACCCATCCAACGACCAAGTTCCGCACCACTAGCACTCCATCCAGGCCCTTTCCTTCCCTTACCAACTCCACCTCGGCCACCGCCATTCCTGTTTCCATTAGCCTTTGGGGGAGCCGGTCGAGGCATATCCTCGAGAGGAGGTGGGATAGCATAGTTGATTTTCTGGCGTTGCCTGAATGCGTATGGCTTGCCGTCATTGTCGACTTCGGGCTCAGGCTCAGGCTCAGGCTCTGGTTCCATTGTGACTTCGAGGTCGGAAGTCCCCATGGCATCGTCGTTTAAGTCGATGGAACCATCCGCATCAGCAGATGACGGGTCCGAATGGTCAACGTATTGATCGTCCTCTTTCTTCAGAAGACGCTGACGATAGCGTTCATCTCGGGTCATTTTCTTGGGTAGAGGTGGCTTTGAAGGTGCAACCTGCTTCCGGGTTCGTCTGCGGAGCGCATATCCGGCGAAGTCATCGGCCTTGTCTTCCTCGTCATCAACAACGAAATCACCGAGATTCCGTGTCGATCTTCGAGCAGGGCGCCGAGGGGGTGCGTCCTCGTCCTCGTCGTCCCCGTCGGCCTCATGATGCTGCTCGACCTTGATGTGATCGTCAAACAGATTCTCCGCGCCATTCCCTAAGGCATCAATTTCATCCTCTGATTCCTTATAGGAGGCTTGCTTAGTTTTCCTTCCGCGCTTGGTGACAAAAGTTTGCTTCTCGGGCTCCTCGTCGCCGTCGTGGTCCATCTCTGGTGGTGCAGAGGAAGGCTCGCTGGCATTGTACTCTGAGCCAGAGGGGGGAATGCTGTCCGACTTTCCCCGGTTCCGCGTGAGGACGGGCATAATCTTGATTTTGAGGGGAGTTTGCTGAGTAGGCTGTGTGGTGGGTGGTGGCGACGGGTGCGAGGATTCCAAAAGTGTCGAGTCAGGGCTCGGCATCAAATAGTGACACCGTCACTGCTGCAGAGAGCGTCCAAGGTGTCAGGTGGTCCGTGCGCTGGGCAGAGACAGTTGTTGTCGTCGCCGCCGGCGATGAGCTCAAGTTACGGTATTGTTATGTTGTCTGGACAAAGGGAGGGAATGAGTCCAAACAGGTGGCTGTGTTATTTGTCCGTGTTTGGTTTGCATCACACCTGATTCCACTGTTCCTCCGCGTGAACCCAACTCTCTGCCCGTTGTCCGACACAGCGTCCGCCGTCTAAAGCGCTGTCAACTTGGTCCGTGCACATTGTCCTTGCCCGTGCATTCCCAGTATCTCCGCCTGTTGCAACATATTTTAGTATTTGCCTCGTGGGTGGCGAATATCACTCACTTCTCCTCGTCCCCCTTCTCCGGTCTCCACTTCTGGGGCAGATTCTGGGGTAATTTCTCGACCGACTTCAGGCGCATATGTCCTGCTCAGGCAACTTTGGTGGCGCAGAAAACCCACCCCAGAAAAATCCCAAGGCGCTCAGTGCTGTCGAGGATGGTGCTGACGGGTCTTCTAGCATAGAATCCGGGCATATGAGCGTCGAAAGCAAGAGAAATCGAACGCTTTTTGCAGCCTCGTCCTCCTCGAAGATACGACCGTGACATCCTTCAACCGTGACACCGTGACTGGTCACGTCTTTCGTCACAGCTACCTTTTCGACCAAACTTTGGCAATTTGTTGGACTCTGTAGCAACGGTCCTTTGATATTCATATATTTAACGCCCATCCCGCGCATGCCCGAGCCCAGTCACAGCTCACGACCTCCAAGGTGGCTGTCAAGACTGCCAACGCTCATATAATCTTCGCTGTCGCACCAAACGCACCATGTCGTTCGTCATTGGTCAATCAACTCATCACGAACACTGCATCACTTGGTGGTGGACATGGCCTGACCGCAAACTCACGCGGGGCCGAATTCGTATTCTGGAAATATTCCCTTTCGGTGGCATAGATATCTATCTTCCGCCTGCGCGGCCGCCGTTCGGCCGCACAATCTGCCTCCAATGCAGAAAAGAATAACCTCTCGGCTCGAGCCCGTATGTGAACTCTATCGTCTGCCCATGGGAAGTCTAAGCGTTAAATACGGTCGGACTGTCAAGCCCTGAGATCACGCTAGGATAAGCGATCAATGCAAATGACGCCAGCTCCTCTTCCTCGCTTCTTCCACGATAGTCAATCTGCCAAAAATACCCCGGTTTATGTGTCCGGCTACCTCCAAACGGCGTAATGAACTTTCCGACTACTTAAACCCCCCATCACATCCCGCGATGCCACCTTTGGCCGTCCTGTCGTTGCTGGATGCTGGACCTTACTGATCCACTGGTCCAAGTCAGAGGTGCGCACATTCTACATTCCCTCTTGAATTAAGCTAATGAATGTATAACAGTGGCATGTGTAGCATGCTCCTCTGTTGCGGTCCTTTCCACCCTTATCCGTCTGTACATTCGCAGGAAGAGGCTCTGGATTGATGATGTGAGCACCACCCGTATACCTCCTTCCCATATCTTCTCAACCTTGTCAGGCTGCCGCTTTGTTCTCCCTTCTCACCCTGGTGGTGCAAATTGTCGCAGTTTTCGAAACCCCTCGTACGTGCCCTCGCCCTCTCACAGCTCGGTGCAATCGAGATTCACCTGCCATACCACATCATTGCCAGAAGCTGGTACCAACATAGGCGTAATTCGTTACTACCTCATCGCAGTTACCTTTTTCTGTGTTCTCTGGTAAGCTGATCATTCCCCCACATTACACGCCCCCTGATTAATTGCTTGACTTGTGGATTCTTGCGCTAAACTATACATTACCTAGGTCCTCTCGGCTTTCAATTGTTTTCTCTATCATCCGTATCAACCCCTTTCCCGAATACCAATTCAAGTTGAAACTTGTCGCGGTCGCATTCGTTATTATACCCATTCTACTCATCCTCCAATGTTTCCTCATCTGCGTCCCCGAAAACGAGTGGAAAACATGGCCTGTCCCGACTTGCGTGTTGGATGATGCGAGCGCTATCTGTCAACTCATAGGTGCGTCTAGAATATTCATTAATCATCGGCTGGAAGCTCCACTTTAGCTACAAGCGGCTTAATTTCACATTCGCGAAACCTCTGGGAGCTTGAAGCATGAAACTGATGCGCTCATTTCTCTAGCTGACATTCTCTCGGACGGAGTACTCCTCTTCGTTCCAACTCGTCTCCTCATGATCCTCAGCGACAAGAATCTCCGCATGCGCCTTATCCTTATCTTTTCCACCTGTGTCATCACATCCGGCGTCGGTATAGGCCATGCGATCGAAATTTTCCGGTCCTTTCACAATTCCCGCGTATACACCGCCATTATCGAGGTATGCGCTTCTCCTCCGCCCTCCCTCGTTTCCACCCACTCTCTCCTTCCCCCAAAAAACTTCTAAACGCCGCCAATCAAACTGACATATCTTTTGCTCCGCACAGAACAACATAGCCCTAATCGTCTGCAACACTCCCGTAATTCTCACATCGGTCATCGACCTCAAAGAAGCTCCCTGGGAAGAACGACACTTTCTCCTTGAACTACGGAACCTCGAAGAAGGTGGAGGAATGTCAACCTCCTCCCCTCCATCCGACGATACTACTACCAGTGCAAACAACATCATCGTCGTTACAGCTACAACTCCGGCATCTCGACGAAATTCAAGGCTTGTTGGTGCTGATCCTTTACAGCTCCCGGACCTTGCTCTAAAGAAACCGGGTAGTGAGGCGCTTGGATGAAAAGAAGAAAGGAAGATGGCCTCTCGGTTAACTGTTTAACCAATGGAGGGTTGTGATTCCCTCGGTGATCAGTGCCGTTGATCATCAATCAAAGGGAAGATCAGGCTAGAACTCCCCCCTGCCTCGCTTCTCGCCGCGTCTCTAGCGACGGAAGGCTCGAACGAGTCATTACGGCCTGCAGGAAGGGACGCCTTTTCCCCTTGTCTGACTGGAGTATTTTCTCTTGGGAACATTCCATGTCGTGCTATATCCCCCTACACGATCTAAGAAAAACAACTACCCCTTACTCCAGAACACCCGATGCGTTCGCGTCTCCCGTCATTAAGCAGCAACGCCAGCATCAATTTTCCAACGCCAGGTGGTGGCCGTGGCACACGACATTTTGGACACTGGCACCATTTGGTCTAGCACATTTTCATAAATACCCACGTATCAGTGAGTTGTAGTGCCCACTTTCTTCTGATTTTCGATCCTTTGACTTATCGATCATTTATTGACAGTTGACAGTTGTGTGTCAGTTAAGTGGTGGTGGTACTGGTGGTACCTTCTGTCGTCTACATATAAGCATTTCCCTTTTTCAGAAATAGCAAGGGAAGAGGGAGAGGGGGACCCTAACAGGAGTCGGTTGCGAGGCCTGTGGTCGACTGACGTGATGCGGTACACACTGTACAAAGCTTATTCCACCCCTCCGACTCGGAGGGATTACCTACTATATGCACTCAGTCATGATCAATCGATTATCTCCAAGTGACCCTGCGACTTGTAGGCGACGTGACCCTTGAGCTAGATTCTTTTGATCACACAACGGCTAATATGCTATTTTCGGTGTATTTGTACCTTGAACCCTGGGAGTTCTGCAACCAAAAATAACAGGATGGAGTTAAGTGTTGGGATTCTAGTTCGGTTTCTCTTCTGAGTTCATTGCACCCGCTTTATCACAACACAGCATTTAATGGCGTTATGCTCTAAGTCTGGAAATCTCTCTGGAACTGATGTACCGCTGGAATGGATATCTATAGCTATGATTTCATTAAGATGGTTGCTGCCATTTGGGGAGATGATGTCTTCTACCCTTTCTTGCTGGCGGTAGGCCTTTTGTAAGCAAATTATGTACTGATCCAGGGTGACTTGCACTATCGCCCGTTTTCAGGGCTGCTTAACGCTGCTAATAGCCTTGGCTACCTCCTCGGAAACAAGTGCTGCATTTTCAGCTTGATGCTCCGGCAAGGCGTCACCATGTTTCTCTTCAACATTCAAAGTCTTCAGGCCTGAAAAGATCAACGGTCATAATAGTGTATGTACGATATTAAAACCCACACCAAACCGACGCCCGACAACGTATCGAAACGCGCAGCCCATTCATTGCAACAACGATCATGCAAGTAGCTTGGGAAACAGCCGATCGAGCCTCATTGTCGAATCCGAAGATCTCGCACATGTCACGTTAGTTTGATCAATACTATCACTATCCTCCGCGTGCGCCATATGGCATCACAATAGATATGTCACCTGAATCATACAATATATGTATAGAGATGCACAGTCACTTTCTCAAGCTTTCACCTTCGATCACCTTGGCACTCTCTTTGGACATTGGACAACTTTATTTCTTGTCTCCCGGACTACACAATCGAATACACGAACAAACTTTAAGTTGAATATATTAGAACCCCACATGATGACAGTAGTTGGGTTATTGCACGGGTCGGTAGATAATTACTGGAAGTGGTAAGTATCTTGCATATGACCAACAATCAGTAGCTTTGTAAGGTTTTCCAGACGCCACAAGAATTGTGAGCGTTAAATATTGATGTGGGGCTCATTCTCACTGGTGTGCCACCACCGATTCGGAAACGTGGCGGCCACAAGTGGTCCTCGGCCTCGGTGGGTGCTGTGAATCACGCCATTCCTTAGTTTATTCTGAGGTTGACTCCTCGAGCGCTCGCCGTAGTATCCTTTGCTTCGTTCCTAGATCATATACCAAGGTATCCCCCTGACTGTTACCTGATTATGGGGGATGGGTATACTTACTTCAAACTAAACCTAACACTTCACAGTGGTTTAGAGCTTCAGCTTTCAAAATTGTCAATAAACAAGCAACAAAAACATGGTGGTCCTCCTGAAGTTGTGCATCTGATATGAAATCCCGCAGCTGTTCATTTGTGGTGGTCGGCCTCGGGTATGTGAGCCCGGGCTTTGTATACTTATCACTTTACAGCTATGGAGGCACATTAGCCACAAAGTACAGCGTCATTTGACGAACCAACGCTGGATCTACTAACCCCAGTAGTCGTCCCCCTGAGTCCTAGCATCGCTAGCATTTTTTTGGCACTTCCACTGAGTAGGAAGTTAAGTTTGAAGAGTCCCAGTACCCTATGACGCAGCTCAAACAATGAAAAATCATACCATTGACAAGTGTATGAAACGATAGAACGATCTGACTTAGTGTATCGTTCAGGCTCATTCTCGACTACTCGGATCAAGTGGCGCTTGTCGGCCAGACCTCCTTAGATCATCATTTTGAGGCCAGGTCGATGACTGACTTTGTCCCTTAGATTAATGATCGAGACCTGGGTCAATATAACCAGATGCACATAATACGGGGACTCTTAGAGTCTGGATCTCAAACGATGCGTGACTGTCCTTAAGATCCTCGAGCCTGCTACGTATGAAGACGCCGTCGGAAAGATCATGTCCACAGTATGTCTAATTATATCCGTCGCCGCTCTGACCCTGTGGGCGAGGGGATTGAGTTGGTACATTATGACCGTTGCAAGCGCTGATAGTACTAATTTGGAAACCTCATGGTATTGTCTGAATAACAAAACTAGTGTATAGAATCCACAGCATTCGGTTATCTGACAATCATAATTCTACAGCCATCGGGAGTGTTAGCGTTCAACGTTCAACGTTCATTCCCGAGTTGGAATAGACTAGGAGCACTGACGCAAAGGAGATATCCCCACTAGTTGCCTGTGGGACTCTATTTTCCATTTATTCGGTCAGTGTCACAATCGCAATTGCTTCTCGAGGTGCATAAATCCGATGGCCCAACTTGCCAGGATGTTAGCGTCGAGCTTTGACTGTATCAGCAATGGTGCACTGGCGCTTGTGCGATCCCTCTTCACCACTTTCAATAAACTTGTCGTCTGAGAGTTTGATCAAGACAATGAAACAGACTGATCTGGCTGGGAATAACGACCCACACCACACGCCCACTTCGACGAGGGTCTGAGTTCACCATGACACTTACAGAGGATACGAGTTGTCTTCGATTCTAGACGCGAATGGTCACAATGCAAGTTTGTCAAGTAAATCCCAGCCTCTTACCTCGATGTTATGCTACTCGGAAACAGTGATGTACTACTCGGCGATAGTCGGAATCACGTGTGGACCAGGCGCCGCCCTTGGGGACATTTGGATTTAAGTAATCCAAAGCAACTCGCATCCCACAGATACCATGCATTTTCATATGTACATAGATATACACAAAAAACAATACCGTATCAAGAAAGGTGTCTTAACCTCAAACGAGAGGGATGATCAACTTCGGAAGCCTTCCGCTTTCTCGACACCATCCAGTGCGTTGTCCGTTCCTCTCCAGCAGTCATCGAAGCCGGCACGGTGTCCGTGTTCTCCTGGTCGATAAATAAAATATCCTTGAGGGACTCGACACCTATAACCACACGGCATAGATTCTTCCAATATGTGCCGTACAATATTGCATAGTCCTGTGAATTTAATGAAGATTCGGTATGAGAGCTAAGCAGTTGTATGCGGATATATTCAACCCAGGGATACACGTCCTTGAATTCGGGAGGAATGGCTTCAGAAATGACCGATTTGCCAGACCGAGTCTTGAAGACGGCTCCTCGCGTCTTGCTGGGTTTGATATTATGGGTGAAGACACGACGAGCAAGGTTATATGCTGGTGAGTAGTTCACCCGAGTCAAGAAAAACCACAGCATAATCCACCATAGAGACTCAAGATCGTATGAAAACCGGAAGAATAACATTTCTTCCTGAGATTGATCTGCATCAGCAAAGGGAGACACCTGAGCCGAAGGATCATCGGGAAAATCATAGCCGTTTGGTACAACAAGGCGCTCGTAAACAATCCTTTGCCCAGAATGAATTTCATAGGGCATGAAAAAGGGAGTCCCCTAAGTAGCGGATTAATGAAGGCAAACCGAAGGAGAGGAAGTATAATCTTACCACTTTAAGTTCCTTAGCAAGAGCTGGACCACTACAGAATTCCTTCGCGTACTCTAAGTCACTGAGTTTCCCTGAAACCTTGCCGTTCTTCTGAATTACAATGATATTTCCCGTGCTGACGTCGCAGTGCACCCAATTTGCGAGGAATAGTAATACAAGAGCTGAACACCAATGAACAAGAGAGAAGAGAAAGGGTATATGAGCACTTACCAATGAAGACATCTTGAATTGCGTGAAAGGCGGTTGAAAAGTCTCTTGAATCATGGAGAGAGTCGCCAACGTCACCGTAGACAAGCCGATATTGCTGTTTGACCTTTTACTCACGTTCAAGCGTCAGTTGTGACCAGTTATCGCGAGGCCCGCGAGACCTCCAGCTGCCAGAAAAACTCACAAATCCTTGTCGGTTAGATCGAGAGTCCATCGATGTTAATTCCTCTTGTAACTCTCGCAAGATTTTCAAGTTGTGTTTGACGCCCCGCGGTTTCGCACGGCAAGAGAATCCTTTGCTATCCACGATGATATTGATGAAGTATCTCTTGTAATTCTCGTCACGGAGAGCCTCAGTAACCACAGCTTGGAGCGTTGGAGAGTACCACTCGTGATTTGGAGGACTCTTTGATATCTCGGCCAGCTGCTTGAATATGTTATCCAATTTTTCGCGTTCCGTATGGGTACCCTCGTTGAGCCACACATCCTTGATAGCGTACTTATGCTCGTCATCCAGTGCATGTGAATACTCGCCGGGATGGCATCCAGCGACACGAATGGCCTCCCACACACGCGTCTTCCTCCCAGTGATACTGGGGTCATCGGGGTTGAATATAGCCCTAGTCGTCCTGTAGAACTGCGGGTCATTTTTGGGTCCTACTTGGTATACATATTGGGTCTTGTCTGCGAGGGACATCCGATGAACAGTGGGATCGAATCCCATTTTTTCCGGTTCTGCGCACAAAAATGACAATAAAACCCGGATGAGCGTTCTATAGTCCTACGAGCAGATTTGAGCAGTTGTTTATAGAAATCAAGCACAGGAAACATGCCTCGGTAAAGTCGAAGGGAAGCGACTTAACGGAGTGCGAACGTGAGAAGTACCACAAAGACATAGATGCACCCCCGGTTGTAATCTGAAAATCACGATGATTGAACCACATAGCTGGGCCAGAGAGTACGACTTACACCATACATCCACATTCGGCGAGGGTCATCGTTCATGATGAAACTTGCCGCAGATACGAGTTTCCTTTGATTCTAGACACGAATGATCACTAATGAAAAATTGGAGAGTGAGTGCTAACTTACCTCAATCTCGGACTGTTCTTCCCTTTTGAATTCCGCGATCACTGCTGCCTCCCATGCATTAATAGTTGTAGATTCGGCCGGGACAGAATTATTTGGTACGAAGCAAGCGTCCAACGGGAAAGTGGTACCCCCTGTTTCCCCTACTATCTTTCCGTCGGGACAATACTTGTACTGATAGCTAGGTAGGCGACCCTCAATGCAGTCGCCTGTTTCTGGCGAAGGCTCCACCAAGATTTCGACTGCCTCTTCCACAATCTTGAAAATTCTCTGTTTGGTGTTAATCATCTCGAAATGAGTATGTCCCCCGAGCCGTTCCCAGACAAAACCGTCATTCAAGCCCTGAACCCGTGTTAGGGTATCATTTCCACGCTTGAGCTGTGTAGACGGTACCAAAAAATCCTGGTGTTTGAGTTTTTGGCAGGCAACCTCAATGGAATCTGTGGATGGCTTGAATGGTGCATAGTGCTCCAAGAACGTTTCGACCGAGCACTCGAGTATTTCGTAGGCCATGGCCTTCACGACAGCTTTTCGACGATGGTTGATGCCAAGTTCCAGCTCGTCTAGCGCCCGGGTCCTCCTTGAATCAAAGACCGTGGGACTGATGGGAGGGCCAAGAATCCTCCGCCAGGGTTGCTTATCTCGAATCTGCCATGGCAAAGTTCGCTGATCTGCCGGATGACGCCGTATTCGTGCTATTCACCTGTCTCTGAGTCAGGTTAGCTCAGTGATCCCATGGGAAGGGCGATTTCGATTTGTTTGACCTACTCTGCTAGACTTGTCGCGAGCTTTACGCGTTAGCTTCGACAGCCTACGGTTGGAAGAGGCTTAATATCGACGACATCCCTCTGAACTTGGATAACTGTAGAGAAGCTTCTCCTACGGCTTTGAGACGTGAACTTCTCCAAGCCCTCAGGATAGATGCAAACTGGAAGAGCGAGTCGACTCGCGTCAAAAAGCGTGTACAGTTCAACCATGGCGACTTTATCTACTTTGTTCACCTGTTGCACGATGATATTGTCTTCACGCTTTCTCGCAACGGACTCACAGATATCGCATATCTATCAGCCTGGAAAGTTGGACCTAATAAAAATTCATTGCGCCGACTGGGCAAAGTAGAACCAGTGTTCCGCGGCATTTCCCTACTTCCAAGCAAAATTTCTGCTACGGTACACACAAAGGAAGAAAAGGCGCTGATTGTAGCACTCACAGAAACAGGAACAAATGGGTGGGCATCAGAACAGGTCCTCTCTCTAATTCTCCTCAAACTCTGCTAGATATCTTCAATTTTTCACATTGTCTCTCAGGCCAGAGGACTGGGGGACAAATGCTCCATACCCTGCGCTATTTCTCGAGGATTCAATCGATGTTATACCAAATGGAAGCCGCGCTCGAGTCCATGATATACAGATATATGATTCCATAATCATCGCTTCCTATACCGAGCTTTCACAACCTCCCGCAAATGATCCTCTGTATTACGACCTGATTGTTCTCGATATCGAACAACAACATGCGAGAAGTATCAACGTGGGGAGTAACGAGGTATGCTTACGTCCTCCCATATTGCCAATGGAGATGATTGAGGTTTGGCAATTGAAAGGACACGGTCGGGGACAAGTTTGTCTTCAAGCTCCTCCCAGATGCAGTCCTCACCATCACGTCGAGAAGTGAAGATGGAGTTGCATCCGTCTATGATCTTAAGATTTTGTTGGAGTCGTCATCTCCCGCAAACACTACGTTTTCTGTTCAGCCCGAAACCATCCATGATACCGGTTCCTTGCGGACACAATACCGCTCAAAATTCTTTTCGGCTCAATATTCAATCTATTTGCCATTGGAGTCTATCTCTCAGACTCCCATCGACGTTCCATCAATCGCCGTCAACAAAGAGACGGGAGAGGCTTGTCTCTTCCGACTCGAGATCCCGAAAGGCAGAATTTCGGAGGATGAGCGAGAGGGTCCAATTCTCATCGAGCCTCAGACCTATTTCCAGATGAGACCAGGCCCGAAGCTTGATTTCGTCAACCTCGGTCCAACAGGACATCGCATGATTTGGATGGAGATTCTCCCTTCTGATGGTGTCAGAATCATGAACGCGGTTTTCCCTACATCTGGCGAGAAAGATACTGTTATTAGTGAATTGCTTCCGCAGAACCGGCCCCCAGTGAAGTACAGTGATTGCTTAGCACTTTGGCTTGATGAGCGGCGTGGGCGGGTATGCATCTCTCTATTGAACCAGAAAATTTGTATCTTAGATTTCTAAAAGAAATTACTGAATCACCGACAGATTACGGTTTAGCTTGACAGTCTACTGCGCGTGAGGCGTAAAGTAAGATATCGGTACTTATTGCCACCAATCCCACCCCTCGCAACGAAACCTCTATCTAGTGAAGGATGATTAAGCTATGGTGTTTAATGATGGAAGGAGACGTGGTACGTGCAATCGTCTAAGGTCAAAGCAGCCCACATCTCACATGGCCAACCAGCGAACAGGTTCTTGTCTCTCGCTTCTGATGATATGGGTACGATTCTTGTGTATACCGCGTATTTTGGAGCGGTAAAATGAAAACCAGTAGATCAAAGACTGAAAATGTCGTAATTGTGCGTGATAGGAAATACATAATCATGGAGCATAGGGATTCATACATAGAGGTGAGATCATAACAGTCATATAACTTGAGATACCCAAACATGTGAATGTGAACGAAATGTCGAGTCGAGAACAATACCATCAGGCCGAAAGCACGGCTAAGAAGATGAAGACTGCTTCTCTCCAAGGAGCTGACGGAGTTGGGTGACAGTAGCCGCTTTCAGCCTTCCTATCTCCTGGCTTTCATCAGGATGTGCAGTCAGATAATGGTCGCGAAGGTCTTCCCAATTTGAGTTATTTGGACAACTCTTCACTTCGATGGAAAAATCGTTTAATTTGTGTCGATTCACACTGAGCTCCCATGTCAGTATAACCAACATGAGGATATTACGAGAGGAAAACTCACTGGCAAGCTCGACAAAACAGTCGACCATTGTACGGAATATACATAATATCAAGGTGCTCCAAGTCAATCTCCCCTGGTTTGGTAGTAGGGTGGCATGGGCGTGATCTATGGGAAGCATCACGGATGAGATCTGGACTGGACGGCTCAGACTTCGTCGCCAAGTGGTGATTCCTTTGAAGTGGTAAAGGGCGCCCTACGTATGTTACGTCGAAACAGTCGTTAGCCGCTCGTGGAAGGAGATAAGGATCGGCACTCTTGCAGCGCGATTGACCTCTTGAAGCCGAATCGGGACGAAGGAACGAACGTGGGATCGAGTTACGGCGAAGGGGGCCAGCAGAAGAGAATTTCTGAACGAAGTCGTTACTGGGAGTAGGTGATGTGCTGTCGGGTATTTTCAATGATAGTGCCTCGAATTGTTCCCTTAGGCTATCCCGCTCTTCAGTGACTCGGCGTAAGTCCCGTTGGGCAGCTTCTGCAGTCATCCTATACCTGTCTCTCTCACGTTCCACAGCACATATAGCATTCGTGTCTATGATTGAGATCGTCTTGAGCTCAAGCTGAATTCGCTCCATACACACACGACGAGCATCCTGCCAGGTGTAACTCCCACTGGCGGAGTTTGGTGGTGTTGGGGGAACGGGTTGGGTCGGGCGATGAGAAGGAGGCCGTGCATAGGGAGAAGAGCCCTGTCGGGATACTCGACGAATGGAATCGCTGCGGTTGATAGTGGCGACATATGGTGGAGGCTGCTCGGATGACCATGCGTGCGGTGAGGTCGGAAATGTCTGACGAATAATTGGTGCTCCCGGTAGGGGAGGCCCAAAGGGGTGTGGATCAGACTTATCTACGGTCTGGACGAGTTAACAGATACCTGGAGAAGTGATTAACCGAAAACATACCTTTGGTCCATGTAAAGTATAAATTATGCGAGTGGGTGAGGAAGTAGGTGAGGCAATCATGGCGTCCGTCAAAGAAATGTGAGTACTTGAAGTAGAAATACAAGAATATGATTGAAGTCCACAAAACAGATGAGATGAGGGGAGAGTGATCAGTCTGGGTACCAGCCAGTGGTAAGCAGTAAGACGGAAGCCACTGATGGCTTGACCGAGTATTAGTAGTAGTAGCTACGTCTTGAGGATCATTCAAGTGACAAGGAAGAACACAAAAGAACAATTAAGAGTGAGCCGGAGTTGCAGTTTAGCTGTCTAGTTCGGACAATAAGGATGCGACGGGCCGCAGTATTCTCTATTGTTCATGGGTTCGTGGATCGCCACTGATCACAATAAGCCCGGAAATCTGAGTTACGGGTTCGTCATCGACAATGTATTGTGTATCCAAGGATAAGCTATTGAATTAGCTGCATTCTGAACCGTTGCCAGCTGGAAGGCGCTGGCCTAATACAGTACCGGTGTAAATGCTCGGAATAGGCCATAGTCTATAGGGTCCAGTCTCACTGTCAACGACAATAAATCGCAAGAAAAAGAAGGATTATCCAGGAATGAAACTGAGAAATCTTGTTCTGAACAATTAGAGGCGGGTGGGCCGGGCGGAATGGGGTGATAGGAATTCTGGATGGTCACTGACAGTGGACGAATCGGGGCTTCACGTGTGATGCCCTTCAGAAGAGATCAGGTTCGTGGGAATAATCCGAACCCGTTATCTCATTCATTTTATCTCTCAAGTGCACTCCTGCCTCATGGTGACCCTGCAGCTTCAGGTTGCCCGGTGTTGTCACCTTGTTTCTGATATAAGATCTCGAACAAAAATCCCTTCTGCACCTGTTGCACAGTGCAAGACTTTATGATGCTTGTTTTCTTTGCTGGAGCTTTGTAATTATTGAAGCTGGCCATAAAGTATTATTACAATTTCCTGTGCCTAGGGACTACATCTCAGCGCCCCAAAGACAACGAGACTGACAGATAAGCACAACTTGCGTCTATATGTGATTCACTTTTTGGCTGCGAGCAGAAATGATTCAACGAATCTGATAAGTAATGATATTGTATTTTGGGTTCCTTGAATTGAGCATTAAGTCGTTCATAAAATAGAAATATGGATCGAAAGCGAAAATCGATAACAATCATTATCAAACATCCTCGTGCGACTGCCGCTGTAGAGGCCGTGACCCAGAAGAAGCCGCCTTATCATCTACGTCATCATTCAGCGCCAAATCCGAATGCGAACCGAGGTTTTTCATGCTGTGAGTTTCGACATACGACTCATCTGGTCTGAGTCTAGAAGTGTCCGAAGGCAGATCAACGGAAATGACGGTAGTGGGCGCATTGGTAATGGTAGTGCGAAGTTGGGAGCGTGTGGTGTTTGTCCCTGAGCTTGTCGTGGTTGTCTTGCGAAACCAAGTCGGCCACATGTTAGTCGACACCGGTTCCTCGTCTTCGAACCATCTTCCTCGCCTTATAACTTGTGCAACGCAGAGTGGTAAATTGCAGACCATCAAGGACACACAATCCTACAAACCAGAGTTATGCTTTTCAGTCAGGAACATGATGCGCATTTTGCTGTACAAACCTCGACAAGCGCGGCGATGATTTCTCGAGGGCCACCAGATACAAAGATATAAGAGGCATGGACAAGCGAGACGATTGTGGTCGCGACACAGGTTGAAAAAATCAACATGAGGCGTTTGCGGAGATTATCATTCAAGATAGATCTAAAAAGTCGCATGGGGATCCAAAGGAGGCACAAATCTGCAAAAATATCGGCTAGGAACTATTCAGCAATTGTAAGGAAGGTCAACGAGTATCTTGAACACGCACAGGTAAGTTGCAAGATAGGAACCGATCTACCAAGTTTACACTGAGGACTTGGTAACTGCTTCCATTCCACGCCCGGTTCACACTCCCAGAAGAGCTGAGCTAGTAGAACCATCCATATTGTGAAGAACACGACTCCAATGGTTTTGTATACGCGTTGCCAGCCGTTAAATGGTTCAATGCGGATGAGAGAAAAGAGAATGGACAGACGCGCAGTCCTGCAGATGGTTATCACTTGATTCTCAGCGTCAAAAATAAACACTGGAGCTCACCATATAACCGAATAGAACCCTATTGCCATCATATAGTATCTAGCGGCGCCCGTGACGCCAGCTATTATGGTACCGATCCATGAATGATTAAGTGGTCCAAGCTATTGGCGGAAGAGACTTACGAGGATTTGGTACCTCCATAAAGACGGATCCCACCTGCATGATGAGAACTACTGTCGAGAAAATTGCCCAGGCCTGGTGTGTCGTGGAGAGAGCATGTATGAGATTCAGTCATTTCGCCGCGAGCCAATTCCAGACTCACATCGTCAAACCACAACCCAGCCCCAGGAATTCGAATGAATAGCCGCTGGATGGTTGATGCAATTGCGAAGCTGGAACAAACTGCAGAGACGACTATTATACATGGTCAACTGAGGCAAGAAACGTCTCCAGGTCAGTAGGACTGACTTTTGATTTGTACTTGTGGGTCTATCATAGTGCCAATGAAAGGAACGACAGACACAGCAGTGAAAGAGCGTTATAAATTCATGAAGCGACCAGATTCGAGCTGAGGGCTGAAGCACGCCGAAGCTGGGAGCAAGAAGGATTAACGGAGTGGCCAGATATTTTAATATGCCTTATATATGTGGAACCTGGTTGACTTCTCACATGATCGCAGCCCTGAACCCGCGTTGCCCACCCTAAGCTCTTTCCATCATATGTTATACATAGTATGCTTCGATAGGCGCTCCAAGTGTTCGCGTCCCAGCCTAGCAAATGTGGTTACCGATTATCATCCCAAGTAATTCCCAGCACAAACACGTTGAAGTCCAAGCGGGTTTACTCAAATTAATGATTCCTCCGCCGAAATTATCAACAAGGCCAACCCCAAACTGCTCGACGACTTGCTCCAGCGTCCAGATCAATGGAATGATCTGATTAAGTTTCCAAATAAATAATTTCCAAGCTATATTTGGAAAGCTATATCGAGGTATACAATGGTTGCCCATAACATGTGCTCCAGGTCCCTGATCTAAACTACTTGGCACTGCATTATTTCACTAGTCTAAGCAGCTGAAACGTCGTCACCACCAGTACCCGAAAAATACTCGGGAAGAACAAATGCCAGTTTGTCTCTATCTTCCTGTTTTTGCTGCACAGAATGGGGCATGATGCTGAACTTCATCTTGCCAACTTCCTCGAGGAAAATGTGGCCGTTGTTGGGGTCTGTGATGGCCGCTTGCAGATCGTCAAGGATAGTCTCAGCAACAAGACGTGAAGTGTCAGCGTTTGCTTTCAAGGTTTTGAAAACTTCAGCAGCGGTAACAGCCTCCTCCTGTTCTCTCCACGAGTCGTAGTCTGTCGCAGTAGCAATCAGCGCATAACTAGTCAGAATTGGTTAGCATAGACGATCAATATGACAACGAAAGGCGACCAGATCCTACCTCAGCTCGGCTTCTCTTGCTAGTTTGGCCTCAGGCAACGTGCTCATATTGATAAGGTCACCACCCCATTGGCGATACATCGTGCTTTCTGCTCGAGTAGAGAATTGAGGACCTTCCATCACAACAATACATTTATTAGTGAATAGCTTGATTCCCCGACCTTCTTTTTCCAAGACCCTAGCGACCCTGGATTCAAGCCACTTCACAAAGCCATTGCTGAATGGGTCACCAAAGCCGGCGTGTGCAACAATGGAGGTACCCTCAAAAAAGCTTGCTGGGCGAATCCCTTTGGTCCTGTCGATAATCTGATTTGGTAGGACGAACGATCCCGGTGAAATTTCTTCCCGAAGGGATCCAACGGCAGAGAATGCGAGGATGGCTCGGACGCCGAGAGATTTCAATGCAGCAATATTAGCACGAGTAGGAACGTCAGAGGGATGAATAGTGTGACCGATGCCGTGTCTTGCAATGAATGCAATGAGGGTACCCGAAGGAAGGGAAGAAATAACGATTGGCGCTGACGGATGTCCCCAAGGCTGTGGATTTCAATGATTTTTCATTATGGGATAAGGGACACATAACGCTGCTTACCGTTTCTGGGTTCACCTTCCTCCTGGACTATAATTCAGTAAACCCGACAGCTCTAATATGCCCTTATCGCTTACACGAAGGTAAGGTTGTCCAAATGGTAGAGACCACTACCACCGATGACCCCGATCAGGACTGAGGCAATGAAAATATTAGCCAAAACTAACTGTCGAGGCCGTAAACTCACCCTTCTCTTCACCCATTCTATCCCTCTGGTCGCAATATGATGGAGATCGTGGTTAAGTTTTCGCTCCGACGCGATCTTATCACATTTTTAGCCGCTTAGAAAATATATTAATATTTCCTTTTCGGGTAAGCCTGTCAATAGGGGCCGAATGGCTTCATTTATCGCGGCGTCCTCTACATTATACGGGCAAGTGTTCCAGGATACAGGAGCACTGGTTGATACACACTCTACTGGATTGACTGGCTCAAAGATAAGGTAACAGAGGCGTTGGATTTTGATTCATGATGTCGAAATCTGCCTCAGTACCACTCACGAGTATAGCTCTGAGGGGCAGCAATGTAAACTACCTCAGAAAACTTTCTGAAGATCCCAAGTATTGCGGGATGATATTATTAAATCGATGATTTCTGCGCTTTTCCAGCCAGAACTTACCCTTCTGGCGAATAGCGTCTTCCGCGAACTAAGGTCAATGTTTGGCTGAGCTTGACACACTCATTCTGTGGCCAATCACGTGCACCTGTCTGCTTTTTGTGAACGCCTGGTGACAGCCGTCTTTGAATTTCTCCCTTCTGCTTTTCGTTGAGTTTTCTCAACCGCTCTCCTGCTTGTACTTTTAATCATTGATGGTCGCATGTAAAGCTTTGAAGCATCTTGTTACATGCTGAAGTTACACTGTCGCTACTCTGGCAGAACGCTTCCCCGGATCTTCCAGCCCAAATCATTCACTAGGAACTTTCTCGCTTCGACTCGACCAGTCGCCGCCCGCTCGAGATTTAAGGTCAAAGAAGCCGTGCCGTCGAGTGGTGAAAGTCATGCCGAACATCCATCGAAGGAGTCCACGCGAATTCGGCAGCCCCAGCGGCCCCGAACCTATGACTTTACATCCCTTGAGTCAATCTCATTGCCTCCCGAGGATCGAGTGCTCGTCAAAGCACGCATCAAAAGCCACCTCGATCAAGCATCTCGTCCTGTATATCCACACGTAATTTATGAGGATGTCATTCACTCCCTCACAGAACAATCTCGCTTGTCGGCCGCAATCAAAGTCTACGAGCAAATGGTCGCAGAGGGGTTGATCGTCTCACCTTCCCTTGAGGCTCAAATGCTTGCAATTTCCATATCCCAGGCAGACAAGCAGTCCAAAAACACGCTTGTGGCTACATTGAAGGCCGTTGTGCAAAAAGAGGCTTTTAAACCCGACGACTTGTTTGAAGTCCTCGGAAGGATGAGCGATTTGGATCTACCTTCCGAATTGCTCCTGGAAATCATGACTGTGTTTTACAAGAGCCATAAGTCCATGGAAGGATTTGATCTTGATATTCGCTCGCTCCAGAGGCTTGCCAAGTCGGCTGTAGAGCACGGCGATGCCCAGCTTACTCTCGACGCGTTGTCTGCGCTTCCCCAGGTGGATGCTGATAAAATTCGCCTATCAGAAGTTTATGCTTCATTCATCGCAGCTATTCGAGCATCGGTTTACCCGGATCGCGCAGTCGTATCTGCTGCGTTAGAACAGATGGAAAAGCAGGGGATCCAACCCAGTCTTTCTGTTTGGAACTCCCTCATTGCTTTTGAAGTTCGCGCAAACTCTCTTCATCGCCCGTTCGCCATTTACAACGCGCTCAAAGGTCGTTCAGGGTTTCTCCCAGACCAGAACACGTTTGGAAGTCTATTCAAGGCCCTCAATCACTTCTATAACCCGAAGCGACGAAGATTTCGTTATGGCCGGCGCCTACCCGACACCATTCCTACTCCAAGAGAACTATACCGAGAAATGTTGGGTTACCTCGCCCGCCATCCGCGGGAGTCACGGTTCCATCTTACAACCTCCCTTCTCAACACCATTCTTCGTTCCTTCGTATTTGATAAGGATTATGCTGGTGCATACTTGGTGCTCAGGCTGTCCTACTCACAGCATGTCCCTGTCAACACAAAGACATACTTTATTGTCTTCCGCCATCTCATGAATCGCATCACCTATGGAATCAGAGCAACGCGGAAGATGGGCTCTGTTACCTGGGCAGACCGTTTTCTGAGCCTGCCATATCCTATTTCCGATCCCAGTTTCTTGCGCAACCTTCAGCTCAGCAACCCACTGGCATTCAACCTCCTTGATATATCAAGACGACAATCCTTCGAACTCGATCGACCCCTGTACATCTCGGATCTACCTCTCGCCGACCTAGAGCCAGTGAAGTATCGAAGTCCGACCGTCGAAGAGATGTTGGGAAAAGTGGCTGTTTCGCTTGTTGAAGAGTTCGACTCCGTGCCTCTTGAGCGTTTGATGAAGAAGGCACTTCTTGCGGAGATGCGATCGACGCAGGAGATAGCCCAGGGACAAGCTACGAGTTCGCTGCTGTCGGAGACGATTGCAAGCGTCAAACGGGAGATGGTCCCGTTGGATCTCCGAAAGCAGTTGAGAAAGATGCGGGGGGAGCTTCGTCTACTTCATCTGATCCAGCTGGCCCGCATTGTTGCTTGGGCTGATGTAAAAAAGTAGTAGCTATTTCTTACATCTAGTTCTTAATGTTAATGAGTACCTCGTATTCTTTCTGATTACCTCTGTTGGCTTTGCATGATTTTTCCTTACACAGCCTTCGACAGAGTAAGAAAACTTGTTTCTGCGCTGAAAGCGATTGACCTCCCCTGACTCTCGCTTAGGGAATTGACGCCCGAGTGAATTGACAAAGCGTTCATATTGTGGGACAAAACATGCATATAAAAAACTTGCATAAGGTAAGGTATAACATAGTACTGATCTATTCCACCTATTCCATTAGCATGTCGCAATCGCACTCGCCACTCAAGGTGTATAAATTCGATGGCCCATATTGCTAGGATGCCTGTGTCGAGCCTTGACCGTATCGGCAATGGTGCGCTGGCGCTTCGATGATCCTTCTTCACCACCTTCAACAGTATTGTCATCCGGGCGTTTGGGCACGCGACTGTCGGAGTTGGGCACGTATGGGGCATCGTCATGAGCGTCAGTGGAGGGCCTCAGGCTCTTTTCTCCATCAGTCGCCACAGTCGGCCTGGTATCCGGGTTCTCCACATCGATAAATGGAAGGTCCTTGAGAGGCTCGACATCTGTAACCATATGGCATAAGTACCACCAGTATGTGCCATACAAAATTGCGTAGTCCTGTGAGTTCGGTGAAACTTGGGCATGAGAGATCAGCAGCTGCACGCGGATCTGTTCAGCCAAGGGATAGATGGCGGTTAATTCCGGAGCAATGGCTGTAGAAATGATCGATGTGCCAGACCCAGTCTTGAATATAGTTCCTCGCATATCACTGGGCCTGATGCCATAAGTGAAGACGCAACGAGCAAGGTTATATGCCGATAAATGGTTCAACCGAGCTAAGAAAAACCATAGCATAATCCACCATAGGGACTCAAGATCATACGAAAACCGAAAAATTAGCGTTTCTTCCTGAAATTGATTTGCAACGTAGACGGGCCGCTGGGCCGAAGGACCTCCGGTAAAATCAGATCTAGTCGGTGCGACAGGTGGTTGGATATAGATCTTTTGCCCGGAATGCATTTCATAGGGCATGAAAAAGGGAGTTCCCTAATTCGCAGGTGAATGGAGTTAGGTTGAGAAAGAGTGACATAATCTTACGGTTTTAGGGTCCTTAGCAGGAGCCTGGTCGCTGCAGAATTCCTTTGCATACTCTAAGTCACTCAGTTTCCCTGAGACCTTGCCGTTCTTCTCGATTACAATGATATTCCCCGTGCTGACATCGCGATGCATCCAATTTGCAAGGAACAGTAGTACCAAAGCTGAAGGCGCATGAATAGGATTGAAGAGTTATTATCTGGACACTTACCAATGAAGACGTCTTGAATTGCATGAAAGGCGGTCGGGAAGTCTTTTGAATTGTGGAGAGACTGGCCAACATCACTATAGACAAGTCGATACTGCTGTTTTGCCTTGTATTCGCGTTCAAGTAATGGTTGCTGGGACCAGTTGTTGGGAGACTCGCGGAACCTCATGCTACCAGAAAGGCTTGCAGATTCCCGCTGGCTAGAGCGATGGTCCGTTGCTCTGCTTATTTGGGCAGGTGTTAGCTCCTTTAGTGATTCCCACAGGATTTTGGAATTGTGCCTGACGCCCTGCGGTGGCGCCCGACAGGAAAACCCTCGGCTATCAGTAACGATGTTCATGAAGTATTTCTTGTAATTTCCATCGCGGAGAGCCTCGGTGATTACAGCTTGAAGAGATTCAGAACTCCAGTCATAGTCTGGTGGATTTTCGGAAACCTCGGCCAGCCGCGTAAACACAGCATTCAGGATTTCACGTTCGGTGCGGGCACCCTCGTTGAGCCAGACATTTTTGATAGCGTACTTCCGGCCGCCATTTAGTGCTTGTGAGTACTGACCAGGATAGTGTCCAGCAACGCGTACGGCCTCCCACACGCGCGTCTTCCTCCCAGTGATACAGAGAACATCAGGGTTGAATATAGCCCTTGTCGTCCTGTAGAATTGCGGATTGTTTCTGGGCCCTATTTCGTAAATGTAGTGTGTTTTTTCTTTGCGATTCTTGTCTTTGAGGAAGACTCGATGAACAGTGGGATCGAATCCCATTTTGTCCGGCTCTGCATACAAAAACGACAAGAAAACATGGACAAATGCCCTGTAGTCCTGATGGGTTTTGAGTAGCCGATAATTGAAATCAAACGCAGGAAACATACTTTGGTAAAGTCGAATGGAAGTGACTTGACGGAGTGCGAACGCGAGAAATACCACAACGACATGGATGCATCTTCAATTGTGATCTAAAAACGACTATGGTCGGACTACGTGATTGGGCATGAGAGTACAACCTACGCCATACATCCACATCCGACGGGGGTCATCGTTCATGATGAAGCTCGCAGCAGATACGAGCTGCTTCCGGTTCTAGTCATGAATGGTTACTAATGCAAAACTGAAAAGTAAATAACCGCTCACATCAATCTCAGACTGTTCTCCTCTCTTGAATTCCGCAATCACTGCCGCCTCCCATGTATTAACTGTTGTAGATTCAGCCGAAGGAGAATTCTTTGGTATGATGCAGGCATCCAACCGGAAAGTGGCACCCTGAATTTCCCCTATCATATTGCCATTGGGACAATCCTTGTACTGATAGTTAGGTCGGTGACCATCAACGTGGTCGTTCGTGCCCGACGAAGGCTCTACCACAGCCTCGACTATCTCTTCTATCGTTTTGAAAATTCCTTGTTCGGTACCAATTATTTTGGAAGGGGTACATCCCTCAAGGTCATTCCAGCCAAAACTATCTTCGGATTGCGGGGGCTGCATCGGAGCGTCTTTTGCGTGCGTGAGGTGTGTAGTCGGTACCAACAAACCCTCATGCTTGAGTTTCTGGCAGATGGCCTCGATAGAATCTGGGGACGGTTTGAATGGGGCATAGTGATCTAGAAATGTTTCAACTGAGCACTCGAGTATTTCGTGGACCATGGCCTCCGCGACGGCTTTTCGACGATGGTTGATGCCAACTTGCCTAGCATCAGGGTCCTCCTTTGGCGTTCGAGGCGTGAGACTGTCATATGCCATAAGATCACATGTTCATGCTGAGCTCAATCTCACTCACGAGTTTGGTTTCGACCTGACAGAACTCTCCGGAGTCGTTGGACGGTCCATTGGCCTGAAACCGCTGTTAATTACCATAGTAAACTATACTAGGAGAATCATCACTGACGGTGCTGTGTTCCGACTTTTTGCCATTTCAGGCGCAAGTTGTTACCCTAGTAGATGGCCCCGAAATGCGAGGGAGGTATGGATGATATAGAACGAAGAATATGTGCGAGATGCAAGTAATTGCTGAGCTACAGGGATTTAATATATCCCTAGTACTTATAGTTGTTGGGACAAGGGAGGAAACTCCGACTACGCAGTCTGCCGACGACCTGAACAAAGCAAGTTGACTCACCAGCAATGGCAAACGGAACAGTAAAGGTTGCATGTACCGAATTCTGGGGCTATGATCGCAATCTCTATGGAACTCCTTGAAGGAGGTAAACTCGTGCTTCCTTTCCATCGCCGATTATTCACAGCCCTTGATGCATGCACAGTCTAACAAGGAAGGGTCGATGTCTGTGGCGAGTTTGGCATTTCGTGAATTCTAGAACATGAATCAGCCAGCTTCGATGGCGCTGTTGATTTCTTCCTTCTCCTCAGGACTTGATTTTCTTTCACACTGCAGAGGGGTATCCCAAGCCCACTGGTCTTTGTGGGAGATACTAGACCTCCAAGCGTTTCAAGTTTAGGAGTACAGATGATGCATCAGTATGAGCCTTATACACCAGTTATCAGTGCTGCTTTGTAGATCCTGCTCAAATGAGAGGAAACGACGTCGGCGCCCGGCCTGCTCCTTTTTGAAGTTGCTTCACTACCTTGTTTCTTTTGAAACCCCGATTCCTTTCAGGAAACCTATTCTACACACTTATTAAGGCGCTAGCACTCTTAGCCGCATATATATTCGGCAGAAGCTCGGTTTTCATGACCAGCCGTATTTAAAAATGCTTCTGGATTACAATGGCGTTGTGGGTCCAGATCCAATCGGCAAGCTCGACAATCACCGGGTGCATAGGCTGGATGATGATCTGGGGATTGATTGATGTTGACGTCGCTTAAAGCGACATACTTGCACATCGTGTATGAGCATCTCTACATCACATGTCAGAAGTTTTAACAGAACAGGAGCGCGTGGAAGTTGAAAAAGGGTGCACTCCAAAGGCACTACGCCTTTTGGAGTTCAATCAATGGCATTCGTGTGTGTATGGCAGTACCCACGTTCAGATCTGCGCTCAGGAACCATTTTTGATATCGATACAGAAATCACTGTTCCAGAAACAGCCGAAAAAGGCCACGTTGTAAAGTCGAGACAAGAGAAGGGTTATCCCTGAAAGTTCTATATCTATGCTATTTCATGCTTGTGGCATACAGAAGATGACACAAATATCAATGAGGAATTTGAACGTGGTGAGCGAAAGTATCAGGATTTCTACTTGTGGCAGCTTGATTGAGAGAAACACGCTGCCGTTTCTGAGAACCGCTAGCCTCAACCTCTTCTTCTTCACCAACAAGCTCATGTCCGGTATCATCCATTCCATCACCGGTACTACCTTGTCGTGAACGCTTCTCCCCGGTCTGGACAGGAGAGTCTGGATCTGAGAACTCAAAGTCGACAATTCTGTTGACGAGTCCAGGTACTTGCTCTAGAATCGTCCAAAAGTTATTATAAATCTGCAGATAACCATTGATACTTTCAGGAGCCTGTGCGTAAGAACCCCAGAGTAAAGCATGCAGCCACTGGATTGGAGAAACAAGCATCTTGAGCGCAGGGTGCATGGCTTCGTTAATTGATGGATGTCCTTGAATTGTGAACATTGAAGTCTTGTCGCCACTTGGTTTTGTACTGTATGTAAGGACTCTTTCGGAGAGATCTCACACTGGCTTATGCTGGATGCGAGATAGCAAGGTCCAGAGTATGACCCACCAGATCGACTCGAGATCATAGTCGAAGCGATAAAATGGTGGCCAGCATTTGGGAATGTTGTAGTTGGGCAGAACAAATAGACCGAATGGTTTTCCAGCCCGGGAACCAAGGGGGAATAGGGGAGCCTGGAGATCGCGAAGTGGTTGTCCCGAATGGACCTCCCAAGGCATGAAATAAGGCGTACCCTGTGCAGTAGCGTGATGAGGTTGGGATAGGAGGTAAACAAACAATCCTACCGTCTTTGGGTCCGTGCTGCCTATGGACTTATGTGGGGAAAGGAAATGGGGATTATAAGCGGCCAATTTCCTTGTTTCTGCTGTCGGAGACGATTGCAAGCGTCAAATGGGAGATGGTACCGTTGGATCTCCAGAAGCAGTTGAGAAAGATGCGGGAAGAGCTTCGCCTACTTCATCTGATCCAGCTGGCCCGCATTGTTGCTTGGGCTGACATAAAAAAGTAGCAGCGATTTCTTACATTGAATTCTTAATGTTAATTAATGTTTCTAAATACCCCGTTGGTTTTGCATATGATTCTTGCTTATACCCGCCTCCGGTAGAGCAAGAGAGCCTGTCTCTACGCTAATAGCGACTATTCTCCCCGAACTCTTGCTTAGGCAGTCGGCGCTCGAGTGAATCAGCTGTGGCAATAATGAATGTATGCTCCTGGAATGAATAGCTGAAGCTATCGAAGCGTGTCGAACATCCCTAACCACAGGCCCGTTCTAATCGTACGATCATCAATTACTCATGTGAGGATCTGAATACTATGGTAGTGATAAATGATCCAGAATCCCCGAGATGGGGTACTTCGGCAGGGGTGAATCACCATAGCGTTCATTTTGTATTAAGACAAAACATGTATATAAAGAACTTGCATAAGGTATGATATGACGGGGTATTGATCTCTTCCACCTGTTCCACCGGCATGTTGCAATCGCAGTCGCTACTCAAGGTGCATAAATCCGATGACCCAAATTGCTAGGATGCCTGTGTCGAGCCTTGACCGTATCAGCAATGGTGCGTTGGCGCTTCGACGATCCTTCCTCATCACCTTCAACAGCATTGTCATCCGGGTGTTTGGTCATGCGACTGTCAGAGTTAGGCACGTATGGGGCGTCATCATGAGCACTGGTAGAGGCCCGTTGGCGTTTCTCTCCAGCAGCCCTTGATGCCGGCGACTCGTCGGGGCTCTTCTGATCGATAAATGGGAGATCCTTGAGAGACTCGGCACCATCAACCAGAGGGCATAGGAACTTCCAGTATACACCGTACAAAAGTGCGTAGTCTCCTAAATCCGGTGAAGGCTGGGCATAGGAGCCAACCAGTTGTAGACGGATGGCCTGGACCCAGGGGTAGAGGGGTTGAAGTTTGGAGACAATAGCGTCTAAAACAGTCGTGTCATCAGATGAGGCTAGGAAAACGGCTCCTCGCTCGTCGCTGGGTTTGATGCTATAAGTGAAGATGCTGCAGAAAAGAGTGGCCGCCGGTGAAGAGTCAGCGCGAGCCAAGAAAAACCACAGCATAATCCACCATAAGGACTCAAGGTCATACGAAAACCGGAAAAATAGCGAATCTTTCTGAGATTGACCTCCAGCCACAGGAATGAGTGTGTGAATCGAGAGTTTATCGGGAACATCTGAGGCATTTAGCATAGTAGGCGGCTTGAGAAATATCCTTTTTCCAGAGTGAATTTCAAAGGGCATGAAAAAGGGAGTCCCCTAAATTGAGGGTCAATGACGCCGAGTTGGGGCAGGAAATGTAGTCTTACCGTTTTAGGGTCTTTGTCAGGAACCTGGATGCTAGAAAATTCCTTTGCGTATTCTAAGTCGCTGAGCTTTCCACATACTTTGCCATCCTTCTCCACCAGGATAATATTCCCCGTGCTGATATCACGATGCACCCAATTTGCGAGAAACAGTAATACAAGAGCTAAATAGACGTGAATAAGGGGAAGATAAAGTATATGGGGACTTACCAATGAAAACGTCTTGAATTGCACGAAAAGCGGCGGAGAAGTTTTTTGAGTTGTGGAGAGACTCGCCAACGTCGTCGTAGACAAGCCGATATTGCTGTTTGACCTTATATTCACGTTCAAGCGATGATTGATGGGACCAGTTATCGCAAGACTCGCGGAACCTCATGCTGCCAGAAAGGCTCGCAGATTCTCGTTGGCTAGAGCGGTGGTATGTTGCTCTACTGGTTTGGGTATGCGTTGGTTCCTTCGGTGATTCCCGCAGGATTTGTGAATTGCGCTTGATGCCCTGCGGTGTCGCCCGAGAAGAGAACCCTCTGCTATCCGTAACGATATTCATGAAGTATTTCTTGTAATTTCCATCGCGGAGAGCCTCGGTAATGACAGCTTGAAGAGATCCAGAACTCCAGTCATGGCCTGGTGGATTTTCGGAAACCTCAGCCAGCCGCGCAAACACAGCATTCAGGATTTCACGTTCGGTGCGGGCACCCTTGTTGAGCCAGACATCCTTGATAGCGTATTTCCGGTCGCCATCTAGTGCCTGTGAGTACCGACCAGGATGGTATCCAGCAACGCGAACAGCCTCCCACACGCGCGTCTTCCTCCCGGTGATACAGAGAACATCAGGGTTGAATATAGCCCTTGTCGTCCTGTAGAATTGCGGATTGTTTCTGGGCCCTATTTCGTAAATGTAGTGTGTCTTGTCCTTGCGATTCTTGTCTTTGAGGGAGACCCGATGAACAGTGGGATCGAATCCCATTTTGTCCGGCTCTGCATACAAAAACGACAAGAAAACATGGACAAATGTCCTGTAGTCCTGATGGGTTTTGAGTAGCCGATAATTGAAAGCAAGCGCAGGAAACATACTTTGGTAAAGTCGAATGGAAGTGACTTGACGGAGTGCGAACGCGAGAAATACCACAACGACATGGATGCATCTTCAATTGTGATCTAAAAACGACTATGGTCGGACTACGTGATTGGGCATGAGAGTACAACCTACGCCATACATCCACATCCGACGGGGGTCATCGTTCATGATGAAGCTCGCAGCAGATACGAGCTGCTTCCGGTTCTAGTCATGAATGGTTACTAATGCAAAACTGAAAAGTAAATAACCGCTCACATCAATCTCAGACTGTTCTCCTCTCTTGAATTCCGCAATCACTGCCGCCTCCCATGTATTAACCGTTGTAGATTCAGCCGAAGGAGAATTCTTTGGTATGATGCAGGCGTCCAACCGGAAAGTGGCACCCTGAATTTCCCCTATCATATTACCATTGGGACAATCCTTGTACTGATAGTTAGGTCGGTGACCATCAACGTGGTCGTTCGTGCCCGACGAAGGCTCTACCACAGCCTCGACTATCTCTTCTATCGTTTTGAAAATTCCTTGTTCGGTACCAATTATTTTGGAAGGGGTACATCCTTCAAGGTCCTTCCAGCCAAAACTATCTTCGGATTGCGGGGGCTGCATCGGAGCGTCTTTTGCGTGAGTGAGGTGTGTAGTCGGTACCAACAAACCCTCATGCTTGAGTTTTTGGCAGATGGCCTCGATAGAATCTGGGGACAGTTTGAATGGGGCATAGTGCTCTAGAAATGTTTCAACCGAGCACTCGAGTATTTCGTGGGCCATGGCCTCCGCGACGGCTTTTCGACGGTGGTTGATGCCAACCGCCTAGCATCAGGGTCCTCCTTTGGCGTTCGAGGCGTGAGACTGTCATATGCCATAAGATCACATGTTCATGCTGAGCTCAATCTCACTCACGAGTTTGGTTTCGACCTGACAGAACTCGGCGGAGTCGTTGGACGGTCCATTGGCCTGAAACCGCTGTTAATTACCATAGTAAACTATACTAGGAGAATCATCACTGACGGTGCTGTGTTCCGACTTTTTGCCATTTCAGGCGCAAGTTGTTACCCTAGTAGATGGCCCCGAAATGCGAGGGAGGTATGGATGATATAGAACGAAGAATATGTGCGAGATGCAAGTAATTGCTGAGCTACAGGGATTTAATATATCCCTAGTACTTATAGTTGTTGGGACAAGGGAGGAAACTCCGACTACGCAGTCTGCCGACGACCTGAACAAAGCAACTCACCAGCAATGACAAATGTAACAGTAAAGGCTACATGTACCGAATTCCGGGGCTATGATCGCAATCTTTATGGAACTCCTATCCTTGAAGGAGGTAAACTCGTGCTTCCTTTTCATCGCCGATTCTTCACAGCCCTCGATGCATGCACAGTCTAACAAGGAAGGGTCGATGTCTGTGGCGAGCTTGGCATTTCGTGAATTCTAGAATATGAATCAGCTAGCTTCGATGGCGCTGTTGATTTCTTCCTTCTCCTCAGGACTTGATTTTCTTTCATGCTGCAAAGAAGGAATCCCAAAATATCGAGGCGAAAAACCCACTTGACTTTGTGCGAGACATTAGACCTCCAAGCGCTTCAAGTTTTGGAGTACAGATGATGCATCAGCCTGAGTCTGAGCCTTGTACACCAGTTACCAGTGCTGCTTTGTAGATCCTGCTCAAATGAGAGGAAGTGACGTCGGCGCCTGGCCTGCTCCTTAAGTTACTTCACTACCTTGTTTCTTTTGAAACCCCGACTCCCTTCAGGAAACCAACTCTACACACTTATTGAGGCGATAGCACTTTTAGCCGCATAACTATTCGGCAGAAGCTCAGTTTTCATGACCAGCCGTATTTAAAAAATGCTTCTGGATTACAATGGCGTTGTGGGTCCAGATCCAATCTGCAAGCTCGACAACCACTGGGTGCATAGGCTGGATGATGAATCTGGGGACTGATTGACGTTGACGTCGCTTAAAGCGACATACTTGCACATCGTGTATGAGCATCTCTACACCACATGTCAGAAGTTTTAATAAAATAGGAGCGCGTGGAAGTTGGAGAAGGGTGCACTCCAAAAGCAGTTCAATCAACGGTATTCGTGTGTGTATGGCAGTACCCACGTTCAGATCTGCGCTCAGGAACCATTTTTGATTATCGATAAAGAAATCACAGTTCCAGAAACGGCCGAAAAAGGCCACGTTGTAAAGTCGAGACAAGAGAAGGGTTATCCCTGGAAGTTCGTACATCTATGCTATTCCATGCTTGCGGCATACAGAAGACAACCCAAATATCAACGACGAGTTTGAACATGACGAGCGAAAGTACCAGGATTTCGACTTGTGGCAGCTTGGTTGAGAGAAACACGCTGCCGCTTCTGAGAACCGCCAGCTTCAACCTCATCTTCTTCACCGACAGTCTCATCTCCGGTATCATCCATTCCATCACCGGCACTGTCTTGTCGTGAACGCTTCTCTCCGGTCTGGACAGGAGAATCTGGATCTGAGAACTCAAAGTCGACAATTTTGTTGACGAGTCCAGGTACTTGCTCTAGAATCGTCCAAAAGTTATTATAAATCTGTAGATAACCATTGATACCTTCAGGAGCCTGCGCATAAGAACCCCAGAGTAAAGCATGCAGCCACTGGATTGGAGAAACAAGCATCTTGAGCGCAGGGTGCATGGCCTCGTTAATTGACGGGTGTCCTTGAATTTTGAATATTGAAGTCTTGTCGTCACTTGGCTTTGTACTGTATGTAAAGACTCTTTCGGAGAGATCTCGCGCCGGCTTATACGGGACGCGAAATAGCAAGGTCCAGAGTATGACCCACCAGATCGACTCGAGATCATAGTCGAAGCGATAAAATGGTGGCCAGCATTTGGGAATGTTGTTGGGCAAAACAAATGGACCGAATGGTTTTCCAGCCCGGGAACCAGGGGGGAATAGGGGAGCCTGGAGATCGCGGAGTGGTTGTCCCGAATGGACCTCCCAAGGCATGAAATAAGGCGTACCCTGGGCAGCAGTGTGATGAGGTCGGGATAGGAGGTAAACAAACAACCCTACCGTCTTTGGGTCCGTGCTGCCTACGGACTTATCGGAGAACTCCTTTGCGTATTCCAAATCACTGAGCTTTGCAATAAATTTACCAGGCGCTGTCTCCACCAGTATAATATTGCCTGTGCTGATATCTCGATGCACCCAATTTGCCAGCAACATTAGAAGAAGCGCTGAATTACAATAAGTAAGGCGAATCCAAACGAGTAACATATAGCGTACCGATGAAAGTATCATGGATGGCTTGAAAGAAAGAGCCGAGGTTCAGCCCGTCATGGATTGGCTTGCCGACATCAGCATAGACGAGGCGATACTGCCGTTTTGTTTTGTAATCACGCTTGCTCGGTGGTGCAGATCCTGCTCGTCTTCTGCCCGAAAAGTTCTGAGTAGAGCCCCGGAGAGTGCTTCTCTTCGCCTTCTCATCCGTTAGGTCTGACGGCGTCATATCAAGGATTTGGGGGTTGGGCTGAACGCGCCCGTCCTCGGGAACGCTTCGAGTGGACCTTCCCTCCTGATCGCAGACAATGTTCATGAAGTACCTTTCGTATTGTTTGTTGCGGAGTGTTTCATCCAGGATGTTCGCAAGCGGCTCGGATAACTGGTCATGATATGGCACTGAGACGTGGTCCAAGCGAGCGAAAATATGTGACAGAATTTTACCCTCCGTGAGCGAGCCCTCATCAAGCCAGACGTCTTTGAGGGCGTACTCCTTGCCGTTGTCCAGGGGTTTTCGAAGGGCGTCTTTAGAAATGCTAGCAACTTCAACCACCATCCAGACGCGAGTCTTCCTGCCACTAATACACAAAACCCGAGGATCGAATATGGGCGCCTTGGTGAGAAAGAACCTTTTTTGAACTTCATATACATAGCGGTATTCATTTGCAATCTCGACTCGATGAACAGTGGGATCAAATCCCATCTCTGCCTTCGTCGCAAACAAGAAGGAAACAAAAGTATGGACAAAAGTCTTAAAATCCTGCTAGGCATGTCAGTGGAAATTGAAAAGGTTTGTTTATGACGTCGTACCCGGGTAAAATCGAACGATTCCGATTTCATGGAATGGGAACGCGAAAAATACCATAGCGATACCCGTTCATCTTCGATTGTGATCTGGCAGGCTGTCAATACTGTTCTTACCAGGATTTGGTAAAACGAGCGTACACCATACATCCACATTCGACGGGGATCATCGTTCATGACATGACTAGCGGCGCTGACTAGTTGTGACCGATTCTGAGCAGAAGTCAGTTGCAAGATGCGGTTAACAGGGAGAATTAAACCTACCTTTTGAATTTCATCGTGTGTCGCTTTTTTTTTGAATTCAGCGATGACGGCCGCATCAGCTGGAATAACTTCATCTGAGTTGACCTCGCGTGGCCTAATGTACGCGTCCCATTTGAAGCCACCGCCTAGTTTCTCGCTCTTAACCTCGGCATAGGGCGTATTCTTGTATCGAAACGTCAGTTCACGGCCAAGTGGGAACTCGTCGTCATCAAGGTCGTGGAGAACGTTTATTATGTCCTCTAGATTGGCAAACACCTGTTCTTCTCTGGGATCCATGTCGGAAGGTGTAAGGCTACCAAAGGCCTTCCACGCCAACCGCGTTCCAGGGCGCGAGCCTGTGCCTGTTTTGAGTGGGTTCAAGCATTTGCTCTCTATTTCGCCGTAAGCATATTCCAGAAAGTGAGAAGGGGGTTTATAAGGCGCATAGAGATCGAGGAATAAGTCCACTGGGCACCGCAACATTTCGTGTCGCATTGAGTGAGCGATGGGAACCCGAAGGTCCTTGAAACGCTCAGCAAATCCGTGCTCTCTGGGAGTGCGAGGCGTGAGACTGCATTGCCTTTGTCGGCGGGCCGCACGATCACGCTAAACGAAATAGTCCTACGAATTCTGCTGAGCTTGTGAAGCCCGAGCCAAATCGTTACTGGGTGGTGTAATTGGACAGTTTTTCCATCTAGAAGCGAAATAGCCTCAATATAGACTTTAGTGCTGGAGGGCTGAGAAAAACAAACTGTTTGTCCCCTTGTGTCTTTTGTGTCTTCGCCATCTCGGTGGCACGAAGTTCGAAGTTCAGTACTTTCAGTAGTAAGGGCGCGACTCACGGGGAATTGTCCTAGTGAGAATTGTAGGGCGGGAGATAGCTAGTGCGACAGCATATGGCTAACGCTTAAATAACTTTGAAAAAAGGCGGGGAACAGCTTCTGCACTTTGCCGCCAACGCGAACAAAGCTGTGAGCACCGATAAGATGGATGAACATCTACCATTGGCCTCTTGACCCATGGAGCTGGGACCTGAAAGGATTCATCGGCAGTGAATACAACGATACGACGTTGATCAAACTGCTATCAGATCGTTGGATCTATTGTATATTCATCCAGTTATGGTAAACATAACAGTGAAGGCATATAACGTGTTGGATTCCGAGGTGTATAATTAATTAAAATCTCTACCGATATTGCACCCCGGAAGGAGGTAAAAGTCACCTTTGTCACAAAATTTTCCAGCCCTCGTTGCGTCCACAGACCAGTAAAACTTGAATGGGCCAATGTAGAGCATCACAGTCAACATCTCCTAGTAGTCAGTAAACTCCTGAACACGAACATGCTGGTAGATCCGCTGATGATGCTGGTGATTTTCTTCTCCTCAGGGCTGATTCAGCCAAAAATTATCAAAAGTCCAGAACGAAGAGCGGCCATAAGCTCAAGTGATCACTCGGTCTGACTTCTACGACATGTCACTCCTTAGAGCTTCACATCTTCAGGGATGCAATTGGATTATCGGCCTGGATCAGCAAGCGTTCAAACAAACTACCAAAAAGGATCCATAGTTTCTGCTCGAATAAGAGAATGTTTCATTGGGATGGTCGGCGCCTGATTGTGTAGATCCTGTTGTTCCTTCTTGCTTCGCCTGTGACCTTGTCAAATTTTGACACCCCGACTCGTTTCAAGGGTCGTGTTCTATCCTGTGGCGGTAATTGTCCAGTCTCAGCAAGCTTCTGAAGTACAATAGCCTTGTGGGTCCAGATCCGATCAGCAACTGGATGTGTTGTATGATTGTTAGCAGCTGATTGAGGTTTGACATCGATTAAAGTGACATCTTCTGTACATCATGCATGGACACCTCTGCATCATGGTCATATGTCAGCACCTTGAGAAGTTTCAACAGCACAGGAACACGTGGAGATTGAAAGAAGAGTGCACTAAGGAAGCACTACACCCCTTAGAGCTCAGCTTAATAGCATTTTACGAAGGTCCTGTGTGCGCCACACGGCAGTGTTCTGCACTTAAAAATCATTCAACTTGATATCGAAACGGAAATACTGTTCCAGGAAAGACGGACAAAAGTGACACGTTGTGGGGCTGAGACGTGAAAATCTGGTCTTTGGGCATCCATTGCCGGCGCTCTTCTACGTGCCTCTTGAGCGTTTGATGAAGAAGGCACTTCCTGCGGAGATGCGATTGACGCAGGAGATAGTTCAGGGACAGGCTACGAGTTTGGTGTTTTCAGAGATGATTGCGAGCGTCAAACGGGAGATGGTACCACTGGATCTCCAAAAGCAGTTGAGAACGATGCGGGAAGAGCTTCGTCTACTTCATCTGATCCAGCTGGCCCGTATTGTTGCTTGGGCTGACAAAAAAAAGTAGTAGCGATTTCATACCTCCATTGACTTTATATGCGATTCTTCCTGGCACGTCCTTGGTAGAGCAAGACAGCTTGTCTCTGCGCTGAAAGCGATTGGCCGAACACCCTTCGAGTACCGTTCGGACCATAAATCCATTTTATCGTATCAACGTCAATGTGAAGATCTTACTACTATGGTAGTGATATATGGTTCAGAATTTCCAAAGTGGGGCACTTCTCCAGGAGTGAGTTAATAGATTGTTCATTTTGTAAGGCAAAAATGCATATAAAGAACCTGTATAAGGTATCGTATGATGGGGTATTGATCTATTCCACCTGTTCAATCGGCACGTCACAATTGCAATTGCTCCTCAAGGTGCATAAATTCGATGACCCAATTTGCCAGGATGAAGATGCCTACGTCGAGCCATGACTCCATCAGCAATGGTGCGGGGGCGCTTTGACGGTCCTTCTTCACCGTTATTAACAGGATCATCGTCCGAGGGTTTGATCGTGCGATGGTCGGAGTTAGGCACGTATGAAGCCTCATCATGGGCGCTGGTAGAAGAGCGTTGGCGTTTCTCTCCAGCAGTCGTCGAGGCCACGGGTGATTCAGAACTGGTGTTCTGGTCGATGAATTTGATGTCCTGGAGAGGCTTGATGTTTTCAACTAATTGGTGCAGGAGCTTCCAGCACGCGCCATACAGAGTTGCATCGTCCTGTAAATCCGGTACAGGCAGGCTATAAGAAGTAAGCAGCTGTAGACGGATGTCATCGATACAGGGATAAAGGGGCTGAAGTCGGGAGGCAACAGCTGCAAAAACAATCGAATTGCCATATGGTGCCAAGAAAATGTCTCCTCGCTTGTCGCTGGGTTTGATACCGTAAGTGAAGACACGTCGAGCAAGGGCATTCGCTGAAGAATGATCTAAACGAGCCAAGAAAAACCACAGCATGATCCACCATAGGGACTCAAGATCATATGAGAACAGGAAAGGCGGTGCAATTTGCTGAGATTGATTCGCAGCAGCCGGAAAGACGGAGAGCTTGGGAAGCTGAGCCGAAGGGTTGTCAGGAATATCGATCCTCCTTCGAGTAACAGGGGCCTTGATGTAGATCCTCCTCCCAGAATGAATCTCGTAAGGCATAAAGAAGGGAGTTCCCTATTAGCAAATCAATAAGGCCAAGTCACGGCGAAGAATTGAAAATCATACCGTTTTAGGATCTGTACTAGGTGCCTTATCGCTGGTGAACTCCTTCGCATATTCCAGGTCACTGAGCTTTCCGTAAATTCTGCCGTTCTTCTCCACCATAATGATGTTCCCCGTGCTGACATCTCGGTGCACCCAATTTGCGAGGAATAGTAGCACCAGAGCTGAACGCGAATGAATAAGAGTAAAAACCAAGTGCACAGGCACTTACCGATGAAGACATCCTCAATCACATGAAAAGCGGTCAAGAGGTCCTTTGAGTCATGGAGGGACTTGCCAACATCGTTGTAGACGAGCCGATATTGTTGTTTGACCTTGTATTCCCGTTCAAGTGTTGGTGGCTGCGACCGGCTGCTGCCAGACTCGCGGAATCTCATGCTGCCATAAAGGCTCGCAGATCCTCGCTGGCTAGAACGAGGGTCTGTTGATCTACTGATTTGAGCAGGTGTTAGCTCCTTTGGTGATTCTCGCAAGATTTTGGAATTGCGTTTGACGCCCTGCGGTGTCACCCTGCAAGAAAACCCTCGGCTATCCGCAACAATATTCATGAAGTATCCCTTGTAATTTCCATCGTGGAGAGCCTCGGTAACGACAGCTTGAAGAGTTTCAGAGCCCCAATCATAATCTGGTGGATTTTGAGAAACCTCAGACAGCCGCGCAAACACAGCATTCAAGATTTCACGCTCCGTACGGGCGCCCTCGTTGAGCCAGACATCCTTGATAGCGTATTTTCGGCCACTATCCAGTACCTTTAAGTATCCATCGGGATGGCATCCAGCAACACGAACGGCCTCCCACACGCGCGTCTTCCTCCCGGTGATACAGAGAACATCAGGGTTGAATATAGCCTTTGTCGTCCTGTAGAATTGCGGATTGTCTCTGGGCCCTACTTCATAAACGTATTGGGTCATGTCTCTGCGAGCCTTGTCCCTGAGGACAACTCGATGAACGGTGGGATCGAATCCCATTTCATCCGGTTCTGCATACAAAAATGACAAGAAAACATGGACAAATGTCCTGTGGTCCTATGAGGGAATTTGAGCAGCCGGAGGTTGAAAGCAAGCACAGGAAACATACCTTGGTAAAATCAAAGGGAAGTGACTTGACGGAATGCGAACGCGAGAAATACCACAACGACACGGACGCATCTTCAATCGTGATCTGAAAACCACGATGACTGGACTATGTGATTGAGCAAGAGAGTACAACTTACGCCATACATCCACATCCGACGGGGATCATCATTCATGATGAAGCTCGCGGCAGATACGAGCTGCTTTCGATTCTAGCCATGAACGATTACTTCAATAATGCAAAACTGAAAAGTAAACGACAGCTTACGTCAATCTCAGCCTGTTCTTCTCTCTTGAATTCCGCGATCACTGCTGCCTCCCATGTATTAACCGTTGTAGATTCAGCCGAAGGAGAATTCCTTGGTACGATACAGGCATCCAACCGGAAAGTGGCACCTTCTATTTCCCCTATCGTATTGCCATTAGGACAATCCTTGTACTGATAGGTAGGTTGGCGGCCATCGACGCGACTATTGGTGCCTAGCGAAGGCTCCACCAAGGTTTCAACTACCTCCTCTATCATCTTGAAAATTTCCTGTTCTGTGCCACTTATTCCGGAAGGGGTACATCCCTCCAGTTTACTCCAGCAGAAACTCTCTTTCGAGTTGGGGGGCCGCATTGGAACGTTTTTGAGCGGTACCAAAAAATCCTCGCGTTTGAGTTTTTGATAGGCGGCCTCAATAGAATCTGGGGAAGGTTTGGACGGTGCATAGTGACCTAAGAACGTTTCGACAGAGCACTCGAGTATCTCGTGGGCCATGGCGTTCGCGACGGCTGTTCGACGCTGGTTGATGCCAACTCGCCTAGCATCAGGGTCTTGCTTTGGCGTTCGAGGCGTGAGACTATAGCATGTCATCAGATCACATGTTCACATTGAGTCCGAGTTTCTAGTGTTCACTCACTCAGAGTTCGGCTGTGATTGGACAGAATTCTTTGGAGTTTTTGGACGATCTGTCGACCTGAAAGCACTGCTGATTATTACGGCGAATGGTATAACGAGAATTTTGACGAACGGTGCAGTGTTCCGATTTTTGGCCATTTCGAGCTCAAGTTTGTTACGCTGGTAGATGGCGAAATGCGATGGAGGTATGGGCGATAAGCAGCGAGAAGTAGGTAAGGAAGTAATCGCTGAGATGATGAAGAGACTGGTATCTCCTTAGTACTTATATTTCCTAGGACAAGGGAGGAAACTCCGACTACGCAGTCTGCCGACGACTCGAACAAAGCAAGTAACCGGCAACTTTGGCAAGTGTAATGGTAAGGGTTTTCAAGTACCGAATTCCGAGGGCTATGAATGCAATTTCTACAGAACTCCTATCCTTGAAGGAGGTATGTGCTTCCTTTCCATCAGCAATTCTTCACAGCACTCGGTACATGTACAGTCTAACAAAGAAGGGTCAATATTTCAATGTCCATCACACCGAGCTTGGCATTTCGTGAAATTTAGAACACGAATAAGCCAGCTTCGATGGCGTTGTTGATCTCTTCTTTCTCCTAATGACTGAGTTTCTTTCGCGCTGCAAAGAAGGCATCCAGGAATATCGAGGTAAAAAGCCATCTCATGTCATGTTTAGGAGTGCAGATAAAGCATCAGTCTGAGCCATTTGCACCCTGAGCTACCAGACCTTCTTCGCAGACCTTGCTCAAATGAGAAGAAAAGGCATCGGCGCCCGGCCGCGAAGATTAATTGCTCCTTCTTGCTTCGCTACCTTGTTGTTTTTGAAACCACGACTTCTTCCAGGAAAGCAATTTCTACACACCTAATGAGTGCGATAACACCTCCAGTTGCGTGGCGCTGGCAGAAGCTCGGTTTTCACAGCCAGAAACTCCTCAACAAGCTTCTGGATTACAACAGCTTTGTGGGTCCAGATCCAAGATCCAATCGTCAAGCTCGGCAATCACTAGGTGCATCAGGACATATCACAACTCCCAGGTCGGATGATGATTTGGAGCCTGATTGAGGTTGACATCGCTTAAAGCGATATTTTCGTACCTGCCGCCACGACTTGTATGAGCATCTCTACATCACATGCCAGAAGCTTTAACAGCACAGGAATGTGTGGAAATTGAAACAAGGGTGTGCTCCAGAAGCACTACACCTTTCGGGGTTCAAATTAATGACATTTATGCGTGCATGGCAGCGTCTGCGTTCAGATCTGCGCTCAAGAACCATACAACTCAGTGACATCGATACGGGAATCATTGTTCTGGATACGGTGGACAAATACCACGTTGCGACAAGAGAAGAATAGTATGCAATATCGGCGCGAGATTATCATTGAAATTTTCACAGATTGGCAGCATCCCTGGATTCCTAATGCCCAGACGCTCTCTTCTATCAGAAATGCCCTGACGGGGGTAAATCGAAGTCTACCAACCACCCCACAGAAGGTATTCTTTGGACGAGGGTCGAGTCATCAGTTCGAAGGGTAAAGGATCAGCAAATCTACAACTGGGACATTTTCCAGAGACCCTTATTTTTTGGCCCAAGAGGGCAAGATCTCAACAACCAACCCAAAGCTGCGCTGATGCACTTAACACGACCGTCCTACTATCTCACAGCCCAATTCTTACATATTGGATGGGTATCACTTCATTAGTTTCGTCCGTCATCAATTTATTGAGTCTGTGTGGCGTCAAGCGGCGTCTGTTTTCAAGGCCCTTGGAGTCGCCGCAAATGAAGGCACCACTGAGGTCTTGTCCACAGTGCTTCTGATTATAGCCAACGCTGCTATGAGCCGGGGGATTCGGCTGGTGTACTATGACTGTAAGCGCAGATAGTACCAATTTCAAAACAAAGCAGGAAGCCTCATGGTCCTGCTCGAATCCTGTTGATCGTTGATTACCAGTCTTTCAGTCAGCTCAGGCCAGTGTCTCCTCGCAAGAAGCGACTATTGATTCATGCGACATATTATATGAGAGGGTATTCGATCTATTCAATCTATGCAGCAGAGTGACGCGTCTCATTTACTCAAGGTGTGTGAATCTGGTGACCCAGTTTGCTAGGACGACTGTGTCGAGCCTCGACTCCGTCTGGAATAGTGCACTGCGCTTTGGTGATCCTTCAGTATTAGCTCAAGCGTTGGAGCAATTGTCGCGAGAGACACAGAATCTCAGCTGCAGAAAGACTGTAGATCTTGTTGTTAGATCGAGGCCATCAAGTTGAATCTCTTGTAACTCTCGCAGGATTTTGAGTTGCGTTTGACGCCCATGGAGTTGCCGGCAAGAGAATCTTTGCAGTCTGCAACAATATTCACGAAGTATCTTTGTAGTTCCGTCACGGAGAGCCTCGGTAACCACAGCTTGGAGCATTGGAGAGCTCCAGTCATAATTCGGAGGATTTCTTGAAACATGAACCAGCTGCTTGAATACGTCATCCAGATTTTTGCATTCGGTACAGGCGCCCTCATCAAGTCACACATCCTTGATAACATATTTATGTCCGCCATCCAGTGCATGTGAATACTCACCAGGGTGGCATCCAGCAACGCGGATAGCCTCCCACACGCGCGTCTTCTTCCTCCTCGTTATACAGGGGTCATCGGATGAATATAGCCCTGGTCATCCTATAGAACTGTGGGCTGTTCTTGGGCCCTACTTCATTTACATACTGGTTCTTGTCTTCGAGGGTGATCCGAAGAACAGTGGGATCAAATCCCATTTTGTCCGGTTCTGCATACAAAAACGACAACAAAACTCGGATGAGTGTCCTATGATCCTGAGAGGGTTTGAGTAGCTGATAATTGAAAGTAAGTGCAGGAAACATACATTTGTGAAGTCGAAGGGAAGCGACTTGACAGCGTGCGAGCGCGAGAAATACCACAAAGACATAGATGCACCCCCAGCTAGCATTTGTAATTCGCCACAAGCTCACCTGTTTTGACACGCCGGCATTCGATGAAAGGGCCGAGTCACGCAAGTCGCCCTAAGATATCTGTTTTCTCCATCTATGCGCTCTGTGTCAGCGATGCCAAAAAGACGTGCAATTAGTTTGCGAATGGGATCAAAGACAGCTGAAGCAGATGGCCATGAGCGCTCATGTAGCCTCTGATTCCATCAAGAACCTAGGATATTGACGCGCACCGGCAAATTCAACACGGAGATACAGCCTGATGTCTATGTCTGCATCCCTCGAGACTGGTCGAGCCTACCAATGGTTATCAGAAATACAAGCAACAACCTTGTCATGTGCCGAAGTCAATTGCCTTAGGTCGCGCATGCTGCCATTGTCAAGTCAGCTATCAGCTCCAGAAACCAGTAGAATTTCAAAACCTTTCAGGCCAAAAGCCACACGAAAATCAATAGCGACCCATCCTTGGAATTAAAACACGGTACGGTATTATCCTACCAGAAACCGTCGAGAACCCCTCAGTACAATCGACTAATCAACAGTATTCAAATCCGCCGGATTCTCATCATCCTCATCTTCAGAAGAACTCTCCTCCTCCGCTGGCCTAGCCCTTCCCCAAAGCCTTCCCAAGAGATTCCTAATCATCCTCGGCATAGGCTAAGAACAATACCATGAGCAACAAAATAACACCTCAACACTCAGGACATCAAAACTCACCGCGATTTCCTCTTCATCCTCGTCCTCCTCATCCTCCTCATCACCCTCACCATCATCCCCATCCTCCCGGTTCGCCCTATTTTCCTCCTCCGCCTCTCTAACCCTCGCTCCAATCGCATCATCACCACCAAGAGGCAGCTCCGGCTCTAATCCCTCACCCATCCCCTCCAACATATCTTCTCCCGGCATCTGACCTGGCATCATACCAACACCAAAGAACCCCGGGTCAACCGCACCGCCGCACCACCAATACCGCCATCCTGAGCGAGCATACCATTCAACATCAAGTCCTCCAACTCCTGCGGCGGAAGCTGTGCCATCGCTTGAGCAAACTGGACAATTCCTCCCGGGAACCTCTGTTCAAGACCTTGCGCTTCAAAAAATCCCTAAAAAGAAAGAGTGAGATCCATCGATACTCGTAATCGAGACAAGATCAAAATATTCACACTCACCTCAAGTTGCTGTCTAAATCCAGCATCAGGTATCATCTGCGCCAACCTCCTCCTATCCAACTCCCTCTCCCTCCTCGTCCTAGGCCTATACGCAAACAAATCCTCCACACCTTCGAAAAACCTCTCATCATACGCCGTCACCGCATGTTTCGGCGGTAAAGGATCACATGACAGTGTTTTCTCTTTCAACACCTCTGGTGGAATAAACGCCAACAGCCTCCGGAAATTGGCTTCCAAGACAAAAACGTGTCGATAGAATGACCATTGGATGTCTTCTGATGAATTCACGAGGGTAAAGAAAGCTTTTCTTCGAGGTGTAGAAGAGAGTGACGTCGTTGGTGTAGGAAGAGAAGTGAATGTCGCTGTGACGGTTTCCGAGAACCACGTTGTGTGGTCTTTCCAAACAGGGAACGAGCGTTGAGCATAGAGATGGGAGAGGAGGTGAAGTATGCCATCAAATTTCGACATTGATCTTGCATCCAGTTCGATTTTACACTCTGGATGTCCTCGCACAGATGCTGGGAGGTTAATCTCAAGTTTATCGGCGAGAAGGGGGACCATCGAAGGAAAGTCGTTTACGGCATTCGTCAACGCAGCTGTACTCGTCGTATGGTCGTCAGACTTTTCAAGGATATGGAGGGCCAGAGCGTAACTGTATCTCCAACCCGGAAGGAGACTAGCATCAAGACGACTATCCTTATTCGCATTTTCTCGGTTAGTGAAGACATGATAGAGGTCAACGAGCCATTGCGACATGTTCGCTTTAATGGCTAATTGGTCGAGGTGGAGCAACGAGCCATGAGGATCCGTCCAAGGTTCGAGGGCGTAAAGCAGTCGAGCGAATTCGAATGCAGTCCGTATACATCCTCGTCTCTGCAGGTCCCTGATTTGAACAAAAAAGTCAGGATGACGGACGATGAGTACTCCCAGCGGGGAATGTAGAAAGTGCTTACACGACTTGGCGATGAAGTGCGAGGAAAAATGGTCGATTTTCGACACGATCGAAATCGAGGCGGTTCAGACCACTTGTGAAGTTGAATGCACCGATGAAAGAACGTTCATATGTGAAGAGCGCACGATCGATGAAATCAACCGCCTGTGAGTGCTCTTCTCTGAAATTGAGCGAACGGGTACGCTGTGACCAAAGGCGACCCTAAAAGCGCACCTTCTCGATGTCGGTAGACCTCTGAAAGCTGAAGCAAAGTATCCGCATGCCATGGTAACTTTCGTAAGAGCTCGTAGAATCCCTGCGGATCTGGTAGCAGATCATCAGCAATGCATAGGATCGATAATCCAACGACTCACCCCCGGATAGAACTGTTTGCATGAACGCCTTGGTCATACTCTTATACTTCTTACTGTATTCCACAGTCCACCACTTCTCATTCGCCACATCCCAAGATCGTCGTTTACACTTCTCCTCAACTTCTGTTGGAGCGAGTGGTCGGATGGAGAGACCTTCCCTCTGGCTCGCGGACCACCACGTAGGCTGCGGTCGTGTAAGGTTGGATTTGAGTGCGCCAGCGTTGCGTCTGGTGGGAGATGACGTTTTGGTCTTTGTGGCTTGTACGACACGGGATCCAAAGAACTTGCGTAGTTCCGCTTCTGCGTCGAGATGTTGCAAAGAGACTCCAAGAAGATCTGCTAGTGATTGACCCTTGACTGTCGTTTGAGCGAAAGTTTGTTGAGGTGGAAGTCTGGTTCATCATCATGAGTGGTGTACAAGGGATTGAACCTCAAGGTTACGTACTGAATCGCGAGTTCAGCTAGAGCTTTGTCTAGATCGTCACCTTTCGCCTTTTTCTCCTTTTGTTTCGCCTTCTTCAAAGCTTTCCTCTCACTGGCCGTCAAGGATTCCGTCTGTTCAGCTTTCGGAATAGTCTGAGACTCTGGTTCTGGCTGAGGGGTCGGTTCCGAGAAGGGAGTCTTCACTTCACTGTCGTTCTGCGGTTTAGCCCCAACCGGCTTCTTTTTCTTCTTCTTAGACTTCTTGGACCTCTTTGAAGGCCCTGCGCTGTCAGAACCTTCATTTTCATCGTCTTCAGGGGCGAACAGCTGCCAAGGAGATAAGCTAGGAGAAGTAGCACGAGTGTTGACGTACGGAAACGGCGGCAAATACCCCTTTATTTTTCACAGTAGGGGTTTCGTCATCAGTGGATTCCGACCCTGTGCTTTTTGAAGGCCCTCCCAGGGCTTCGAGCTCTTCAAGTTCGCGCTGCTGGCGTTTGTTGAGACGGGGAGGCATTACCGATGATGGTGAGGATGCTGTGTACTGTCCTGGTAATATTTATCTTATCAAATACGGGGGATTAGCGGTTGGATTGATTTCAAATCAGCGCTTCAGCCCGCGCTTAGTATGGACATACAATGCATGTGGTTGTGGATTTCCTGCCCACATCGCTATCACTGTCAGAGTTGGATGATAGTGTAGATGTAAACCGGTGATGGTTGACGTGCGCTCGTCCGTAGACCGTGTCGAGCTGTTTGAAGCTACCATCCCAAGGTAACCAAATACTGGCTATATGCGCCGAAAAATATTGGCCTTCCCCTCGATCAGCTGATGACGATGAGCAGGGAACAGCGGGTGTTGAACGTTGAGATGTCTTCGGTCTTGGCCTCATCCCTCTCAGAGGAACCAAGTGAAAAAACACTCTAAATAATGTTCAAACTTTTCCAAGAATATATGCGTTGTTTGTAAAAGGCTCAACCTTCTCCATAGCTATATGTTCACTGAGCCTCTGTTCGAGACACATGAGTAGGAATAACTTGACGGTTGATGACGTTGAAGTTGCGATGACGCACTGTGAACATGATGCAACATTTGTGATCGCGCTCTTCCTCAAAAGCCCCGGACTTTGAGATAGAAAAATTAGAAATCCCCTCCCTTGCCTACCAGTCACTCATGTGAGATAAGCCTCTCTGTTTGCTCTCTCGTCCAGCCATCCTCTAGGGACAGCTAGATTGAAGCCCATACTTACGGCTTTTGACTGTTTCACTGGTGCTTCAATGATAGAACCTTCTCAAGGTCAAGCGTATGTTGCCCTCTCTTTTGCTTAAGCACTCAATAATGAATAAATGTGTTGAAAGATCGCATGGTTCCCATCCACTGAGCACTCTACCAAAGCCGACTCAGCTATGGAACATCGCTAGCGTCAAGTGAGTGCGTTGATCACATTCGGAGTTATGTGATATGACGACATAAGGAACAGTCAGACATCACGCATCAGCAAAGGTGATCTTGGTGCTGTCCTCCAACACGAGATTCGCACAGAAATTGCGGACCAGATGGCCCCGGAGCTACTGTTATGCTCAGTCGAGGACTTTATCCAAAGTTATGCTCCCTTTGAACCCCACGACACCTCTGTTCAGAGCGCACTCAATCTGATGGAGGACGATCTGCGGGACTTGAAACAGTCACCTTCCGAATTCCAAACTACTGAAATGGCCAATTTCAGGCGTCTTACCCCCACCATTCGAGCACTAGGCAGCCAGCAGTGCCGCGATGTTCATGATAAACCGCGTGTCAGCAAATTTTGCTACACTGACTGCCCAAATGCGGTTGTAAGGGCAGAGTTATTTGGGAGCGGATTTCAAGTTGACGCCTGTATATCCAAGAGGGACTACACTTCTCCACCCGGTATAATCGACTCTTGGGAAACAGCTGTCGTCGCAGAATTCAAGCCGTCTGCTAAGTCGAAAGTTCGAGATGTGAGTCCTGCACACCATAAATTATGCATATCCAGTCTCATATAGCTTCTCGGAACCGCTTGAAGATTGTGAGTGCAGCAAATCATCTGATGAATGATGATCCATGTCGTATGTGGATGTATGGGGTATGTCCTTCTACATCTGACACTGGTAACAAATTTAACACAGTATAGATCACTATAGAGGATGAAAAAATGGCGATCTGGTATTTTTCACGTTCTCATTCCGTGAAATCCAATGATTTCAACTTTACAAAGGTTTTTGTGACTCCCTTGCTCACCATTTGCATACTAATGCTATATCATAGGACCACAAGACCTTTGTCAAAATTCTCCTTTCCTTTCTCTTCGCTACTGAGCAAGAGATCGGTTTCGATCCCACCATACACCGCATCAGACATCAGAATATGTCTCATTTCATCTACGAAGTCCCAGGGAAGCTGCCATCAGACCCGCCGAAATACTACAGGACGATCGAATCAATATTTAACCCACGCGTTGCCTGCATTGCTGGGAGGAAGACACGCGTTTGGAAGGCTGAGGAAGTCGATGAGGTATCTGATAAAGCTGTGCCAGTGAGCAATGCAGAGGTGGCACTCAAGGAAGTCTGGCTTGATGACGGGTCACGAACTGAGCGGGAGATCCAAGATCTCATCTTGAATCGTCTAAAGCAGATAAAGCCAAAGGATTACACCTGGGCTGATCCAGACTTGAAAGGTCTGATTGACAAGGCCCTATCCAATGTTCCGCGCAGCCTCCCATTCATGGAAATCATTTGTGATGGGTGGGGGAATACATCTAAACCACGTTCGAGGGCCGCCAAGCATGACCCCGGCATCTTTTTTCCTCAGTCAGGATCCTCCAGCCTACCACCGCGGTCCACTCCAAGCCGGTTAGACCAACGTTCGATCCAAGCGAAACGATCTCCCATCAGTCATTCAGGTCAAGTGCCGGCAAGGGCTGTGGACCCCAATCGGAAGTAAACCACCAAAAGGCAGTACCGGGTGGTTTATCGAGATGTTGGTATTCCTCTACATAAAGCTGAAGATCTTCCAACTGCGTTTAATGCGATCCAGGAGACTGTACTTGGTAGGCCAGTCTCCTCACCCGGTTAACGTTCGATGCTTATACCTCTTCAGCCCTGGTTCTCATGTTCCTTGCTGGATGGCTGCATCGAGACGTCAGCACAGGTAATATCATCTTAGTACCGATCCCAGGCAAGGAGGGAAAGTACCGTGCATTGTTAAGTGACCTTTGAATACGCAAAAGAATCGAACGATACTGAGGCCAGCTCAGATCCCAAAACGGTATGATATTTGATGAAAGGAATTACCGAGCTTCACAATTGCATCATTTAGGGGACGCCCTTTTTCATGCCTATCGAAATTCATTCCGGAGAGAAGCTTCACATACCGCGCCCTCCGCGCCGAGGCAAAGGCAATGCACCCACACCCGGTGTAGTGCCTGGCTCCTTTCAAACACCGAAATTCGTGCATCAACACGATCTGGAATCAATGAAGTGGGTCCTCCTATGGTTCTTACTCGGGCGAATCGACTACAAGCAGGCGAATGACTTGTGTCATTTAATTTACACCAACCTCCACTGCCCTGCTCCAGAACGCCGGAAACTTTTTCAATCCCCGGGAAACAAATCATATTCAGATGCTTTCCACCCCAATCTCACGGACGCCTTCGCAGCCGAATTCCAAGAACTTCACGCAGCGATACTTGATTCCTATTTAAGGGATGGAGACCCTACGCAAGCGGAGTACCACGTACTTTACAATGACATCTGGTCTTGTTTTCGTCGAGTCATCAAACTCGCTGTAGCGGCTCAAGGCATCAAGTTCTTGCCTCTTCCTCAAAACCCCGAGTTGAATAGGGCAGAGCGGCGTGGTACTTTGAAGGTTAATGATGATGCCGACTACATCGAACGGACCAGCGAGGAAGACGAACAAGGGGCACCTAGAACACCGCACCCGATGGTGTTGAGAAAGCGGAAGGCTTCTGAAATTGATCATCCCCTCGCTTGAGGTCACAGCGCCGTGTGGTGTATGCGTTCGGTAGCGGAGATGAGGTTGGTTGGAGATGGGGTTTTGCGTGTCGTTGGATGAGGTGGAGGTGTTGGGTGGCCTGTGTTTGTCTTGCCTGAAGGCGGGGAAAGTGGTGTGGAAGTTGCACCTGGGATTAGATATGCGTTTGTGCCTGAGAGTTATTTGGGGGTTCTTAACTTGTTCTCTTTGAGATACGCGTCTCTCTGTGGAGATTGTAGCAAAATAGGGATGCCCTCTGATGCACTGGGTTTTATGCATGTCAATATTTTGGCTAGCTATTTATTTAAATCGACGCGGTGGTCACACTTAGTATTTACTCAATTTATCCTGACTCACGAGTGAATACATGCAGGATCTAGTTAACTCCGAAAATGTAGGCTAGTGTCAACGGCGTTCAATTTGTGGCTTGCTAGAACTCTGGCCCACAAACATGACCGCTGACTCACCTATTGACAGCATCTCCTCAATGACACTGTTTCTCCTCGTGGACAATGAAGCAACTAGTAGCCTCCGTGTTTCGGCTGAATATGCCACGTTTGGTCATGGCGCCGCTCCTGTGTTGACGATAAAACGGGCGCTAATGTCTAGCGCTCGCATCACTATTGATCAATATACTTAGCACCTTCTCCTTGTCCACGTTGTTTCAATGCGGCGCCCGTCTTTCCGATTCTTGCCACCTACAACTTCTTCTTAATAATCCACGTATCGAGAACCTCTTTCACCTCCCCTCCAAAAACACTCTGCTATTATCCTACCCGATAAAGCCCATCAATAGCTGTTCTTCTATCCCTCTTTCCGTATTCGTCCAAATCCAGTGACCTGTGTGTTAGAAAGGGGCAAGAGAGCGCCGGAGAGGCAGTGCTATGGGAATGCGCTTGTCTTCTTTCTTCGACCACCTCCTCAGGAGACATACCGCATCGACAGACGACTCACCATCATTCTTTACTGGAATGTCTCGACCGTATCCTACACCGACGACGACAACGTCGAGTTCGGCTTCGGCTCCCTCTGGACTATCTCGTCGAAATCCATCGCGATCTCACCGCAAACCTACTCCAAACCCACTATCGTCCAAACCACCACCCAGCAGTACTTCAGCTCAGACCAGCACTACCTCACCCACTCCCGCCACCCGTCCTGCCCCTCAAATCATTCAACCATCAAGTCAGACTAGTACCCAACGTCTAACAGCTTCCTCAACCCGATTAAAGCTCAAAACCAAAGTCCGCGATTTCGCATTCCCAGCTACCGACGATCGATACATCGGTCTTGGAGCAACAGCTCCCAAAGCCAGTCAATTCCCCCGTCTCAACAAAAAACTCGGAGGATCAAAACGTGCTCGGCCATCCGTATCATCCACTTCCGGTCGCATCGAACCACAACCCTTATCTCACGACGATAACAACACGGGGATCTTGGATGACGGTGCTGAGAGTAGCGATTACCCAGAAGACGACGACGATGAAGATGATGATAGACCGAGAATTCACTTTGGACCACGATTTGGGGCTTTCTTTGATGATTCAGATTCAGACGAAGATGATGATGATGATGATGATATTGGATTTACTAGGCCTAGTGGTGGGTCCGGGATTGGTACTGGTACTGGTACTGGGACCGGGGTCGGTAGGGGTGGCTTCGCTGGTGCGAGGAGTGGAGTGCGGCCGGGCTTCTTGTTTAGGAATTAGGGTTAACGTGAAGGGGGAAGGTTCTTGATCTGGAGAGTTATGCCTGATGAGGAAGGTTCGAGTTGTGGAGTTTATTTATTGTTCAGAGAAGCTATGAACACACATGGTGAGCCTAGATGCCGTATTTGTGTTCGTTGTCTTTATCTGACGGTTTCGGCTGGAAGCTAGTTTTAGCCATTCGTTGAGAAACTTGTATTGCAGTGCTATTTATTCGTATCGGTGAGTTATGTTCAACGTTAATAGCTTGACATTAGACTAACCGAAATGATCAGTAACTGTTCATTTAATCGCGGTCGTTTCTTAAGAATTGGTCTGCTTGATAGTGAGGTGAGAGAACAGAACTTTTCTGATCAATCCGCTCCGAGCTAACAGATCATATCTAGTTTGGAATGCGCTCCACTTTAAATCAATCCGGCTCATTAACGATTTATTTAAGCGTCCTTATATCCCTTCCGTTTCTTGACTCCTCGGATTCGTTATTCTTGCCTGGGTCTGCAATCTGTATACAAATATCCAATTTTCATAGAGTTCCTACTTTCGGTCTTTTTTGTGATTTTTTCCTTGTTGGTTCAATTTCAGATGCGTCGTGAAGTTTCGAGAGGGAACCATTGAAATCGGTTGTCCATCTACCTACATGTATGTACATTTACATTGAAAACGAAGTGAAATTCCAAAGAGAAATCATGACGCACGGTGATCCTGAGTACATCCTCTACCCATACAAGAGCAACAGAGTCAAGATTTCGAATATAGTGAGGGGCAAAATGCAACGTTCGGTCAAATATGAACCCCTTTTACAACAAGAGAACTATGAACACGCCCGAAGAAAGAGAATTATTTCACAAAAAAAAAAAGGAAACAAAAAAAAGTTCATTCATCAACCAAATTCCAACAACCGCAACCCCAGTCCACAACCCCATTGATCAAGAACCAAAAGAAAAGGAACAGAACGAAATTCTAATCCAACTCAACAACCTCCAAATAACTCTCAGGCACAAGCGCATGTCTAACACCAGGTGCAACCTCCACACCACCCTCCGCACCCTCAGGTACAACTACAACGGCCCATCCAACACCTCCACCTCTTCCAACCACACGCACAAGCTGATCTTCAATCAACCTCATCTCTGCCGTTCCTTCCGGCTCGAATGCAAACATCGCACGATATTGTCCGGGGAACAATTCCTCTTCCTCTTCCTCTTCTTCATCTTGTTCGGCACCTTCTTGCTCGGCACCTTCGTAAAATGGTTCATCTGTGGCAATGTCGTTGTCGTGAGGGTCTGTTATGCCGCTGTCTTCGGCGTCGTAGTACACTTCAGAGCTTCGTCCACTGCTCTGGTTATCTTCGGTTGTGCTAAAGTTGTAATCCATTTCGTCTCGGGAGGGGTAGAATTTGTTGTTAGCAGACGCAGCAGCAGCAGCGGCTGCCGCTTCTGCTTCACGTTCTTTCCGCTGTCGTTCTTCCTCCTCCTGCTGAACCTGCTTCCTCAAATTCGATAACCCAAAACTCCAGCTGAACCGTCCCATTCCTCGCTTGAACCATCCATCATCGTCTTCGTCGTCGTCATCATCATCGTCATCGTCTTCATCTTCTTCCTCATCGTCATCATCAGCGCGAGATCGACGACGACGGTCTTTGGATTTCGCGTTGGCGTCATCACCACTCGCCACACCAGTTGTAGATTCAGATGCAGTACTCCATCGTCTAGATGACGGTCGAACTTTCTTTGACCCTCCGAGTTTCTTGTTCAAACGAGCGAAGCGGTTCGGTTTAGGTACATCTGAACCCAACCCTCGATACTTGTCATCAGATTTTGTGAATGCGAAATCTCGGATGTGGATTTTAATTTTATTAGAACGACGACGATTGCGGGGTTTTGTGGCGGTTGGCTTGTTAGGGGTAGAAGCCGATGTAGGTGTGACAACGATTGTTGCAGTATTTGGAGCGGTACTAGCAGTGTTGGACGGAGATGTGGCAATCGTAGGCGTCGTAGCATTCACAGGTCCCGTCGTATCCTCATCCCCCTCACTCTGCGGCGCAAGCACCCCACTTCCACTACCAGTACTCAACGCACTCAACGTCGACTGTCTCTTCGACGATCCTGTTCCCGTCCCTCCAGAAACAGAAGTCAACCCCAAACTAATCCCACCAAACCCAGTGCTACTCCTCTTACTCTGCCTCCTCGAATGACTGGGGCTAAAACTATCACTCGTATTCGATTTCGAAGAGCGAGCAGAGATCGTCGATGTTCGACGACTAGCTGCAGGTGAGGGTGGTGCCGCACGTGAAGAAGCGAGAGAGGGTGAGTGGGTGAGAACGGGTGAGAGTGGTACACCTCGTGATTGTGATGTTTGTGATTGTGAGAGAGATGAAGGATGATAGGAGGTTGAGCTAGGTCGAGAGCGCGGCTGGATGTCGGATTGTGTAGGTGTAGCTGGAGGTTTGGCTGTTGCCGATCCAGCGGCAGAAGAAAAATGCAATGACCCTGGGGTGGGCGTCGTGGGTGAAAGCATATCGATGTCCTGGTGCGCAGTCAAGCTGTCCGACGACGATGTGGTTTGTGGTAGAGACTGTTGTGATTCCGATGAACAGCTTTGTTGTGGTATTGTTGTAATACTAGGCTCCGTCACAATTGCTTCTGAATCTGCTGTGACGGTTCCCGGCGGGACCCTGTTCTCCGTTCCACTGCCTTCTGCAGAATCCGACGATGGTGCGTTATCAGTACTTTGAGATGAAGCCACAGCAGCCGCAGACACGTTCGGAGTAGATTTTTTGCGCGGTGGAGGCTTTACAGCAAACTCGTGTGCACCTGGGACGGGAGGAGGGAGGAAAGAGGATGATGGAGATGGAAAGGGAGATGCCGAGGCTGGACCATCAATATGCAGCGAGAGAGGCCGCGATGGGGCTAGTCAGAAAGTTCAGTAATTCGCATTTATTGTGAGCTTTGATTGTTGACTTACATTCAACAAAAGAGGTCATGATCTGATTATTAGGAAGTAAAACGCCCTTTCAACATTTCTCTCTCTCTCACCATCCCAGCCGTTGCCATGCCCACCTTTATATTGTTTGTGATTGTTTGTAGGTTAACCCCAGTGGTCCCTGACGAGCGCTAATTGGCGCTAATCTTTGCACCATCGTCATGGCTTTCCACGGGCATGTGGTGCTCAGCTGAGCGCTGGAACTGTTGGTTTTCAAGGCTTATTGGGCATAGGGATGATGCAGTATGATCCTATGCAGTGCTAGTGGTTATGTTGCAACCAAGAGCAACGAGTGGGTTTTGCTTGGCTATCACTCGTCCCGATTGTCTCGCTGATGAACATCCTGAAATAGCTGGAGGCAGCTCAATGAGCGCTGTGAAGATACTTTCCAAAGTAGGACGGCGCGGGATAAAGGGTTTTTGAGACCAGTCAAAATGATGGTCTTTTGATATAATCAACTTCCAAGGACAGAACTAATGATTCCCGTTGTCCGGCGTGACGCCAATCGGTCAGGATGGACTGAAGACATTTCAGCTTCGACGGCATCCTTCAGACTTTTCAGCAATGGCACATACTATCACCCAACTCGAATACTAAAAATCTTGAGAGCTCGTTCCCTGACTCGTTCAGGTTTACCTCTCAGGGCTCGGAGTCATTTGGTTATAATTATCTTTTGCAGAGACCGTGATATCTAAATCCCACCAATGGAGTGGTACAAATCCGGAGCGCTAGCTTCGGGAAGCCAAGGGATTTAAAACGTCAGCATCGCTGAGGGAGTCCAAACTGTTGAAACCACCATGGTGCTACCACTGCCCAAGCTCGTAGCAGCCTCATTTACAGGAGCGCTCGCATACGGGCTTTACCTTGCTACTCTACTCGTCTGTCTTCGGTGGCTCCTCTTCAGGGGTAAAGATGACGGATGCCCTTGGGGATCCCTCCGAAAGGCCTGCGAGATAAGGTGGACGATTCTATTCACTACTTTTCTCATATTCGCGTGCACTACGGTGTATGTGGCTTTGGTTTTACACGAGACAATGGAGGCTGCATGGGAGGCAACCACGCATACACCACCGCCCACACCAAGTCAGATTGTATGGAGGAGTATCGTCATCGTACGTCAAGAGCACTACATACTCAACCGATCCCGACTTCATAAACCCCCCAGTGCACGACGGCCAACGTTGTTGTCCTTTCAGCCGATGCTATCCTCGTAAGCCATCCCCCAGGACACAAACATCTCCTATCCTCTTACAGGGATACTTTATCAGATCTACCGATGCTGGGTCGTCTATGGCAAACGACTTTTGATCGTTGTATTTCCCAGCTTTTTCTGGTTGGGTGCACTGGTATGCACCATTCTCCAAATTTATCTGCAAGACGCGCACGTCCACAATCCGTCAATCAGCCCGTATAGATGGGCGGCTGTGAGCATGTCTTTCGGCCCGGGAATTGTGCTCTTGCCGTTTTGGATTAGCACTGTTCTCTTAAATGCCTATGCTACGGGTAAGTACCCACCTCCGACTCAGGATTTTCAAATAATTTTACCGGCTACCATTCTTTTTTTTTCTTGTGCTAGCGGCGCTCATCCGACGTATCTATGGTCCTGCAAAAAATGTTCGACAATACATCTCAGTAAAACATCTGCATCTTGCTATTCGCATCATCGCAGAGTCTGGGCTTTTGAACCTCTCCATCACCTTCGCACATCTCTTGGTCTGGTTCGGCGATAAAGAATTTCCGGTCACTATTATTGGCATGTTGGTGCGTACTATACCCCCTTCACCATCCCTTGTTCTGGAAAAATCGACTAACCGAGCATGATTTTTTCCCTTGGTACTCGATTGAATTTTCTAGAATGCACCAGTAACTGGTATCGCATTCAACTGGTTTTTACTCCGTTTCGAACAGACCAAAGCCGAGAATATTGCCGCCACCGATTCCGGTTCCAATGGACCAAATCTGACGACCATCCAGTTCGATACCTCCCTCTTGTCGACACAAGAGTCTCGTAATACCTCTCCTCAAGAGTCCCCAATTCATTTCATGTGAGTGTAATCTTGGGGCCCACCGTAGTTGCGCAAGGATATTTATTGATTGTTGGGGTAGATCGCTGAGTGATGCTGAACTTGGTCATCCCATGCAGGGAAAGGAAACTGGGATATCACCACCTTGACAGCAGATCTTAAAAGGATTTTGTCTCTTCTATTGTACTCTACGCTTACAAACTATCTTGTATTTAATCAAAAATTCCTTGCAAACATTCAAGTGCGTTCAACCTGGGTTTCCACATTACTATCAGATTTCTGATTAGCTGTGTCTGCCAGATTCGCTGAGTGTAAACATAAACTCACCACTCACCCCTGAATAGCGTCTAAAATTCTTCTGTGGGTTCAATGTGGGTCAGCATTGAGAAAAAGATGCCACGAATGGATGGATACTAATCCTGTACCACTGTGCTTCCAGCGATCAGTGACTGGCTGGCTACAATTAATAGCAACGTCATCATTGGCTGAGCCGTTATCGACTTCGAAACCCATTGCCCAATGATCTACCGGGTCATTGAACGATCAACAAGTACGATTATTTGAGGCTGAGGTTTTGCTGTTAGCGCCAAACTGACTGGAAATCCACCACTGGGTCCTAGTAACAGTATTGCCCTTTCGTGTCTAAGTCGGTGCGTGGCAGCTTGAACCTAACTAACCCAAATCAAGAATGTTTCTCTCAACTTGTGGAGCGTAGCCTCCAATTATTGTTCGGTGTTGGACGTTGAGTGCGATAGGAAAATGATGTCTTTGATATAGCAATCGGCCACATTTCAGCCGTTGATCAAGGGTTTGTGAGCTGTCAAGTGACTACCCGAAAGAATGCCAAGCTAATAAAAACGCACAGATTCAGATATAATTCAAGGCGGACAGTCCTGGGGAACTTTGGGCTAGAGCTCTTCAAGCCGGAGACTGGTGCGCCTACAGTGAAACTAATTGGAAAACGTGGTCCTTTGCCTCATTGGCGGAACGCTTGGTGGTTCGGTTCCAGTTGCAGTTGAATGAATGACTGTTAACATGAGCGTCCATCACTGTGATCAGCCGCCGGCGGCCCCAACACGGTATTTTCCCATGTCCTCCCATGATGTCAATACTGGCCGAACTTGTGACCTCATGATTTCGCTGAGCCATAATCCTAGCACAGCCTCATTGAGAAGTGCCTTTTGAATTAGTCGAACGGTGAGTAGTTATCGAGGCAGGGAGCATTGGGATTAGTATCAGTTCATATAATTATTTGAGCGAAATGATGAGGGGATGCCTCATCCTACTACTCGTGTGGCTGTAAAGCTCAAGAGCTCATCAAACCATTCAAGGTATCTCTTTCTACACGGTTGACAGAAGAATCCATGATGTCAATTTGAAACATTTTAGTTTCAAACATATTTTCGGCAACCGTGGATAATTAAATCCAGGTACTAGAGAATATCTAGTCGGAAGACTGAAAACTTATTGGGGGAGAAAACTCGTAGCCAAGCTAGTTCTGTCTCTGGTGGATAGATTACGGGATTCTTCTCAGTCTGATACTGGTATCTCATTGCCGGTCAGATGAGGTCTCATCAAAGATAAGATTTACAGCAATGAATGATATATCCCACCATCACCTAGCAGAAAATCAGAATTAGCACTTGTCATCAAAGAAGCCAAACTAGCGACAATCCTCTAGAATAAAATGCTCGAACGAGGGCTGAAGCTACAGCCTTAATATCCCCGCCCGCCCCTACAAGTGAAGTTTCTGACCCTTTTGAAGCTGATAGTAGTAGAGGCTCGTCACGAATCACGATGACCATCATACCCCTCCCACGTTCCATTGCTGTTACATTTACGGGCGCCTTTGCGTTTGGCCTCTACTTTGCCACTTTATTGGTCTGTCTTCGCTGGTTGCTCATAGCAGACGATGGGTGGAGGCTCAAGCCGAAGATTCGGTGGAACATTCTGTTCATTACATTCCTCATATTTGCTTGTAATGTGGTTTATCTATCCATGACCGTTCGAGGTGTAGTGGAAAAGGCTCAACACTTCATTACTGTGGGTCCTGGAGTGCCTTACAATGGGGGCCCACAATGGGAGAGTATTGTTTCTGTGAGTTCAACATATTTTTCTTCCCACCGTCACACGAGGATCTGATAATGATTTTCCATAGTGCACCATGGCTAACTCAAACGTCCTACTGGCCGATATGGTCCTGGTAGGCTATCTTTTTCGTTCATCGTTTCATCCCCTAAACGGGTCATAGATATACAGGGTCTGGGTTATCTATGAAAGGCAATATGTCTTTATAATCTTTCCACTCTTTTTCTGGCTCGCCGGATTTGTTTGCACCGTGCTTCAGATTTATCTGCAAATTGCCCACCTGAGCAACCCCAACATTGGACCCTACGCTTGGGCAACCGTTGAGATGTCGTTTGGCCCAGGGATTGTCCTCTTGCCGTTCTGGATCAGCACGGTCCTTTTGAATGCTTATTCCTCCAGTGAGTATGAATATTTTGAATTTATGCTTCTCAGACCTCATGCATCCTGTCTGTTTATAGTGATGTTGATACGAAGGATATACCAGGCCGCAGAGGAAACCAAGCATTCCGGATCTGTGAAGCATCTACACCTTGCCATTCGTATTGTAGCCGAATCCGGCCTTCTTTACTTCTCAATCACCTTTGCCCACCTGTTGGTATGGTTCGGCAAAGAGGAATTTGCGGTTAGCATGATTAGTGTACTGGTGAGTGATTGAGTGCAAAATCGAAGATCACTAGCTGATTCATGTAACTAGAATGCTCCAATTATTGGAGTTGCGTTCAACTGGTTCTTGATACGGTTTGAGAAGAGCAAAGCTGAGGCTGCTGCAAGAGAGGCAAATGTTCCGGATATGTCGGCCATGCAATTTACGAGGTCCACCAATGCACGACAGGATAAGACTACAATTGATACATCGTCAACTGATACTGCATTAGTTTTCATGTAAGTAGCGTTCAAATTTAATCTAAATATTCCTGTTTACTTACTTTGCTTCTAGAGCTCCAGAGGCAGAGAAACTAGCAGCACAAGAGAAAGAGAAATCGCTAGCCTAATTAGAAAAGTTTTAAATACACCTAGACCTGGTTCAGGTGAATTCATGCGCAGATTGATGAACTGGATTCAAGACTATATTTCTGTGGTATTCTTTTGTGAGGAAGCAAATTCTTGATCCGTATATGAAACCGAGTACAATGAGGCATGGATGTTATACCCGAAGACTATAAGGAGGCAACTAGTACTGCACGAGACGGTCTCGCTTTGCTTTAAATTTCTCATAGTATAGCTCACAATATTCCTGATTTTGCATCCGGAACAGTGGGGTCGATTTTGCCGTTTCAGGTACTCCTATCGTTAGCAGTGCGTAGCGTACTAAGAGTCGTCACTGTAGGCATATTCATATTTTCCGGTACCGAGCCAAAATTGATCGGAGATCCAGGGCGACCAAACGGCAATCTTCAAGAAGGGACTGGTTATGATGTATCATACTATCATTGAGATGCTTATTCAAAGATGCGTTTAAGCTACACAGCAGTGATGATAATTCGAAGCCAAATCATGGCACATTCTTTGCCCGCAATAGTTTTGACGCACCTTTCTGCTCTACTATAGAGTCATGTAGAGATACTGTTGCATATAATGATGAGAGGGCTTCGTCCTTGTAGAAGAAAGGATCAAGACATAGTACGGCAGCGAGTAGAGGCCAAGTGACAAGTATTATACTACCTGGCAACACGACATCTGGCTTGTTGAACAAACGAACAATATTGATCGATATTGATCAATGATCGTCGTAACTCACTAAGTGGGAGCGTTAAACCCGTGCTTGATTGGCCCTCTGGCTATTTATACGAGTATAGTAGTAATTAATCTTGTCTGTATGTCACAGGTACACTAACTGACGGCGACAGCTTGCACGTATCTCGACCCTTGGAGCTCAGAGCTCTGCTCAGGAGTTAGTAGAGCACTGTATCTGTAATTCTTGCCATATTTTGTGGAGCTACATAAACGTAGAGATTGTTATACACCTGGTGGGGTGCTATATCATGATCGATGCTATTCACGTCTGATAGATTCATCATTCCATACCCAACCTTCTTCATACCAAAGTATAAGAAGTGCGTCTCACGGTGTTGTACTTGAAACCCTGGTGCAAGTGTACTACTCCACCTCTTTTCCCCAAGGCCGGCCATGGGTAATAGTCTTCTCCTTCACCAACAAGTTGCTGTCGCCGTCTCTGGAGCACTGGCGTTTGGCTTCTACTTTGCTACGCTCCTTTATTGTGTTCGCTGGCTTTTATTCACGGAAGAGGGATGGAGGATCAGACAAAGGATAAGATGGTATATTGTTGCCATTACTTTCCTCATTTTCGCTTGCAATATGGTGTATCTGGCACTGAACATTAACGGCGCAATGGGAGCGGCTTGGCGCGAAATAACAAAGACTCCACCACGTACTGGGACAGAATGGAGAAATGTTCTTTCGGTACGCAAGCTGACAGTTTTGTTATTATCCAGGGAGGCTGATCGGAGTTACTACCCTCAGTGCACAATGGCAAACTGCACCGTGCTCTCGGCAGACATTGTACTGGTAAGTCACTATCCTATACCCCCCTATCTCTTCTGACGGGCTGTTCAAGTTATGGAGATGTTGGGTTGTTTATGGTAAACGACGCTTGATCGTCATACTTCCCTGCCTTCTATGGCTGAGCGCACTTCTGTGCACGATACTCCAAATCTATCTCCAAGCTGTCCACATCCGAAATCCGAATATAGGACCATACAATTGGGCATCTGTCAATATGACATTTGGACCAGGAATCGTGCTCCTGCCGTTTTGGATAAGCACAGCTCTTCTCAATGCCTATTGTTCCGGTGAGATTCTCAAAATGTCGTTTTATAACGGATTCTCTAGACATTTCAGATCAGCCGTTCTAGTCCGACGCATCTACCTTACTGCGGAAGAATGCAAGGATTTCATATCCGTGCGGCATTTACACCTGGCCATCCGTATTATTGCAGAGTCGGGTCTTCTCAACCTCTCGATCACTTTCGCGCACTTATTGGTTTGGTTTGGTAAAAGTATATATGCCATCAATGTCATCAGTGTACTGGTAAGCCTCTGGTCTGCATACCTAACAAGCCGAAGCAAAAAAGCTAAAATGATAATTGGTAGAACGCACCAATGATTGGAATTGGGTTCAACTGGTTCCTAATACGCGTTTACCAGAACAGAGCCGATACCAGTAAGGCCGAGGCAAATCTACAAGATGTTTCCACTATCCAATTCGGTGGATCGACTATCACGGGGCAGGCCCAAGGGACCGCAGGGAGTCGGTCTGGAACCACTTCCGGCGATACCACTATCCTTTCTTTGTGAGTAACCTGCGCTTTCGGTTCGTAATGCCAACTTAATGTGGATCTTTATAGGCCCCCTGACGTGGAGGATTATATGAAAAGTGATAAGGAAACAGAACGCCCATAGCGCACTAATAACATTCGATTATATATAAATAAAACAATTGGGACTATTGAGTATGGACTACGAGTACAGATCCTTACAAATGGATACTATAAATTAGGAAAGTCGCATGCAAGGAATGTGGCTGGCATTAAGTGTCGGGGAATCGAGGTGGCGAGAAACAAAAACAAGAGGGGGCATATAATTGAAGACTGCAGTCTAAATCCGAGTTGCATCCGTTGTGCAACAAATGAATCTCACAGTATTCTGGGAGGCCTTATTAGATCGTCTCCTCACGTTGCACGGCGGGCATCAGCACCAAGTCCAGCGGCCATTCCAGTAGCTAGAGCATTACCCATCTGAGCTCCAGGCCCATCCAAAGGGACGAAGACTGTTTTAGAGCCATAGGCCCTGACTTTGGCAACCTCGATTCTGCGCAATTCCATCTCTCTAGCGAACTGATCATTGACCTGAGCGTCCGCTTGTGCCTTGGTCAAGATGGCATCTGCTTCGGCCTTGGCTGCTAGTCTTGTGGCCTCGGCTTGTGCTTCAGCTTCAATGCGCGTCCTCTCTGCTTGAGCCTTGGCAGCAGCGATGACACGGTATGCCTCCGAGTCGGCTTGAGTGTTGGCTGTTTGGGCCTTGATACGCGCAACAGAGAGAGCACCTTCTTCCTGTTTGACTTTGTTGCTGTTCTCTCTGTCGACGTTGGCTGCTTCAACTTGGGCCTGCAGGGCACGAGCTGAATCGAAAAGTCAGATTAAACACGAGATCTAAATACTCAAGATCACGCACTCGTCAATTTATCCATGGTGTGGGCAATTTCACCCTTGAACTGACGGTCAATGACGGCTGAACAGCATGTCAGCATTACATTGAGGGACCGCATGATAATCACGTACCAAGATCCTTCAAGACGATGCCATATTCCAACGAGGCTTCATGCATATCGTCCATGGCCCTCGTCCTCAGGGCATCCAAGAAGGCAGAAGATGCATCAGTTCCGTCCTCCATGTTATCCGGTCCAAGAGATCTTTGTTTAATCTACCAAAGATGTGTCAACGACGACGGGACACGATGGGGCAAAATTTATCATACCATAGCTGAATAATCGAGGTGAGCAACGATCTGCGTCAAGATGGACTGTGTCTTGTCCCGAAGCGCTTCATAGGGGGTAGCATAACCATGAGTCGCGAGCTTGAGGGGCTCCGTCAATTGCCATTTGAGGTAAATCCTCAGGCTGACTGGGACCTGGTCTCGAGTGAAGCTGCAAAGTCGACGGTGTGAGCTTGAGCCTTAAAACAGGTATTTCGTGAACTTACATATCCTTGGTGGGCATCTCGATCTGGTTCTCGCCAAGAGTGTAAATTCCACGAAGCGTGACACTAGGATTCGTGATGACGGACTGGCCGGCGCCGAGGAGTAGGAGATCATCACCCCTCTGAAGAATGGCGCAGTTGCTAGCTGGGATGTTCAAACTGAAGTACTATTTAGCCAGGTGTATACCAAGAGGAAAGGTTCTCTCTCTTACAAGGTGGCCACAACGTATTCCTTGCTCCCACCGCTACCGATCTTGCTCTTCATCTTCACCTCATGTGTCCACCCGAGTGTGACTTTGGTGAGCGGATCCGAGACCACGGTTGGCAAATGGGTCATATCAACGATTGATAAAACATCGTAGGTTCCTTCCACCGCAAACGCAACGAATCCCGAGTTCTTGATGACGAAGACGTGGTTCTGAGGATCAGAGACGACAGCGGCCTGGTTCTGCGAGACTTGAACTACTGTAAGGCCTTGGAACTCAATAACGGTGTCGGAAACACCGACTGTCCCGGTCCAGGAGCGGGCCCACCAGTTTCGCAGTGGAAAGCCAGGGTATCGACCGGGCCTCGTCAGAAGCTTCGGTAAACCACTATTGAGATCCAGTCAGAGAATGTTAGAAGCCGTGAATTGGCGTATATCATGACATACCCATGGTTGATCAAACCAACTCTACCGGGAATAACCTCCTTGCCAGTCCAATCCGTTGGTGATTTAGTCGAAAGGACCTTATTTCGCCCAGCCTACATAAAGCACATCAATACCCTAACATGGAATATGCATATTTTTTGACTTACCTGTGCAAGTTGCTGGTCCAGTTTCTCTAACGCAGCGATAACACCGTCCTTCCCAATTCTGATAAAGAAAGGGCGTTCCTGGAGGGTATAGTCCATCGTCGCAACGAACTCATCTGCCATCCCTTTTCCCTTGTGGGGGCTAGAGGTTGGCGCCTTCTGCATGTTGTCCTTGCCTTGGAGAAAAGGATCGTCGCCAGATTTGGAGGTATCTCCTGTAACGGTAGTGGCTTCACCGAAAAGGGAGGTCATTATGATATCAGGTCAAGAGCTGGGGTAGAGGGGAACAGTCAGATGAAATGTGGGAAGGAGAATGAAGTGAAAGAACTGGGAAGTGGAAGTGCCTTCTCACTTGTATATATACGGTGCCAATGCGATCATAGTGGCACCCTATACTGGAACATACTTGTTTCCTGTTGCCTGAAGCACTGCTTTAGTGCTCGATCGTGTGTATTGAAAGCTGCCGAGTCACGGCACCCTACCTATCGCCAGTAAGGTCCTCTGGACAGGCCCGTGTTCGTTTAGAGTGCATTGCTGTTATTGATGAGTCGCATGGGAAGGGGAGGTTGTCTGACGATCGTTGTCGTGAATCTGCAACTTTGAATGCCGCCTGGCTTCATGCTGTATCGATTTGGTATTCGACGCACTCAAAGTGATGGTGGAAGTAAGGGATCAGAATTCTATACACAGCCTTTCTAGTCACGAGATATTGACCTGAGCACTCCTAATCTAAGAGGCGCTTGCCTTGACTCAGATTTCTATCAAGGCGAAAGGCAATTCGGCCTCAGCTCAACTCATACTAAACTTCGACGACCATGAACCCCTTTCTTTTCCTTCCAACTCAAGCTCCGTTCCGGACCCTCTCAGTCTCTCGCACAGGTTAAAATCCAGAGTAACTTAGCCAGGTCGATCCCGGTTCTCGATCTAAGTCAGACACGCGCTACCAGTGTCACTCGGACTGCCATACGACCAGCAAGGAAATCATTTAACAGCCTCTAAATTTCACGAAACCAAACCCCATACGACCTATGGACCCTTGTATTGTGCCTCTTCTATTCTTCTATCCTGCCAAATACCCATCATGAACCTGCTGCTCAGGAGTCGTAAGGGACGACCTCCGAGGCGATGCAAAGAACCTGTGCACGATAACCCGTTTAGTTTCTCAAGCGACTGGTTCTGGGCTTTATCATACCTCTCCCGGATAAATGTTTGTACAGCCGCTGTCCACGTTTGGGTTATTCGCAAGTAGCGTGGCCAACGGGATATTGGCAGTGTCCGCAATGGTCACGCAAGAGTCTCCCGAGACAATTTCATATACCTGGGCGCAATCTTGGCCCTCGATTCCAAGGCAAATGGTCTGCGGTGAGCACAGATAGAACAGAGAGGCGGGTTCGTGGCTGTCAGCAACAATGATTTGATCAAGAAAATAGAAGGGAATTTAACAACCTCTCCGGCAAAAAGGTTAGTACACTCGGTGTTGATAATACCTGTATTGACATGTGCTAGTTGGAAACTGTACAGCAAAAAGAGTTGAGCGTATATTCCTATGTTCGAGAGCCCCATGGGCAAGACAGAAACTCACGTGGAGACGTTTTGAGCGGCCGAGATTGCATCACAGACGTCGCCAACTACAACGTCATAGGTCCTAGTGCAATCATCTGGTAGTACCTGGGCCAAGGCAGTGTAAGCTAGCAAGGCAATGGTCAGCGACCGCAAGTCTCCTAAAAAAAGGTGATTCATACCCATGATGGTAACGAGAGCAGAGGTGAAGTAGGCGAGTTTGAAAGCCATTGTTCTAGATGATATGCGAGGCGTTTTCAACGAGGTGAGGAACACTGAAGTCTTTTGGCCGACATGAAGAGCTTTTATACCTCCTGGTAACACAAGTCAGGATATCTTTTCGGTCGGATATGATTTCTTCAGACACGGGCGGTACCGAGGGTTCGACAGTCCGTGTAAACTACCTCAAGCGAAATCATACTCAAAAGCGGTCAAAATACACGAGGTTCACATGGACCAGCGCCCCACCGCGTCGACCGGTGATAATCCTGAAGGTGAGCGAAGAGCCTGATCTTGCTTCGAGCCAATTGACTCGTGTTTCCCGATCAATCATCGCAGCGGTCACAAACGGCGTGTTTGCCGAGCAAAAAAATCGATCATGAATGAACAAACCTGACGACTATAAGACACCGAGAAGCGCGGGCGAGTAAGGGTTCCCATCAGGCGAACATTGTTCCAGTCTCTGAGGATGAACCTCATCCAGGCTCCCAATTCAGACCAACAGCTTCGTCAATCATCAATTTCATAATGGAAATAACAGAAAGCTCGAATTGTTCTGATAAGTTTCGGCGCTGTCGGTAGATGAGGACCATGTGAGTGGGCAATAAGTAGGGTTAAGCGTTGTATTCAGTGCCTGGTGACGCAGTGGCTGATGAAGGTAAGTAGCAACGAGTCATTGGAGGACGTAGCGTCACCTCACATGGTCCATTGACTCGCTCAATACATTCCGAGACAGACAATCACTGAAACGAGCTCTATGAGAGATTTCATGAGTCGAGAATAGTAGCGCCTCTACCTCGACTTATTCTTATAACTACACATAAAAAGTTATGAGCTTTTCATCAAGGGAATATGAGCGGTTCTAGCGTGGTTCCTAGATGTTGAAACGCCGATGTCCGCAAGGCGGTTGCCGATGATATCTACTATCCAATGAACAAAGAACTCCGAGTCAGTGAACCTCGCACAGTGGGGATCCTAGTCCGTATCGTTCGAGATATATCATACTACTCGTATATTCCATCCGTGTACGTCATATCGCAATCGCAGAATTCTAATTCCGAAGGTTCACGAGCTAGGAAAATGACGCGGTTTGACAAAACCGAGTAGAGAGTTCCCTGAATTCTGTGGTACACTCGTTCATTTGAGTTCATGAAATAAAATCAAGAGGTCCTTACATTGAGAACGATTGTAATCCTACATTCTGCCAAGATGTCCCAGTCAGTTTACGAGTCACTTGTCTTGGACAAAGACTCACATGAAGATGCACCGTGATCGCTACGTTGGCGATTGACATCACTGGAAGAGACATGATGAGTTCAGGGGACTCGTCTCTAGTAGTCGATCTTACAGAGGATATACAAATAGTACACAACGCCTGTCATGAATCAGCAAGTCTTTCGAAAGGATGTCAGTCCTTGAACACACCCGTATAATGAATTCTAAAAACCCATTTTGAGTTTGAGTGCCGAGCTTGGTAAATTATTCAACGCGTTTATCATGATACTGGTTCATTCCGACGTACCTCGTATCGCCTTGATGAGAACGAGCCCAACCATCTCTGTATGAATTGAGGAGTAACAAATAAGGGGCTATTCGGTTCTCAGAAGACCACAACATACTGGTCGACATAATGACCCGAACCACATATACAATTGTGAGCCAATACGACTCTTCAATAACTGCGTAACAGGTCAATTTATCCCCTGAAATGCGAGTATCTGCCAGTGATTGCATATTTAGAATGTCCTCGTGCATTAGGTAGTGGTACGCACATGGTGAATGTCGGAAGATGAAGAAAAAGCACACAGAAAATATCACCATACTGATTGGGGATGTAATTAGAAGAAACCATTTCAGAGTCACACTTCGGTCCCAGATCGCCCACGTTCGGAGGGAAAGAATGGCTAAATGCCTTCTCAGTACTCCTGTCTATCGATCGGATGGGGAATATCACTAACCTACTGAGCTCCCATTACCACAAAACACTAGGACTACGAAAAACGTATCGGTGTCATGGAGACACAACTGTTCATGCACGAGAAACACATACCAGCATTTACAATATCTCTGCTCTTACAAGCCTGGGGTTCTCGTGAGTGTCTAAAGGGACAGAGCTAAAAAGCGAAGTACCGCGGGAGAGCTTGCTATCAGCCAGTCCTCTGAAGAATATTTATTTCAGCGCTAAGTTGCAAATGTATTGCAATGGGACTAGAATTACCTTCAATAGCCATTAGGATATACGCGTAAGGAAGATATCTGTTAAGCATGAACAGAAAAGACCCTAGATTCCAGGGACGTCGTCTCCAAACATAGTCAACCTATCAACCATCATATGCCCGATCTTAAAGGTTGATGTGAGGTTTACAAACCTCTTTGTCCAAACTACACAAATGATCGTACAGCTGTTTGATGAGAATCAACCTCACCAATCAAAGTTCGAAGAACTTCGACTTACTCACAATGACTGTTCCTGCAGCCAAGTTTATCGACCGCGTTCGGACTATAGCCGCAAAAACATGTAGATTTGTGAGCAAAGACATGGGCTCCAAGGTAAGGAATACCGTCCTCGGGATCACCGGCCAGTTTTATACTGGTGTCTGTAAATCGTTGATTAGGATCACTGAGCCGGAGAAGATTAAAGCTTATATTGGCCAGGTGGCGTTGTCAGCTTTGACAGTGACGAATGCAGCTCCAAATCATAGCCCCAGAATGTTTCCAGGTCCGAGTGGGCGCAGACCTACCGGATGATGGGAGTAAAAAGCATATGACACGCACATACCTCTGTGAGGGTTGTGCAGCGCTAGCTGCGAAGGTCACTTCATGAAAGTCACAATCGTGTGGAAAGGATACTGTAGGCTGAGGAGGAATATTTCAGAAGACCTGCCGGAGAGAGTCTAGGGTATGGAGCTGCCGATGTAGCGTTACGTACCAGACAACTTGTTACACGGTCAATTGAAGAACCCCTCTGCCGTTTTGATGGTCTATATTATGATTTGGGACATAAATATCTTCAACCACCATGTGCTGGGCACATTGTTGTGACAATATTATTCTTGCTGCGAAGCCATTAGCAAACTGTGGGGCATCTAATTACTTCAGGCCAGGAGGGAAAAATTGTGATCATGGTACGTTGACAGCCCGGTAATAGCCCGTTGTCGTTGAAAGGGTCAAGTTGTGGGAACCGGCTATCGTGGAGACGCTTGGATTCCTTCAAGGGGTCCTATGACCACTCTCTTGAGCTCAAACTCTCCAAAGACATTCAGTGGAATGGTCTAAGAACTAGCAAAGCTGGGGTATAACACCATTCTCCGGGCCGCACGATCCGCTGAAGCTTCTTGTTCAAACATAAGTACGCTGACCACTGCAGCCTACTTGAACTCCGAAATTCTGCCTTCATTACCAATTTCAACGAACATCAACGTACAATCGAGGGGAAGAGACTTGGTCCGGTCAGTCATTCGCCTCGACTGTCGCGCCCTATCCTCGAAAACGATGCTGGCCTGCTTTGTTTATAGCTAAGTCAGGTGGCTATATAATATCACACTTAATCCCTCTATATACTGACCTTTAACCAGTTTTACGAAGCATATTCCTCTTTCAAAAAGAAAGCTGTGATTGGGAGGAGGTGACTTACGACACCGAGCATTGTCAACATGCCCTGGCCTTGTCTCATCGGCGGCCGCAGAACGCAAGGTCCAGAGGTCAAGCGACCGGACCGTTGCTTGAATGCCTGGTGGCCACGTCCAAACGTCTCCTGACCACCTTCGTGGTTATGTATTGATTTGTCCGGTCATTAAGACGGAAAAACAGAGCTTCTCCCAACTTTGATCTCAGCATATATGATATGCCCGGAATCTTCACGCTCAGTGGCAACTATCTTTCAGCATGGCACTTCTTCTCGCCTACGTAACAGTCTGTTTTTCCCTCTTTGCAGCGGCCTATGGTGCCTCACGCACTAGTCCACCTTCTGGTGCAAAGGTCGTTCGCGCCGGAACCACCAATTCCGGGGAGTTCGCCACACTGTCTGCTGCCGTGAACTCTTTGCCCAACGACGGAAGCTCCCAATCCATTTTCATCTATCCTGGAACTTATAACGAGCAAGTTTACATCACTCGCTCCGGACCTTTGACAGTACGTGCCTGCCGTTACCCAATGCTCAGCTCCAGTACTTCCAGTATGGAACTCAACTGAACTCAGGTGTATGGATACACTACCGATACATCCACGTACAGGAACAACCAGGCCACCATCCAAGCCGGCGTTCCCGCCAGCAGTGCCGGATCTAACGATGCTAGTGGAACTGTCCGTATTCATAAGAACGATTTCAAGATGTACAATGTCAACGTGAAGAATACCTACGGCGTCGGCGGGCAGGCCATTGCTCTCAGTCAATACGGAAGTCGCGTCGGCATCTATGCCTGTGGACTCTATGGATATCAGGATACCCTCCTCGTCAATGACGGAACTCAGGTCTACCTTCGGGGCTACATAGAAGTAAGCGAACCTAATATATATTACTTATCATTTTGCTCAATAACCTCGTCTTACAGGGTGCTACTGATTTTATTTTTGGTGCACGTGGACTTGCCTACTTCGGCGGTAACACGATCGGAGTCAAAGGTCCAGGTTGGGTTACAGCAAGTGGGCGCGATTCCGACGACAGTACCAGTTGTGAGTAGGAATCCTTTAGGTTGATACCCAATGTAAAACATTGACCCTCAATACTTGCGCTCTCGGTTAGATGTATTCAACCAAAATACCATCGTTACGGCATCTGGTGCATTTTCTAATGTCACCGGTCGCCAGTACTTTGGGCGGCCGTGGCGCAGTAAGTCTCCCTTCCAACTGAATGTAGACAGTCGCTTGACAATGAAATTTTATAGACTACGCAAAGTATGTATGAGGCTCGTCCGATCTTATTCTTTGCTGGGTTCTGACTACCCTTGTCAGAGTAATCTTCAAGAACACAGTCGTCACGGCTCCCTTCAACAAGGCACTCTGGTCGCAGTGGAGTGACAGCACTCCTAACACTGATCACATCCTCTTCGCTGAATACAATACGACTGGAAGTGGTGTCGCTGGTGCCTCTCGTCCAAGCTTCGCTACGGTCCTTTCGTCCTCCCAAGCGGCTGCATATTCGATTTCTAGTGCCGTCGGGAGCGACTATACGAGCTGGGTAGATACGAGCTATTTCGTGTAAACACCAGTTCATTATGTAGCCAAATAGACACAGTGGTGGTATCACAATATTGAATCTTGGTCCTCCAAACGCCCATACGATCGAAGTACGCTTCGCTGGAATGATTTCTAAGCTCCGTCGGTGATTACGTCGAGGTCTAAATTCAGAGCTAACGGCCCTATTAATTACACCTTCGCTCCATTCTCAGTGCCCCTGGGATATCTCATGACATTCGCTCATTACAGTCTTGATCGTCTCGGAAGCAGTGCCCTCGTGTCGAGAATATCAGCTCTAGGATTTATTTGGTATCGAACCCACCACCAACCGTTCAAGGGCCGCGGCCGGGCCGTGCTCTCAGGATTCTTGCATTCATCGTAGAGTATCAATGGTCCAGCTGACAGCCCTGCCTGGACGTTCTCGCTGCGGCTGACTTCCTGGAACAGCACTACGGAGAAATTTACCTACACTCGCAACTCTGTTGTCAGCGAACATAAAAGCCCTATTTGTGCTTTCCTTTGCTCAATGTCTTCTCAGATGTGTCGCGCCATTGCCTACTTCACGATATGTTTTTCCCTGTTCCATGCGGTTTATGCCGCCTCCCGTACTAGTCCACCGGCTGGAGCCAAAGTTGTCCGTGCTGGGACAACGGCCTCTGGAGAATTTGCTACCCTTTCTGCCGCCGTCAATTCGCTCCCCAATGATAGCAGCTCTCAGTCTATATTCATCTATCCTGGAACATACAATGGACAAGTCTCCATCACTCGCTCTGGGCCTTTAACTGTAAGATCTCACCTCCTACGTACGCACTTGCGGATGGATGAACTTGTTGGTTAGATTTATGGATACACCACGGACACCACTACCTACAGGAACAATCAGGTCACGATCCAGGCTGGGATTGATGCTGGTCAAGCCGGTTCCGACGATGCAAGTGGGACACTTCGCATCCATAAAGATAATTTCAAGATGTACAATGTCAATGTAAAGAATACCTTTGGTGTCGGTTCTCAGGCTATCGCCCTTAGTCAGTATGGCAACCGCGTGGGGATCTACGCATGTGGATTGTATGGATACCAAGATACGCTACTTGCAGAGCAAGGTGCCCAGGTCTACCTCCGAGGGTACATCGAGGTGAGTCTCTCCCTATGATAGAGTGCAACCTTGATGCTCATTCAAATAGGGCGCTACCGACTTCATTTTCGGACAGCGTGGCCAGGCGTACTTTGGTGGGAACACCATCGGTGTCAAGGGTGCCGGCTGGGTGACTGCTAGTGGACGTAGCTCTGACGATACCACGAGCTGTAAGTTCCCATCTATAGAAACATGTTCGGCTTCTTTCAGCACGAGATGCTAACTTTCCGTCAACCCGCTCGGCTCCGTCTTCCAGATGTATTCAACGCCAATACCATCGTGACAGCGTCTGGTGCATTTTCAAATGCCACTTCCCGCCAATACTTCGGGAGACCATGGAGCAGTGAGTAGTGCCTGATCATGATCGAACCAATCATAACCCTGACCATTCTATGTCTTTTCTTAGATTTCGCAAAGTACGTTGTGCTTCGAGACAAAAATACCTCAGTACTCGAACACATGCTGATCATTCACTATTTTTTCCCCAGGGTTATTTTTAAGAACACCGTTGTTACGGCTCCGTTCAATACCGCGCTCTGGTCACAATGGAGTACATCTACTCCCAACACAGACCATGTCTTTTTTGCAGATTATAACACTACTGGGAGTGGCGTCTCAGGTGCCGCTCGCCCGGGCTTTGCTACAGTTCTTTCGGCATCCCAAGCAGCTGCTTATACGATCTCAAGTGCCGTTGGGAGCGACTATGCTAGTTGGGTGGATACGAGTTACCTTGTCTAGATCACGACGGCCAGTAAGGATGGGATCATTTGGGAACAAGCACTCCAATATCGTAGTAACAATGTGACAGTCAAATAAAAAGTATAAAGTCGTGTAGACTAGGAAATATAAACGGCGTTCAGCGTCAAGGAACAAGTTGGCGCAGTTGATTGAGTATACGTGCGTGATGAAGCTTGAAATACTAAATGCAGAGACGAATGCAATAACCAGCCCATTTTAAAAGTCTCAGCTGCTTTTGGGGCTCGTATGATAGGATTATGAGAGTCCACGCTGATTATTTTTCTTCCTCAAATTGTTCGCTGTAAGGAAGTTCACAGTTTAAGTTCAAGTGATGAGTAAGATCGACAAGTAAATGTTCCTCACCTTGACAGATGCCCATTGGATAACGGCATCCTTAAGTCTCGCTTCCAAGCCCGCGACGCACAAGTCGCAGAGAATGTCTTTTGTGAGGGGCTGGAATGCGCTTTGCAGACTGTGGGTAGACAAGTCTGACGGTATCAATATATGTTGGTTCATTACATATCAACGGTTGAAATGTAAAAAGCAGGAGAAAAGAATATGGAGCTTGAGACGATGTAGGATTTAATATACAAGCCACTAAAAACGTACCTGCCCTAGCATCCCATGCGAGATAAGCCGAAACAAGGGCCCAAGCTCTCGTTAGTCTCTTTTGTTCCTCAAAATCACAGTGCTTTGTCGGTACATGCAATTTGGGAGGAGACAACAAAATTTGTTTAAGGGTGTTGAATCGGGTCAGGTGTAAATTGAGAAGTCGATGAAGGTACCTCGCACCCATACGTTCTGCCATTTCTTCAGGTAGCTCCGTGAGAGGATAATACAACAGATGAGATGATGTGGCTACTGTGAGCTCGTACAGGTCGTGGTGGGCTGCCAACGTATACAGCTGGAGTGGGGACAAAGGTGCAAGGGAGAGGAGGAGATCGTAAAAGGGAGTATGGGGGACTATCCGGTCCTTGGGGTTGATATCGTAGAATGGCATCCGGTCAATGGCGGTTGCGAGTGTTTCAAGACTTGGAGAGTGTTGAGCAGGCGATGTACCGTACAACAAGTGTAGAATGATGTTCAGTATCGAGGAGTCGTCAGGAATAGCGATTAAGTTATCCATGGGTTCCGGCGCCGATTGCTCAGCGGTGACTTGTGTCAAGCATTGAGTGTCAGAAGTAGAACTCTTCCCCAGAAATTTGTGGAAAGCGGTCGGAGCATTCGGTGTATGCTTCAGGACCCGAGAGTGTACATAAAATAAAACACGGTCGGAGGTGACAAAGAGCAAGTCCGACTCCGCGCTGTATGCATAAGGATTAAATACCGTTGATATAGAAATCGTCTCGTCAGGCGCTGATGATTGCTCAGCCGGTTCCGGAGCACTGGTGGCTGATGGTGGGGGTGTCTAGGGAATAAGGTTGGAAAAGCTAGACCAGCGTTAAGATCAGGGGAGCTCTTACTCACTGGGAAAGATGCCAAGTCTTGAACTGAGACCTGATGGGGGGGATAATTGTCCAATACTGATATCGGCGGTGGATAGGAGGAAGCATTATCGCAGAAGCTCTGACAAATTTCAATATAAGGTCGTTTTGTAGAGATGCAGCGCTTACTCCTGAGATGAAATCAAATTCGCCATCATATGAGGCGTCCGAGATAAGAGGTGATGGTGTGTGTTGAGAAGGATTTACCATGTTGGGAGTTTGTGAGAGGGGGATAGGGTTGGGGGAGAGGGAGTAACTCTGCTAGGGCCAAAATGCGAAACCTGAAGGTGAAGCGAAGTAAGTGGAACCTGTTTACGGGTGAGCTTCTATTGGGCTTTAATACTATCGACGTTGAATCTCCAAAGCTGCGTCCGACAAATGAGTCCTCTAGCCAGGCCACCTTTTCCAGGTCATGGAGTAGATATGGTGCTCTTGACCTTCCGGCGCTTCGTAAAACCCCCTCTGATGGCGCCCCATCTCACGGAACAACCTGCTGTAGTCGCATCTGGGGTGACGGAGAGGATGGCTGGGAGCGAGGAGAGTTAGCGATGGGTAATGATTGACGTCAACTGACATAATACAGGCCCGCTTCTTTATTTTTGTATGGAGGGATATCTATCTTGACTTGTCGTATTCCCTTCAGCCGCACCTTTGCCGCCTGGCGAACAATTACCAAGCCGGAAGGACCCATAGTAACAGCTTAATTTCCAATAGTTTCCTGAAGTCAGCGTGTATCCGAGCCCTCACCTCGGACTTCGCGAAGCTAATATCAGTCCATGGCCAGCTTGCAGTCCGAGGCCCGTTAACCTGCCTAAACATCGTCACTACCGATGTTGGTCATTCAATGCACATTCTACCTTTGAATACTCCTTATCAGCGACTTCACTGTTCCTTTCGAAGGGGAGACGGAAGCACCCGTACACAGCCCAGGTCTCTGCTTCCATGCAGAAACCCGAGATTTATCGGACTTCTTGCTACTTCAAGGGTATCAGTTGGGCAACTGGTGAGCTCGTGTGAGCTACTGAGTTGTATTTCTTGTAGCTCTATGGAATATACTGGAAGAAATCCTCCAACGGAGACTGTGTCAAGGTTTTCATGACGGGCACTGTCAAACGTTTAAGGATGCTCCGATCTGATTGTGGCGGATTTGATGACGCGAAAATGAGAGAATGGCCGCCATGTCTGGTAATGGCGTTGGACTTCCTTGACAAGAAAATGTTAACCAGCTATTCTGGATCAGCTTTCATTGCCCCAGACCTCGTTTTTACCCTTTTTGTGGGATCCACGGCATCAACAATGCCAATTCCGCCATTATCATAGGGGTGCTTAGGAACCATTATGATATCAACTATCGGTCATAAGTATCTTGATACCCACAGGATAAAATATACATCCCCTGGAGTAAATTGAAAAACATTGTAGAGAGAGGGTAGTAGTAGACCCTTGAGTCCGCAAAATAGCAGTCCTTCCAGTAGTTTCCAGTCGTTAATGGTTGACCTTTCTTGATAGCAACTGACCGACCCGAGCAACCGGACGGAATATTACAAGGGATAGAGAAAAAATGTATTCACGATAAGAGAGGCCTTTTCCTTTTGAGTTGAAGGGTCTTCCTATGAAGTTGCAAGTAATCAACATCATCTCCGCGCACGCGCCGGCTCGGGACCTGGTAGCCATGGGGAGTTTAAGATCCCTTGTTTTCCCCCGAGAACTCAGACGAGCAATATATAAATCTAAATATAACTATAGCTCCCACATCGTGGCTTTTACCAACTTCTGGCGGTCCTACTCGCCTTTAGTGTGTAAGTCATTTGTGTTCAATGCCAGGAGCCGCAAAAGGCCGATGGACTTTCCTATCGGGCTTATATCTAACTCAAACGACAGATATTGGGGTACACGGGATCTTATCAATGGAGCATGGGTGCTTGATAACCCGTCCAAGTCTTCGGGAGAGCTTGGGCCAAGTTCCAAGTGGTGGTGCGCGCGAGAGGAAACCTTGATTAGATTAGATTATTTCCCTGACAAGGATGATCGAGATCAAACAATCCATCAATACTCAAAAATACGATTGACATCCATTTCACTGCCGTAAAGCCCAGTTCCCTCCTTTCCAAATCGAACCAATGTCATCACCAGAAACACCTACAACATCCACACCCTAAGCTGTCCCCTTCACACGTGGAGTGATCGCCCATCTAGCGGTCTAGTCTACCCTCCGAATCGCGGTTCAAGAAAACTGGGGCAGCCCAGATGCAAAACAAAAACCCACCTGGATAGTCTCAATCATCGTTGACAGCTTTGAAGAGGAATCAGAGCTTCCAGATGAACAATACATCGAAGAGATGCTACTGCAAATCATGGCAGATGAATTCGAAGCAGTGTTGGAGGATGATAGTGCTGCAAGTGTCGCAAAGGACATTGTGAGAATGTGGCTAGAAACAAGGGAGGGGAAGGATGATACTGTGCAGAAGTTTGAAGCACTGGCAGATAAGATTAAGGGGAAGAAGATTGAGGTGAAGGAGAACGTGGAGAGTGATGATGATGATGGGGAGGACGAGGAGAACGGAGAGGACCTCATTGACGATGACGATGAGGAAGCTCCTCAGCTTATCGAGCATCAAATTCCTCCGTCAAGTCAGAAGAACGAGCTGGTCGTCGATGAGGATGGATTTACATTAGTACAAGGGAAAGGGAAAGGTCGGCGGTAGTAGATATTCGGCGCCCCTACAATGTCGCCATTGAACTACGTTACGACTCATTATATCCATTGATCATACATTTAGGGATTGGTGTTACTTGTCTGTCTGGGACCCGCAATGAACCCAACTGGCAATCGCGCGTGGGGAACGGTACTACAGCACATACCATAGAACACGGGTATCAACGTACAAAGTATAGAAGTAACAATGTCCAACCGGTTTGTATAGCATTTATTCTCGACCGTCTGAACTGATCTATCTCATGACTCAGAACATTCAGTGAGAAGCGGAATAAGACATACAAATTTCGGGAAGTCCAACACGGCCGACAGAACCAGTCTACCAGCTTCTTTACAAGCAAAGCGAGATCAGAATAACGACTCATCCGAAGCCAACTTGCAACAAAATCGGGATCATTCTAATTGGGAACCCGGTTTCACACGGGCTTAAATGGGAACCCGGGCTTCCAGCAGGGTCCAGTGTGACGCCAAGTATGATTAGCGCTACTGATCACTTACCGGAACCTCCGGAGCCTAGGATATATTGTAAGGTAGTCCTCAATAATTGTGCCCGATCCTGGGTACGGTACTTTGTAGCAGTCAAAGATAACGTATGAATCCAAATACTTCATCAACCTTACCACTGCCCTTGCCCCATAGCTCCTGAGCTGCTTCCTCTGCTGGACGGTCACAGAATGGGCACCCAACGGGAATCTTTTTGATATACTTCTTCCACACATTGGTAATGCAAGGTGACGAGATGAATGATAGTCCCAGGTGAATATATGGAGGATTGGGGTCATGAATTGAGAAATTGGGAACGCTGGTACCGTGAAGGTGGCAAGGCCGCCAGGTAATCATGAAGTTCTCGGATGTGCAGACTTTAATACCAGATTTCCCGATATAGAAATGACCACCATCAGTAATACCTCCGTTCCGCCTGAGCGCAGAGGCGGGGTACAACTGCCATACATAGTGGCCGACTTAGCCGGCTTCCTCAGCGAGCACCGTGGAGGCGCACTGAGCCTGTCACAATTGGTCACAACTGAAACTCCTTTGCATTCCCAGGATTTGTAGTCTAAAGTGATATTGAATTGTGAGAAACCGGGGCTCCCATTTAGAATAATCCTCAAAAGTGGCTATGCCATTTGGGTGAATACGAGCTACCTTGTCTAGATCATAGGCCAGGATGAATGAGGTCGCTTAAGAATTAGCGCTTCGATATCGTAGTAACGACTTGATATTACCTAAAATATATATAGAGTATAAATTCAATTTTACTAAAAACATAAACGGTGTTCAGCTCAAGATAACAAGTTGGCATAGCTCATGCAGGCGATAGGGTATACGTGTGTGACCTAAAAGTTCATTCTTCCTGTAAATCCAGTAACCAGCCTGTTTAAAAAATTTAAGCTTCTTCTGGAAATTGTATATGAGTGAGACTCTTACCTAGATTATTTTTTGTCCTCAAATTGTCCGCTGTAAGGAAGAACGAGTAAATTGAGCGCGATCGACAGATTTAAAGCGGACAGAAATTCTTTACCTTAACAGATGCCCATTCAATAACAGCACCTTTAAGTCTCTCGTCCAGCCCTGCAACACATGCGTCGCAGATGATGTTTTTCATGAGAGGTTGGAATGCGCTTTGCAAGCTATGCGTAGACAAGTCTGACGGTATCAACGTACGTTAGTCCATTTCATGCCAACAATTTGAAGCCAGGAGAACAGGTACCAAGAAATATGGCGCTCGCAACGATGTGGGATTGAATATGAAAACTAATGAAAACGTACCTGCTCTAGCATCCCATGCCAAATATGACGAGACAAGTGCCCAGGCTCTCGTTAGCTTCTTTTGTTCCTCAAAATTACAGTACTTCGTCGGTACGTGCTGTTTAGGAGGAGTGAACAGAATTTGTTTAAGAGCACTGAACCGAGTCAAGTGCAAATTGAAAAGTCGTTGTAGGTACAACACGCCCATACGTTCCGCCGTTACTTCGGGTAGTTGTAAGAGAGGATAGTACAGGAGGTGAGAAGAGGTAGCGACCGCGAGTTCGTACAGGTCGTGGTGGGCTGCCAACGTATACAGCTGCAGCGGGGAAAGCGGCGCAACCGAGAGGAGGAGATCGTAAAGGGGAGTGTGGGGGGTAATCCGGTCCTTGGGCTCGATATCGTAGAACGGCATCCTGTCAACGGCGGTTACGAGTGTTTCAAGGCTTGGAGAGTGTTGGGCAGACGATGTACCGTACAGCAGGTGTAGGATGATATTCAATACTGAGGAATCGTCAGGAATAGCGATTAGCTTATCCACGGGATCCGATACCAATTGCTCCGTAGTGATTTGGGACAAGCATGGAGTGTCAGGACCAGAATTCAGCTTCTGGAAAGCGGTCGGGGCATTCGGGAAACGTTCCAGGACCCAGGAGTGCACATAAAATAAGACACAGTCGGAGCTGACGAAAAGCAAGTCAGACACCGTACTATGAACACAAGGATTAAATATCGTTGATATACTAATCGAGGTCTCGTCAGGCCCTGGTGATTGTTCAGCCTGCTCGGGTGATGAAATGGGAGGTGTCTAGAGAGTAAGGCTGATAAATTTAGTGTTATAGTGTGATCAGGGGAGGCCTTACTGGGGTAGATGTCAATTCTGGGACGGGTATGTCCAGCAATGATGGTGGCGATGGATGGGGAGAAGCAATATCGCAAAAGCTCTGCCAAATTTCAGTATCAGGATGTTTTATGTTGACTGCGCACTCACCCATGAGATGGAACCAAATTCGTCGTCGTGTGAGAAGGAGAAGAGAGCTGATGGTGTGTGTTGACTAGTGTCCACCATGTTGAGAGTTTGATGGGGGTGGGTGGGGGTGCACTATCGGGCTAAGATATGATAACCTGAGGGCGAGCGAAACGAGATAAACTTGTTTCGAGTGAGTTTCAAGTGAGCTTTATATGGCGTCGGTTGATATATTGGATCTGCATTCGATAAATTACCTTTCCGGGTTATGGTGTAACTATTGTAGGTGTATTTAACTTCTGGCGCTTCGTGAAGCCCATTTGATTGCTCCCATCTCAGGCAACGGACCTGGTCCCGCTGCAAATGACATCTGGAAAAGCTCGCTCAGCGCGAGAGTCACTGGCGACGCGTCATACATGACGTCATTTTCCTGTCATACCATCATGATTCTTACTTTCGTATGGAAGGACATCCTCGGTTACACAAACAATGGCACTAGCGGTAATACACTATGCGGCATCTTCCTTCACTCAAACTCCTTATTTGGTAGTCTGGGTAAACAAAGATTGCTCAACTGGGAGCGGCTCTCACGACAAAGGTTAAATTGATGCCCGGGGCAGTGTAGATAGACCTAGAATAGTAGCTGTTCGGGTATGTATGTCCTCACCAAGGGATACCCCATACAAATACCAGGGCATTCTCTCCTTTTCACGTTATCGAATCTGCCCCAATCAGATTGAAGTTACGTTCGGTAGTGGCTCGTCCTGAAAACGTTGACAAATTCCGTTGGACGGCCTCGCCAAGGAGTGGGGAGCTGATCCCCCTGAAAGTCAAAAGAAGTCTGATGAGTCACACCCTGTGCGGAAATAGAGGCCGGGCCGTACAAGAGTGCTTCCATCTCCCATTCGAGTGGAACCGTGAAATTGTTCAAAGGTGACGAGGTCTAGGTTAACAATGGTACGTGATTTGGACAAGTTAACGAGCCTTGGGCAGCTAGCTGACCCGGTGCTGAGTTTAGCTTCGCGACATTGAAAATGAGGATTAGCGCCGCCATTTATAACTTCACAGAACTCTTCAAATTTAAGTTGGCTCTGTGGGACCCTCCGGTTCAGTGATTGTTAACGTTAATGTTATTGGGCGGCAAAGATGTGGCTGAAGTGAGTGTGATAAGTCGTAAAGGTGGATCACCCCAAACCACATGCTTGTCTTCAGCTCGCTGGCGGTTACTATCCGCTGGGTTTGATTATTGGGTGGATATGCAGAAATTGTTGAAAAATGGCATGTGTGGGTGGGCAGTTAAATAGAGAACTGGAGTTTTCAACGCCAGACCGTCGAAACTATAAATGAAAAACGCAAGGACGGGTGTGCTGGGGCACATAGCCTTGCACCCACAACTGTCACTCCTGTCACAAGAAATCGCACTTGGCTTGTTCCTCGCCGAGCTCCCCTCAGGTGACACTTTCGAAATCTATGGCATCAATACTTAGCATCGATTCCGTGCCCTTCCGTCGTCCTCGTCATACATGCAACGTCAAGGAGGTGTTTAAGGGCAGTTGTATCAGCTGTGGGTTATTTATATCTTAAGATCTGTGTGCCTGACAAACCCATGCTTAGAAATAAACGCAGGCATGGCAGAGAGAGTGGGCATAGGGAGTCCGCACACAAAACGATCCTCCCAGCACTCAATGGTTGCACCATTCTTGAGCATAGTACTTCATGACCAACAGAGGAATGGAAGGAGTATTGTAAAGGTCGGAAGAAGCTGAATATTTGCTGAAGGGCTTCGCTCTGAAGTTGCCGAGGACATCACCATCGTCTCTCACCATCGCACATCTTCTGCGCTGGCCCGAGATCCAATAGCCTTAAGATCCATTATTTTCACAAAGAGAGGAGCAGCTTCCCGGATCCATCCAAATATAGCCGTGGTGGCCCATTATCATGACTTTCAACCCTGACAGTTCTATTTGCCTTTGGTGCGTGAGCTATTTCTGCCTGCAAAAAGCCGCAAGGGGTCAGTGGAATTTTATATAGAGCTTGTATCCAACTAAAGCCACAGATGTTTTGGAGCACCGGAGATTTCGTCAATGAAGTAGAGTGCATCAGTTTTTGACTTTCAGTGAGAATTCAGTGTGGGGATTTCGAGTGAGATGTCTCCATCGAGTTCCATGGAAAACAAGCGCTTTGGCTAACCGATTTCCCTATGCACTGTCGGCAAGATGTCTTGCATGGAACGTGTCGGGAAACCCACCTATATCAATGTCCCAGCGTTGATGCTCACATTCCAACGGCTCTATGGCCCCTCAATGCACAAGATGGTACTTTTTTTTTTTACCATGATTACCTGAAAAGGTCGGGTGAGGTTTGTGGGGCCACTAGCATTTCCAGTGAAAATGCCGTCACTTTTCAGTGAAAACAGATACACTCTAGTATAGATGCTTGGTGAAGCGTCAAGTCCCAACTAAGACTCAAGTGCATCGACACTTAAAGTGGCAGCGGGGAGAGGAAATCAGATTAGATCATTTTTTCCAATTTCCCAGACGGGGATAATACAGATCAAATAAGCATCAACACCCAAACCGATCCTCGACACTCATTTTTACTGCTGTACACCCCAGCTCCCGAAAATCGATTTTATGACATCGTCAGAGGCACCTACTGCATTCGCGCTCCAAGCTGTCCTTTTCGCGCGTGGCGTGATCGCCCGTCTAGCGGTCTGGTCGACCCTCCGGATCGCGGTTCAAGAAAACTGGGGCGGTCCGGATGCAAAACAAAAACCCACCTGGATAGCCTCTACCATTGTTGACAGCTTTGAAGAAGAATCAGAGCAACCAGACGAACAATATATCGAAGAGATGCTACTGCAAATCATGGCAGATGAATTCGAAGCAGTGTTGGAGGATGATAGTGCTGCGAGTGTCGCAAAGGACATTGTGAGAATGTGGTTAGAAACAAGGGAGCGGAAGGATGGTACTGTGCAGAAGTTTGAAGCACTGGCGGATAAGATTAAGGGGAAGAAGATTGAGGTGAAGGAGAACGTGGAGAGTGGTGATGATGATTGGGAGGACGAGGAGAACGGAGAGGACCTCATTGACGATGATGATGAGGAAGCTCCTCAGCTTATCGAGCATCAAATTCCTCCGTCAAGTCAGAAGAATGAGCTGGTCGTCGATGAGGATGGATTTACATTAGTACAAGGGAAAGGGAAAGGTCGGCGGTAGTAGATATTCGGCGCCCCTACAATGTCGCCGTTGAACTACATTGGGACTCATTATACCCGTTGATTATACATTTAGCGATTGGTGTTACTTGTCTGTCTAGGACCCGCAATGAACCCAGCTGGCGATCACGCGTGGGGCATGGTACTACAACACATATCATAGAACACGGGTATCAACGTACAAAGTATGGAAGTAACAATGTCCAACCGGTTTGTATAACATTTATTCTTAACCGTCTGAACTGATCTATCTCATAACCCAGAACATTCAGTGAGAAGCAGAATAAGACATACGAATTCCTGGAAGTCCAACACGGCCGACAGAACCAGTCTACCAGCTTCTGTACAAGTAAATCGAGATCAAAATAACGGCACTTCCGAAGCCAACTTGCAATAGAGTCGTACAAAAACGTCGCCAGGCTTTCATGACAAGGAAGGTCTTTCAGGTGGGTTGGAACTCCCCAAAAGACTTTCGAACTACACCCAGAAGACATTGAGATCGCTCAGTCTGCAATGAGATGTCGTAAATCAGACTCACCTGGTTCAGGACCTCGTTATCTCCGGTTGTTGTGTCCAATGGCAACCCGTTAGATGGCGTATCACTTATTACAGGCGTCGAGTTCTAAAATGGTTTGATTCAGGTGGGGGGGTTCAGAAGAAAAAAAGACAGTACGTACAGGGTCCCTCTTCGTTGCCGGAGGTGCCGGTGCAGTCTTCTTCCCTCCCGAGCCATTCGCATTTGAGACACCGCCAGGGAAAGGGATCTCATCCCGTGGCACAATGTCAATGAGAAAGTCGAACTGGTCAGACTTGCTGAGGGCCTTGGCAATGTCAGACCGCGACAGGGTCCGCCGTTTGTTTGAATCGGCGATGATGAAGGCTCTAGATGTAATCTCAGCGATGAATACTATCTATGGGTCAGCCGGGTGGGGTAGATGTTTAACTAAGCGAGGACGCACTTTCGCATGCTTTACAAAACAGAACTGGAGCTACAGAGAAGACAACACAGCAGATCAGCACGTCAGTCAGGGCGTGGCGCTAGGCCGGGGAGCCCAGAGCTGTGAGAGGAGAGAACCTAGCGTACCGTCAGCAGCAATCATCTAATTACCCAAAGCACTTTAGCCCTCCTCAAACGGCAACCAATCATGTTCGTACCTTTACATCAGGATCACTCTTCATGACCTTTTTGATTCGTGCCAATGGCAATGGAGGGTGCCTGTAATCGGGTGTCTCCTGTTCTGCTGCATTGATCTGCCGTTGCCAAAACGACCGCAAAAAGTCGTTCAATGGCTCTCCAGGCTGCACGTATGGTTGTTGTTGCGGCGCCATTATGGTGGTAATTCAAGTGTTTAACACGTCCTGGTTGAGTTTGGCTCCTGATTCGAGATCGCTGACTAAGCAAACCTAACCCTAACATTCTACTCAGACCAGACTCAGATGGGTGTTGTATATTGAATCACGTCAATTGCGAACTACTAGAACAATGATAGACGAACACAGGCATAATTAGGTGACGAATAATAATAACAATAATGTCCGATGAAGAAAGCCTAGCATGGAATAAATGGGGTATGATCCAGCATCACACAGTACAGGCACTGATAATGTTTTCGTCCCTCACAGCTTATGTTCCGCAAGGTGTCGCATGATGATGAATGATGCCATTATCTCTGTTAGCCAAGTAGAAAACGTCAATAAACATTTACATTCAAATCACCAGCCGACTACCCAAGCCGAAACCAGGCCCAATTAGACATGAGTCGCCTTGGACCATTGCGGCTAGGTCGGGTAGGGTATCGGAGCTCGGCAAAAATCAAGACTTACCCAAAGCCAAATGTGTGAAGGGCTCGTATATCGTCAACGTGTTTCCGCTGACATCGAAGGTCCGAACGTTGGCGGGTTTGAGGTCGTAATGCGCCACAAGGTAATTCTCATTCGTTGTGCACTGTCAGAATCAACGAGTCAGCGGGCCATCCGACTGGTTTCCTTCAACTGGGGCATAGGCCCGAGCCTTGAAGGTTGAAGGTTGAAGCTTAACACTCACCGACCACTGCTGTCCGCTAACGGCCTGATAGCTCCATTTATATTCCCTCCCATCGGAACCCACGAACTTTCTCACCAGCGATCTACGCGCGCCGGAACAGTATCGGAAAACACCAGGCTCAGCACAGAGCTTCCTGACCACATAAACTGATACTCACGTGCCGAACAAAGAAGTCTTGCGAAGATATCGCGACATGGGTACTGTTGTCGTATGGAACGGCGACTTGCCCACAAACGTCAAGTTTCCCAGTGATTCGTCTGGAAGGAAGTCAAGAATAACCGATGGTTCGCGATTGAGTGGTAATGAGCTGCGATGACGCGACGCTCGGATGGGCATCTCGTAGATGTACGTCGTTGGACGTCCGGGCTGTCGTGTTATATGGAAGAACATTCGATCGTATATGTCGTCAAAGTCGGAGTTCGTATTGGACCCAGTACGATCCTCGAAAGAGTAGGGGAGAGGACGTGAGTGCGAGAGGCTCATAGCGTGAATGTTGATGACAAAAGTTTTAACAGAAAAGTAAGGTATAAATGGGACGAGGAGAGGAGAGGAGGGGGAGAGTTCGTGTACCAAGGACATCCCATAGGTTCTTATACCCCATTCATGCAAGAGCACCAGGACTCAGGCTCCCCAAGCCAAATATGGCTCAATACCCGCAGTACAAAGAAGCTTAAGCTCATATATAATTTTTACCACCCGTCATCACCAGTAAACATCACCCATTCGAGAAGAGGAAGACCCCGGCCAGATCCCGAAGTCGCAGAATCAGATTGGACGGTTACCAAATCTAGCATAGCCCCACAAGTTGGGAAGCGGCGAAGCGCCAGTTCACGATGATTACGACAATATCTTCTACTTTCGGTCGCGAGTTGAAGCGTTAACGCTCTAAATAGGTCGACGCCACTTGCTAGTGGGCAGCTGGAATCTACTTACTTCTGGTCTGGGTTTGAAATCTGCATGGTTCCCGACTCGGGTCTGGGAGCAGTCCTCGGGGCAGAGTGTATTTCTCAGAGGTTCGTGATAACGATAAGGTCTCTGCGGAAGTGGATATCCACGAAGCTTCTCATAGATAGGGATGAGTACCCTTTTGCTTCTGCAAATTTCAGCCTTAAGGGACGACCGATTGTCGGGACGCAAGACATTATGTCGATAAAATTGATATGATCAACTGCGTCGGCGCGGATCTGATAAATAAGGTACGCTCTGCTCGAAAGTCATCGGAGGTACTCAACCTCTTTAGAGTTTACACAGGATATACTGAGCCGCGTTTTATCTCTTGCGTTTGCCAAAGTTGAAGCTGATTCTCTAGGATAACGAAAAGGTACAGGATTCGCTAAAGATAACGACGGTAATAGAAATATGGCTTCCATCTGGACCCTTAGAGAACCGAAGCACCTATGACACAGGAAGCTGCATAAGCGAGCCCAAAATAATCTTTTCAAGCACACAAGCCATTCGCACCGCCTCTTTGCTATAGAATACTGTTTAGATTCATTGCTATCATTCTGTTAGTGTCAGCAAGACTCAATTGGGGGTGAAGCGCAGTGATTTGAATGGCGCAGGCGCTTGCTGATTCAACTAGTAGGGTAAATACTGAGGAAGAACAATAGAGCCATCAACCACTGATCCACACTACTGGGAATAGTAACAGCAGACCGGCTGGGTACTTGTTCAATACATAGCCAAGCAATCATGTGGGTGTGTGCAACAGGCCATATGACCATTTGTTCAAGGACACGGTCACGGTCGCATGACAGTCCAACTTACCCACCACAAGGATCCTCGACTTATTCTAATTCTAGAGAACCTGTACCTCGCGGTCGTACTGAAGGTACGAATATACATCGCGTCACTGTTGGACGATGTTTATTGCTTTCATGAGAACCCGAATGTTGACTTCAAATAGCATTTCCTGCAATTTAATCTTATGAAGCACCTGAGCAGCCCTGCAGATGCAGCCAAGACTTCTGTCGAGTCTGCATCTGATCCTTGGGGCTGGCCACCACTCAAATTGTCGGGAAAATGCCAAACTTAGGGTGATCTGACTTTACCATCGACAGGGGTAAGCCTGATTGACCCAAAGGACTGATGAGGTCCCCAGCTGCCTTGCACCTGTCCAAGTGTGTGCTAAAATATGCCGGTTCTATATGATCTTGTCCTCGGCCTTGGAACCAGATGTTCTGGAGGACCCCAACCAAATACGAGGACCCGGCAAACTAAAGCTCTGTCAGGTCAGCTATATTACTAGTGGCATTCTGCCTTCCCCACCACCTTGTTGACATTCTGACCAATCCATTAAGAGTATATGCATAGTCATCATTGGTGTTACAAGGAACGTGCTCAAAGAGTCGTCATCTAATTAAGTTATGTGTGCTATTCTTGTGCGTGTGGCTTACCATGTACCCTGAGTGCCGCTTAAGGCGGAGGCGTCGGTCGACGTTTCTTGCGGTTCCTAATTTTCGGCCGATTAGATGTAGTAAATTCTCTGCGGAGTTTCAGTTTTAATTATCTTCAACGAGCGGAGGCAGACTAACGATTACATTGGAATCAGAGGTTTTTTCATAACAAATTTACTATGACCTCAAAGTCTTTGATTATATCGCGGACTAGGTCAATATCAACCAGCTGGGTCCAAGGTGGAGCAGTGGGACCAATAGCATAAAGAAGATCTATCCAACACGCGGGCTACAGGCATATTAGAGGAAGACACATTGGAAAGCCAATCAGAGAAACGAATTCTGAGCGAAATTCACCAAGTGATCCTCATGTTACATGCGGATATGTCAGGGGTTCTTGACAGTGACACTCAATGGAAGAGGGAGGCGCATTCAGTCGAACACTTGATCAGCCACAGTAGGCCACAAACTTGGGGACGACGTCAGAGCCACATGTAATTTTAGATCTCCTCTATCGATGGTCTGACCAAATATTCGCGGGTGGGGCATCAAAATCAGATATGTGAATTTGAGTTTATCTTTTCATAGATATTCTTTGATAGGACGGGTGATGCTGGGTCCCTCCCCCACTTCGAATTCTAACGTTGAAAATTGAATAGATGCAGGGAATTTTCCGATTGCCTAGAGGGGAAGGGCAATTCTACCTGCCAAACTGCCATCCAATCTAGCCACCCTGTAGTCGCATGAAAAGCTATGAATCCGTTAATGTGGACGTGCACTATACCAAGGTAGGCTAGTTGACATACACGCCTTATTTATATAGATTGAATGTCTGAATGTTATGCTCCACCCGACCCAGTTTTTCAAAACCATTAGCTCGTCACCCTCATTCATCCCGATCGATTTGGCAACTCAATCGCTTGATCGATTCCTGTTCACTGTGTAGTGTATGGTTAATCTCCCGTGCCCAGGCAGGTCACGCTAGAAGTCTTCAGATGCGAGCTCTGACTAGAAATAAACTTTGGTCAAAGTAATTCTGTGCCCCATGATTTGACTTCAAGTCTAGGCCAAAGGGTGAAGGTATGTACTTAGATGACCTTTCGAGCAGGAGATAAGATTAGATGGGTAACTCTATATTTATCTTTGTTTATTTTTTGATTGAATGTCCATCACCGAATTTTGCACCTCAACCTTGCACTCAGTTACCACTTCATGTGAGTATTCCTACGCCAGGAAAATGCTTCAACCTCATTTCTCAGAGACTTTTAATGATTAGTGCTGTAGCAGCTCGCAAGGCAGCGCAAGCCGCTCAGCAACAACAAGGACAAGAAACTTCTCGCCCATTACCTTCCGTACAAGCGCCTCAGTCTCCCAAACGAAAGTCTTCTTCTCAACGCTCCGAACCTCCTTCAAAAAAGCAGAAACGGAATGTCAGGCAGCCGACGAAACCCTCTGTTAAATCTACGCCCTTACCTGACGTATCACAAACTCAAAATGACGTGATTATCATTGATTCGGACAATGACGAGCCAGAGTCAAATGCACGTATCCTTTCAGAAGAATCAGACGTCGAAATTCTGTTTGCCCCACAGCACCGGCTTGAGGGTCGTGCATGGTCGCCGAGTACACCAATGTATGATTCATCAGACGAGGATGCGGCTATCGATACCTCTGGGTTGATAGACATGCCCAGTCGCGTTCCGCCCCTCCGAGAGTCGAGTTCTGGAGTTATCCTGTCGACTTTTAGTCCCCTACCCGGACAGAACATCTTTTTCCTATCCATGGATGATGTTCGTCGGCTTGGCCCTGGCTTCCAGGAGGAGACAAAGGGTACGCTTGTGACGTTGGAGGAAGGGGATAGAATGTATCTGCTTGGAACGTGTCGGCTCATGGTTTTGCGGGGATCCATAGCAGTCAATGGCACTGTGCTGCATCCATCATCTACCCGTCACAATATCTTCGCTCCTCGGTCGTCTCCACTCCCAATCATTGAATATCATGGCGGAGACACGAAAGCTGTGATCGACGCTACGTGCCTTCCTCATTCTCTTGAATCTCTCTTCGCGACAAAGTCCACGCTTGTTCTACTGCAAGAACTTCGAACAAATGTTGAAGGCTTGGGTCTGGTTTGCCGCACCTTTGAAGGCGGTTACGAACCGTCAGGCAGGATAGATGGTTCTGTATCTGCCCATTCCAGATCGATGGTCTTTACTTAGTGCGTATTCCCATCCCATGTATTGCTTTCGAGGTCTGATGACCCCCCAAGGTTACCAAGTCAACTCGAGCATTTGCTCCCTTTACAATGCCCCGATCATGGGATGCATCTCTCTCCAGTCTCTCCACGTCCACTCCTATGCCATCAAACCCATCTACCTGGTCAAAGGGCCGAAGAAGTGTGGAAAATCAACGTTCACCAGAACCCTCCTCAACGCTCTACTTGCGCGATACAAGAGGGTCGCATTCTTGGATTGCGACCCAGGTCAATCGGAGTTCATGCCAGGCGGCTTCGTTTCACTACATGTGATAGCAGAGCCCGTCTTTGGACCTCCATACACGCATCCTACACTTCCCTTCCGAGCACATCTCATTGCAGCCACCTCACCGAAGTCGTCTCCAAATACATACCTTGACGGTGTGAAAGATTTGATCGATGCATGGAGGGTCGATGTCATGCACGTTCCTGTTTCAAGTGCTCTGGACGAGGACGAGCGGGTGGTTGATACGATCCCACTCGTGGTCAATACAATGGGCTGGTCAAAAGGGCTTGGTGCGGATTTAATGCAGAAAATCGAGCAGACGGTTGAACCGGGGCAAGTCTTCGCTTTTCAAACTGAGGATGGTTCACGCCACTCTGATCCATCCGAGCTCTTATCCCCGCATCACAATACCGGCGCAGTAAAAACGCACTTCCTTGAACCAGCGCCGCTCTCTGCACTTTCAACAAACTATACACCTGCAGACCACCGGAACTTATCTATTATGTCATACTTCCACGCCGCTTTCCCAGTTCCACGGAAATTATCGAACCGTGAGCCCTATCTGGATCCAATAATAGCACAGACATGGAACACAGCACTTCCTCTCTGTGCGATCCCGCCTTACGAGATTGACGTTCACGCTGCGTTCGATCAGATCGTACTTACTGGCGCTGGGAGCGAGGACGTTATCCCGAACGAGCTGAGTAGGGTGCTGAACGGAGCCTTGGTTGGCTTCGTGCGACTGGATCACCAATCCTCTTTTATGACAGATACAGCATCACAGGTTGATATCTCTAGTGTCCCATACGTCCAATGCCAACCACCACCCGCGCCAGCAGAATCCTCCTGCATCGGACTTGGTCTCATCCGCGGCGTCTCTTTTCCTCTTATCTCCGGTGATATCGATGCTACCGCACGGGCGACACTACATATTCTTACACCTATACCACCGGCTCTTCTCACCAATGCTCGGGTTCTAGTGAAGGGAGAGATGGAACTTCCGATTTGGGGTATGCTTGATTTTCGGGAGTTTACTAATACTGGTGATACGGGTGGTATAGCGGGTGTCGAGAAGGGTCGAGTGCCTTATCTACAATGGGGACGTGTGTCTGAAGGTGCGATTGGAGCAGAGAAGAGGAGGGTTCGACGGAACTTGATGAGGAGGGGACAAGTATAGGCTCCTGCCATTTGGCTGTCACAGAAGCATAGTACGGCTACATGTTTTGTGAGCTTAATTGAAATGAATGTTCTAGCGGTACCGAACAGCATCTTTTAATGAAAAACGTTGGAAGAATGACCAAGTATGACCAAGTATCGAAGACTGTTTGCTTCGAACACGGTGCAAAGCAATTACGTGCCATAGGGGTCATACTTCTGGTCTGAGCTTCCTGTCCACCGATTCCGGTGACCCTCTCAAGTTCCGATCGTTGTTTCTTACTAGTCGACTATTAAGAAGCACGGCGCTTTGTAACAATATGCCTGTAACAGCCTTACGTAGATAAGGATAAGAATGATGTTCTCTTCAATGGCCGGTTTGGGCCTTCGGGTGGCGTGAGGGACGTTGTGGTGCGAGACCTTAACATCTCATAGGCCATTGATGCTAGTTGATCGTAGAGTTTACTTGAGAGCAGTTTGTGTATGCTACGGATAATATGACTGTAGTTGTACTAAGTAGCGATAGTAAAGGTAAGCAGGAATGACGGAGGTAGAGAACTTCATGATGTTCGACAAAAAGTGACACTATGGAACATCAAAAACGCTGAAAATCGTGAGCGACAGCGATGATGTCGTCGAGTGCGTTGGTTTGAATAGGGAAGTTATAAGGACTCCGCCCAGAAGATTAGAGGCATCGTACATTAAGGAGATAGGTGCATCTTCAATAGGACTCCGACCCTCCCTGAGAAAATAGTATGGGAAGTCCAGGTAGCCCAGGCTGCGAAGACCATTATGATGGCGGAGCAAGACAGTTGCATCATTGTCATAGGGCTAGATTGTTGGATTCCGATTAGCGGGCGTGATCTTGACGATGACAGGGTGGCCTGTAATGAGCTATGAGAGTCCGATAGGGGTCATTTGCATGTATTTCCTGGTCAAGTGGATTCGTGATCGGCGGCTTTCGCTTCAGGGGGTTGACCATAAGCAGTTGCAGCCTTGTCTTGACCAAACCTTTTAGCACCAAGAGCGCTTAGAGCACTACTAAGTTAATACCTGGGGGACCAAAATTTTAGGTACATCGCTTTGCACATGTTTTTCAGGAGAGAAGCCTTGGAAGCCAGATTTGAAGCAAGTTTCAAACTAAGCAGCCCAGCAGCGGCTTTTGGTTACGACAGGTGGTTGGCACACACAAGCGTTTCCACTATGATACATCAAGTGTTACATCGGATCAAGCAACAACAAATAAACAGCTTATCACCCCGACGCGAGATCTGACAACCGGCGTTTGGTAATTTCCATTATCCGTCTCGCATATGTTTCCAGCTGATTTTGATTAAATGTCTCATGCGGTCCAAATGTTCCATTGCTATTGTGCAATGTTCGCGCTCAGGACTTACTGCGACCTCTCTTTCACTTTATGACCAAAGAGCAGAGGCCTTGATGTGCTGTTAGTATCCATGTCAACAAAAGAAAAAATGGCTGCATAGAGAGATAAGTCTTTCGCATGGCTCTAATGAGCTGTGACTCGTGTGTTGCTGAAGCTATCCGCAGTTAGCAGCGCGAGGCGCTGTACGTCGGCACATAGGTACCCAACAACGACCGATGTTGCTGTCCTCGAAATCCTATGCCCGGCTCAAGCGTTTCTGGTCCAACATTCAACATTGAACCGGAGTTGATCTTCACTGAAATGATTCCCGGCCTTATTCTCCTCTATTATCATTTCATTGCCAAAGGACATGAATTCCGGTAAAATTCAGGTATTCATTCCAAAAATCATAACATCAAGAAGGACGAAATGGCGTATGAGAATAGCACTGCCCCACCCCTTTCACTGCCATTCCCTTGTTAGTTGAGGACGTCTCCCACAAGCTGATGAGTCAGTATATTTATCTTCTACACTCTTAAAATTTCCATCATCGATCTATCTTGCTTATTCTCATTACTCCTTGGCATCGTTAAATGAGGCGCACAAATTATTTTCCATTGCTGCGAACTCGTGTATGATCGCAACATTTGATTTACTCTTCTCCCGCTCATTTCATGTGAGTACTATGGCGCTACAGAACAGGCTCCTTTCGCTTTCTGCATGCCACTGATTTCCGGTCATTATTTACCGCCTTTGGGTCAACCTCCAAGGCGATTCGATATTCAATTCTGTCACTTGTATCTATGTAACACTGTTGGGCCAATGGCGAAAAGAAACCGGCTAGCTGATCTTCCCAGAGATTTAGCAACCTTCGATAACCAATAACCGCATAGTACCATTCCATCGGAACTGAGCTTTATCGATTGGAGTATCGAAGCAGCAACCAAATCACGAAGCACTTGGGTCGTGCTGACGCTCAAGAAGTTTTAGCCTTCCGCTATACATCCCCTGGGATTGTGAGAAGCACCAAAGACAGCCATTTTCAGCCTCTGGTTCTCATCACCATAAACAAGAATGTGTCTCACGTGGGACCGGAGATACGACATAGCAATTTCATACAGCGCCGGTGATAGGACATTATCAGAGGTGCATTGAATATATATAACTTGTATTCCAGTTGATTATGACCTTCTCAAAGCCGAATCTAGATTTTACAAATAATGATCCGACGCTACACATGACCTGTGTCCTATGGGCCTAGCATCAGGTAAACCTGACCTTTGACTCTCTTGAATCCTACCAGCCAGTCGTTTACTTATGGAGCCCACGTCAACACCATTGCCAGACTATGCTCCGTTGATGTAAGTTAGAGCTGCGTTCTAGCTAGATTGCTCTCACATGGCCACATTAGGTTAGGCCCACCGGCAAGTCTGCCTTGGAAACTATTTGGAACCCGCAATTTTGAACTCGAAATCATAGATAATTGGTATCGCCCTCAACTGGTGGCTTTATGGCATCCTAACGGTACAATATAGTATGTCTCATTCCTTGCCATTGATTTGTGCCTTCTCACGTTTGCCCAAGTCATGTATCTTAATAGCTCATGGGGCAAGGATGGACTGGTTCTTCGGGGCATAGGCAAGGGGTTATAGATATTCTTTTCTTTAAGTCGCTAAAACCCGACTTCAGTACATTTCCTGTTCGTGCTCGACACCACTCAGAGCTTCATGATCATGGACGACGCCTTCTTTTGGTTCGTTTACAATTTCGGCGATTTCACTGCGCTCTTTAGATTCAATCTTGCGAGTATCGACGGTCCGGTGTTGGACTCTACCATCACATTCACAGTACAGCTTGTGTATTGCTGGAGATTGTGGATACTTGGGAAGTGGAAGGCTTTGCCAATTGTCTTTGCCTTAGTGAGTGTTCTCTAAAACAACTTTCGTTCATAGAGAGGCTGATGACCTCCTCACTAGCTCGCTCTAGCCTCGTGTGCGAGTGGGATAGCTGTTGGTATTCAAGTATGTTCTCCTTTTTAATCAACCAGTCTTTTCTGATGGGCCATAGGGTGTAATCAAGCCATCTTCCCATGCGAGAACTGCCGAATATGTGAGCATCGCCGAATAGGTCAACATTCATGAACCTCACGCGGCACTAGCTCTGGCTATTCACATCTGCTATCACCGATATTTTAATTGCTGCTTCTATGGCCCATCTGGTACGCATGGCGTTAAAACCTAGTACCTCAGAAGCTTGTTATGCTTACATGATCCTGTTCCTAAAGCTCATGAAGTACCGAACCGAAAATTCCACCAGAACGACAATGGAAATTGTGAAGCGTATCCTGTTTCTGACGCTAGAAACAAATGCGGTGACTGGTACGCAGACCAGTCACGATTTGGAGACATTAATCAAATTTTCTTTTCACTGAAGCTGCAGTCGCCATCGTACTCGCCATCTCCTTCCTGGTCCCTTCAATCTCACCACCTGTGAGCTTTTCTCGCTCATATATATCACCTCTTGAATATTCAGATGAACTGACGTCTCACAGAAAACCAACCTCTATATGTCATTGTAGGTCTCATTACGATTGAATAGGAGGGTTCTTCACTTACTCATTTTATAGTGGCTATATCCTAGGTAAAATGTACACTTATCTCTGCCCTTGCAAGGGAACTCCACCGCAACTCATGGTCGTTCTGTAATAGGTACAGCAACTGCTTTATGTTCCTCCTGAACCAGCGCATGTATTATAATGCCCCCGGTAGGATCACCGAGGAGACGACCACATTCGGTTCTAGGAAACCTAGAGGAAAGGTGCCAAATGACTGCAATTGCTTTTCCAACCAGGATACTGGGCGAGTCTCCACGATACGGTTCGCAGACGTAGATGAAATCACAGAAATTGAAATTGGCCATCCTGAAAAACAAGCATGCCAGGGCCTATAACTTGTCCCCTGTGACTTTGTTTTGAATAGCCGGATAGTACCGTTTGTATTAATTAGTGTTTCGTTAAAATATTAACATTGTTGTGTCACCAAGTAGAATAAACGCCAAAGTTAAATAATAATAAAATACATATACGACTTTAACCAAAGAAACGGAGGGTAGACTGGATCGCAATGGATAAGGCTAGAAGGTGGTGAAGAAGTGGTAGATTGGAAACAGTCGCCTTGAATTTAATCACTTTCTTACTCGTAGGCCTCTTGTCGAATGAACTCCAGGCTATAAGGCCACTTAAATAACCTGATGTCGAATCAGAGAAGAGAGCAATATCCGGGAGGGAGATTAAGTGTCCATGCCGTTGCTCCATCATTGGGATGGGGCGCTCTTTACTGAGTACTCATGTCTGAATACCCGTGTGGCTGGTTTTCTTCCTTGCACTGTATGTTGATTATTGACGTCGTCGTCTGCTGCGAGAATCTACAATGACACCTGAGGGTCATGCATCATATGAAAACACAAGATGCGCCATCTGCCTCCGCTCAATATAGCATCTGCCATAACATGAGTTCCTCGCCCACGAGCCTGCTTTTCAAGCGATGATGATGTGAATCATACAAACGACCAAACACAATGACAAGGATGCAATACTAAGTTAAAAGGGGTGTATTGATTCATCTACCGCTGTCACGTAATCGGAAACCTTTACATATCAATATCCCTCGCCTGACTTGAAGAGATCGCACCTCAAAAAGATTGGACAAGCTCTCGAGTACACGCCATAGGAATGATTAGACCGTCAACCGCAGCGTTAACTACCAAATGATACAACTTCACTATATCGTATCATCATGTCAGTGTATGTCACGATTCGTTCTGATCTTCTGTCGCATCATGATCGAGGACAAGCATTTCCACCACCGGGACGGAAGAACTTAGTAACGTGATTAGCTGCGACCGCCCTATGCTCCACCAAAACAAAACAAAAAACAAAAAAAAAGTATTTCCATCACTATCAACACTCCGATGCCAGGGGGCATCGATCAAAACCAGTGACAAATGACATCAATCTTCCGGGACATTTTGTGATGCCGCTCATTTATTAGGCTGACCCGGTTGTTTTGAGAGGAAATGAGCCAAGTGTCTTCACCCCGCTTCCAGTCATCCTCACATTTACCCTAGTCTCTTTAGCGCCAAAATCGATTCCCCTTTAGTCATATCCATCATACAATTCAAGGCGATATGTGTAGTGTTTCTAGTTGATCATCTTCACATGTACCTTACTGTTCAGTTTTCACGCTAAACATACAATCATCGAGGTGGCAATGGGCTTGGCATGATACCGATGGTATTCATGTCCGACTGATAATGCTGTGGCTCGGGATATCGCACGACCCTAATGAGCCGTCTCGTCCGTAATCATTGGTGAGACTCTGGCTCTATACAACTGTGACTGATAGATGCTGGCAGAAGAACTTGGGTTTTTCTGACCTCTAGTTTCGTATCATACATCGGCTTGACATCGGCTCAACATAGAACCAGCCTTCGACTGATGCTCCAAACCGCTGAAGTTACTCCCTTTCATCAGACAGTTCTCAATGCAAAATCGCCAGAAATAAACACGGAACCTCGTACATCATCCAAATGCAATCACGACAAAGTAATGATCAATGGTTTTGTATACAAGAATATCACCTTCAGCCTCCCTTATGGATTTGCTGGGGCTGCCTCATTTACTGCCTGTGGAACTACCACAAGGTTGTGAGTAACGAGTCCTTACATTTCCCACCAACCAATATACCCCTTTAATTCAGTATTCATGTCACGCCGCCAGTAATACAACCCGTTTGATTGACTCACGCGGATCTCCTACTATCGCTGTGAGTTAGTATACCACCCTAGCCCTCGTATTGTCCTTCTTCTGTCCACTGTGGGGGAAGAATAGCCTTCTTTTACCGTCGAATTGTTGCCGAATTCAATTACCACTGTTCACGATTCACATTCTCTCCCCAGTCTTCCCATACGACCAAATCCTCCGTCTCGCTTCTATCTATGCACTCCTTGACAAGCCTTGCATGGTCCTCTAGAAAAATGAAATCAATCTCCCATGTCGTTTCATCAGAGCCGGAACAATGCCGACGGAGCCATAGTGAAACTGGGGGCAGTGATGTTACAAGATCAGGCGCTCGAGAAGGGCGAAGCCTCCAATTATATACTCCCTGGGATTTCGAACCCACAGTTGCAGCTTCTAGTACTGGTTTCATCGCCATAAGCAGTATATGCGCTTAAACAGGAACAGGGGAGACAGGTGTGATGAGCTCAGATAAATTGGACGTCGACTCCTTCCGGCCCACTACCCAGCCCTGCCAACTAATTATTGCAATGGACCCTTCGCCAATACAGCTGCCGGACAATGCTCCACTAGTGTAAGTCATTACTGTATTTCAGCTCATATAGTGGAATAACGCGACTCTGTAGGCTGGGACCTCCCGTGAGTCCACCCTGGAAAATTAATTAAAAAAAACCGTGTGCTTGATGTTGGACTCAAAGATTGTTGGCGTCGCCCTCAATTGGTGGCTCTACGGCATCTTCACAATGCAGTATGGTATGTTTCGTGCCGTTCCGTTAAATCACTTCTCACCTCGAAGTTAAGTCATGTATCTTAATAATCCCCGCCACCGAGATGGAATATTTCTTCGAGGAATCGGTATGAGTAGAGTTCTGCTTGTTTCCTGAAAAAATTGCTTACGTTCTTCTCAAGTGCACTTCCTGTTCCTGCTCGACACTGCTCAGACTTTCATGATCATGGATGATGCCTTCTTTTGGTTTGTTTACAATTTTGGCGATTTCACGGCCCTATTCAAGTTCAACCTGGCAAGCATTGATGGTCCGGTGTTGGATTCCATCATCACATTGACAGTACAGCTTGTGTATTGCTGGAGGCTGTGGATACTCGGGGGATGGAAGGTTTTGCCGATTATCTCTGCCTTAGTGAGTGTTCTGGGCCCGGGTTATTAATAGCGGGGCTGATGCACTCTTGGGTAGCTCGCACTTGTCTCGTGCGTAAGCGGAATGACCGCTGGGATTCATGTAAGTTTTATTTTCTCTAAGTATTCCCCCCTGGCTGATTATCTACAGAGTATCTTGAGTCCAACCCATATCAAGGCTGCTGAATATGTTAGTCGTTCGTCCTCAAAAAAATAACTGTGAATCTCACATCATATTAGCTTTGGCTATTCGCAACAGCTGTCACGGATCTGATAATCGCCGGTTCTATGACTCACCTGGTATGCAATTTTCAGTCTGTACACATCGGGGCTGGTTGTTAATATAGCCCATACCTAAAGCTCCTGAAGTATCGAACGGAAAACATGGCAGTAACCCGAACAACCATGGCCGTTGTGAAACGAATACTGACACTAACACTGGAAACAAACGCGGTAACCGGTGAGTATTTGAAACGACGGCCTTTTCAAAGGTGCTAAATTTCTCTTCACCCAGCCGCAGTGGCAATTGCGCTTGTCACCTCTTTCCTTGTTCCATCAATTGCGCCTCCCGTGAGGTTTTCCTTCTGAACTCGATCGCCTCAACTTTACTCATATGATTTTTCGTAGAAAACTAATGTATATTTGACACTGTGGGTTTCAATGAAGGCGATTGAAAAGGCTCTTTACTGACGCGCTTCTTGGCAGTGGCTATGTACTTGGTAAAATGTAATACCACTCACAACCGGCCTAGAATTCACTGGTGCTCACTATCGTCGGTTACAGGTACAGCAACTGTTTCCTGGTGCTCTTGAACCAACGCATCTACTACACTTCACTCGGTCGGTCCGCTGAAGAGATGGACACACTCAACTCTGCGAGTCATCGACCCTGTATGAGGGGAAAGATACCACGGAGTCGCAACAGCCTGCCCAGTCAGAATAAAACCACTGGTCAGGTTTCCGTGATACAATTCACAGAAACAAGGACAGTCGGAACTCCGGAGATAGAAATGGACGACTTCCAGGGTACAAAAAACGGTCGGGCTATGTATCCCATCCCTAGCCACGATTTTGTATGAGTACAAGTTTGGAGAACATTAGCATGAATAAGTTTTCTCAACAACTTTAAAGTCTGTGCATTGCCGTTTTGTTGTTCAGTTTTCCAGTTAGGAACATTGTCGTATTTATATCAACGCTAGTTCAGGAAATTGCAGGGTAGATCTTAGAGCAGCAGCTGCCGTATCATTTGGAATTTGTGAAGCGGTAGTATAGATGTCATCGTGGCGGTCATCGGTCCTTTCTGGGTGAGATCAAGAGGGCGGTGGTATTTGGATGGCGAGGGTTATCCAAGAGGGTAGTGGGATATGGAAGGGAGATCAGGTGGCAATTGCTAAGTTGGCGTCGGTGGCGAGTTAAGATGCGCAGGTGTATGTGGTCATGACGACGGTATTTGAGAGTCCTTGTTTTGATGGCGATTGTCCGTAGCGGGTAAAGGGGCCAGAGGAGTCATTATCACCATTCATTGCGTTCGAAGCAATTTCTGAGAGGCACAGGGACACGCGGCTGAAACCAGAGCACTGGGGAACAGGTTGCGCTAGCGGGTTACACATTACTGGAGCAGGGACATGTATAAGAGATGAACAGGCACTAGCAGGAACAGACTTAGATCGGGGTTAACGGATCTAATAGGGTCGGATCAGAACCAGCTTTCGAACGCAATGATCGTCAGCTGCGTGCTATATTCCCGATCAACCAATGCTGCCAGGGGCTTGAATTCGGCAACCTAGAGAGATCGCGTAGGCTCAACAACATCTACACACGCTTAACCATCATGCGGACTCTCAGCACTTCCTCCTGGGTTCCCTCTGCTTCTTCTTGAGTTTCACAGGATCCATAATGGAAATCTCCCACGTCTGCTCTGAAATCCTCGTACTTCGCCCTGTAGCAGCCTGAAGGTTTGCCTTGAGCACTCTGTTCCCCGCGGCGCCAGAATTTGCCGTTGGAATCGTGGCGGCAGCTCGCCACACGTCGCAGACGATGAAGGAGCGTTCAACTGGATTTCATTTGCCTTGGCTCCTGAAGGTGTTTAACGCGGGGGTCCAATACAAGAGATCCATAATCAAACGGTGTCAAGCTTGCAGGGCAGCAAAATACGATCAAGTACTGGCATCAATCGAACGCGAAAATTCATTACAGCCGCCACAAGGTACTGAAAAGCGTCCGTTGAGGTTTCGAAGGTCTAGGCATCCGTGATCGCCACCTTGAGATAGTGGATTGTGTCGTGTTATCTCTCTAGGATGACGTCGACAGTGATTCACTGATTCACTTCACTGCGGCTAGCCAAAGCCAAAGCCCAAGGAAGCCCGGGATTGGGAACCTTAGAACCACTCAGAAAAGATAAATATACGGTCAGTGGCATCCAAGCCTCGTAATAATGGAAGACTAACAGAGTGCCAAACAATGGAGGGGAAAGCTAGATAGGAATATAGCACAACAGACCGAAAGTGATTCCATGGGCGCTTGGGCCAGACTCAATTTGATGCGGTGCCCGAGGCATTTGAGTCCACCTTTGGTTGACAATTCAGGACTAATAAATTTGTGTTGGAGTTCAGATCCGTAGGCATCAAACAAAATGCGAGAGTCAAATGTGACCGAGGGAATGGCAGTACATACTTTACACTTGGTCGAACGACGAAGTGTGCTAGAGTATTTGGCAATGTTATTTTTTACAGATTTGATGCGCATCATATTATACCGTAGCAGTACTCGAGAGGCAAACTTTCCAAACTTGGATATCCTTCTCTCTCCGCCATCTGGCGGTGCCAAATGCCCATTGAATCATTGAATCCAGCTATTCTGCACGGACAACTGCTTCATCGTCATGCCTGATGACTAACTTCGGGTCCTTCTATATCCTTTTTGTCTGGCTCATGTCATTAAAGGTGTAACGGCCTTAGTGCATCGGCTGTATCCCTATTACGAAACAGAAAAGGAAACGTTACGCGGGGAGCCGGGACATATGTGAGGCCCAACCAAGTTGAGCCTGCTAAGTCAGTGAAGCTGCCCGAAGTTGACAGCAAAATGCCCGTAACAGTGTGGTATAAGTTTCATAGCCGTCGGCCGCCCTTGATCAATGACTTGATCCCTGCTCCTGCACTGTTTTTTTCGAGGCATGGTTCCGTTTCCCAGCTCTGAGGATCAAGGACACGGAGGTAATTTGATCACCCTGCACAACGCTGAATAACTGACCCGAACACTCCCACCGTACCAGGTGAAGGCCCCTCCACAAGCTCCAAAGGTAATTCTTCCTCAGTGTTCATGTCGGACGAGACGCAGGCTAAGTTTGAGCCATAACAGACTCTAGTGCGACGTCTGCAACGGACAAACTATCCGAATTGCCACAACATTCGGCCTCAGGCTCCAAAGTAACACGATTCTCTCCTCCTCCTACCAGCCCAAGGCAACAACGACATAGCCTTGACGGCGACCTCCTCAATTTTCCTACCTTGCATGTGTCCGACTTTGAAATATCCCCTCTGCGTAAACTGAAGGACAAGTTCGGCAGCCATAACAGCCGTGGGACGACGGCTGGTATCAGCGCATCCGAAGGAAATTCGCCTCATAACGGGCGAGTCTCAGTTGATAGTGATCGTCCTAAATCAACACCACGTAGTGGAAGAAACTGTGAGCTGTCCTATTGTCTCATCGTCCGATCTTACTCATTAACCATCGGCGTAGTACTTGGACACCACCTTCGCGTTGGCAGCGACCCCCACCTTCCTTTATCTTCATTTCACTCGCCAACTGGTGCAACGGACGGTGATGTCAGTTCAAGCAACCGACACCAAGACTTCGCTTCTCGCTCCCCTTCGTATTCTCGCTCACGTGCCATATCCCCCTTGCGGTTCATTTACAACCTCTCTGCCAGTCTACATCACAATAGACACCATTCGGAGCCAGAAGAACCATTTGTACCCATCAACCCATTCAAATCGAGGGTCAACTTTGAATTCACGGCGTGGTTCAGTTCCAAATCTGCTTCCAAGTCCGCCGATATAGAGCTTGGGCAGGCGTCTGTGAACAGCGCTCCAACTTACTCAAGTGGCGCTGAGGACTGTGACGTCGTGCTGGTATCATCCATCAAGGACTGTGCCAGACACGCTCATATCTTCGTTGGAGATGTTCTACCACGATTGATATACCTGAACCTCTTACTTCGTCTACCAGCCCTCTATTTCTCGCGTGTGGCCCGCGTATTCCGAGATGCAGAGATTAGTCGGCCAGATATTGAAAGGATGATTGAGGCAGGGGAGTACTGCATTCTTCCGTCCCCCTTCGATCCCCGGCTCGACGACCGCCCATTCTATACTGTTCATCCACATCCTCTTCAAGAGCCGGCCCAATATTCGACGGATTACCGACGTCAACGGGGAGGAGGAAAGGAGAGGGGCACCTCACAACGTCAAGGCGCAACAGCTGGCATGACCTCTAGTCAAATACCTCGTGAGGCTAACCCACCCCCGGTGGTCTCGCCCACACTCAGGAAGTTCAAACATTCCTGGGAGATGTTTATTGATTCCTTGTTGAGGGAATGGAAGACTCTGAATGTAGTTTCTGCCCTGCTTGCTTCGTGAGTGGAATTGATTCATATCCACCCTAGTTTGTGTTGACCAATGTTGTTGTATTTCTATGTGCCAGAGCTATTTTGACGATTTTCCAAATTCCGGATGCAGCTGGAGATCCAGTCACTCGAACGACAGCGATTCTGTCGTTGATTTGTTCCTTGATGAGCTTGACATATGGATGTATGTACATTGTGCGTTTCAGCACAATGAGAACTATGATACGGGCGTCTAAATGGGCAGAGGTATGCCAATATCATTGATCTGTCGTCCTCTGTGATGACCCGGTATTCACGTTCTAGGAAGCACGACGAACCAATACCGCAATATTGTGGAACGTATGGGTTTTGCTGGCAATGCCAGCCATCTGGCTTGCTTGGTTAGTACATCAGCAATGAACAGAAGTTACAACCTCTTACCTTGACACAGGTCCATGGTCATTTTCATGGTTACCATTCTTTCTTTTGTCTGGCGAACTGGGTCTGAAGTGGATCCTCCGGACGGACGTCCACCTCTAAGTACTACTGCAGCCCTCGGACCACGAATCGCAGTCACATTTCTCGTATTCATTGGACTCATCTACCTCATTCTGATTGTTCGAACGCTCAAGAGCTATGGCATGCATGGAGGAACCTCACAGAACATATTGGCGAGCCCTCAGACCCGACTCGGAGTACTCGGACCTCCAAATATCCCAGCCAACGGAGAGAATGGTCTGAGCCACAGCGCCTTGTTGGAAGCTGCCCTAGAGAGGAGAGGGAGGGAGCGCACGAGGAGTGTTGAAATCAGAAGTAGAAGAAGGAGAGAGGAGGGTCCTGAAGTGCGTGAATACAGGGAGGAGCACCGAGCACCTGTGCGGGAGAGTATCAGGGAGGGGAATGAGCTGGGATTGTATCCGGCTCGTTCGAAGTCCAGTACGAGGGGGTAACTTCCCAGATGACCCTGGTATTTATCTGATGCTATTTTATTGGTCTGTACTAATCTTCACTGAATACTGAACTTGATTTCCTGATTGGATTAGTCAATTGCGGCATCTAGCCATGTGTTGTGAAGCAGGCTGACCGAACTAAATAGGCCACAGACGTTCAACGAGACCCTGAGGCTTCGTCATCTCGACAATTTTCTCGAGGAGATTCTGCTCTCGGTGTCATCGGACACGAAGCTACGATTTGAAACATTCAGTATCTGAAAGGCTTTAGGGCTTACTTGCCACGAGGAACCGTCAAGAATGACACGACTTCACATGTTTCAACTCAATACTTGCCGATTTCCCCTCTATTTGGGCTTCAGTGAAGGTCATCAGTGAAGGTACTTGAGAATTAGCTGTGAGCAAGAGAATCCATTGGCTAGATGGTTGACCCGGTAAATACATTGAATGAGCGCTTAATTCTGACGAGAGATTCAGGCGTCCGATTTGCTGCTTCTCTATCATGGCATCAACACAGCGGCAGCGTCCTGATGAGTCACGTTTAATTTCAATAATGACACTCGGTTAGGTGCCGATGGTTTTCCAGTCCTTCCTTTGCTATACTTGTTGAACGTGCCCACTGAGTAACTTCTCCTTAGTTCTTGTCATCCCGAATGCTCTTAATCGCGATATACACTTGAAAATTGGCAACTCTTTTGCACTTCTTGGACAGGTACATACAGACCCTCAACAGGGCTATGGCGAGTCTAGACGACCCTTTCTATCCATCATCAGGAATACCCGATCACCGAACATTTCCAGTATCATGCGGATCACCCATCGCTATCAACTAGATTTTCGGAGGGAAGTTCGTCCGAGGTTCGATCAATGTATTTGGGCCTTTGATCTATTCAACCGGAGGTTTCATGTAACGGGTTGGAGAACTTGGGCTTTGCTCGATGTTATTCCGTGCCGCTCATCATGTAGATTCATCCCGAGCTCAGCTCGCATTCAGAGAGACTCACCCATATGAATCAGCTGAAATAGGGGATATTTCTTCAACGCTACCCCGGCACTTTCTCCATCCTAGGCGACACCACTATCCGATTCCGATTCCGTTCTTTGTCTGCCAACGCAGATTACAACTGCCTTATATTAAGCCTCTTTCTGTTGCAGGGTCGTAATATTCTTCCCATAGTATTGAGGATGGATGCTCCCATTCGTGACACATTCTCCCTCGACTCGAAATTTCAACTCGCTAGAATGCTCAGCATTGCTGCAGCGATAGTTCTGGTATGTGTTTCCACAATCTCGGGAAAGCTGTCCTTGGTCTGATAATGGAAGCTTTATGACCACGTCTGTACCCTCGGGCAGGAGGTACGATTCTTCACTCGCCTTGATCAATTGTGAATACCAGGCTCCCAAAGAGACTGATGTCATTGGGTCAGATTAACCTACTATGGAAAGGGCGCTTGGGAAGCTTTGCAAAGATGTTGTTCCTTTCAAATCGATATTTACCGTATCTGTATATGCCTGTGGCATTAACAGGTGAGATATATATCCACCGATAAGTTGGGAGCTAATCTTAACTCAAACCCTGCAGAACTCTGGCTACAAGCACATGCGGAGAAGGTCTTTTAAAGATTGCACTATGGTATATGAAGGAGACTGGCTGAAATCGTACCTTACAGGCCTGCCGAAGACTGGATATAACAATTTTCGGTGAGGATCCCTCTGATGTTGAATGATAGATCCTGGCTTTCTTACAAAAACACCACCATTACTCAAGTATTCCTCGCTCTGAATGTTACGTTGTGTGAATGTATGGTGTTCGTTCATGATGAAGGACTCACTCACTGACTCCACTGTGTAGTAATCTTGATGCTACGGACCTGGGCCATGTAGGGATTGAGTCGTCGGGTTCTGGCCTTCTTTATGGCAATGGCCTGCGTCAAGGTCCCCGTCATCCTCGTCTCTCTCTCGTATTTATTGATCGAGTTGAAGTGTCAGTATTTCTCCGATCGTATAAGCATGAGTATATTTTGACGGTCATTTAGATATTCGTTTAACTGATGGCAAAGTCTTCTGTATCGGCCCCAGTGCTGATGGTCACTTGTCATGGGAAACCACGATCTGGCTGGTGATTATGATTTTTGAAACGGGTGAATTTTGAGCTCGCGCCTCCGACTTTATTCGATTAAACGCTGGTACTCTGCTAGCTATTGCTATTTTAACATTCATCAAGGCAGTTGAAGGTCGGATTTCATCTTTTCTTCTGAAAACTATCAGTTCATTAGGGTTCTTCTGAAGCACGAAAATCCGCATCGGGATGGTTCTTCAAAATTCATTATATGGGCATGTCACATAGATCATCAAGTGCTAGCAACTGAATTATAACTTCCTCCTGGCAGGTATCATCTACTATTTTTACACACTCGGTAGGTTGAAGATATCATCTCCCCTGGGATGAGCTAACAGTGTTTATACATTAGTTATAAGTGCCGCCAACATGATCGCAAATGTGTACCTTCATGTAGGTTCCCTATCTTGCTTGTTGCTTCATCTGGACCGACCGTGACTGCAATAGCGGATTGGGATAGTGCCAAATGCTGTGTGAGCAATTATTTTATTTTCAGGCTCTCCGCGTAATGACAATCAGATAGACTACAAGGTGTTCTTCAGTCCGTGCTCTGCAGCAGAGTGATATTCCTCACTCGTGAGCCATCCGAACTTGCGGTCACTGGGGTCACCGAAATCAGCAAGTTGAATTTCGCGCCAGCTCTGCCCCATTCTAACCGATGTAGAGTGTCATAGCTCGCAGGAAACAAGTTGAAAACATCATTTCTATGTATTGACTAGGGCCTGTATACCCAGTAATCTAATCTAATCTATATTGAGCACAGCGATCTCATTTCTTGGAATCGTTGCTCACTCTCAATTCATGGACTGGACGTTCATTCTTCAAGACCTCCTGGCGGTGATAAAACTGAGGCAGTTGCTATATACTTCTGTGGTTGTGTTATAACACTACGCTGAGTAGGATATACACTCATAGTCATCGTAACGCAACAGGCACACCTATCCACTGGATCTGGGTATTTGTCAGATCTTAGCATAAGATGGCGAGCCACTACCAGTCTGCAAATCCAGTGAGCTTTCCATCCCAACTCCACCATATCATTTCGTCTTCTTCCTGGGCGGGTGTAGGTTCAGGTGAGTGTGTGGCGTCGCCGAGCCCTCCCCGCCCCGTAACCCAAACACCCTCCACTGGTTTCTTCTTTCGTGCTGATCCACTGCTAGTATTCGGTGAGGACCATGTTTCATCTAGGAAATCTGTCAGTGCGTTGTCCATCTGCTTCGTGAGGTTTTGTCGAGGTATCCAAGCCGGATGGCTGAATCGTCGTGGAGCTCGTATAAGAATGTAAGACTGTGACGGTGCTATAGAAGGTGAAACGATCAGAATCCGAGAACTATGCTGGACGACCAAGATCTGGGACGTACACATTTCATTGGCGATTCCGCGACCATTCGCATCTGCCGATGCGAGTGCGCGAGCAAGTAAACGATCCGCGGCTTGAAGAAAGCGCTGCTCCTCGGCATAGGACTGATATGGTGATAATGAGGGGAATGCATTGCTCGGTGCAGCATTTTCTTGTTTCGATTCTTTTCCCTCGTCATCATCGCTATCATCACTATTGGCTTCACTGTCCTCATCATCTTCTCTGTCCTCAGAATCCTCTTCATCTTCGGCGCTTTCCGCATCTGATTCTTCAGAGTTGGCCTCTTCGTCGTCCTTTTCGTCCTCGCTATCTTCGGGACATTCATCTCCACTTCCATTGGCTTCTTCGCCTTCGTTTTGGCTCGGTTCATCCAGAAGTCCCCAAACGCGCGTTTGAAATTTATCGACTCCGTATATCACTTTTGATTTGGCTGCTCCAGGGCTTGGCCCAACCACGATCGCCAGAAAAACACGGCTAGACGCTGCGCCAGAATCAGAGGTTTTCATTCGAGCAAGAGCAGTCGAAAGGGCCGAAAATGTCGTCACAAAATGAGACGTGAGTGTATCAAACGCGGAAAGTAGATCGGCTTTAAGCTTCGCGGATTTATCGTTACTCTGAAGGTTTTTGTTTGAGAATTACGGTCAGAAAGGAGGCTTGCAAGTAATTAGATCGTAGCAACCTGCTTGTTTGTCATCCTTGCTAGCTGAACAATTGGCCTAAATATTCGTATCAGCAAGCATTGAGGGTGTAATGGTTAAATTCACGGACAAGGGGATCTGATTCTTGAGAAATAGGACATGGCCAAGTAAGCTCGTTGCCAATCGGGCAGCAACGGTGTCCGTTAAGATATCAACATCCAATGCGACGACAGGTAATCTCGGTGTCGTTGTGGCACCATTCTGTTCAGAAGGAGCATTTTGTAATGGGGTATTTCCGTCACCGACGGTTGATTTTTCTTGACGAATTTGAGAAGGTGGAGGTTCGCAGAAGGAAACAGGTGCCATATTTATCTGTCGCCTAACCGACCTGAGACTTCCGAACTAACCTCGTGTTGATCAACAAAATCACGTGAACATTTCGCAGCCCGACCGCCATTAGGCATTGGCAAAGATCACGGCAGGGCCGATTCTTTTCATCTCAAAACACTATTCACAGAACCGAGTATTCCCCCAAACGACTCGTACAAATACTTTCTGTGTTATTGTAGGGCAAAGGAACGGTGGGGTTGATCTGTGAGATTTGTAATGTTGCAAAGTCATTAGGGAGGGGAGCCCAGGAAAGTACTTAGGTACATAATACGTTGCAATTGGCAAGATAATTAAGCACTCCAGCTCTCAAAATACTATAGCTTTAATTCAACTTCCGTCCACTGGCACCTAAACGGACCTCAAATATTAGCCAACAGCTCGTCTAAGGAGTTAAAGCCATACCAAAGATCTCTCCCCTACTATTTTTCTCCACTTTCTCCCAAAAATTCACCCCCGTCCTCATCTGCTCCTCCCACTCCGCTCTAAGTCCCAACGATCTCAAAGGCAACACACGTATCCTTCGCGGAACATTCACTCCCTGAACCCAAGACAACGTCTCAATTCGTTGTGTAGTCGTCAACACATCCACCAACAAAATCAAGACACAAGAAATAATGTCTCGCCGAGGAGCAGTACGCAACGCCACAGCAAGGCTTTCTAGATCCTGTGGTGGAGATCCATCATAGGTAACAGCCAGGTGTGTGAGCCGGTTACAGAGTTTAATGTTTTTCAGGGTATTGTATCCTGTGCTACCGTCCAGGACGAGGTGTGTGATTTTGTTCAGGAAAGGAGATGATAAGGAAGTAGAAATCGAGTCCAAGGGGTAAAACCTATGAGTACGTCCTCTGACTACCCATAAATGTAGGTCTCTATTCAATGAGGTTGGGTCAGCCATCGCTGGCAAAGCAGTTACGCTCGGTCCTAGAGGTGGCCTGATAAGCCACACGAGATTCTCCTCATGGAGGGAGATATACTCCAGATTTTCGCAAGCATTGAATATGTCCACTACAACGTTTGAAATGGGCTTAATCCAGAGGCTACGAACGTGGAGATGGAGAGGAAGAATAGTAGGGGAAATCCTGCCTTTTCCTTTGACGATTGTTTGGTGGAAGGCGATGAGGGATGACTGCGTTTGGAGCTTTACAGCAGAGTACAGGTGTGGAAGAGCTATGCACCGAGCCCAAGACGATACCAGACAGAGCGTCAGGCAAAACTGCGTGGATGCCATGCATCCGCGATGGAATACATGCTCGATGAGCTCTAGAGGTAGTTCTTCTGCAGGCATTGGGAGGTGGTAGAGGTTGAAACCCTTTTGAACAACTTAAGCGCCCTTCGGTTAGGAGCTTACATAATTCCGGATAAATAAGCCCGTCTATCGTCAAAGGTGCAGCTCGACAGCGGCTTGGTGGGGCGCCACCGAGTATCCGGAACGTCAAACCATGGAAACATCGAAAACCAGAAAATGAAAGCTATTCCATTATGATACGATAGGAAAGGAGAAATCACGAACCAAGCACGAAGTCAATAAATACACCAGCTACGATATTGGAGACGCTCAGATTCCCTTCTTCGTGCCCTTCCCCTTGCCTTTCGCGGCCGGCGCAGCTTTCTTCTTAGATTCTTGAATAAGCTTGTCTCCAACGACGTCATTTGTTGAATCTTCAGGCTTAGTTTCCTCCTCTTCCTCTTCTGCAATGTCATCGATCTACCATCATATAAGCGTATTTCTCGTGAATTGACAAGTCTCAACTTACGAATGCTTCTTCGAGGTCGGGCGCTGGACCTCCTGAGAGCTTCTTCGGTGCCTTTCCAAGGTCCTGCGCCTTGTGGAATGGTATGGGATGCTCAGAAGCGTTGTACCTGGTGACGATCATTAGGCTATCATGGCAACTAGGTGATGGGAAACTTGAACATACTTCCTTGTGAACGACGACTTCGTTGCTGCTGATATCTTCACTTCTTTGTGATCCCCAACACCGAGTTCCACGATCGTGTCCCAGTCTTCTTTTGACAGATAGTATTCATCCATCCGCTCAATCACCTCGTCCACTGCGCTCTAAAGTCTCGATAAGCCTCATGAGCCCACACAGCAGATGATCAAGGCTTACCACGCCCGTGTCGACTAATGGTGACACAATGAACGGGAACAGCGAGGGCACATAGGATTGTCGAATCTCTGCTTTGTCGCCAGAGACTCTCAATCTCATTCGAACTTGTACGTCGCCGAGCTGACGTGCAAGCTTGTTTTGTTTTGAGTTTTGTCCGAGCCATCTTTACCACGTTTAGCCCATCAGCAACCGTGTCAATATCGAAAATTGCTATTACTTACTGGGGGAATGTCATGGAATTGGGTCCGCCGTAATGTGCACCAGCGCCGTATAGGCATGACGCAGGCTTAATGGTTGAGCAAATTGCATGGAGTGGCATCAGACTCCAATGTTGTTCTGGCCTGCATAACCATCAGCAAGAATATCGCACCGAAAAACACCGATACATACCCGTGAATCAAAGCATCTACGAGATCAGCGTCGGATATCGATGATGCCGCTTTTTCCATCAGTTCAAGATGCTTCAGTTCTTGTTCGGGACCGTCCATATTGCGCACGCGGGCCGGTTGCGTTTTCAGGTAGTTCTCCTGGCATACAGAATGAGTATCCGGCGACTTGGTAATCTTACAGAACACACCTGAATGAACAGAGGTACAAATGAATGGTCCTGGAAATACAACTCCATCTTCTCACCCAATCTCTCTCGTGCTGTCGCAGAGAAAAGATATGGACCTAATACTTTCGACGTGATATCAAATGGGGTCATGATTGCATATTTCTCGTTCATTTTCACCCTATACAGCGGATCAACAGAGATTTTGGAAGGGATACGAGAACCTACATAGCTTTCCCTTCATCGAAATCCATACTACTGCTGGATAATTTCCACGTAGATAGCATATTCAACACCTGTCGTATGTCGGACTGCGACCCCTGAATCAGCTGGTCAACGACGTTTGCTGGCACCTTCATTTTTTCTCTGTGGGTCATATATGGGCTCGATCCACTCCAACAGCAAACACCACGGCACTCACTTGAATGCAATCGACAGTATTCGAGATCGGATCATCTGCGCCTGCGGTCTTTGAAAATGTCAGTATAGGAACCAGATCACCTCATTGACATGACCGACTTATGGAAAGGTAAACTGAATGTCGTTGATTGAAGAGGTTTGAGCTTCATTGCGTTGCGGTCATTCGCAATACAAATAATCGGGATCTATTGTTCGCAGTATTAGCACAGGATCCAATTCTGGCTGTGCAAGAAACCAACCTTGCTCTTCTTAATCAGAGCGTTCAAGGCTCCCACACCACCCCTATCACCAGCTGACATTCCATCTACTTCATCCATGATGAGGCAAGATCTGTCCGTAATAGCTACACCAACTGAATTTGTCGACTTCAAAGGCCCGTTAGCGCATGCTTGGGGGGGTAAGTAATATTTTAGCACGAACCCCGGCGCCTTTGATGAAGCCATCCAGTGAGGTATTATTGACGTTCATGCCGCTCTGTAACCAAAAGTCAGTTTCGAAGAGACGTGTCTGTTGGTCCATGTACCTCGACAAGCTTCTTGCTTCGGGTATCGCTTGCATTCATTTCGATCGGCGTGAACCCGGCCAACTTAGCGCAGAGGTGGGCACTAGTGGTCTTACCAATACCGGGAGATCCAGTAATTAGCACACCACGGTACATATTCATGCCAGTCTTACCAGGCTTCTTAAAGCCCGCTTTCAGACTATCTGGCCTACAAGGTCGATGACTTGATGAATATTGTGCCATCACAACAAGATAAGAGAAGAGTTACCAATCTTTCAGCCATTGAAGCAGTTTCTCCACTTGACTCTTGTTACCACAGATCTCCTTCAGCGAATGAGGAGCATAACGCGTCGTCCAGAGCTGAGTGGAAGGATCATATTCAGCTTGTGTAGATGCCTTCTCGCGCTTCTCCATCTCCTTAGCTGCCTTACGGATCTCCTCTTGTTCCTTCTCCAGTTTCTTCTTAGTCTTTTGATCGAGTCCACCTTCGTCGGAACCCTTCCGTGTAGCGATCAGATTTAGGAATTCATCTTCACTGAGAGTCTTGAGATCGTGTTTCTTGATGGCAGCGAGTTTAGTAGGACCAGCGTTGTCTCCTAGAATGACATAATTCGTTTTGCTTGACGGTTGGAGGACAACACGCCTACATTCAATCAACATAAGGCATTCGGGAAAATGAGGAGTGACCGTACCCTCCGAATCGTTTAGCTAAATCAACAGCCTCTTCTCGAGAGAAACTAGACAACTCTCCAGTAAAAACAAACGAAAGTCCGAGAAGGCAATTCGGTGCCCCGTTGGGAACCTCTTTTGAACCGGGGGCTGATGGCCCCGCAAGCTTAGCAGCCTTTATTGCAGCCCAACTAGTAAGAATTGAGTATTATGAAAGCACGAAGAGTTTGAAACACACTTTGGCTTTGAAGCAGCCTTGGGCTTAGGCTCGTCCACTTTCTCCTCCGGTGCAGACTTCTTGGGTGGTGGAGGCTTCCGTTTTCGCTTGGGCTTCACCTCGTCCTCATCGTCATCAATGAAATCGTCGCCGTCATCCTCTTCGGAACTAGGCTCGCCCATCTCAAAATCCTCATCCTTCCGAGACTTCGTCGGTTTCTTGGAGTTCCCTTTCGCTGGTTTGGCTGGAGATACTGCTGCTTTCTTTCTAGGCGGAGAATCCTCATCTTCATCGTCGTCGTGTATACGTGCAGTTGACTTTCGCTTTCGAGATGGCTGCTTCGGTCTCTCATCATCATCGCTGTCGACTACCATACTTGGCCGGCCCCTCGATTTCGCGGGTGCTATAGGTTCATCGTCACTATCTACGGCAATGACCTTGGCTTTGGACTTCTGTCTAAAGGGGCATGAGTGACTGACGGAAAATACTTAGTGAAAAACTCACGGCGCTGTTTTCACCGGCGAACTTTCAAAAGCTCAGCTCACAACACCTTCAATCGTCAACCTTCTCACCTATTGTCTAAGCCAAAGTCAGAAATTTGCTTTCAATAAAATGCAAGTAATAATACTCACTCGCCGACGCAGCCTTCTTGGGCTGAGATCCCTTCAGACGAATGTGAGTTCAGCAACCATGAAACAGGTATTATATCTTACAGGAGCGCTGGTGCTCTGGCTAGACTTTGAGTTTGCGCCCCCGCCAAAGAACATTCGAATGTCCTTGCCACCGCTCTTTGCATTTTTGGCCGTCTTGGGTGCCATTACGGTTGTCGACTTGGCCTGAAGATTTGACCAAAGTTTGTTGGCCGCTAATGAGTACTTACGCGTGACGCGCAGGTGTTGTGTTCTGCTGAGTAACACGTGACAGAACGCGACAGTGATTCCGTCACGCCCAATGACATCATAGCGATCTCTTGATCATCAATCTAAGCTTGAAGCTTGAAGGTTCATTCGGCAATGTCAAGATGATTTCACGTGGACAGTAGTTATATCTTATATCACTGCTTGATTACTTTGCGCATATCCATGTGAGTTATTGTGCATTCCAACTATAAATAATACACATCTCAACTCCAGGTTGTAGATACTAGGCATTGCTTGAAGCGTATCCTACTACTCGACTAAGCACGCTTCTTTGAATCATGAGAAAAGTCAAAACATATTCCGAAGCACAGATCATTTTGCAGTGGGATAACTGATCTCGTAAGGTATGCTGGCATCGTCAAGTCGTACATCTGTCTCCGTATGAATGGCGACAGCTATACCTGCTACCGAGGCGGAATGTTTAAATTGACGAGATGCCGCTGAGTTCCAGTGGTGGTGACGCCGGTCGAGCGAACAGTTCTCTCCGGGGTTCTGATTGCTGAAGGTAGATTCATCTGCTCCTCCAAAACCTCCATCTCGCCGACGATTATTCAACATGGTGATAAACGAATTGCTGTATCTTTAGAAACAATCAAATGCGTCCGAGTCAGCCTAAAAACCAAGTATCTGAATGTCGCTCACAATTTGCCTAGGACGTAGCCCCTGGCCATATCATTAGTCAGTTTGCGAACTGAATGGGATTTGATCCTTACGGGCACAAGAAATAGCTGGTTTTCTGAGTATGAAGGTTAATATAGCAATGTCGAGCAGATTACCGGCGACCTACAGGCGGTGCGATGGGGCTAATGACCGTCGTAAGAAATACCGCTATCGCGACAAGAGCTTCCAATTCCCCATGTCACAATTACACTCGGTATAATAAAGAAGAGAATACCCACCGCTTGCCAGGTTCGTTTCAATTACCAAACGTATCAGTTTCCTCATCACAGGCGTTCTTCTCCTCGAGGAATTAAAGGGAGTTGAAGAGAGGAGCTACACCCGTTTGGTCAGCCTCGAAGTGCATGTCATAAAACTAGACGTACAAGGTAGACCATAATAGCCGCAATTATTGTGTCGGTTATGGCACTGCAAACCGACCAAAACTGTGAATCAGGTCAGCCCATTAAAGTTTTGACCACTTCAAACAAAGGCACTTACTATCATAAAGACATTATACCTATCTTCCCAATTCCCGATATTTCCAAGTTTCTGGTTCTGTTTCCGGTTCGGGTCACCTGCAACGGCAACATCGAAATATGACATACCACAATACCGATACCAAACCCCCCTACTGCCTGACAGCACGCAGTCTTTTGAAAGAGTGTGAGCCGCATCTACACCTGAGCACTGCCCAAATTAAGGCCACTCACCAGCGCAATAACAAACGTAACACTCTCCAACGACTTAAGTGATATATCCTCCAGCAATACACTCCTTGCGAGATCAGGGCAATAATCGAACACAACATTGGTGAATCAAAATTCGCCAAATAAAATTCGCCCAACTTGTTGAGATTTCCATATCCGTAAACAAACCAATGGAACCCATCTGCTACACTCATAGCCGTTTGGGCTGTTTCCAAGAAAAACTGAACATGGACTTCGCAACCAAATTTAGCGCTCGACAAAAATAAACGAAAAGCCAGTGGCCCGACTTACCAAGGTTTCTGAGCCACGTTGTGTCGTTCCGGAACTGTGAGCAGTAGTTGTCTTCAAACCTAGTCAGTTAAGCAAATACTCAGGTGAAGACCTGTACTTACAATATTGCAGCGTCAGGATCCCAAAAAGATAGCCGTTGAGGAATATCCCCAGAAACTGATCATCGGATTTGTCAAAATAGGTATTCTGCTCAGCAATCTACATCAATAGTGACTCACCGGAGGGCCCGTTCTATTCAGTCCAAACACCTCCAACTCAATCAAGCAACACAGGGGGATGGTTTTAACACTCACAGGCTTCCAATGTCAGGAGGGAGACCAGGAGGTGCATTCTGGTCAGCCATTGAGGGATACGAGGAGTTGGGTGCTAGGGTTGTGCGCTGCCAGCCTGCCAGCCATTTCTCACTCCCTCAGCTTATAATAATATTCGAGTGCAGTCTTGTCCATCAACCCATCACACAACTGGCATTCGGACTGGGATAACCACTACCAAATAAATTCAACAGAAGCTGTAAGATGCTGGCCGTTACGGGATAGCGAGTGAAGATATTCTCTTTCGGGGCAAAGCTTGTAGGAGCCTGTAGGAACTTTTCCCAAAAGAATACTCACGCCGGTGAAGTAATATATATTTGATTGATTCTTCCTCTTCTGTAGCTATTTCTGGGTCTCTCTTACGGTGGCAGTGACGCAGGGAATACAGTGTAACAGACGCATGACACAAGACAGGACCGTTAATCATCAATATCATTCAAGATCGCTTGTCTGTCGCTCTCTTGGGTAATGCTTTCCATGCAGATTAATTCAACTCCCGTATATGACGGCCAATACTAATTATATAGTGGAGCCTAACCTGTGCTCGAGAGCGCGCTCATTGTTCTCATCACCTCAGAGAACCAGAGATTTGTTCAAGGGTTATTCAGCCCCGTCACGCGTAAGATACGGACTGCTTGGCAAAGAAACAATGGAATGGCTATTTCGGTCAATGGCACCGGAGTCTCACTCTCGGAACTCTCCTTTTTTACATGGATCAAATCAAGTACCATAGGAGGAGGAACATACCCATTGGAACAAGCGAGGAGGGAGAGAAGTTGCATTAATTCTTAGCCGAGTCATTACACTCTATTGATATCATTTACTACTACTTATCTTTGCTGCTTTTCTTTAGAGGTCTTGTTTTGTATTGTGAAAATCGCTGGATTGATCAATGGATTGCTATACCTCAGGGCCACAATATAGATAGAGCGATTGGAGGCCCTGATAATCTATATAGGCGGATACAAATCCGGACGACTGGGGGGGGGGGGGATTGGACGGGGGGGGGGGGGCGGATTGGAGGCGGGGGGGGGGGGGGGGGGGGGGGGAGGGGGGGGGCGATCACATATAGATACTGAAAGATGATTGCGAAAAAAAAAAAAAAAAAAAAAAAAAAAAAAAATTATTATTTTTTCTTATGTCTGGACTCACATTATATATAGTTTACTTGTAGATTTTGAGATGTTGAAAATTTATTTTTTTTTTTTTTTTTTTTTTTTTTTTTTTTTTTTTTGTTATCATCTGATGCACTTCTCACTGAGAGGGAGAAATAGATTGTCAAAAAAAAAAAAAAAAAAAAAAAAAAAAAAAAAAAAGATTGTAGTCATAATATTTATTTTCTTTTTTTTTTTAGTTTTTTTTTTTGAGGGGTGTGGGGGGGGGGGGGGGGGGGGGGGGGGGGGGGGGGGGGGGTGGGGTGGAGGATTGGGGTGAGAGGAGGAGGAAAGGGCGTTACCTTGCACCACGAAACGAGGGAGAAATGGCATTTCGAGTATATTACGCCTTACTGTGAGTTCGGGTTGCGATGGAGACATGCCCACAGGGAAACAATGTCAGGAAATTTGACATCTGGCAATACAACACCGACAGCGCCCGTGAGATTTAATGGGAATTCTCACCATGCCCCAGCTCCAGAGGACAATACTGCTGCTTGAATGGTTGATACCAATCGTAGGTCGCACGATCCTGGTTATAGCATTGCTTCTCTCACTCCCATTCCCCCAACCTCATGATATCAGAAGCAAAGGGTGAGGTTCATTCAAATCTCGGTTGACCGCGGACTACTTAGGGATAATCGATAAGCACTCGACATTGAGCTCTTTAACCATGACCCTATGCCACAATATCCAACAGGTAGCCTACGTCGCTGAAGACGACTTAGGTAGCGTAAGAGTCAATGGCTGTCGACGGTCGCTGTCATGTAACTCCTATCCGAAAGTGTGGCTGCCACTTGCGGCAGCTTTAGCCTTGCAAGCAGGAATGACACAATAAGATGAGCTTTTACAGGGCCATCAACTATCGCCCATCACGATCCTGATTCCAATGACCCCTGGCGCAGATCGCACTGAATTGGCATTCGGACGAACTCTCAATTCTACTTTTTTTTGGGAAGAAGGACCTACCAAACAATCGGAGCCCAGAGTCATTAGGTTATTCACCGTGCTCAGTAGTATCTCCCCAAGTTCTGGGACCCAAGCAACGACCGTCATCAGCCAAGACATCATTGTACCATCCCTTATATTGGCAGTCCAACTCTGACACTCTCGGGTCGTTGAAGTGGGAAAGCATGATATGCCAAGTTGATCATCTGCTACTATAGGCTACACTGAGCACAAGCAGAATGATCATCGGCGGAACTTTCAATCTTCATGGAGGCAAATTCACTACATGTAGGGTGATTCATCTGATTCCAATTAGCGCAGCACTGGTTCCAGGGTACATACTGCATGATTCAACATCAAAATCAACATCAGCCTGAGCGACGCCGGGGAGTTACATAGGCTTTGATCTTGTGATATTCCAGGCTGAAGTGCACACAGGGCAATGCAATGGGCCTTGTATAGATCAAGTTAAGGGCGCAGTGCGTGATTATCAGGTCAACATTGTTCAACAGGCCGGAATAAGGGTTTAAAATGACATGCGAGAAGCGTCAAGCAGGGAAGCTCAATAGCCTCTACTGTATATACAGGGATAAACATCAGCTATTTTCTCATAGGTTTTAGTATAAGTATCAGTAACGACTGCTCTACGACGATGAGATTCCATGGTCCTGCGATATAATATCGTACATACCCACAACACAATGAATGATACTAATGCAAAAAAATAATGAGTAGCTCGTATGAACACAGCGTCACTATGGTTGAAACGAATCTGGTACATCTCAGAGTAGCGGAGGTGCAGTAGGAGTTGTGTTTAATCCATTGCGCTCACCGATTACCTGTCTGAGCAAATTTTCGACGCGTTCTCGATCGTCGCCGATCCTCCTCATCTCCTCTGCCCAACGAGCTTCCCTCTCCGCAAAGATGTTCTCAAAGGCTCCGAGACTGGTAATTGCAGCCTCAAACGCGCGTTTAAGGTCCTCCTCCCTGGTCTCGCTATCCGAACCCTCTCCTGAGGTCCCAGATGATACCAAAAACCGATCGACTAGCGAGGATTTGACAATTGAACGTGTCTTCCGCCGGTGCGCAGCGATACGTTTGAAACCGATCTTCAAGGGAGTTATATCTGAACTATTGGCCTGCCGTCTAATAGAGCGGGAGCGAACGGAATATAGTTTGGTCGAGTGCGAAGGTGCTGCAAGTAAGACCATGGTTGCGTCTGTCTGTCTGTCCAATGCATGGAACTAGTCGTTACATCAACATCAGTCTCACAGCACAACACAAAAACACAACACTCACAGCTTCAATGAGGCTTTCCCATCCAACCTCCCATTTCCTGCGCCTCCTCGCGACGTTTTTGATGTACGAGGGATGATATTCGAGTTCAAGTAAATCGTCCTCATCAGGCTCTTCGTCCTCGTCGACCCAATCCCCATCCCCATCCTCCTCTACAACGCGGTTAGGCAGAGAACCGTTCCCCCAGTTGTTGCGGTTGGAATTGGGCGTGGCATAGGTCTCTTCACCCGCCGTTTCTTCCCCTGAGGTTGATGGTTCTGGGCTGGTATCTCGTGGCTGGGTACTTTGGACTCTCGGAGGTAGCTTAGCGGTAATTTCGGTGCTTAACCCGCTTGCTCGATTTGTTTTCTTTTTACTGTGGAAAATATGAGAGGGTGCTACGGAAGGCGCATCGCCTCGATCAGGTAGCTCGAGACCAGGGCTGGATTGCAGGCTTCTCATATCGAAAGCTCGGTTGAGTGTCCGGCGGGCATGAAGGTGGGCCCAAGCCGCAAAGTTGCCTTGGAAAGGAGTGGCAGAGGGAGAGAACGTCGAGTCCGACATGTTACCAAGGGCATGGGTATTTTGAGCGAACGTTTGCCACTGATTGGCAACTTGGTCTCGGATCATATTCATATCGAAACTTGGGTCATTTGGGTCGAACATGCTGTGGCGAGCATTTCGGGAGGCGTTGATGCTTCGATGTATATGGTCATAGGGGCTGGATAGGGTGAGCCGGCATGAATTGGTCTCGGGTCGGCGTAGTTTCTTCCGTTGCGAGAATGTGCGGGTGCAAAAGGTGAAGGAGACGGAGCAGCAGTCTGGCTATGTGGGGTTGGAGGGATAGGTGCATCGGGGCGAGGTCGATTGTCGTACTGAAACTCATGGTAGAAGGGAGCAGACAGCGGATCACCATATCCGTAGTACTCCTCAGGAAGGAATTGTCCAGAGTAAAGCCCAGAATAGGGACTGGACTCAGAGGCGTGATACTGACTCGATTGAAATGACACATTTGGATCGACGCTCAATCTGCGCAGCTGGGAGGGGTGACCGAAGCGTTGGGTGTTTGGTGACTGAGATGGACCAGGCACACCATTATGGGGTGTTGGTTGGTGAATAGTTTCCGCAATGCCTCTTAACCCAAGTTGGTCCATTGAGCTGGTACGACCTGTGGGACGCAGAGACACACGTGCTCCGCCAGTCATTGGCTGCGTGTGCCTATCCGGAAGACCAACACTGGGAGATCTGGGTGTTTTCGCTCCTTCATCTTCTTCATCATCAGAATAATGATCGACTTGGGAAGAGCTTGGGTGATGTGTGTTAGGGCGTTGCAAGTTGCCTTCCGGGTAAAGGTCGGATGAAGGGGTGGGAGAAGAGATTCGATGGCGATTTTCAAGGTGTTCAAGGCCTTTCCAGGGGTCGTCCTTGACGGTGAGATGGGGATCATCCTCGGGTTCCTCCTGTACCGGCAGTGATCGGTCAGGTGGTCGTCCGACAGCTTGCAGCGGAGGGGTATGAGCAGAGTGAGAGTACTGGGTGCGAGGCTCACTATTCAGGGCATTGACAGTTGCGCGGCGATGGACTGGAGGGTCACGTGCCATATAAGCGGTGTATGTATCCCCAGATGATCCTCCTCCCAGGGGAGATGAGCGAGCTGGGGAGTCAGAAGCCCCGCGGTCGGGATGAGAAGGTTGGGCCTGCGCGAATGTGGGTGGTGATTGGGGCTGCCTTGATACGGGACTTTCTCGAGCGGAAACGGGTTCCCGTTGCCGTCGAGCGTCCAATTCCTTAGGGCTCGCTCTATCAACTGCACGCAGCCGATCTATGTTGTGATCTCTAGGCGGTGTCGTGGACCCATTGCGAGGATAGGTGGTGAAGGCAGGAGAAACGGAATGCGTCTGTGACTGTTCAAGGTCAGCTCGTTCGATCTCCTCCAATAGTTCTGGCGTGATTTGATAGCTCTCATCAGAATGTTGATAACGGGTAAGGGGAGGAATTTGGGAGCGACCGATAGTGTGAGGATAGTGAGTACCATAGCCAGTGTGACCTTGAGGGAAATGAGAGATCGATGGAGGTACTCCGAGTTCACCTGGCGATGAAGAGGCCTGGGGAGGTGTAGCATGGTGTCGTGCGACCGAAGCTGTGGGTGGTGATGGTCGCGAATTACTCGAGCTGGTTGGACTTGGTTGAGAATGGACTTGATTGAGCTGCTGTGTCACTGATGGCGAGACATACGCCTGGGCAGGCGGCGCAGTAGGCATCGCACGAGATCGTTCTCGCAAGGAGGGTGATCGGGAGGACTCCCGGAGGCCCTGAGGTAAACCTACGTAGAAAATGTTAGTAATCTGAAAAGATCATAATTATTTCTACAGCTTGCGCCTCATCGTCGGGCACAGATGGCACACGATCGAAGGACAATCACACTCAAAAAAGCTGTTACCTTGATTTAGTTGGTGGGCTTGAGTTGCCCTGAGACTGAGAGCGCGTTGAGGGGAGTGGCTCGTCATGGACCAGATGGTACAGGAAAGATGGCTTCAAGCGTGGCAATAATGTTTGGAGTCGAGGAGAGAGCAAAGTAGAACGAGAACGACGGTAAGTCGACGGCCAGGCTTTTACAGCTTGATAAGAATGCGTTTCCAACGTGGAGGACCCCCAATAGCGTGTTGCCGCCGGTGAGTTGACGGTGGGTGCACAACGAGGTCAAAGCCTCGTATGGAAGTTTGCCTCGAGGCAGATGCACGAGAACAAATTGACGCCGAACCGGAGTTCTGGTTCGTGACGATGGGTGACGACTTTTCTGCAGGCCCGCCCCCTGTTAAATACCACCTGCGACATTGTTTTGTGTCGTAAGATTGTTCGAGGCCGTCGGGACGCCTGTGGTATTGTATCCAAGTTCAACAAAAGCCCTGCTCATTTTCACACAATCAAAGAATGCGTAAGCGAGCGTACGAAGGGAAATCACAAAACGGGAAGTAGACAGGAAAACAAACAAACACCTACCAGAATGGTACGTCCCTGCATCCAGACTCGCAGGTGACCTCGGCCGAATGGTAAGATAATCACAAGAATCGCGAGTCGAATCGTTGAGACTCACTGCTGGACACCTGAGTTATCCGTTTCCTTTTAAATTCACTCTGTGCACCCTGGAATTCACTCATCTATTTCCTTTCCAAACGCACGTTCTGGGGGTCGTCGAGATAGAACGTCTGAAAAGACTCAGCAGATTAACTTGAAGCGCCAAAAATAGTCTTATACTCACAAGCACTTGCGTTAGATTGATGCTTCTCGACCAGAGAAAACAAAGAAGCCGTTGCCAATTTACGGCAGCGCCGTCGAACGGACGTATGTCATATGTTGATCATGTCATTTTGGCTTTTGTCGAGACAATGAGTCTTGTAAACCTAACATGACGATCGATTGATCAACATTTCAACTTGGAGGTACAAACAACTTGCAAACAGCGTCCAACGTCCAACCCCCACTATCCAAGCCAGGAATATTTCAACAACTACTAAGTACATGTCTGCGCAGTGACCCCGCTCGACGATCGTTGTGGTTCTGAGCTAACAGAGGATGCCACAGGAGAATGTGAACCTCAGGTCATATCTTATACGAGATGCGCGGCATAAATAGTATCTACTACTTATCCGTTATACAGTATTGGCAAGTTCACCGCTATCATCATGATGGTCCCATTGAACCTTCGGGCGTGACCCTTGCCATGGATATATCAATAAGCGCTCGCTAAGCAGTAGCATCTGCCAGGTAGCGTCAGGTTTGAATGTTAGTCGAATGGCACGATGGCTCGGAAGAACTGACAAGATATCTTGGTGGCAAGTTAAATTTGATTTTCGAAGCCTAGACAAAGTTCCAATCTCATCCAGGATGTTCCTGGTCCTATTCAATAACTCTTTCTTTTGGCTCCCCCATTGCAAAGTTGAAAGAACTGGAGAAGTGGTAAACCAACTCCACAATCATAACAATCAAGGATTCCAGCCACGGCTCATCCATTGAATGAACTTTGGAATACCACCGACTCGAGGCAGCTATCGGCGCTAGATCCCCAAGGCTAGAGTCCAATGGCTTTATTTCAAGTTGGCGAGCTCTCGATTGTAAGAAGCAGATTTTTGAGGCTTGAGAGGCTCACTGTACAATCATACACTCTCAATCATGCTTTGTTCGACTAGTGAATGCTATGAGCTATTTCGTGAGTAGGAGTGAACCTTTAAGATTGTTTGGTTGGTAGATGATCCTGTCGCGGCCATTCCGAGTCGTGGTCGTAGGAATGTGGAAAGCATCGCAAGTGCTCCGTCTGCTGCAATTCTAATGGAACACGGGGTGGTTCCGTGCTGGCTGCGGTCAGTAGCAGTTTCGGTTTGTGCAAGCAGGGCAGAACTTATGAGGAAAAGAGACTGTTCTCTTCCGAGGCACGCAGAAGCAGTATTACAATGGATAAGCACCGCGGCTTCAAGGTCTAATATGTCCTGAATTATCCACCCGGGGTTACTACAGAGACGGCCAGGGAAAGCACCTGGACTCCTACTCGGTTACCTGATATAAATAACTGGGGGCTCACCCAGGTAATCAACTGGGAATCAGCCGAGAATCGTGAGAGGGGGTAGCACAGAGTCAATACCCTTTCCTCGCAGATTCCTCCTAAAATACACTGTTCAAGAATTTGAGCAGTTACAGTTTGAGAAAACTTACTGCTGTTCTACACCCTCATATATTTTTTTTAGCACTCCTTCATCAGAATGTTACCTCTTCTCGATTCTATCACTCGCCCACACCGACTCCGCATCAAAGATGGAATCTTTGCTGAGGATTACACCATTGATCGAGTCTGTTGCAAATATATCCTGGGCGAAGAAAAAGTAGGGGAGGGCAGGTAGGCTAAGTAGTGCACACACCAATGAAATAAAAAAATGCGTCGCGTTTCTTTGGTCCACTCATGGAATCATCATTCGCCGACCACTAGTTCAAAAAGCCACATGAACACAAAACTCACAAACTACGTCAATTCGTTCCCCGATCATTCATCGATCATGATTGAAAGTGTCTAGCGATAACAAAATCCCCACATGTCCAATGCCGTATTTATGGCGTTTTCTAGACCCTTATCCCCTTGTTTCATTCAATTGATGACCGTCATCATTAGGTGAACTATGTGCTCCTAACAATGCCGAAAATAATTACCTAGATCCATGGATACTCTCTGAGAGTCACGATTACACTCTATCATGAGCGACTTACTAGTTGAACGACGTTATCATTCCGTTCCAACTTTATTAGGACCAAATCAGTTCTACCCCAATCATCATAAGGAGCTGATTCAAGGAGACTATTACCCGTCCCCTGCACCACATCTAAGATCTAAACGGTGTGTCGCTGAGTCCGGTCTTAAAATAGGACCAGTCGTCGACCATCAGCGCTTCGGTTCATTGTGGTGTTTGATTGGTTTAATTCTCGTGCTGGGCTTACTCGGTGGATCTTTGATCGTGCATACACTCCCTCGCCTCTAGTTTCTCCGCCGCATTCCTGAGTTTCGGGAAACTAGTTTGGCGCAGGCGCTCCCAGCAAGCACCCGCTGGAGCCTGGAACCCAAAATGATTGGACAGTCACTGATGTTCCTGTTCTGCGCCGAGCCTGGGAGCACAGCGTTCTGCCAAGCATCTAGCACAATATAAACCTGCCCATACAATCACTCCGTCATCTTTACTTCCACTTATTTGTCACTCAGGCATTGGGTCTACCCAAGTCCAAATAAGGTCCAACAACATGCATGGAGGGCCAGCAGAAGTAGTGTAAGGCTCCCCTCGCTATACTCTTTACACTCATATCATGAACCCTCCACTATAGCCATGGCGCCGTTTTGATTGGACTTTGGTTCAATATCCTCTTGTTTGGGATTATGATTACTCAATGTTACATTTATTTTACTACATATAAAAAGTAGGTGATAATACGATAGTGCTTTGCTGTTAGTCGTACTGAGGATGATTACAGGGACCAACTATGGATTAAAATATTTGTAAGTCACGATGAACCCGGCTTAACTACTGAAAAATCTCAGTCCTTCCAGATAGTTGTGCTCCTCGTAATCGACACTATCAACGTCATATTTATTATGCTTTTCATCTATGACGGTGTCATTATACATTTCGGTTCGTTATGGCCACCTACGCATTCGTTAGCTCATCATGAAGTTTACAGGCGACTTCGATTACCTCAAGCAGGCCAGTTGGTGTAAGCCCAAGTTTTCTATTCAATCATTGGACGTCTCTCACATATACCACTACAGACATCTCAGGTATGTCCCTGAGTCTTCAGCGGATCTTTGTCGCTCAGTTCAGATGCTTCCTGGTTTTGCAGAGGCGGCGACAACGGTGAGTCGACCACAGACCCGGCATTTCCACCTTTAGTAAGCTGAAGTTTTGTATTCTCCAAGGGTTTGGTTGAGGTCATGGTCCAGCTATTCTACGCATGGAGGATCCATGTCCTCATGGAAAATTGGTTTCTAACCTCATTTGTGATCTCACTCACATTAGCAAGCGGAGGTAAGCCCCATTCTTCCCGAGTTCCTGGCACGTTCTCAAGCTGATACATCAAGTTGGTTCATTCATTACTGCATCGAGATCCTCCCGCATTCTCCCTCGGGTCCAAGTCTTCTCAAGTATCCAGTCATTAGATGTAGTAGGTCTTATAGGCTGCTAGGTATGGCCTGCCTCATCTCACCTACTGGCTTCTAGGCCGTCGTAATCATCTGGCTCTCATGTGCAGTCGCTGCCGATATCACGATTACTGGCAGCCTCGCGTGGCATCTGTAAGTTTCTATTTGGCTATCCTTTCACCGCTGGACTAAAGCGTCCCCGATAGAGTAAGTCTTCTGCTAGCTTGAAAACAGCTTCCCCTGACATCGGCTGTGCTGATAGCGCACTCACAAGTCCGGATTCAAGGATACCGACAGGACGGTTGATCGCATTATTAGAAGTGCGTTAGCTAAAGCCAGCGACAACCCTTCAAGCCGACATGCATACTGAAAGTGTATCCTAGTCACGGTGCAAACTGGCCTCCTCACCTCTATCGTAGCAATCGTTAACATGGTTGTCTTTATCGTAGATGTAAGTACAGACAGTTTGCAAGCAACAATAGTACACTGACTCTACATATGCTTCCGCTTCAGCCTACGGGGACGTACGTTGTCTGCATCCATAATATACTTCAAGACAATGAAGCTGAATAGTCTCTAGCCACCTAATCTTCAACACTCCTCTAAGCAAGCTCTATTCAATCTCTCTTCTGAGTAGTTTGAACTCAAGAGGAGGATGGAAGTTCAACCAATTTGGAGTCACATCGCCATCGGGCCAAGGAAACCACATTATCTCAACATCGTTCCATGCAGGTTCTGCACCCCAGTCGCGGCCGTCCAGACAAGATGACGAGGATGCTTCTTCGCCCCGTAGACCGCAGACGTTTCTTCCGAAGGTGGATATTTGATATCATGAATTGGAATCAGTGTGTCTGAGCTCACAAATCATACCTTGTAGGCATTCTCCTTCAAGAATTCAGGAACAGGGGAAAATAAGCCAGAGGTTTTCGTTCACGTCGAGTCTCACGAAATGCAGGATGTTATACTTCCAATACAAAGCAGACCTTCAAGCGCTCCCAAAGATCCCGATATCGAGGTCGATTTGTCATCTTTGGAGGAGGGTTTGGATGACAAGTACTCTGTGAGGAGGGAGGATCGGATTTAGTGGCGTGGTACGGAGACTGGCCGAAGGAATCCTACATCATAATTGTATGTTTACTTCACTATACCTGTATTATAGTCAGTGATGTCCTTCCTTTCTGTTCTCTTCTTCTTTGCCCCATTTTTCATAAGTGCAGCAGAACCCGACTTCAGTTGGTAGTGGTGTCTACGCGCCGAATATCAAAAAACACATTAGCTGAGTTTGGCAATAGGAGACTCAGTCTCATCGCTGTATTTCGAGTATCAGGACACGAAACTGACGGTGGGTGCCGGTCAGGAAGGAAGACCTCAGCTTCATTGATCCCCATGCTTGTGTGCAAGCCTACGGACAAGTAATCTGAGTGCCTCAGGTTACTATTGTTGGAAGTGGTAAGAAACATTGCAATTATTTAATCGGGATTTCCAAGGTCTCTCCCAGTTGTTCATATGTTCGAGCGGAGCGCACGAAGTTGCTGGATTCCAGGCTATTTCTGCCCAGATGGCATGTATGGTCCAGTAGAGTATTCCAACCCAACAGTCCGTCAGAGTTCATCGACTACATGCCTTCGAGAGCGAGAGGGTAGAGTCCGCAGCCAGTCTTTGATTGCTTTGTTCACTGGTTCCGGGTTCTCGAGATGAATCCAGTGTGCTCCCTCGACAAACTACACGCTAATCAAACACTATCACTCGGTTGTATCCCGCGATACGCACCTTAACTGTAAGATCAGGGAGAAAAGCTGTACTGTTCAGTAATTTCATCGCAGCTCCCCAGTCAGCAACGGGGTCCTTTTCGAACTTGTTATCCACTGTGATCAGGAGGGTTTCCAGGATAGAACGGACCTTAGTTGGCAAAATCGATAAAACTGGCTGTGGAAGAGTAAAATTTCCATGCTCATGACTTAATGCATGTGACAACTGTCGGTTCTACGATGAACTGAGATCAGTATCGAACTCGGATGCTATCTGGGTGGATCACCTCTTCAGTATAGAAGCCGAAAGCTAGAAGAAATTGAATGAGCAGACTTGGGGCTGCAACAGATAAGCGCTGCTTACTGTAGAGAAATCCTTGTCGTTCAAAAGATGCAACCATATAGTCTTCTTCAGCAGGAGTGAAGAATGGAATGGGTGGAATCTCGAGTAAAGATGAAAACCTCGTCCAAACTGGTAATAAACAGCCTGAACATACCTCGTCGAAATCTTTCCAAGCATCCATGAAAGACGTCTCGCTCTTTAAGAAATCATCCGGAGGAGGACTATCGACAGTACGCAAGGTCGTCCTTAGAGACCTTCGTGTATCTTTATTTAACTCTATGGCTGCTTCTTCGGTTTGTCTGTCAAAAAATGTCTGGTAGGCAAGTTTCGGAAGCTCCGGGACAAACTGCTTGACGGATACGTATGGTCCCGCGGGCGGGATATACTAGCATAACGACGCAGATACAGTGTGTGTGACAAGAAACGAAGAGAACAGAAACGCACGGGAACGACAAGGCCGACAACTGCAGTAAACAAATCTGGTCGCATGCGCGCAGCTTCGTAACATACTTGCGATCCCCAGTCATGCCTAATCAAAAAGAAACTCAAATAATGACAAGGAACGGTAGGACCGAATTGGAAAGTACAAACCCAATACAAACCGCGGACGGTGCTTTGGCATTATCAAGGATGCACACTAAATCCTGCGTAAGGTCTCCCATTGTATGGGAAGACTTCGGGTCATCCGGATGCGTCGAATACCCGAATCCACGCAAGTCCGGAACTATCAGTCGATAATTTTCGTTCTGCGATATCAACAGTCTGGCCATCAGCTCCCCGTTGTCGGTAAAAGTCATCACCATATCTCACCTCTAGCGCCTCGATCTGCCTCGACCAAGTACTCCAAACACTCGGCCATCCATGGATCATGATAATTGCCTCGTGAGCCGCATCACCAATATCGACGTAACCTTGCCAAAGGAGCTAGGTTAAATCTTGCCAGCCGGAGCAGAGTAGTGGATGTATGCACTCAAATCGATTTTGACTTGTTCCAGGACAGGCTCTCTGCGGACGGCGTCGCATTGTAGCGTCTTCCGAGGATATTTATACGGATCAAATGCAAGAGTATAAGACGACAGCGAAAAGATAACGCTCATAAACATGATAAACGCTTGAGGAGCGCCCCGCTCAGGGAGCAACTGCACAAGCACCATGATGGTGCCTACGGAAGAGATGGTCAAAAGGGTTCCAGTCAGGACGTGGTACGACACGCACCTTTATATATAAATATGTCCACGACATTTGACAGGTTTCAAGTTCCTATCAAGATCATCAAAACACGACTTAGTGATGACCGCCCAAACAAGCTTCTCAAGATCTTCACCAAAGTGCTGTCGGAGCTTTCACGGAACCAAGGGGAACTGGCCTACTTATCAAACGGGTTATGGAAGGACCGGAACATGACATTATTAGTGTGGTAATAATGTTCATAAAAGCAAACAATGAGTATGGAGACGTAACAATGCAAGTATAAATGCGGATGTGACAGCACGAAGGGGGGACCAAAAAGATTGCAACAAGAACAAGGTGAATGTTAAGCGCTGTACTGAGAAGAGTGCGGGTAAAGGCTGTGGTTTAAAGGAAATTCCAAATAAGCCTGAAAACACAAGCACGAGCGAGTCTATTGATGGTTGCATTCCGGCGGCGGAGACAAAGGCGAAGTGATAATGGGGGTCTGTCCGCCGAAAGTAGGAGGCTGAGGACCATGCACGGGCGGTTGCGTTTGCTGTTGTGTCTGAGTCTGAGGAGGTGGAGGAGCAGGGGCAGGATTATGATTATGATTGGTATTATGATTATTATGTGCAGGGTGTATATTTGGAAGAGGATTGCTAAAGAACGAAGCAAGTGGCATCGATCCATGTGCATGACCAGGGCCAAAGATATGGAGGACAGGTCCTGTTCCAGTGGTTGCGGTTGGCGTGAAGTTCGGGAAAGTATTGGGAGCGGGATTAGAGCCAGAACTGGGGGCTGGATTGGGAGTAGTAGAGGTGGTGGCAGCCGTTCCAGTCGTAGCGCTCGACGATGGTGAAGCGGCTGTATTGGGGGTGCTTGTCTTCGGAGCCGTCTTCTTCACCCTACGACGTGGCTCGATATACTTTTTGCGATAGGTTTTGCAGAATGCCAAGACACAGTCCATGGCATCCACTATATGGTTCTTACTAGGTCGATTGCCCAAACTATCGAAGGATATCCATTAGATAAGAGCCGAAACGATGGGTTGAAATACGTGGTACCGGTGAGTCATCTCTGTCACGACATCATTTCCTTTGAAGAAAGGCATGAGCTCGACGATCTTCGCATATGTCCTATGAATAATAGGAGCGCAGTCCTTGGCCATCGTTTGTGCATAGAGGTTCCATGTCTCAAACCGGGGCTTGAGCTGCGGCCTAAATTCCTCTCGAAGGTCATCCAAGTCCGGATCCGGTTTGCTAAAATCGATGTACGAAAGGAGGTCCGCGTCGTCGAGAGATCCAGCAGGTGTAGGAACAGGGAATCCCATCATCATTGCCGCAAAGGCCATTGGTCCCGGAGAATCTGTACCAGGCGTGAGAACACGATTTACCCATCTTTCAACCCGACTTGCGCGCAGAGACGAGCCAGGTTGCAATTTGAGTAGATCAGCTAGGTCCGTTAGGTTGAGTTCCTCGGGATAATGAGAGAATGCAGAGCGGATGGCAACATGTATATGTCGTACAGAATCAAAGAGTTCTCTTTCGATGAATTTTAGGGCATGTGGGCGACATGAAGAGTCAGCGAGGATAGCAATAGCAGGGAGAAGGACCGGACAATCGCTAGGTCGAAGATAATGATAGTGGTCTTCGAGGAGCTTAAGTATCTTGCGAGGATGGTAAAGGTTTGTGTGAACAACAAGGGCGGTTTTAAGCGCATCAATACTATCTCCGGCACTTTCAGAGAGAATCTCCAGTAACATTCGCATCGTGCGAGTAGTGGGGTCCTGGCTGATCGTTCCGATGGCGCCGAAGAGGTCAGCGTCGGGGGCGTCACGGAAGATATCAATCAGGCGTGTCCTGATAATCTCCCGCAAGGTAATACGCTCTTCGTTCATCTCGTCGGACCAATACTTTGCGTGGAAGCGACAACAACACCGCGAATCTCCGTCACTGTCGAGATCATACTCGTCATCTGTTCCAGCATCTTCATAGTCACGGAGCAGTGCCTCTTCGTTGCCAGCGACCTCTTCGCCTTCATCATCCTCGTCATAGTATTCGTCCTCATCCTCCTCATCCATCCCGGATCCTACATCATATTAGACTTGTTCATCCACTTAAACAAAAAGGCTTACGGTTTTTCCCTCCGTAGAGTAGCTGCTCCAAGCCGGGCCAACCCATAATTTCCTCAATATCTACCAACATCTCCCTCACCCGAGCTTTTGACCGACGATTATCCACCAACATAGAAATAAAGAGATCACGCCAGATCCAAAGGCAAGTTTGCTCGAGCTTGCGAGGGCCGACGAAAGAGAAATATTTTACTGTCCGCCGCTCGCGGTCTTCGAGTGCTAACTGTACATACATGTTATTGAACATGCACCTACAACTAAGGATATAAGAGGTGTTAGCGCAGGCAAGCTTCGAGGACAAAGACACCCACTCTCCTGCACCCGGAGACTCCTCGAGAACCGTCAAGCTTTTGATGGCGTAGAGAAGGCACTCGTGGGCCAATTCAAAATTTGCCTGGTATTCATATACCGTCATCCATATCTTGTTCAACCAAGAGGAGATGCTATGGACCGCCTCTTGCAAGATCTCCTCGCGATTACTCCTTTCCCGCGTGAACGCAACTTTATCGTCCCTTGATAGCATCATGAAAAGTGTCTGCATTTCGCGCTTCTTTCCCTTCAGGTCCAGTACGGGAACATCATCAAAGTGGGCCTTAGATCGTCTGACTGCTCTGATGATCCTGTCGCGTTTTTTCGTCGAAAGCGCGTCCAGAAGCGGCGCGAGCTGTTCCTCAACGAAGGCCTGTTGTGACTCTGGCGGAAGAGTACGATATATCCGTGTAAATCTAACATTTTTCGCGTTAGCTTGAGCCAAAATCCTAGAGAGAACCGTACAGTTTGCTTGAGGCCATGTGGAGGTGGAAGACAGCAGGTGACAAGCGCTAATGAGGACTCTGAGGACTGCTGATTTATTACCTATGACGTTACGTAACCCCAACCGAACGTTCTAGGTCATAGCCACTCTAGCGGACACCGCTCACTCGCAGATGTCGATAAAAACAGCACCGGAAAGTCCTGATATGCGCTTTGTAGCGTGTACCGTGATTGTACATACTAGCGTATAGATTGATTACTGTTTTGTCTCAAATCAAGGTGAAAGTAGGTGAGAAATCAGAATAAAATGGTCACCAGGAACGATTGTGATACCACATTAAAGTTAAGTATTGAAAACTGGAACGCAGTCTGTCTTGATTAAAAAACCGTTATTATCCTGATTTTTATTGGATGTATGTTACTCCCTCACCTCTTATGTTGTCCGGATCAGCGACCATCCCTGACAATACGTACACTGTCATAACCCATACCGTCTGTGGTACCCTATATGTAGGATTTTGCTTTCCCGAAGTCAGTTCAGGTTTATGTGGAAAAAGCCATAACTCTGTCATACTCTGTAACCCATAGGTTTTTTATTTATTTATTTTTAGGGGGGGGGGGGGGTAAAACACCTTGAACTAAGAGTAGATTCGGAGAGTGAACGAGCCTAAACTTTCATGCATAGTAACAAAGAGGCGACTATATACCGGTCAGAGAGGACATTCTAAATATGATTGAAAATTCGGAATTTACACGGAAACTGGGCCAGAGTAACTATGAGAGAAACGAGGCTAGAGATCTTGAAGTTCTGGAAATAGACAGCCCATAACACTTGGTTGTGAGAGGCTGAGAGCGAGTAAAGATAGTAAGCTAACACGGTAATCATCAATCTTTGGGTCGCTATGGCATTCTTTTGAATGTTATGATCCCCAGGATTTCTCCCAATTGACCTCGGAGTTTTGTGCCTAAAATACTCTTAAGCTTTCAAACTACCGGAAAGGGTCTTGTGAAATTTATGCATATATAACTACGGTCAGAGACTCAAAAAAATGTTGACTAGCTTCCAGATTTCTTTACCACCAGTTCACCAACTTTTATCATCCTGAATATACATGCAATTGAACGAGCTCCGGCAACTTCGTGGAACCCTCCTCAGGGCACTTGATGATCTGGAGACTTTAGCCGAGCGGAATATTCCGAGTGGATCATGGCCATCGTTGGACTCTCCCGTCAACGTCAACCACGAAGAACCACACAATGACCCGGAAGCCCAGAAACTCAGCAACCTCATTATTGCAGCAGCGTATCAGCTTATATGTCTCGTTAGAGATCCCTTTGCGACTCTCATTGACGCAGCTGGAGGTGTAAGTTCTGATGCCTTTGCCTACAAACAATTTTAGCTAAATTCGTGAAGGCCGTCTTGACAGCTGCGCTAAACACTGCAAACGAGTTGAATGTTGCAGAAATCCTTCGCGAGAGCGGCGATGAGGGTGCTCATGTCACGGACATCGCAAAACTTTGTCGGGCAGACTCAGACAAGCTCGGTAAGAACTTCTGACTTTTTTTTTGTTTACTCTACTTACCATTGTGGTTTACAAGGGCGCTGTTTGAGGATGCTTGCGACGCATCATATATTTCGTGAAGTGAGGCCAAATATATTCGCCAATAATCGAATCTCGTCTCTGTTAGACACTGGCACCCCACACGAGATGTTACAGCACGAGTGCGTGTTATAGCTTTCTACCCTTTCGAGTCAAAAGCTGAAGTAATGTATTTCAGCCAATTGAGCAAGTTTACTGCGAGTACCTCAACATGCGACGTCTCCGGATATGTCGGCCACTTGTGAGTCACTCCGTCCTCTCGGTAACATTCATCCTAACAAATCTACCAGCGCTGACGACGTGAGGAGAGCGTCTATTTACCACCTCGAAGATTGCAGAACCTCATCGGATCCATCTGCTCACGCACGAACATCATTCCAGAAAGCCTATAATACCTCTGATAACCTCTTCACCTGGATGTCTGATCCCGCCCATATATACGAATTCTCCCGTCACAATGCTTGCATAAGGGCGACAATGAAGTGGGCTTCACCTGAAAGTCTTTTGCAGGGTTCGTTCGAGCATCGTCATCTAATGATTGCAACCACTTATTTGATGATACAGGCTTCGATTGGACCTCCCTCCCTGAGGGAAGCGTTGTTGTTGACGTTGGAGGGGGAACTGGAAGGCCCATGCTAGTACTTTCAAACGCGTTCCCGCACCTTAGGATCATCATTCAGGATAGAGAACCTGTCGTCCGAAAAGGCATTGAGGTACGGGTCTTTATTCTCCTCACAGCGATGCGTAGCTGATATGTCCCTCAGTATTTGCAAGAGAATTACAAAGAAGCCCTCACAGAAGGACGGGTATCCTTCGATGGTCTGTGTTATTTCTTGTTGGTACGAAAGAGTCCAACTCATGAAATGCCTTTAGTTCATGATTTCTTCGAACCCCAACCAATACATAATGCCAAAGTGTATTTCGTTCGACTCGTTGTCCACGACTGGGACGACGACCACGCCATCCAGATCATTAAACATCTCCGTAAAGCAGCTTCGCTGGACAGTCGTCTTCTCATAGCCGACTATATTACCCCATTCGCTTCCCGCAACGAATCACCCCAGTTTCACAACACGATCAAGATCATATCTCCCACATCCGAAATTCCTCCCGCTCCCCTATTGTCAAATCTAGGCAAAGCGAGTGCCAATACATATTTGACGGATTTAACTGCGAGTTCTTTTCAGTTCTCTTCCATTAGGATGTGCCTGATCCTGTCAATAGATGCAGCTGCTTCTGAACGGTAAAGAGAGAACTCTTCCTCAACATGTACACGTGGTCGAGGAAGCCGGATGGCGCGTTGTTGAAGTGCGGTTCGCAGCTAACACCAACTTTGGTTTCATCATTGCTGAGCCTGCATAACTTTTCCACGTCTTCCTGAACGGCAGGGCAGGCCGTTGTACTCTAGTTTTGAACACAAATTTGCCGTTAAAAATGCGTTTTGCGAATGTGTTTTCTCCTAGAAATGAACTTCTGGGCGATTCATACACAAGCACCGTCGAAGTGGCCGCAATGACTGTGACCAATACCTCACCGAAGATGATCCGTTAATTAAAGTTCTTCGGTCACATAATCAACACACCTTGCAGCCGAACGAGACGAACCTGCAACGACTTGCCTCATGGCATTTCAAACCCAAGTTCGAGCCTCAACTTAACAGCGCGTAATGGAATCACCTCAGCGCCCATTTCACCTTCTTCAACCTGTCCTTCCTATTTCTACCTCACCCTTTTATGTTATGCTTTCTCAACCCACTCAATGATTCCTCCCATTGAATGGATTTCAAATGCTCTCCTCGCTTCTACTTTCTCAGTGGGCCATAACGCAGCGAAGAACCTCATCTTTCGAGCCTCGTCATTACTACTCCAGTACACGGTCTTCAAAACTTTGTCATATATCGCACATCGACTCAAGGCATACACATCGTTCTTGATGCTTTTGGAGGACTTTGTCCAAAAGCTCTATTTCATTCGGTCATACGGGCTTCAAGAACATTCCTGGATCATCATTGCGTTTCTCATCCTCTTCCCGGCAGCAGGAGTGTATGACACGTGTATATGGATGCTCGATGCACCGGGCTATATAATCCAATCCACGGTCGCGGACGCACAGTCATTTTCCCATCAGCTCCTTCCAAACCCATCCTCTATCCTTAATATCCCAGGCAAGGCAGGTGAAATCAACCTCGAACGCATCGTTTCCGCCGATCTGTACGCACAAAACCTCACTCTCGTTGCGACGCATCTTCCCATATCACAGGAGGTTGTGGCCCCTCTGCGGAAACTTTCCTCGGACGTTCAACCGCGGATTTGGTTGGACAACGAGGGGTGGTCAGTAGGCTTTGACCTTGGCTGGCCAACTTCCTTGAGTGACCAGACTTGCACGCCAAACTCCACGGACACACAACAACGATGGTCATGCCACTTCAACAATACAAATGCGGCCGAGATCTATACACAAAGCTTCGGGTCTCCACGAATATGGTGGGACACCACCACAACCGAACCTAACGTCATTCTCCCCTACTTTCAAGACCCCACTTCATTATTAGGACCCAGTGTATCCTCCGCCGCCATGAAACAACTTTTTACCCTCACAAAAGCCCAACGACAACACACATTCTTACAAACCTCATGGAAGGCTACTATGCAAACCGCACTAACGGATCAATTTCAGAGCGACGACATCCTTGACTTCGTTCGCCGGGGGTGGAGCAACGACCCGGACCAGATCGTGACCCCGGAAATACAAAACATGGTAAAGGAAGTAACGGCAGCGCAGAGTCGAGGGAATAGTTACTCGGCAGGTGTTTCGATACAAGAGCCTCAACCCTTTGCGATACGAGCCACCGTGATTGAGCTTCTCACGCTGGTACATCCAATAAACGGTCCCAACGCAGAATTCTCCTCGTTACGCATTAGGTCAATCAACACCACCCTCCTTCGTTCAGAGTCACTTTCTTCCCCTGATACTCCGCAGACACTTGCCTCGTGCCCGAGTCCATTCACAGATACCGTAGTAGGAGGTCAGGTCCGCAATGCAACGACTTGTCCCGGAACCTCGAGCAACTCAACCACAGGCTCCTTGAAGCATGAGATCGACGTTTCTGCTGTGACGGTGCTCCCGAACATCCTTGGCAAAGGGAACACGAATACCAGCCAGGATGCTTTTGATCCCCAAGGGCAGTCTTGGATCCGGGTGAACCAAGCGCACCTAGACGAGCTCATGGCTTCGCGAGCCATGGTTATCCAAGGTCGTGACGGTGTTAACGTAGCATGGGAAGAGCCTGTAGCTGCGATATCCTATCTTCAGGTCATTCTCATCACAGCACCAGCATTGCTTGCCTTCTTCTCTTGGACATTGATGGCCGGAAACGCTACCAGTCATTATAAGCACTCATTCTTCGCCACCGTATGCGCCACGGCGCACGTCAGCGACAACTCTTGTCGGCGAGTAGGATACCTCAAGAATCCTCCGCGGATCGAGCTAAAAACGCTTAGACGGCACGTCGTCATTGGCACGCCTAATGGAGGGACGTTGACAAATGTGGAGCATGACCAGGTAGTAGCATACTCGATGGTTACGGAGCCCCTCAACTTGCCAGTATCAATGATGTCCCAGGCCAAAGGAGATGACACACACGGACCATAATTCGAGGTCTGATTATTGCATACAGTTGAACAATACCCTACACATACAGTGCGATGACACATTCGATTATTTTACTACACGCAAGTACAGACAATGATGAGGGTGCTCATGAGAGAATCTGGTCTGTATCCGAGGTCTCATTGCCGAGAGCGAACTCAATCAATCCCATCTCTCCTGTTTCCCAGAGCTTCACAAACTCAAGTCCTGCCAGCTTTCCGAGTTGAATGAAATCATCTAACGTTCGCTCTCCGCTGTTCAAAAGAGTCATCATGTTAATATCCATCGTGTACTGGCGAAGGCGGCCATCTCCATAATTCGGTAGTAATGGCTCGGGAGCTTGAGAGTATCTTGCTTCACTTTCGGGCACGCGATATGCAGGCTGTACGATGAACTCGTCTTTCAAAATGTTAGCCGATGGCAGCCCATATAACTAAAATCGGACTTACGAATGAGGACAGTGCTTTGGCTAGTCATGGCAGTTCGAACGCCCTTCATGATCTTAATACAGTTTTCATCGCTCCAGTCATGTCTAGTACACAGACAAAATAAGCAAGCGTCTACTGTCCATAGCATCAGAATATACCCACAAGACGTTTTTTAACTGTTGGAAATATTGATCAGGATTGAGCGGTGTCTGATATTTGCATCGAGCCAAACTCACAAAGTAGATGTCACACCCTTTCTTAGGTGAGCCCTTGAAAAAGTCCAACGGGATGAAGCTGATTCTTTTTTCAGCTATAGCTTCTGGACAGCGTTGGGGCCAGGTCTTGTGCTCCGCAGTTTCAAGCTGTCCAGGAAGATCTTGCAAAACGAGACGAATGGCAGGATAACGTTTTGCCAACTGGATAGAGATGTTACCGACGCCACCACCGACATCACATACAATTGAACCCTTCCTGAGTTTATGCCATGGAAAGTCTTAGAGGACGCTTAGTACGAAGTCGACATCGAGTTGAGTTGAGACTGTACCATAAATGACAGCGTCTGCTTCAATTGCAGCGCCCCACCCTATCATACCGGGTCCAAATCGTCCCCCTCGTTTAGTTTGCTCAGGGGTTGACTACAAATTTGATTAGATCTATTACACGTCCAGTGGAAAAGAAGTCGTACACCAGTGAAATAATCAAAAAGTGTACCATTAATGTTAAAGAACTTTGCGAAAGCCGCATCTTGGGGCAACGTAGAGGAAGTCAACACAGGATCATTAAGAGTGTCGCTAAGCGCAGAGGCAGCTTTGAAAGCCTCATCAGTTCTATTGAGGGGGCTCATGAGAGGTTTCTTAACTGTATGCTCACTGGGAAACTTACAGGTGAAGGCCAAGATTAGAGAGGGGGTTTTGTGATAAGAGCTGGCTGCTCAGGTAGTTATTAGCAAATGTATCAACATCGACTACGAATAGTGAGTAAAGGAGTGGCGACCATTAATATGTGCTTACCTTCACGGAAGACGTGCTTGGTTGCGAGAAGGCGCAGGACCCGACCGAGCTTCTTCTGATTGACGCCAGTCCGCTGCTCCAGATCTGAAATGTAAGCGCCTGAGGGATATTCGGCAAGTATATCCGGAATCTTGTTGGACAGGACAACTTGAAGGCATGCCGGCTCGTAGAACTGGAAGAGGCAATTACAGCACCTGTCTGTCGAATAAGAAAAAGACTGACTGCCATGAATTTCTGTCTCATACGGTGAGTAAAACGGCAGCTTCAAAGGAGATGTGGGCTCACATTAACGAGAGTATCACTGGGCCGAGCTATCTGGGAGACCAACTGCACACAAGCAGCCTCAATGGTGTAGATAGAAGCTCGAAGTTCTGGATCGTTATGTCCATCCTGTGCGGTAGACGAGGGACAGAGAGACGCCGCTCGGCGACCTGGGTGGCACTCGAGATAAGCGCCAAAAGTGCTTTGAGCTGCTCGTTTGGTTGGTTGTTCATACTCCAGGTGGGTAGTCAGAGCTACGACATGTTGCTTGCACTAAACCATGGAGCTATATATGCTCATTTACTCCCCTTCCGTTTGAGTCAACGGGCTAATTAGACTTGGGTTAGTACGTCGGTTCCAAGCCGGACAACGAAGCTATCTTGAGCACTCCGGTTGTGGAAGCTAACAGGGACATCAGGCAAAGCAATGAAGGGCGATGATAGAACACTCCACTAGGATTGACCTGCATTTGGGAAGCCAAATGTACAAACCGCACAGGAATTGAGGCCCCGATTTGCATCCCTTGAGAGCTCGGAAGCGAGGAAGGGGCGGATGATGCCGCGGATCACCAGCTCTGCATGTTGACGCCGGGCCGATTAAATCTTGCCAAACAAACGCCTTTGAAGAACAAATAGAATGCATTTCCAAATTTGCCCATTAGTTATGTTCTCTAGGTCTCCTGCATCGCAGCTAGAGTTTTGCACTAAGCCATACGGAGCCATCCCATCCCATCCACCACCGGTGCTTCTCATCGGCGAATATCCGGTTTGACAACGACAGGTGGAATTCTCATGGTAAATTCCAACTTCTGAGGATTATTTCGCTTCGCTTGCTCCAGTGGCAGTGCAAGTACGAGCAGGTAGAAGTTTATATGATGTTTCCATACCTCGAGTATACAGCAGGTATACGGGTCGGACTCCCTGAGAACGAAGACAGGCCGAATGCACTGAACGTTTCGTGACGATTTGTGCTGCTTCCAAGCTACAGTGCTAGAAGTCTCCGAAGCCCGGCATTGGTATACCAAGCGTCGTTTTTACTAAAATAGTAATCACGCACGACCAGAAAGAGATCTCTCCAGAAAGTTGGCGCAGCTTATTGAAACAAGTAATCAGGACGATCTTGTGGCGGATTGCATAATCTTAAGACCAAGCGCTTTCCCGATAGTCGACTTCGAGCGCTAGCTCAGTCAGACAAGCTGAGCTTATTTCCGACATGCTGTGAGGAATTTTTGTCTGTGGCTGGCTGCGATTAAACCTACCGGCCCCAACGGTGGTGAAGAGCAGCGGCAGCATCATAATACATAAATAATCAAATTCCAAACGGTCAGGCCAACTAAACTGTACAAAGGGAGATCCGGCAAAGATGTGGAGGCAATAGCCGCTTATCCAACACCTATATAGATGGGTACTCGTCAACAAGCCTTGGACCACGGCGTGCATTACTCACCGCCGGAAGGAATTCATTTTCAGATCTGCTCCTCAGTATTCTTACAAGGAGGCACGATTGAATGGCTTCCAAGCCTTGCTGAGTTCATGTATAGCATCCTTCGTACGTTGCAATTCGGTATCAGCGATCGAGTCGGCTTCAATGAAAATCTTCATGCGTTCATCATTTTCATCGATGATGTACTCGGCGGGGCCTCTAATTTCGGGCCTCATCGCATCGGGGAAAGGCGGGGAATCGACCGAGCAAACAGTACCCTCAGGGGGAAGCTTTCCAGATAAGAAATACTCCCTAACATGAGACAAGGTGCAAACTGAAGGTGCGTTGATAGAACAATGCTATTATTTTGGAACTCGTTTCAAGATGCAGTCGCAGTGGAGAATAGTGAGTACTTACACCTGGAGAATCTTGTGTTAGGACACGCGAACCGGGGAATCTTGTTGACATCGTTCTCGCACTGCGGGAATAAACTTGAGAATGGAGTTGAGTTATGATAGCAACAGCACTCACTGTGCGACTGGCGTTACTGGGTCTAGATATATGGGAGTGCGTTTTCTGCAGTATCAGTAATCAGGTTCGGTAGCCCAATATGTCCACATACCCGCGGTATTTCCAATGAAGAGTAGTGGGAAACTTGTATTGCCTCCGACGGGCCCTTGGTAGCCTTTCTTCACCTTTGGCCATCCAGCACAACTCAGCCTGATCTTGGCCCACACGTCAGCCCAGTCGCTTTCCTTGCCCAGATTGTTGAAGTAGCTCCTCGCAGAAACAAGGTCAGGTGGGACGTCCAGCCCATCGGAGCATAAAATAGCCGACTGTGCATCTCGGACGCTTGCTTCAAGTTCTTGTTCTCGAGCATCTTTGTCATTGCAAGACCCAGAACAACTACATTTGAAGGTCGGTATTTCAGTCAATCGCCACATCAGCTCTGGATCTCTTTCAGGACCTCCCAAATCAGCAAGAGCCTGAGCTAGGATCGGCCAAGTGGCCCAGGGAGAATAAAGCATTGAGAAAACTGCTGTTCGTACTCTGGAGAAGTCCAGGAATCCGTAAGAGGTGGAAGTACGGAGAGGGATAGGTTCAGTTATGAGGTCCTCGTAAATCCTGGTGAGGTTGGCGGCGATGAGCTTCGGGGAAGGCGCCCAGAATGGACATGATGAGCCAGCAGCATGACATGTCTCGAAAAAGAGGCTCATGGTTTTAGGAGTATCAAGAAGATTGTTCGACCATAGAGCTGACCGGAAGCAATCATCAGGAAGCGTATAGATGAACGACAGCTGCGCCCACGTACTCGCGTAATAGTTATCAACATCAACTACGCCATCCAGTGTAATTCTCTCGACCTTATCCTGTGTTATCGTTAGCTCAACCGCCGCCAGAAGAAGACATGATAGGATTCACTGGGAACAGCGAAGCGAAGGTAGAACCAAGCACCGTCCCATAAGAAAACCCCCAATACATCAACTTATCCCTCCCATACGCTTTGATGATACTCAACATGTCGTAAGCTGTCTGTTCCGTGTTCGTATTTCCCAGCCACTCGCCACCTCGCTCTTTGGCCAGCTTATTGCTTGCAACAGCACGTGCCCATGTCGATTCCAGACTGTCGCCACCCTCCCCCGTAATGTTCCTGAATGGATCGCTAGCTCCTCCACGAATGACACTGAAGATGTTCTGATCCCATACTTCTCTTTCCCCGCGGCCTGGTGGATCGAAGAACGAGACTTTCGGAGTCGAACGAGAGACTCCCCGAGGGTCGAAGCTGACAAGGTCAAATTCATTTCCAAGAATTTGAGCCAACAAGTCTCCCACGCGATGTAGGAGATCAACTCCGCTACCACCTGGGCCGCCTGGATTAAACAAGATCGGTCCACGATACCGAGGATGTGGTTTAGAAGTCGGAGAAGAAAGGCTGGAAGGAATGCGAATGAGCGCTATAGCTGCATGCTTTGACGCCTTGTCCGAGTGATTGAGGTGGTTCAGGGGAACCAGTAGTCGAGCACATTCTCGGCGCAAGGGTTTATAGCACGGGTACCAGACGAGCTCTTGTGTAGGTTGGATCTGCAGTATAATCGGCTTAATCAGTAAGGTTAGCTGGGCAGAGAATGGGAATTAACTGACATCGATCCAGTAAAAGTCTTTAGGGGCTTGTATTTCAGCGCCGCCATCATAGGCTTCGTAGTCTCCGACGCTCGTCAAGTCGACTAGTAATAAAAGTGAGAGTGACAGAAAACCAACCACGAACGTCAGCGCGGCCCGTAGACGAAAGACTGCCCAGGCGTCCGGCATTATGAAGAGAGATTGTCTTGAAGATGTTGTATCCTAGGTATGAGAACTCCTTGAATGGCATCTTTGTAATGATCGCCTATTTCTACATGAGAATTCTTCATTTCCTGTTCTGGAGAGAACCACGCACCCTCTGGGTTTCCTCCTGAATGGGGAGTATTTCGTGTGCCTTGGATGCCCCAGCTGTTGATAACATTGACAGCTGCATCACACGCACATCCTAGGACTGAAGAGAGAGGAAACGAGGACGCCAGCGATGACTCTGACTTGAAGGAGTAGAGTTTTACTCTCACGCCGGTAATCTTTGGCAGCCCATCACCTCATTTCAGCCTCCGACAGTTGATGAGATCAGTTTTAAGATAGAATTGACGCTCGTATAGGTGCTAAATGTAGATTTAAACTCCGACACCGTTCCTGTCGGCTATAGTGACTGAGAATGACTTTGGCCGGCTCTGCTGTTCTCCACGCTCACTCAATTTCAAAATGCGCGCAATATGTACCGAAGATGTAAAAAAATATGATTTCCCAAATTCATGGCAATCGTGCAAGCGGAAGCCGAGATACAAATGTTCGTCCGACCTTGTCGCCCATCAGACCTTCGAACCATACATAGTATGCAAGCGCTGGTCATGCATTTTTAACATCACCGTCCATCATCTGAGTTCAGAGAGGAACATATTTATTTCTCACCTCAATGACTTTCACTCTTGGAAGACCGTTGGCTCTGTTCGTCAGTGGGTTTCGCGGTTGGTCCGTATCTCTTCATCAAGCTGGCATTTTACTCATACCAACTTTTGTTTAGTATCACCAAGCCTTTCCTCCGATAAATACAACCTCAGCGGTGACAGACCGATCCGCCTTTCCGTGTCATTCACATTCGGTGAATATTTGAGCGCCTGTGGTTGACGTTGGATATTTTTGGCCCAGTGACCAGGCAAACCTTTCACCGGCGGATAGACGCTAAGCGACGTGTGTCCTTCCATTATCCATCTCTCCTGCTATGCCTCTGAAAGCAATATTCGAGAGGATCCGGGCTAAAGCCAGGGTCTCAGACAAAGAACGAGAAGTCTATACCTCGAGAGCCCAAGGCAATAATGCAAATATACCAACGATAAGTCTTACCAAGCGCCAAGAAACACCCCTACAGCCCTTACGAAACGATCAGCGGGACACCGTCGATGCTAGCTGGACAGATTACCGCGATAAGAACAATACGACAGATCATCGCAAGGGCAAGTACTCTGATTGTTTTGTATGATTTGTCTGCTTTCGCTGATAGTAAGTTTTCAGCACCAAGCCATTCATCAACGATTCAGGAGATTACTTCCCAGACGCAAGATCCAGATTTCTCATTGAATGCTCTGCAAGCATTACCGAAGAGTTATCAGGAGTCTGGTGTGGAGGTGAGAGATCAGAGTCAGCACAGCGCAAGTAAGCCACTAAGTACCTACGAGAACATGATCGCTTTCTCACCGGTGACTCTATAGCATTTAACATTTACTCCTCCTTGGGCTCTTTCGCCAATGCAAAGGGCTTTGTTTTCAATGGACAAGTGAATATGATTGACACAGTCCAGTCCAATCAACCTGGTAAGACGTTCTTTGCTGGCCTCAGCTTCAACCTGACCAGGCTCGCAGTATTACAGCGACTCATCGAGAAAGGAAACCCTGCGGCAATACACAATTCAGACTATCGGGAGTACCCACCTCGTTGTAGCGAAGACACTCGAGTGTCGCTGAGAAACAATGTTCTACAGTGGCATGGCAATCCCAATCGGGAACAGAGGCTGCTGTGGTACATGGGCCCAGCGGGGATTGGGAAATCTGCGATTGCGCAGAGCGTTGCGGAAGAGCTGGAGAAAACAGGACATCTTGGAGGAACATTCTTCTTCTCCCGGCCAGGACTGATTAACGACCCTGCAACCGTCATCCCGACGCTTGCTTACCAGCTTGCGATGAGGAACAATGCCTATAAACAAATCGTCAACCAGCTCCTGGCAGATGATCTCTTGATCCTGAATAAGAATCGTTCGACCCAGTTTAACAAGCTCATCATTGAGCCATTCCAGATTGTCGCGACCACTCCTGGCACCCTCCAAGATCCCCTGCTGATCATACTCGATGGCTTGGATGAGTGCAAGGGCACAGAGGCCCAATGCGAGCTTGTCCAGCTCCTCCTTGATCATGCAGGGCGAATCAAGAAATTCCCGTTACTATGGGTGATTTACAGTCGTCCAGAATGGCACCTCAGGACAACAGTTTCTGATGTCGACTTTCCTGCTTCCTGCGAGAAAAAAGAGATTTCCGTTAATGATGCGGAAGCGCAAGCCGATGCAAGGCGCCTGTTCAAAGGGGAGCTTGCAAAAATCCGGAAGCGGTATGATGGGTTCCTACCTGGGGACTGGCCATTGAGGCAGGATGTAGACCGCCTTTGTAAGGCGGCATCTGGCCATCTTGGTTACGTATCTTTTATGGCCCGGTTTATCGGAGACAAGGAAGTTGGTGATCCAGAGAAACAACTCCGGATCTGCACCAGGATAGCTTCCGGTCTTGGAGTTGATGGAGGCACTCAGATTAACCCACTTGAAGCCCTTGACCGCCTCTACAGTCGGGTTCTGTCTGACGTACCGGCCACTATCCTGCCGGTAACAATGCAGATTTTGAGTGTAAGCCTAAACCGCCGGGAGCGGCGTGAGGTGAAATACGTTCAAGATCAAACTGATTATCTCCTCCTTACCCAAGCTTCATACTATGGGGCACTCAGATTATTACACTCGGTGCTCTACGTTCCCCCTCCGAGTGAAGCTTCTTCAAAAACTCTCAAGTTCTACCATGCTTCCTTTACCGATTATCTCCGGGATCCCGCTCGTTCAGATAAATTTCACATAAGCAGGGACACTGGGATCAGAGATTCTGCTATTCGGTGTGTTCGATGGTTGAGTAAACATCATGATAGTAATACACCTCCCAACGGTCAGTATCATCGGTTATAAAGTTGATAGTTCCTGACTAAGCTTTTGAAATTTGACTGCGTCCTCCTAGTGAATTCCCGGGTTCTTCGGTTTGCCCAGAGGTTTCCCTGGTGGGCCGCCCATCGCCTGCGGGACGGGGATTTGACAAATTTTATGGATGGAATGGGATCTTTTGACTTTGGGAAATTACAGGATCCAGACCCCTCGTGTTTTGTCCATTTCATTTATTGGCTAAGCACCCAGGTTTGTTGCCTCAACCTTTTGCATTCATCAAATGCTGATTGAACGATAGGCTCCTCCAAATACACTGCTCGTCAGACTTGTCGATAAGCCACCAGCGGGAACATTTCGAACTTTATCTGTCGAGCATAAGCTCAATGCCGAAATTTTCAAGGTCTGGGTTTCAGACTTCTTCCCAGATGGCGAGCCCAATGAGTCCCCGCTTTCTCTGCATTTCCTCCTCGGAGTTTCTACTCAGCTACATGTCCATATGGCGTTGCACGCGGCGTAGTCGTAACAGCATGTCTTGTAACCTACAAACATCATATTCGATGTAAAGTATTGGATTGCAAGTAAAACAACAGATGAATTCTTCCGAGTTTTTCTATCCAAAACATATGCGCCTATATAAACATCAAGCGAAGTGAAGAATGAGGTCAGAGGCAAAGAGTGTATAAAATAAAGCGCCAACAACAGCAGACCACGCGTCTTTCAGGGATTCACTAAGATGTAATCCATCTCTTCCATTCGAACTCGCACTTCCCGATGCTTCCGCACCCGCGCCCTTGATAACTTCACCCGCCTTCAAAAATGGTAATCCAAAATATAATCTTCGGCCAGTCTTCGGAGGCGATAGGAACTTGGGTGAGGAAGGAGCGATATGAGACCTAGGCTGATTGCTCGCCATGGAGGACAGAGTTGATGGAGATACAGGTGTATTCGGTACCATGTCATTATCACCATTGGTATTTGGCGATGCCACAGTCTCGGAGTTTGTGGAGGACTTGCGCATAGTGGGGAGCCGTAGGGTCAGGGAAAGTGGTCGTGGTTAATTCGCTTGTGGCGTTTGGCGCTCCAGACTGTGGTGGTGTTGAAACGTCGCTAGCTTTTCTTGAAATACCATTGCAGCACTGTTGGGATGCAGACACAAACTCGAAGTATTCGGACTAGGACTAGGATATGGTTTCGGTGATACACCTGGAGAAGTTCATGGCGAGTTGCGAGGTGAGAGTCGTAGTGATGATCCGAAAGCACCAGTCGGCGCGCGGCAAGGAGACGGAGACGGAATTAGTTCACTCCCATCTTCCTCTGCATTAGGCGACACTTTCCGTCGCAAGAGAAGGTGTGTATGTGGCTGGGAGAGATCGAAGGATGAGTCGGAACTAGGAGTGAGCGACCTTGATCGTGTGTGTTCAGCGTTGTGGAGCAACAGAATGACGAACCCAATCGAATACCTTCACTGTCATGACTCCTGCCAGTGTTGGCGCTTGTCTACTTCATCAAAAGTGATGGATAAGGTAGGCGGTGGTATTCGGTCATCAAATGGCCCAGGGGTAAACGTTCCCTTCGAACGAGTAGAAGCGCTGCGAGAGGGACCTGGTGATTGTGATAGTTGACGGACAATGTTGAAGGCAAGGCTTGGTATGAGCACAACTGGTGTGGGGTCACTTGAGATTGGTACTTGGAGAATGACGTGGGTTTCTGCAGGAGGGTTGGCTATATTTAGAATAGGTGTTACAGCCGTGTACTACATTGGGAATGCGTCTGTTTGGGCAGACCAGACAAGGCAAGACAGGATGGGAGGCATGGCGAATTGGCGACGAGAACGAGAGAGTAAGAGGTCGTGGGAGAAAATGCCACCAGACAAGATTAGATTAACTTGAGGCTACCAAGTCCTACTCTACCAAGTTTCCACAAGAAAAGCCAAGTACGCTTCGCTTCACTGCCGAGAAAGCTCACAGGTCAATCCCAGTCTGATCTAGGTTCTACTTTGAACAGCCATTATTCTACCTCTCCTGAGAAGGATGATCTCAACCCTAGCGCTACCGGTGTCAGCTCAACATCGTCAACTGTGGGCTGCTCTTCCGAGTCGTGTATTCACAGAGACAACTTGTCAAAGTGTGGATAGTCTCCAACCTGGGGTTATATTTCCATCTTGGCTAGAGTGATTCTCAATTTGGCTGTTTGAATTATAAATGGATATTCAGGGCTCTTCAATGACCCGTGTTTCTTCATCTCATGACTTTTATTCCACTGCTACTTCTTCTGTGTCTGCGTCAACCGCGACGTTCACTGCTCTCGCTCCGCCACCGCTCCTGCTGAAGGATCGCCTCTGAACGCTCACGTAACATCAGTTCGAAACCGGATAGTGCCTCCCAACAACAACGGTGACCGGATATCACGACATTCAACCTCTCACCGGGCGCTCTCTCTCTCCGAACAGCTACTCCAACGAAGATGGCGATGAGGGCAACAACGAATGGACACAAGGCGTGTCCTACACAAAGTCTTCATGTAGAGCCTCTCTTACTTCCCCCGTCACCATATCCAGTATGGTATATGTGGCTAGTACACCAACTACAGTTGGTAAAGTCAGCCGCCGCGCTCTCCGAGACAATGTAGCTACAATCGATCGCTCTCCCTCTCGTCATCATCCAAACCTGAGCTCAAACGCTGATAACAACAAGAGCCCTAAACCCGCCCAGCCATCACCTTCCTCGATGAAGGCTTAACCAGCAGCCAGTGATAGCCTACCCAGGGGCTCTGGTAATAGTCCATCAGAACCCACCCCTTCACGTTCACCGTCTACACGAATTGCCGTCCCATCAACTCGTATGCCCTCGCGCTCTAATTCACTCAGTAAAGGTTGACCGACCTTCGAAGCCCGTTCTGGACCATCTTCAGGCAGTCCCGGTTCTACCAGTCAAGAGATTCAAGGACAAAGCCAAGTTCAAGGTCGCACCACAGCGACCGTAAGCAATGGGATCCAGTGGCTCTTCGATGGTTTCAAACTCACTTAGCGGCTATTTGGTCGTATTTTCGGACCTCGTTACCGAAACAACTTGAGCTACAACGGCTTCACCTAGTGGTAATAGCGCCATTGGGCAAAGTCCGAAGAAGGGGCAAGGGCCTGTGGTCAGTGATGCGACGAAGCAAGGGGTTGACAGAAATGCCAGCGATGCCAAAAGCGACTACTACCCCTATGAATCCTAATAGCCCTAGTACCCCTTCCGGCTCTGCAGCCATATCTCATCCAAAGTGGCCGACCAAAGCACAAACATATCATAGTCTTTGAATTTCTTCAACTGCCCCTAGTACCAACTCATCAAATGCGTCAGCATCCACAAACCCGACAATATACCAACAATACTGGCATTCACAATACCCGCCTAACTGCGATAACAAGAATGCCGGTGTAATGATGAGTATGATGGCTGTTTTCTAAGCGGCGGAACAAGAGGAGATGTATAGATACGAGAAGCAGAATGGCAGCATCGGTACATCCGCGTGGAAAACCAGACAACTATTAAAACAACATCAAAACGCAGGAAATAATTGTGTTTGTTGGAGTAGCCAATCCCAGGGCAGGAAAGGAGGCCACCGCCAACCTGAAAGGGAAGGAGAAGGAAAAGGCTGATATTACTTTTGGGAGCGTACCTGGCGGGGAAAATAGAAATTGGAGTATGGCGAATGGGAGGACACTAGACAAGGGAAAGGAAAAGGGTTCCATTCGCTATGTACACCAAACACCAGCCTCCCACATCTTCACCGCTAGATACCAACTCTCCTAGTCGCCTTCACCATATCCCCCACCGGTACATCTGTGTTGCACATGCAGCCATATGGGCGGTCATTCACGCGCCTATTCTCTCAGCCGCAGTCCTGGCGAGTCCTCAGGTATGCTTAGTACAACCACAGCAACGGCCGACCTGAGTGCCCATCCGCAGTCATCTGGCGAGCTTCTACCAAAAGGCACGCCCGGCTCTACATCTCTCGTGCTACCCCGCGCACCACCCCCTCTCAACCTTCACGACGATACAAAAACAGGGGATAATGGTTTTGGAGAGGGCAGAGTCGACTCACAAAAGATGGATTGGCTCAAACAATGATGGCTAGTGTTACCTCCAGTCAAGATGAGATCAGCTGACAACAGATAAGACCACGCCCTCTCAACCCACGTTAATCACGACCAGATAGACCCTCACCAGAAGCTGACTGGACGTGAGCGCTAACCACCTAGCACTGCTTCCTGGGGCATGTGTCGGCCGGATCATTCTGCCATAACTTAGCCCCAATCGGAGCTTCATTCAGCTCGGATATCTCCCGCCCCGTTCCAACAAAGTAACCGAGATAAGTTGGAAGAGGAAGATGGCGACGACGGCGACGACTATGGCCCCTCCTTCCCCCGGAACTTCTCGCCCAACGATCCAATACGTTAACTTCAATAGCTTAAGCCACCTCCACATAAACCGCCCACAGCACCTGTTTCCGATCCACCACATTGCACTATGGGGCCTTCTCATCCTTGGCATTACTACCTCCGATGACCACGAGTTCGGCCCTCAACCCCTTCCTTCGGGCCTCCAGGGCCGTGCAGGAGAAGGATGCTGTAGCAGCGCTCATGGCGAGAGATGAATGACGGGTACGGAATGAGGAAAAAGCCAGGGAGCCGAAAGCTCTAAATGCCAAGACTGGATGCCGGATTCACCAAGTGGGAAGTTCGCACCGGTCTACCATTAGCCAAGTTCTTATGAATTTGAACAACATAGACCTTGACATGACCAAACTTAAGGCGCGTCAGTTTGTACGAACAAGTGGGCCTCTGGTAAGGGCGACAACAGCCTCTGGACTGGAACTCCCGCAGAGAGAGAGCAACGGATAGCCGACGAGGTGGCCGGAAAGAAAAGACGAGCTATCGACGTTGTGAATGAGGTGGCTCACGATGGGGATTCTCAGATAGGGATAGGAAACGGAGTAAAGGGAAGAAGATTGTGTCAGGAAAGGTGTGGACAAATACATGGTATATCTCTCCACTCAACTGGCGAATCTATCTGCGACTAACTCTGTTTAAATACTGTAGCGAATGCTCCGTGGCCCCTCACCGGTCGAACAGCACATATCGCGAAAGAATACAGAAGACGAGGGCGACTCACCAAAAGTCATTTGGGATCACTCAAAGGATATGGCCCTCGGCGGGAGGCTCATGGTTGACTGCAACGGAACAAAATAATCCGCGAGTCGAAAGGCTCGGGAGGTAAAGGTGGAAACTTACTATAATGTTGTACGTCTACCATGTTGCACTGATTTCAGCTGGGCATACGCTTACTTGTGTTTTCTTGCCAGAAGCGTCGCAAGTGGGGACAATTTCCTGGCCCGTTCTGGGGTAGAAAGTGGGGACCAACAAGATTGATACGTGCCACGGAGAGGGGAGACTGGGAGAAGGGATATCGTCGAGAGTTCCGGATATGCGCCTAGGCTAAAGTCAGGAGTTTCGGACGGAATGATTCCAGCAAGCGTCTTTCATAACCAGCCGCCAGACCCAGGTATGTATTACCTATGTACAAGATATTAAACACAATCAACCATGTTTGCGCACCGGTGTCATGCTCTGACTGGCAAGAGACCAAGTGGTGTATCACCAAGCCTTTCATTAGAAAAATGTACGACCTCAGCGATGATTGACTGACCAGCTTTCTGTGTCAATCTCATTCGGTAATCATTTGGGCGCCTGTGAGCTGATGTCGTATATTTTTGGCTCAACAACGTGCAATACAGCAAAGCTTCCCACTGGCAGATAGACGCCAAGCAACGTGCCTCCTGCCATTATCCACCTCTCCCACTATGCCTCTGAAAGCAATATTTGTGAGAATTCGTGCTAGAGCCAGATTCTCGGAAAGCGATCGAGGAGCCTATCCTCCGGGAGCCCAAGATGATGGTGCAAACATACCAACAACAGATTTTACCAAGCACCAAGAGACACCCCTACAGCTTTTATCCAACGATCGGAGGGACATTGTCGATGCCAGCGGGATTGCTCACCCTGCCGAGGACAATCCAACAGATCGTGGCAAGGGCAAGTACTCCGATTGTCTCGTATGATTTGTCGCCTTTCACTGATAGTATGCTCTCAGCACCGAGCCACTCATCAACGGTTCAGGAGATTACCTCCCAGACTCGACACCCGGATTTCTCATCGAATGCTCTGCAGGCATTACCGCAAGGCTCTCAACAATCCGGCACGGAGGCGAGAGATCAGAGTCAGCATGGCACAGGTAAGCTACCAGGTGCCTATGAGAACACGATCACCTTCTCACCGGTGACTCTACAGCATTCAACTTTCACCCCACATCAAACCTCTTCGCCAACTCAAGTCACTTTATTGTCAACAGACTTGACGTGAACATGGTTGGCACAAGCCATTCCAATCAACCTGGTAGGCTATTCTTTACAAACCCCAGCTTTAACCTGACCAGGCTCGTAGTATTGCAGCGACTCATCGAGAAAGGACGGCCTGAAGCGATACACGACTCATATTATCGAGAGTACCCACCTCGATGTAGCGAAGACACTCGAGTGTCACTGAGAAATGATGTTCTACAATGGCGTGGCAATCCCGATCGACAACAGAGATTGTTGTGGTACATGGGCCCAGCAGGAATCGGGAAATCTGCTATCGCACAGAGCATTGCGGAGGAGCTGGAGAGAACAGGGCATCTTGGGGGACATTCTTCTTCTCCCGCCCAGGGCAGATTAACGACCCCACAACCGTCATTCCGACGCTCGCTTACCAGCTCGCGATAAGGAACAATACCTACAAACAGATTGTCAACCAGCGCCTGGTGGATGATCCCTTGATCCTGGACAAAACTCGCTCTACCCAGTTCAACAAGCTCATCATTGAGCCATTCCAGCTCATCGCAACTGCTTCGGACACCTCTTTCCAAGATCCCCTGTTGATCATACTCGACGGCTTGGATGAGTGCAAGGGCACAGAGGCCCAATGCGAGCTTGTCCAGCTCCTCCTTGATCACGCCGGACGAATCAGGCAATTCCCATTACTCTGGTTGATTTACAGTCGTCCAGAATGGCACTTCAGAACCATAGTTTCTGATGTTGACTTTCCTGCTGCCTGCGAGAAAAAGGAGATTCCTATCAACAACGCCGAAGCGCAAGCCGATGCAAGGCACATTCTCGAAGGGGAACTTGCAAAAGTCCGCAAGCAGTATGAAGGGTTTCTACCCGCCGACTGGCCATCGAGGCAGGATGTAGACCGTCTTTGTAAGGCAGCATCCGGTCATCTTGGTTATGTATCTTTTATGGCCCGGTTTATCGGAGACGAAGAAGTTGGTGATCCAGAGAAACAACTCCGGATCTGCACTAGGATAGCTTCCGGTCTTGGAGTTGATGGAGGCACTCAGATTAACCCACTCGAAGCCCTTGACCGCCTCTACGGTCGGGTTCTCTCTGACGTACCGGCCGCTGTCCTGCCTGTAACAATGCAGATTTTGAGCGCAAGCCTAAACTACCGGGACGGCTTGTATCTGAAATTTGTTTGTGATCAGGCTGATTATCTCCTCCTTACTCAAGCTTCATACTACGGAGCACTCAGACCCTTACACTCGGTGCTCTGCGTTCCCCCTCCGAGCGAAGCTTCTTCAAAAGCTCTCCAGTTCTACCATGCTTCCTTTACCGATTATCTCCGGGATCCCGCTCGTTCAGGCAAATTTCACATACGCAGGGACACTGACAACCTCAATTCTGCTGTTCGGTGTCTTCGATGGCTGGGAAAAAATAACAATACATCTCCCAACGGTCAGTATGATCGTTATACAGTTGATAGTTCCTGACTAACTTTTGAAATTCGGCTTTGTCCTCTTAGTAAATGCCCACATTCATCAGTTTGCCCGATGGTTCCCTGGTTGGCCGCCGGTGTTCTGCAGAACGAGGATTTAATGCCTTTTATGGAAGAAATGGAATCTTTTGACTTTGAAAAATTACGAGATCCATCCCCCGGATATTTTTCCTCATTCATTCATTGGCTAAGCACCGAGGTTTGTTGCCTCAATCTTTTGCACTCTCGTCAAATACTGATTGAATGATAGGCGCCTCGAACAAATTGCTCGTCAGGCTTGTCGATAAGCCACCAGCAGGCACATTTCGAACTTTATCTATCGTGGATGAGGACATTACTGGGCACTTCAGGGTTGGGTTGCAGATTTCTTCCCAGATGACAAGTCCAAAGAGTCCCCGGTTTCTCTGCATTTCCTCCTCGGAGTTTCTACCAAGCTTCATGTCCATCTGACGTTGCGCAAGAGGCATAGTCATAACAGCATGTATTATAGCCTACAAATATCAATATTTGATGTAAACTATTGTGGTGCGAGTATAACAACAAACGAAACACATGAGTTCTTCCATCCAAAAATATGTGGCGAAACATGAAATATGCACCTATATAAATATCAAACGAAGCAAAGAATGAGGTCAGAGGCAAAGAGCGGCGAAAGCTAAATAGAGGTTATAAAATAAAGTGCTGATAATAGCAGGCTATGCGTCTTTCGGGGATTCACTACACCACCATGGGACCACCACCACGCAACGCACACCGAGTATGAAAAAAAGATAATTGTCGAAAAAAAAAAAAAAAAAAAAAAAAAAAAAAAAAAAAAAAAAAAAAAAAAAAAAAAAAAAAAAAAAAAAAAAAAAAAAAAAAAAAAAAAAAAAAAAAAAAAAAAAAAAAAATGACAAAAAGATAATTGTCGGCCAGTCTTCGGAGATGATAGGAACTTGGGTGAGGAAGGAGTGATAGGAGACTTTGGACTGACTGCCCGCCAGGGAGGATATAGTTGATGTCGAGGTGAGCGATGAGCTGAATCCCACGTCGGCGGATGGGCATACAGGGGTATTCGGTACATGTTCGTATCGCCGTTGTTGTTTGGCAGTACATGGCTCAGAGTTCGGGAGGATTGCGCATGGTGGAGAACCTGAGGTCAGGGGAGCAGTCATGTTTATTTGCTCGTGGCGTGACGTACAGACTGTGATGGTGGTGAAGGTCGTTTGACTTTCTTGAAATACAGCCGTTTCGCCTTCTCCCTCAGCGTGGCAGCTACTATAGTAGCACTGCTGGGATGCAAACACGAACTCAAAGTATTTTGGCTAGGACCCAGTAGATAGTTTCGATGATACACCCGGAGAAGTTCATGGTGGGTTTCGGCGTGGTGATGATCCCGAAGAACTGGTTGGTGAATGACGAGGAGATGGAAAAGGGAATACTTCATCTCATCCTCCTCTGCAATAGGTGACGCTTTCCGCTGTGCAAGTAGCTGCATATGTGGTTGGGGAGAGATTGGAGGATGAGTCTGGAAGGAGCGAATGAGCCAAGCGATCTTGATCATGTATGTTCAACGTTGTGGAGCGACTGACGATCCCAATCGAGTACCCTCATTGTCACTGTCGACATCAGCAAGGCTGACATTGATTCCTGCGAACGTCGGCGCTTGTCCACATCATCAGCAGTGACGGACAAAGTAGGCGGTAGCATCCGGTCATCAAATGACCCAGGGGTAAATACCCCTTCACCCCAGCCGAAATAGCGCAACCGACGTCGATTGCTCCACTGGCAGCATCATTGGTACATGAGTGTGGTGCCTGACGAGTTGGTGATTGGAGAAATGAGGGGCTGCGAGTATCTGATGCTGGAGAGGATGGCATTTGTTGAGCAAGGCAGGACGTGAGGGGGGTTGTGGGCCACGTTGAAACTAAACGGGGAGAAGCACTGCGAGAGGGACCTGGTGATCGTGATGATCAGCGAACGATACTACAGGCAAGACTTGGTGTGAATATGGCCGGTATGAGAGACCAATTAAAATTGATTTACCTCGGGATTGGTACTCGGAGGACGATATGACTTTCTTCTTCAGAATGCGTGTTACAGCCATATACTACATCTGGAACGCGTCCGTTTGGATACACGAGACGGGACGAGACAGGACGGGGGCCATGTTGCAATTGGTCGATGGCGAGTTGGTGACGAGAACGAGCAGACGAGATCAGGTCGACTTGAGGGCGACACAAGGCCTCACATGACGAGATCAGCTGACACTAGACCCTCTCAGCCCACGTCAATCGCGACCAGCCCCAAGCCAGAGTTGAGCCGTCGCGGTGTAAATAGTGTAGTGGGATTTGGGAGTTGGCGTTGAAGGGACAGCAGGAGAATGAGAATTGAGATCGGGTTGTGGAGTTAAGGCTTGAGGGTAGCACATTTGCCGGTGCGTGATAGACAGCCCGGAGTGAGGTGGCAGGCGGCATGGGCGGGTCGAGATGAAATTGCGACATAGACGACTTTATCGCGAGAGCAGGCGCCTCGTTGAAGGTAGGGCAGTACGCAGTGAGGGAGGCTCATTAATCTCACACTTCACGTCTTTGTTTGGCTCTACCCGTGTGATCACGTGTGCAGTCAAAGTGCTTTCTATAGTAATTTTGAAAGTGAAAAGGTCAACCCCCGTGTCTTCGGCGCGACTGGAATCAGACTCTTACCAAGTCTGTTACATTAACGATCACAACAAGACACTAGCTGAGCCTGACTACAGGAGACTAAAGTTGACTGGATGTCAACGCTAACCACCTACCACTTCTTCCTGGGCGCGTCTGCCAGATCATTCCGGATAACCAAGCCCCGATCGGAGTCCCATTCAGCTCAGCTATATTCTGCTCTATTCGAAAACAGTAACCAGGACAAGTCTAGAGAGGAAGACGACGACGATGACTGTGGCCCTTCTCTCCCCCGAACTTCTCGCCTAACGATCCAACACATGAACTTCAACGCCTAAATCACCTCCACATAAATCGCGCATGGCACCTGTTTCTGTTCCACAACGTCGCGCTATGGAGCCTTCTTTTCCTTCTCATGGTTGGCATTACTACCTCTGATGCAACAATTTCAGCCCTCAGCCACTTCCTTCAAATCTCCGGGACGTGCATGAGAAGGATGCTGTCGCAGGGTTCATAGAGAGAGAACAACGACAGCGAACGAACAAGGAAAAAGCCAAGGAACCAAAGGCTCTAGAACGCGAAGAGCGGATACTGGTTCTGGCAAGTGAGAGGTAAGTTCTTTCTTCGTATCGGTCCGCCATTGACCAAGTTCTTATGAATTTGAGCAACATAGACCTTGACACGACCAAACTCAAGGCGCGTCAGTTTACGTGAACAAATGGACCTGTGAATAAGCGCGACAACAGTCTCTAGACAAAACTTCCGCAGAGAGACAGCAACGGATAGCCGACGAGATGGCTGGAAAGAACAGATGACCTATCGATGTTGCAAATAAGGAGGCTCTCGGTGCTGATCCTCAGATACGACACGGAGTAAACGGGAAGAAGAGAGCGTCAGGAAGGGTGTAGACAAACGTACGGTATATTCCCCGCTCAACTACCAAATCTATCTGCAGCTAATTGTTCCCTGTTTAAATACTGTAGTGAACTCCTCGTAGTCCCTCACCGGTCGAACAGCGCACATTGCGACAGACTACAGAAGACGAGGACGACTCACCAAAAGCTATCAGGGATCGTTCAAGGGATATGACCCCCAGTGAGAGGCTCGCGGTCAACAGTAAACAGAATCCAATAACCCACGAGTCGAAAGGCTTTGAAGATCATTTTGGTTCGGGTAAAGGTGGAAGTTTCCTATAATGTGGTATGTCTATCATGCTGCACTCGCACCAGTTTAGCATATACCTACTGATATTTTCTGGCTGGAAGCGCCGCAGCGGGGGAACCTCAACTTTTCCAGTTCATTCGGTAGACAAGCTGGTACCGGCAGGGTTGATACACGCCACGGAGAGGGGAGACTGGGAGAAGGGGATATTTTCAAGAGATTTGGATATGCGCCTGGGCCAAAGTAAGGAGTTTCGGACAAAACAATTCCAGCGAGCGTCTTTCATAGCCAGTCGCCAGGCTCAGGTATATATTATTTATGTACAAGATATTAAACACAATCAATCATGTTTGTGAACTGATGTTGCGGTCTGCCTGTCAAGAGACCAGGTGGTGCATCACCAAGTCTTTCCTCAGAAGAATATACGACCTCGGTGATGATTGACTGACCGGCTTTCTGTGTCAGTCTCATCCGGTAATCATTTGGGCGCCTGTGAGCTGACGTGGTATATTTTTGGCTCAGTAACGTGCAATACAGGAAAGCTTCTCACTGACATATAGACGCCAAGCAACGTGCCTCCTTCCATTATCCACCTCTGCCGCTATGCCTCTGAAAGCAATATTTGTGAGAATTCGCGCTAGAGCCAGAATCACGGAAAGCGAACAAGGAGCCTATCCCTCGGAAACCCAAGATGATGGTGCAAACACGCCAACGATAAGTCTTACCAAGCCCCAAGAAACGCTCCCACAGCTTTTACCCGACAATCGGAGGGACACCGTTGATGCCAGCGGTATGGATTACCACGACAAGAACAATTCAACAGATCGCAACAAGGGCAAGTACTCCGATTATCTTGTATGATTTGTTGCCTTTCGCTGATAGTAAGCCCTCAGCACTGAGCCACTCATCAACGGTTCAGGAGATTACCTCCCAGACTCGACACCCGGATTTCTCATTGAATGCTCTGCAGGCAATACCGCAAGGTTTCCAGCAACTCGGTGCGGAGGTGAGAGATCAGAGTCGGCATGGCGCAGGTAAGCCACTAAGTACCTATGAGAGCATGATCGCTTTCTCACTGATGACTCTACAGCATATAACTTTTATTCCCCATCGGGTCCTTTTGCCAACGCAAACAGCTTTGTTATCAACGGGCAAGTGAGCATGATTGACACAAGCCAATCCAATCAACCTGGTAAGACGTTCTTTACTAGCCTCAGCTTCAACCTGACCAGTCTTGCAGTATTACAACGACTCATCAAGAAAGGACGACCCGAGGCGATACATGACTCATATTATCGAGAGTACCCACCTCGATGTAGCGAAGACACTCGAGTGTCACTGAGAAATGATGTCCTACGATGGCGTGGCAATCCAGATCGACAACAGAGATTGTTGTGGTACATGGGCTCAGCAGGAATCGGGAAATCTGCTATCGCACAGAGCATTGCGGAGGAGCTGGAGAGAACAGGGCATCTTGGGGGGACATTCTTCTTCTCCCGGCCAGGGCAGATTAACGACCCCGCGACCGTCATTCCGACACTCGCTTACCAGCTCGCGATAAGGAACAATACCTACAAACAAATTGTCAACCAGCGCCTGGTGGATGATCCCTTGATCCTGGACAAAACTCGCTCTACCCAGTTTAATAAGCTCATCATTGAGCCATTCCAGCTCATTGCAACTGCATCAGACACCTCCCTCCAAGATCCCTTGCTCATCATACTCGATGGCTTGGATGAGTGCAAGGGCACAGAGGCGCAATGTGAGCTTGTTCAGCTCCTCCTCGATCACGCTGGGCGAATCAAGGAATTTCCGTTACTATGGTTGATCTACAGTCGCCCGGAATGGCACTTCAGAACCATAGTTTCTGACGTTGACTTTCCTGCTCCCTGTGAGAAAAAGGAGATTTCCATTAATGACGCCGAAGCGCAAGCCGATGCAAGGCGCCTTCTCGAACGGGAGCTTGCAAAAATTCGGAAGCAGTATGAAGGGTCTCTACCTGCAGAGTGGCCATTGGGGCAGGATGTAGACCGTCTTTGTAAGGCGGCATCTGGTCATCTTGGATATGTGTCTTTCATGGCCCGGTTTATCGGAAACGAGGAAGTTGGTGATCCAGAGAAACAACTCCGGATCTGCACTAGGATAGCCTCTGGTCTTGGAGTTGATGGAGGCGCTCAAATTAACCCACTCGAAGCCCTTGACCGCCTCTATGGTCGGGTTCTCTCTGACGTACCGGCCACTATCCTGCCTGTAACAATGCAGATTTTGAGTGCGAATCTAAACCTCTGGCGCCGTTACGTGAAAATTGTTCGAGACCAGGCTGATTATCTCCTCCTTACTCAAGCTTCATACTATGGAGCACTCAGATCCTTACATTCGGTACTCTACATTCCCCCTCCAAGCGAGGCTTCTTCAAAAGCTCTCCGGTTCTACCATGCTTCTTTTACCGATTTTCTCCGCGATCCCGCTCGTTCAGGCAAATTTCACATACATGGGGACACTGAGCTCCTCGATTCTACTGTTCGGTCTCTTCGATGGCTGGGAAAAAACAATAATACATCTCCCGGCGGTCAGTATGATCGGTTAGACAGTTGATAATTCCTGACTAGCTTTTGAAATTTGGCTTCGTCCTCTTAGTGAATGCCCGCGTTCATCAGTTTGCCCGATGGTTTCCCTGGCGGGCCGCCCCTGTTCTGCGAAACGAGGGTTTAACGACTCTTATGGATGAAATGGGATCTTTTGACTTTGAAATTTTACAAGATCCAGACCCCGACGATTTTTCCACATTCATTCGTTGGCTAAGCACTGAGGTTCGTTGCCTCGGTCTTTTGCACTCTCGTCAAATGCTGATTGAATGATAGGCGCCTCCGAACAAATTGCTCGTCAGGCTTGTCGATAAGCCACCAGCAGGCACATTTCGAACTTTATCCATCAAGTCTGAGGTCTATGCCGAGGGTTTCAGGGGTTGGGTTTCAGATTTCTTCCCAGATGATGTGTCCAAGGAGTCCCCGCTTTCTCTGCATTTCCTTCTCGGAGTTTCTACCAAGCTACATGTCCATCTGACGTTGCACGAGAAGGCATAGTCATAACAGTATGTATTGTGGCCTGCAAATATCAATATTCGATGTAAACTACTGTGGTGCGAATAAAACAACAAACGAAACAAACGAGTTCTTCCATCCAAAAAGTATGTGGCAAAGCATGAAATATGCACCTATATAAATACCAAGCGAAGCAAAGAATGAGGTCAGAGGCAAAGAGCAGCGAAATTTAAGAAGAGGGTATAAAATAAAGCGCTGATAATAGCAGGCTATGCGTCTTTCGGGGATTCATTACACCACCATGGGACCACCACCACGCAACGCACACCGAGTATGCCATGCTGCCATATCGTCAACCTGCATGATGTGGTTGACAAACAGCCAGTCATGCATTTAATGTGGCTGGTGTTCGGCGGGAATGACACAGACGAGTCACCAACACCCAAGGTCGGGTGCGAGACTCTGGGCTTGCAAAAATAAATAAATAAACATCTCGAAAACAACCATGAAGCATACACAAACACTGCTGTCCCAACGTCCATGCATTTGCCCATCCTGTCTGAACAGTCTCTTCTCCGCAAAAGCCACACCATGTCCAACAGCAGCTTGACATACACCAGATAGTGTCTCAGGAGTGTGGAAGGGTCTCCACGTTTACACACTACCAAGATATAATCCGCCTCCTCCGTTCGAAATTGAACTCACACCTCTCAACACCTCCGCATCCGTGCCTTTGATAGCTTTGCCCACTTTCGAAAATGGTAATCCAAAAGGTAAATTTCGGCCAGCCCTCGGAGACGATAGGAACTTGGGTGAGGAAGGAGTGATGGGAGACTTGGACTGATTGCTCGCCAGGGAGGACATAGTCGATGTCAAGAGCGATGAGCTCAGCCCCGCATCGGCGGATGAGGATATAGGTGTATGCGGTACCGTGTCATTATCGCCATTGCCATTTGGCAATTCCAGTCTTGGAGTTGTGGAGGACTTGCCGTATAGTGGGGAACTTGGGGGTCAGGGAAAGCAGTCGCAGTTGATTCGCTCATGGCGTTGACGTGCCAGACTGTGATGGTGTTGAAACGTCGCTGGCTTTTCTTGAAATACCGCCGTCGATCTCGCCTTCTCCCTCAGTGTGGCAGCTAGTATAGTAGCACTGCTGGGATGCAGACATGAAATCGAAGTATTTGGACTATGACCCAGGAGATAGTTTCAATGATACACCCGGAGAAGTTCACGGCGAGTTTCGGCGTAGTGATGATCCAGAGGAACCAGTCAGTGAACAACAAGGAGACAGAAAAAGCAACATCTCATCCTCCTCTGCAATAGGCGACGCATTCCGCTGTGAAAGTAGCTGCATATGTGGTTGGGAGAGATCGGAGCATGAGTTGGGAAGGAGTGAATCTGCGAAGTAATGTTGATCATGTATATTCAATGTTGTGGAGCAAACGACGATCCTGATCGAGTACCTTCACTGACTGTCAACATCAACAGCGGCTGAAACTGACTCCTGTGAGCGTCGGCGCTTGTCCACATCATCGACAGTGATGGACAAGGTAGGCGGTGACATCCAGTCATCAAATAGCCCAGCAGTCAATACCCCCTTCACCATTCCAGCTGAAATAGTGCAGCCAACGCCAATTTCCCCACTGGTGGCATCGTTGGTAAACTGAATGTGGTGCCTGACAAGTTGGTAATTGGAGAAATGAGGGGTTGCGAATTTCTGATGTGGGAGAGGATGGCGTTCGTTGAGCAGGGTAAGGTGTGAGGGGGATTGTGGGCCATGTTGAGGCTGAACAGGCAGAAGCGCTGCGAGAGGGACCCAGTGATTGTGATGCTTGGTGACGATGCTGAATGCGAGACTTGGCATAAGCACCACTAGCATGAGAGACGAATTGAAATTGATTTACCTTGGGATTGGTACTCGGAGGGTAATGTGGATTTCTCCTTTTGAATAGGCGCTACAGCCGCGCATTACATCGGGAACACGTCTGTTTGGGCACATGAGACAAGACCAGACATCACAGGGGCCATGGCGCAATCAGCTGGTGGCAAGTTGACGATGAGGACAAGCAAATGAGATCACTGATCAGAACAACTTGAGGTCAAAAAAGGCCTCACGTGATGATCTCCACTGACAACAGAGGGGCAATTCGTCACAAATTCATGGAACGCTCAGTTCCATCCACTCTGATCTAATCGCAAAACAGCCTATTCTTCACGTTAGTTTTCGGATATCTACATGCAACTCAGTTCCATCTCCCTAGGCTTCCCAAGGTCTAGGACGAACTGGAGAAGTCAATCTATACTACATGCGAACTCCTCAGGAGGCTTCCACGAGCACCGTCTCAGCAACTTGTGAATGAGGTTGCTACACTCCTCCATGAATTCGTTGTGGGCCCAACGCAACATATAACTGGGGTTCCTGATAAACAAGGACTCGTCCAATCAATTCGACCTGCCCAGGAGCAATTTCGTCAAGAGATTTGGTCAACAACACCTCAGTTCTGGCCATATGAAAAGAAGTTCGCCAATTCAAGGGCAATGTCTCGAGCCACTTTCCCGGGCCATGAATGTGGTCACGTGTCCGAAAACAATGAGCTAGAAGTATCTTAAACAAGCGGTCTTGGAAAGCAAAAGAGGTGTCGGATTCCGATGGAATAGTGCGTTTATTGATGAAGTAACGAGCTCAATCGTATGTAGTAATGATATGCTCTCAGTGGAAATCCACTAAACAACGTCTCTTTCAGCTATCTTATTCGCGAGCTACCAGTGAATTACCCTTTCGTTGTCCAACAGAATTACACTGATGAATGCGTGAAGAAATGGCGAAGCCCCACTCAGATTCCCTGCAAAAGTGCACACAGCACGCTCTCCAACCATTTTATAATCTTGGTTCGCAAGCACTTTGCGCACTTTGGTCAAGGAATGCTGGAGTATCGAGTTCAGTATGTATGTTTCCATTTAATCCTATCATCACTCTAATGTCAATGTTTTAGAGTACTCATACAAGACCAATTGAAGTCTTGCCTCGCCAGGGTGGAGGAAAAGATCAGCTGGCTTCTTGACTTAGAGGACAAGGCTTTCTCCCTCAACACCCATCATCTCGCGCATTTACAAGTCAAAGCATATCGCATACTACCGGGGAGCGCGCAACAAGAGTCACCATGCAAATATCATGAGTACAATTAGTACCTCCACGCCCTTGTCCTCATCGGTCAAGAACTTCAAGGGTGTGCCAGTTCTCTATGGCATTGCTGGGGTGCTGAGTGGCCTGGCTGAGATTAGCTTGACCGGTATCCGAGCCAACGATCTGACAAAGCTGCTCAGGACAGATGACATGGAGCCAGCGTTAGAAATAATAGCTGATGTTCATGTCTACTTTCAAGGTAAGTCCTCTCGAGCTCTTGAATTTTGTTTTCCACTAACGTTCACTCCAGTCACTTACAAGCGTTTTTCTGATAACGTTCCTGCGGCGGTTGACCAGGGGCTTGTTCATGGCTTCGAACGCAATGTGCTCCCTCTAATGAAACGGGCTGGGGCTCAACTCACTTGATGCTCATCGTATCTATAAGGAGTTCACGCAAGAAAGTTCAATGATTACGAACTGACAAGAGGAGCTGACGAAGAAGCTGCAGCGTTTGGAGGGGGCCTCTCAGCAGCTCTTGCAAGTCGGCGGTTCTTGATAACGTTTCCTGTGCGTGTCAATTGTCTCATTTTTTTGGCTAATCGCACTTTGCTAGCTTGTGTTTTTCTATAGGATTTTCGAAAATATGACCTACTACTATTATGACTCTCGCGGGCTGGAAAACCTAAGCATATCGAAATATACAGCCAAGGTTTTCAAGAAGTTGACATCCGATTGTGAGCGCTCAGTGCTACCATAGCGTAGACCCGGCTCTTGTCCTTCTGATATCGTATCAGTAATAACATGACGCATTGCTTGGTGACACCTACAACCAGGTATCCCCCCCGCGAACCACCCAACAGTCCCCACACGGCCCAACAGATGCAAGGAATGGTGATATCCAATTTCGGCAGAGGACTTGGGTGTGGGAAGATATCATGCGCCATTTAAATTGCCCAAATCACGGTGTATTCAATTTGTGTGTGCGCACTTTCGGAGCATTATCTGCCTGGCACTTCTTCCTCAGTGTATCGGCTGCATCATTCCGCCATAAACTAGCCCTGATCGGAGTTCCGTTCAGCTCAGATATTCTCCCGCCCTGCTTCAGCAAAGTAGCCAAGGTAAGTCCTGAGTGGAAGGCGACGATCACGGCGACGACTATCACCCCTCTCTTCCCTCGGAACTTCTCGCCTATCGATCCAATCAAAGCCTAAATTGCCTCCACATAAACCACCCATGGTACCTTTTTCTGGTCCACAACCTCGCACTATGGGGCCCTCTTTTCCTTCTCATCCTTCACACTACTACCTTTGATGACGACCATTTCGGCCCTCAAGGCTCAACCCCTTCCTTCTGGCCTCTAGGCTGTGCACGAGAAGGATGCTGTTGCAGGGTTCATAGAGAGAAGAATGACAGCGAATGAACAAGGAAAAAGCCAAGCAGCCGAAAGCACTCAAACGTGACGAGTGGATGTTGGTTCCGCCAAATGGGAAGTAAGTTCTTTCATTGTATCAGTCCCCTGTTAACAAAGTTCTCATGAATCCGAACGACATAGATCTTGACACGACCAAACTTAAGGCGCGTCAGATTGCACGAGCAAGTGGGCCTGTGAATAAGGGCGACAGTAGCCTCTGGACTGAATTTCTCGCCAAGGCAGCAGCGCACAGTTTGCGAGGTGATTGGAAAGAAACGACGAGCTGTCAGTGTTGCAAATGAGGAAGCTCTTGATGCGAGATCCTCAGATAGGAAATGGGGTAAACGGGTAGAACAGAGTTACAGGAGGGGTGTAGACAAATACATGGTATATCTCTCTACCCGACTACCGAATCTGTCTGTGACTAATTCCTCCCTGTTTAAATACCATAGTAAACGCTCCGTGGTCCCTTGCTGGTCGAACAGCACACATCGCGAAAGAATACAGAAGACGAGGACAACTCACCAAACGCCATTTTGGATTACTCAAGGGATATGGCCCCCGGTGGGAGACTCCTGGTCAACATTAAATGAAGCCGAATCACTCATGAGTCGAAAGGCTTGTGAGATCGCTTTGGTTCAGGTAAAGGTGGAAGTTTCCTATAATGTGGTACGTCTATCTATCATGCTGCATTTGTATCAGCTTGGCATACGCTTATTGATATTTTCTTGCCGAAAGCGCCGGAGTGGGGGAAACTCAGCTTTTCCGGTCCATTCTGTAGACAAGTGTGGACCGATAAGATTGATACACCCCACAGAGAGGGGAGACGGATCTGCCCCTAGGCCAAAGTCAGAAATTTCGGACAAAATGATTCCAGCAAGCGTCTTTCATAACCAGTCGCCAGGCCCAGGTATGTATTATTTATGTACAAGATATTAAACACAATCAATCGTATTTGCGTACCGGTGTTGCGGTTTGACTGTCAAGAGACCAGGTGGTGCATCACCAAGCCTTTCCTCAGAAGAATGTAGCGAACTCAGCGATGATTGACTGACCAGCTTTCTGCGTCTCAATCGGTAATCATTTGGGCACCTGTGAGCTGACGTTGTATATTTTTGGCTCAACAGCGTGCACTACAGCAAAGCTTCCCACTGGCAGATAGACGCCAAGCAACGTGCCTCCTTCCGTTATCCATCTCTCCCGCTATGCCTCTGAAGGCAATATTCGTGAGAATTCGCGCTAGAGCCAGATTCTCGGAAAGCAAACGAGGAGCCTATCCCTCGAGAGCCCAAGACGACGGTGCAAACACGCCAATGATAAGTCTCACCAAGCCCCAGGAAAGGCCCCTACAGCGTTTACCCAATGATCGGAGGGACATCGTCGATGCCAGTGGGATAGATTACTGTACCAAAAACAATTCAACAGATCGTAACAAGGGCAAGTTCTCCGATTGTCTTGTATGTCTGTCGGCCTTTCGCTGATAATAAGCTCTCAGCACCAAGCCACTCATCGACGAACCAGAAGATTACCTCCCAGATTCGAGATCTAGATTTCTCGTCGAATGCTCTGCAGGCATTACCACAGGATTCTCAACAATCCGGTGCAGAGGCGAGAGACCAGAGTCTGCATGGCGCAGGTAAGCCACCACGTACCTATGAGAACACAATCACCTTCTCACTGGTGACTCTACAGCATTTAACTTTCACCCCACGTCAAACCTCTTCGCCAACTCAAGCCGCTTTGTTATCAACGGACTTGAAGTGAATATGGTTGACACAAACCATTCCAATCAACCTGGTAGGCTATTCCTGACAAACCCCAGCTTCAACCTGACCAGGCTCGCAGTATTGCAGCGACTCATCGAGAAAGGACGGCCTGAGGCAATACACAACTCAGACTATCGGGAGTACCCACCTCGATGTAGTGAAGACACTCGGGCATCGCTGAGAAACGATGTCCTACAATGGCGCGCCAATCCCAATCGAGAACAGAGGTTGCGGTGGTATATGGGCCCAGCGGGGATTGGGAAATCTGCTATTGCGCAGAGCATTGCAGAGGAGCTAGGGGGAACAGGGTATCTTGGAGGAACATTCTTCTTCTCCCGGCCAGGACTGATTAACGATCCTGCAACCGTCATCCCAACGCTCGCTTACCAGCTTGCGACGAGGAACAACACCTACAAACAGATCATCAGCCAGCGCCTAGTGGATGATCCCTTGATCCTGAACAAGAATCGTTCTACCCAATTCAATCAGCTCATCATTGAGCCATTCCAGATTGTCGCGACCACTCCTGGCGCCCTCCAAGATCCCCTGCTGATCATACTCGACGGCTTGGATGAGTGCAAGGGCACAGAGGCCCAATGCGAGCTTGTCCAGCTCCTCCTCGATCACGCCGGACGAATCAAGGAATTCCCGTTACTATGGTTGATCTACAGTCGCCCGGAATGGCACTTCAGAACCATAGTTTCTGATGTCGACTTTCCTGCCGCCTGCGAGAAAAAGGAGATTTCTATCAATGACGCCGAAGCGCAAGCCGATGCAAGGCGCCTGTTCGAAAGGGAGCTTGCAAAGATCCGCAAGCAGTATGAAGGGTTTCTACCCGCCGATTGGCCATCGAAGCAGGATGTAGACCGCCTTTGTAAGGTGGCATCTGGTCATCTTGGATATGTATCTTTTATCGCCCGGTTTATCGGAAACAAGGAAGTTGGTGATCCGGAGAAACAACTCCTGATCTGCACTAGGATAGCCTCTGGTCTTGGAGTTGATGGAGGGACTCAAATTAACCCACTCGAAGCCCTTGACCACCTCTATGGTCGAGTTCTCTCTGACGTACCGGCCACTATCCTGCCTGTAACAATGCAGATTTTGAGTGCGAGTCTAAACATCTGGCACAAATACGTGCAACTTGTTCGAGACCAGGCTGATTATCTCCTCCTGACTCAAGCTTCATACTACGGAGCACTCAGATCCTTACATTCGGTGCTCTACGTTCCCCCTCCGAGTGAAGCTTCTTCAAAAGCTCTCCACTTCTACCATGCTTCCTTTACCGATTTTCTCCGGGATCCTGCTCGTTCAGGCAAATTTCACATACATGGGGGGACTGAGGACCTCGATTCTGTTGTTCAGTGTATTCGATGGCTGGGAAAAAATAATTATACATCTCCCAACGGTCAGCATGATTGGTTATTCAGTTGATAGTTCCTGACTAGCTTTTGACATTTGGCTTCGTCCTTTTAGTGAATGCCCATGTTCTTGGGTTTGCAGATTGGTTTCCCTGGAACATCGCCTGGGATCTGCCAAACGAGGATTTAACAACTTTTATGGATGAGATGGAATCTTTTGACTTTGAAAAATTACGAGATCCACACCCCGAACATTTTTCCCTATTCATTCGTTGGCTAAGCACCCGGGTTTGTTGCCTCTTTCTTTAGCGCTCTGGTCAAATACTGATTGAATGATAGGCTCCTCCGAACAAATTGCTTGTCAGACTTGTTGATAAACCACCAGCGGGCACATTTAGAACTTTATCTATCAAGCATGAGGTCTATACTGAGGATTTCGGGGATTGGGTTTTAGATTTCTTCCCAGATGACAAGTCCAAGGAATCCCCGCTTTCTCTGCATTTCCTCCTCGGAGTTTCTACCAAGCTACATGTTCATCTGACGTTGCGCGAGAAGGCATGGTCATAACAGCATGTATTATAGCCTACAAATATCAATATTCGATGTAAACTACTGTGGTGCGAGTAAAACAACAAACAAAACAGATGAGTTCTTCCATCCAAAAAATATGTGGTGAAACATGAAATATGCACCTATACAAATATCAGACGAAGCAAGGAATGAGGTCAGAGGCAAAGAGCGGCGAAAGTTCGATAGAGGGTATTAAATAAAGCGCTGATAATAGCAGGCTACGCATCTTTCAGCGATTCCTTAGACCGCATGGGACCACCACCACGCAACGCACACTGAGCACGTCATGCTGCCATATCTTCAACCTGCGTGGTGCGGGTTGACAAACACCCAGCCATGCATTTAATGTGGCTGGTGCTCGGCAAGAACGACGCGGACGAGTCACCAACATCCAAGGCCGGGTCCGAGACTCTGGGCTTGTGAAAATAAATAAATAAACATCTCGAAAAACAACCACGAAATGTATATAAACATTGGTGTCCCAACGTCCATGCATTTGCCCATCCCATCTGAACCCCATTTTCTCCGCAAAAGCCACACCACGTCCAGCGGCAGCCCCGCATCGGCGGATGGGGATACACGTATATTCGGTACCGTGTTCGTATCGCCATTGTTGTTTGGCAATGCCATGGTCTCGGAGTTTGGGGGAGGATTTGCGCATGCTGGGGGAACTTGAGGGTCAGGAAAAGCGGTTATGGTTGATTCGCTCGTGGTGTTGACGCGCCAGACTGTGATGGTGTTGAAACGTTGCTGGTTTTTCTCGAAATAATTCGCCTTCTCCCTCAGCGCGGCAGCTAGCACTGCAGCACTGCTGGGATGCAGACACAAACTCGAAGTATTTGGACTATGACCCAGGAGATAGTTTCGATGATACACCCGGAGAAGTTCATGGCGGGTTTCGGCGTAGTGATGATCCAGAAAAACAAGTCGGGGAACGACGAGAAGACGGAAAAAGGATTAATTGATCTCATTCTCCTCTGCAATAGGTGACGCTTTCCGCTGCGAAAGTAGCTGCGTATGTGGTCGGGGGAGATTGGAGGATGAGTCGGAAAAGGAGTGAATCTGCAAAGTAACGTTGATCATGTATGTTCAACACTGTGGAGCGAACGACGATCCCGATCGAGTACCTTCACCGACTGTCAACATCAGCAGCGGCTGATACTGACTCCTGCAAACGTCAGTGCTTGTCTACATCATCAAGAGTGATGGACAAAGTAGGCAGTGGCATCCAATCATCAAATGACCCAGGGGTAAGTACCCCCTTCACCACTCCAGCCGAAATAGCGTAACCAACGTCAATTGCTCCACTGGTAGCGTCGTTGGTAAACTGAGTGTGGTGCTCAACGAGTTGGTGATTGGAGAAATGAGGGGTTGCGAAAACCTGATACCGGAGAGGATGACGTGCGTTGAACAAGGCAGGGTGTGAGGGGGATTGTGGGCCACGTTGAAACTGAACAGGTAGAAGCACTGCGAGAGGGACCTGGTTGCTGAATGCGAGACCTGGCATAACCACAACTAGCATGAGAGACGAATTGAAATTAATTCACCCCGGATTAGTACTCGGAGGGCGACATGAGTTTCTCCTTTTGAATACGCGTTACAGCCGCATACTACATCTGGAATGCGTCCACTCGGGCACATGAGACAAGATCAGACAGGACAGGGGCCATGGCGCAATCGGTTGGTGGCGAGTTGGCGACGAGAATGAACAAACGAGATCAGATCAACTTGTGGTCAACAAAGGCCTCACGTGACGAGATCTGCTGAAGACAGGAGCAATTCGTCACAGATTCGTGGAACGCCTTGGTTCTGTCCTCGCTGATCTAATCGCAAAATGACTTGTTTTTCGCGTTATTTTCCAGGTATCTACATGCAACTCAGTCCCATCTCCCTAGGCTTCCCAAGATCCAGGACGAATTGGAGAAGTCAATCTATACTACATGCGAACTCAGGAGACTTCCCCGAGCACTGTCTCAGCAACCCGTGAATGAGGTTGCTACACTCCTCTATGAATTCGTTGCGGACCTAACGCAGCATATAACTCGGGTTCCTGACAAACAAGGACTTATCCAATTTATTCGACCCGCCCAGGAGCAATTTCATCAAGAAATTCGGTCAACGGCATCTCAGTTCAGGCCATATGAAAAGAAGTTTGCTGATTCAAGGGAAAAGTCTCGAGCCACTTTCCTAGACCATGACGGCGGTATCGTGTCCGAGAACGATGAGCTAGAAGCATCTTAAACGAGCGGTGTTGGAAGCAAAAGAGGCGTCGGAATAGTGTGTTTGTTGATGAAGTGTTTAGACGAGCTCAATCGTACGTAGTGACAAAACACTCTCCATGGAAATCCCTACTAAACGGCGCCTCTTTCAGCTATCGTACTCGTCGGCTACTAGGGAATTACCCTTTCGTTGTCCAACACAATTACACTGATGAATGCGTGAAGAAATGGCGAAGCCCCACTCAGATTCTCTGCAAAAGTGCACACAGCACGCTCTCCGACCATTTTATAATCTTGGTTCGCAAGCACTTTGCGCACTTTGGTCGAGGAATGCTGGAGTATCGAGTTCAGTATGTATGTCTCCCCCTAGTCCTATTATCGCTCTGATGTCAATGTTTTAGAGCACTCGTACAAGACCGTTAGAAGTCTTGCCTCGCCAGGCCGGAGGAAAAGATTAGCTGGCTTGTTGATTAGAGGACAAGGCTTTCTCCCTCAACACCTGTTATCTCACGAGTTACGGGTCAAAGTATATCGCATACTACCGGGGAGCGCGCAACAAGAGTAACCATGCGGATATCATGAGTACAATTAGTACCTACTGACGCCCTTGTCCTCATCAGTCACGAACTCCAAGAGTGTGCCAGTTCTCTACAGCATTGATAAGGTGCTGAGTGGTCTGGCTGAGACTGGCTTGACCGGTACCAAGCCAACAATCCGGCGACGCTACTCAGGACAGATGACATGGAGCCAGCGTTAGAAATAATGGTTGATGTTCGTGCCTACTTCCAGGTAAGTCTCCTCGAGCTCTTGAATTTTGTTTTCCACTAACGTTCACTCCACTTGCTGACAAAGGTTTTTCTGATAACGTTCCTACAGCGATTGATCAGGAGCTTGTTTATGGCGTCGAACACAACGTGCTCCCTTTCTTATGGAATGCGCGGGGCTCAACTCACTTGGCGCTCATCGTATCTATTTTGGATTACTCAAGGGATGTGGCCCCCGGTGGGAGACTCCTGGTCGACATTAAATGAAGCCGAATCACTCATGAGTCGAAATGCTTGTGAGATCGCTTTGGTTCAGGTAAAGGTGGAAGTTTCCTATAATGTGGTACGTCTATCTATCATGCTGCATTTGTATCAGCTTGGCATACGCTTATTGATATTTTCTTGCCGAAAGCGCCGGAGTGGGGGAACCTCAGCTTTTCCGGTCCATTCTGTAGACAAGTGTGGACCGATAAGATTGATACACCCCACAGAGAGGGGAGACGGATCTGCCCCTAGGCCAAAGTCAGAAATTTCGGACAAAATGATTCCAGCAAGCGTCTTTCATAACCAGTCACCAGGCCTAGGTATGTATTATTTATGTACAAGATATTAAACACAATCAATCGTATTTGCGCACCGGTGTTGCGGTTTAACTGTCAAGAGACCAGGTGGTGCATCGCCAAGCCTTTCCTCAGAAGGATGTACGACCTCAGCCATGATTGATTGACTGACCAGCTGTCTGTGTCAGTCTCAATCGGTAATCATTTGGGCACCTGTGAGCTGACGTTGCATATTTTTGGCTCAACAATGCAATACAGCAAAGCTTCTCACTGGCAGATAGACGCCAAGCGACGTGCCCCCTTCCGTTATCCATCTCTCCCACTATGCCTCTGAAGGCAATATTTGTGAGAATTTGTGCTAGAGCCAGATTCTCGGAAAGCGAACGAGGAGCCTATGCCTCAAAAGCCCAAGATGATCGTGCAAACATGCCAACGATAAGTCTTACCAAGCCGCAAGAAACGCCCCTACAGCTTTTACCCAACAATCAGTGGGACATCGTCGATGCCAGTGAGACAGATTACCGCGATAGGAACAATATGACAGATCGTCGCAAGGGCAAGTGCTCCAATTGTATTGTATAATTTGACACCTTTCGCTGATAGTAGGCTCTCAGCACCAAACCACTCACTGATGAACCAGAAGATTACCTCCCAGATTCGGCATCCAGATTGCTCGTCGAATGCTCTGCAGGCATTACCACAAGGTTCTCAACAATTCGGTGCGGAGGCGAGAGATCAGAATCAGCATGGCGCAGGTAAGCCACCGGGTGCCTGTAAGAGCATGATTGCTTTCTCACTGGTGACTCTACAGCATTTAACTTTTACTCCTCATTGGGCTTTTTCGCCAATGCAAACGGCCCTGTTTTTAACGGACAAGTGAACATGGCTGACACAGCACAGTCCAATCAACCTGGTAGGCTATTATTTACGAACCCAAGCTTCAACCTGACCAGGCTCGCAGTATTACAACGACTCATCGAGAAAGGACAGCCTGAGGCAATACACGACTCATATTATCGAGAGTACCCACCTCGATGCAGTGAAGACACTCGAGTGTCACTGAGAAATGATGTTCTACAATGGTGTGGCGATCCTGATCGGCAACAGAGATTGTTGTGGTACATGGGCCCAGCAGGAATCGGGAAATCTGCTATCGCGCAGAGCGTTGGGGAGGAGCTGGAGAAAACAGGACACCTCGGAGGAACATTCTTCTTCTCCCGACCAGGGCAGATTAACGACCCTGCAACCGTCATCCCAACGCTCGCTTACCAGCTCGCAATAAGAAACGATACCTACAAACACATCGTCAGCCAGCGCCTGGTGAATGATCCCTTGATCCTGGACAAAACTCGCTCTACCCAGTTCAACAAGCTCATAATTGAGCCATTCCAGCTCATCGCAACTGCTTCAGACACCTCTTTCCAAGATCCCCTGCTGATCATACTCGACGGCTTGGATGAATGCAAAGGCACAGAAGCACAATGCGAGCTTGTCCAGCTCCTCCTTGATCATGCTGGGCGGATCAAGCAGTTCCCGTTACTATGGTTGATCTGCAGTCGTCCAGAATGGCACTTCAGAACCATAGTTTCTGATGTCGACTTTCCTGCTACCTGCAAGAAAAAGGAGATTTCTATTGACGACGCCGAAGCACAAGCCGATGCCAGGCGCCTTCTTGAAGGGGAGCTTGCAAAAATCAGGAAGCATTTTGCAGGCTTTCTACCTATGGACTGGCCATTGGGGCAGGATGTAGACTGTCTTTGCAAGGCGGCATCTGGTCACCTTGGTTATGTATCTTTTATGGCTCGGTTTATCGGAGACAAGGAGGTTGGTGATCCGGAGAAACAACTCCGGATATGCACTAGGATAGCTTCCGGTCTTGGAGTTGACGGAGGCACTCAAATTAACCCGCTCGAAGCCCTTGACCGCCTCTACGGTCGGGTTCTCTCTGACGTACCGGCCACTGTCCTGCCTGTGACAATGCAGATTTTGAGTGTAAGCCTAAGCCGCAGGGAGCGGGGTGAGGTGAAATACGTTCAAGATCAAACTGATTATCTCCTCCTGACTCAAGCTTCATACTACGGAGCACTCAGATCCTTACATTCTGTGCTCTACGTTCCCCCTCCGAGCGAGGCTTCTTCAAAAGCCCTCCAATTCTACCATGCTTCCTTTACCGATTTTCTCCAGGATCCCGCCCGGTCAGGCAAATTTCACATACGCAAGGACGCTGAGCTCCTCGGTTGTGCTGTTCGGTGTATTCGATGGCTGGGAAGAAATAATTATACATCTCCCAACGGTCAGTATGATCGGTTATACAGTTGATAGTTCCTGACTAGCTTTTGAAATTTGGCTTCGTCCTCTTAGTGAATGCCTGCGTTCTTGAGTTTGCCCAATGGCTTCCCTGGGTGGCTGCTCGTAATCTGACAAACGAGGATTTAACAACTTTTATGGATGAAATGGAGTCTTTTGACTTTGAAAAATTACAAGATCCACACCCCGAACATTTTTCCCTATTCATTCGTTGGCTAAGCACCAGGGTTTGTTGCCTCAATCTTTAGCACTCTTGCCAAATACTGATTGAATGATAGGCGCCTCCGAACATATTGCTTGTCAGACTTGTTGATAAGCCACCAGCGGGCTCATTTCGAACTTTATCTGTTGAGCGCAGGCTCGATACCAAAGGTTTCAAGGCCTGGGTTTCAGATTTCTTCCCAGATGACAAGTCCAAGCAATCACCAGTTTCTGTGCATTTCCTCCTCGGAGTTGCTACTCAACTACATGTACATCTGATGTTGCGCGAGTATGTGTAGGCATAACAGTATGCATTATAACATGCAAACATCAATATTCGATGTTAACTATTGTGGTGCAAGTAAAACAATAGATGAAAGAGATGAGTTCTTCTAAATTTTCCAATCAAAAAATATGCAGTGAAGAGCAAAATATGCACCTGAAATAAACATCAAGCAAAGTGGAGAATGAAGTCAGAGGCGAAGAGTGGCGAAGGTTAGATAAAGGATATATAACAAGATGCCGATAACAGCAAACTACGGGTCTTTCAGGGATTCACCACACCACCATGAGACCACCATGCAACACTCGCCAAACACGCCGTGCCACTATATCCTCGACATGCACGATACAGCCGGTAGCCAGCCAGCCATACCGTGAACGAGGGTGATGCTCGGCGGGGATGACACGGACAAGCCGCCAACACCCAAGCCAGGGAAAGGCAGGGTCTGGGACTCCAGGCTTGTAAAAAAACCTCGAAAACCACCACGAAGCGTATATAGCCACTTTCCCAACGCCCGTGTGCTTGTCCATCCCATCTGAGTGAATTTTCTCCACAAAAACCACACCACTTCCAACGGCGGCTTGACATACGCCAGATAGTGTCTTAGGGCTGCATGAAGCGATCACACTGTTTATGCACTACCAAGATGCAATGCACCTCCTCCACTCGAGATTGAACTCACACCTCTCAATAATTCCACACCCGCGCCCCTGATAGCTTCACCCGCCTTTGAAAACAGTAATCCGAAAGATAAATTTCGGCCAGTCTTTGGAGACAATTGGAACTTGGGTGAGGAAGGAGTGACGGGAGACATGGACTCATTGCTCACCATAGAGGACATAGTCGATCGAGTTGAGTGATGAGCTGAGCCTCGCACCTGCAGATGGGGATACAGGTGTATTCGGTGCAATCGTGTCATTTATCGCCATCGCTATCAGCGATGCCACAGTCTCGGAGAGTACGGAGGACTTGCGCATGGTGGGGAACTTTAGAGTCAAGGAAAGCGATCGTGGTTTATTCGCTCGTGTTGTTAATGCGCCAGACTGGTCGCTGGCTTTCCCCCCCTCCAAAATACCGTTGAAAACCAAGAGCACTTCTGAGCTGATGTTCTCTTTATTCTTCGATTTCGCCTTCCCCCTCAGCATGGCAGCTAGTATAGCAGCAGTGTTGGGATGCAGACACGAACTTGAAGTATTCGGACTAGGACCAGGAGATGATTTCGGTGATGCACCTGGAGAAGTTCATGGCGAGTTTTGAGGTGAAAGTCGTAGTGATGACCCAGAGGAACCAGTCGGCGAGCGACAAGGAGATGGAAGAGGGAATAAATCACTCTCATCTTCCTCTGTGATAGGTGAAGCTTTCTGTTGCGGGAGGAGTTGTGTATGTGGCTGGGAGAGATTGGAGGACGAGTCGGAAAGGAGTGAATTTGCAAAGTGATCTTGATCGCGTGTGTTCAGTGTTATGGAGCAACTGAATGACGATTCCAATCGATTAACTTCACTGTTCACCATCAGCAGTGGCGGCAGCCAACACTGACTCCTGCGAGCATGGGCACTTGTCCACTACATCGATAGTGATGGTTAAGATGGGTGGTGGCAGCCAGTCATCAAATGACTCAGAGGTGAACGGCCCCTTCTCCCAGCCGAAATAGTGCTGCCAATACTGAACACTCCACTGCTAGAAGTGGAGTCAAGGCTGGCACTTCGTCTACGTCTAGCGCCTTTAGTAGACTTCTCTTGCCATGTTGAACCCTCTTTAGCACTCTGGTCGGTGATACGAAAGCAGTCAGGACAGCAAGCACTCAGAGGGGTAGTGTGATCGCTTCGGCGTCGCTGGTAAACTGGGTGTGGTGTTCGACGACTCGGAGACTGCAAAAATGAAGGGTTGCGAGTTTCTGATGCTGGAGAGGATGGTATTCGTTGAATAAGGCAGGGTGTGAGGGGGATTGTGGGTGACATTGAAAGTGTACAAGCAGAAGCGCTATGAGAAGGACCTGGTGACCGTCATGGTTGGCGAACATACTACAGGCAAGACTTGGTGTGAATACAACCGGAATGAGAGATCAATTGAAATTGATTCACCTTGGTATTGTTACTCGGAGGGCGATGTGAGTTTCTTCAGGAGGAGTGGAGCGCTAGTGCTGCTACTTGGGTCATCTGTGCCCTCTGAGTCTGACACTGCTGCTGTACCCCAACATTTGACCCAGGGTAAACGTCCCCTTCGAATAAGTAGAAGTGCTGCGAGAGGGACCTGATAATCGTGATGGTCAGCGGACAATGGTGAAGGCAAGGCTTGGCGTGAGCACGACTGGCAAGAGATCATTGGAGATTGACCTGCCTTGGTATTGGTACTCACTTGGAGGACGAAATAAGTTTCTTCAGGAGAGCTGGATATATTGACAGCCGTATACTACGTCTGACTGGAACGCATCTGCTTGGGCAGACGAGACAAGATGAGACGCGATGGGGGCATGGCGTAATCGGCTGGTGGCGAGTTGGCCATGAGAACGAGAGCAAGAGGTCGTGGGAGAAAATGCCAACTTGTTTATGTTCAGCGTGTTGTCTGCTAAGCTTATGTTCTAGTGCAAGTGAATCTGTTCTCTCCACATTCTTCGCCTGCTTTGATTGAAAAAGGCAATCATGGTCTCAAAAATGCAGGTGTTTTAATCCATTGTGACTCGCAAGCTGAAAGGAAGCAGAGAGGCCGCAGGAAAAGTGTCAAAGAGGGGGCTCAATAACTACAAACTACATTAGTTAATTTATTAACTCAAGAGGAAAGGAATGAGACAATTTAACGACTTCACAGCAACTGTATGAAAAGATGGAAACCGTCAAGAGATTGGTGATAACAGAGTGTGGAGATGTATACGCTCGAGATTATGATTTAAACTAGTATCAAAGGCAGATTTAAGCATCCTTCGAGAATCAGAGCTATACAAGCGAAGGTGAAGAGAGGCATTGTCCATAAGATTGAGGTAGAGAGTTCAAGGCAGAGGGACGGATAAATCGGCCCTAAATATGGTAGAACCTGATATGAGATAATGTGGTCGTTAGAGACTGGCATTGAATGTGAATGATGATGCCAGTCGGATATAATGGATGCTGCAGTGTCACCAGAGAACGCCCCAGCCGAAACCACTGGAAAAGTGGGCATATATCATCTCTGGACGTTCGACGAACACCAGACTTCTACACTTCTTCATAATCCACGCGGGAAGGCATGGTTAAAAGGCTTCCAAGCCTTACTGAGTTCATACACAGTATCCCTAGTGCGTTTGACCCCAGCATCCGAATCATCTCTGATGAAAATGTTGACCCCGGCGTTAGCACCATTGGGAGTGTCCGTAGAACCTCCGAGCGCGACCATCGAGCCATTGTTGAAAGGCGGGACATCGACTGGGCATACAGTCCCTTCAGGAGGAAGCGACCCTGACATGAAGTACTCTTTGACAAGAGCCATGGTACAGTTCGAGGGCGCAGTAATAGAGGTGTGCTATTGTTACAAAACGTAATTCAGGATATAGCTGCAGTTGAAAATATGAAAGACTTACGCCTGGTGAGTCCTGTATGAGGACACGCGAACCAGGGAATCTCGAGGATATCTTTTTTGCACTGTACATGGACGTTTAAGAGTGATATGCTCCGAAAATCATCATGGACTCACTGAGCAAGTGGGGTAACTGGATCTAAATAACGATTTTGGCATTGTCAGATATCGTATTGGACGGTCACAAATACCATCTACGTACCTGCAGTGTTTCCAATGAAGAGCAACGGGAAACTCGTGTTGCCTCCAATTGGCCCTTGAAAGCCTTTCTTCACCTTCGGGAACCCGGTACATGACAAATGGATATTTGCCCAAGCATCTGCCCATTCGCTATCCTTGCTTAAATCACCGAAGAAGCTCCTAGCGGAAGCAACGTCAGATGGGATCTCTGCTCCGTCAGAGCATGCAATGGCCGCCAGTGCTTCTCGTAGATTCGCTTCAAAGTCCCTTTCGCGTGAATCTTTGTCGGTGCAAGAGCCAGAGCAAGCGCATCTGAAAGTTGGCGCTTCCAGAACTCGCCACAGTGTCTCCGGGTTCCTTTGAGGGCCGCCCAAGTCAGCAAGGGCTTGTGCGAGGTCCGGCCAGTGTTGCCAAGGGGTATAGAGCGAATTAAAGATTACTCCTCGTACTGTGGGATAGTCAAGGACACCGTAAGAGATATTGGTCTGAACGGGGATAGGATTGGCTATAAGGCCTTCATAGATTCTAGTGAGGTTGGCGGCGATGAGTTCTGGAGAAGGTGCCCAGAAGGGACATAACGATGAACCGGCAGCATGACAGGTCTCGTAAAAGAGGTTCATGGCTTTGGGGGCATCGGGAAGGTTATTAGACCACCGTGCTGAAATACGAAGTCGTTAGAAAGTACATAATCAAATGGCGTGCCTGTGTCGACTCACCCGCATAGTAATCATCAGTGTCGACTACACCATCCAGTATCATCCTCTCGATCTTGTCCTATATCATCGTGAGCGTGGCGCTCCATCGAGCAAAAGTAGCACCGCACTCACCGGAAATAGTGAAGCGAAGGTAGAACCGAGCACGGTTCCATAAGAATATCCCCAGTACATCAATTTCTCGGTCCCATACGCATTAATGATGCTTAACATATCGTGTGCGGTCTGTTCCGTATTCACATTCCCCAGCCATTGACCACCTCGCTCTTCAGCTTGCCTGTTGCCTGCAATCGCACGCACCCATACAGTTTCTAAGCTGCTGCCACGTTCTCCGGAAACATTTCGGAATGGATCGCTAATCCCATCCCGGATGACACCTGTTGATCCCTGAGCCCAGACTTCCCGTTCACCATGACCGGGTGGATCAAAGAACACGATTTTGGGTGTTGAACGAGAGACTCCTCGAGGGTCAAAGCTCACGATGTCAAATTCATCTCCAAGTATTTGAGCTAGAATGTCTCCCGTTTCAATGACGAGGTCAACACCACTACCGCCTGGACCGCCCGGGTTGAACAAAATCGGTCCACGATATTGAGAGGACGAAGAAGAAACATTGGCAGGAATACGCATCAGCGCTATGGCTGCCGAACCATCAGCTGATTCGTTGAGATGGTTCAAGGGAACCTGGAGTCGAGCGCATTCGCGACGCAGAGGCTGGTAGCATGGGTGCCAAACGAGATCTCGAGTAGGTTCAACCTGCATTATCATCAGCTCGGTAAATCTGTTGGCTGATAAGACATTTAATCGGACTGACATCGAGCCAATAAAACTTCTGGGATGAATTACGTGCTTGAAGCTGTAGTCCGGCTCCGACTGCTTGGTAATCTGTAGCTCGAGTCGGTTCAACGAAGAGTAGAAATGACAGAGCGGAGAGGGAGATAGCAAACACCGAAGTGGAGAACAGCCGATTACAAGCGTCTTGAAGGTGCTTCATCCTACGAGGCTCTTCAATTTTATCATTTCTGTCTTGGAACATTCTACACACCTTCTAACTTTCTTCGAGCTGCAGGAATATTGTGTAATGAGGATATTCAACATTTCTCATCGGTTTATATAGCTGGTTGCATCCCCACTTCCCAGCCAGGGTTGCGGTGACACAGGCTGCATGGCATACAATCGTAGCGCGCGTTCCAGCTCAAACATCGGGGAAGTGGCGCAAACGCGGCGTCGTCTTGGCATAAAGTGTCCACTTTTGTGTTTGGCAGTTACCTCCATATCCCCTGGCTCCAACGTATGTGCCATGATGGATTCAACCTGAGTTTTCGGCTCGACGGCTTCGGCGATAATGTAAAAGCGGTGTAGAAATGAGGTAGAATGGATAATAATTCGGGTGAGCTGTGCGCGATTTTTCAATAAATAAAATCGAAGTCTAACTTTCAGCGATCCCTATGTATAGTAAGACCCGGTTAGATGAATAATGGCTCTCAATTTGAGGTCTTACCATTGTCAATCAGCTCTCTGATCGGCTGGTCCGAACCTATCTGCACCGAACTACTAGATCGACCTCTCATGTGCAATATGCAAGTCGCCGTAATAGCCATCCCGGCCATGGCGCCTTATCAGGAATCGGGTAGGTGTCACCAGCTTCCTTCTAATATCGTGCTACGATGTCTTCGTTATCCTAACCATGGTGAGGCCTTGAGGTCTGGAGTCGGCTGTGCTATGACGTTTTATCCAGTGAAGCCGCCGGGCGTGAAACCCGACTGATTTTGATGGCAATCTACACGCGGGACGCTTCTATATTATTTGTGGAGTATGTGAATAGCTTTGGTGAGCTCTAATTATGACTGAATGGACTGAAGTTGAGGGGAACACAGAGTGGCTGACGGCCAGTGGGAAATGAATTGGTGCCAAGGGTAACCTGAAAAAAATTCAAGGATATCAATATCCGACATCCCCACGAGGGACACCGTAAAACCTGGCAAGCACAACCTAGACTTCTGGGAGGCGGATTGGGGGACAAACGGCGCCGACCACATGCTATCGGCACAGCATAACAATGGGGAAAGGTGACAGTCAGGGAGCGAAGGTGCCGTGGCAGTGGAGATGGCATGCTATCCATAATAGTACTATATTCCACCTCAGTCTTCTCCAGCATGTTCCGAGTAGAAATGGGCTATTCCCTCAAGGGCCCCAAGTGTATTGCGTTCCTTGTCCACAAGGTCCAGCCTGAACTAGCAAACATCATCCGGTGGACGAAAGCCTGCGTTCTCTCCGACTACAAGAAATACAATGACAAAAATAAGGGCGGAGCAGTAACCTTGACTATCCAAAAAGACATACCCAATGCATCAACTACCGCATCTCCTTCTGCTTCCGTCTGGTGTCGATTGTTAGCGAGAGAATCAGCGCTCCCCTGCTTCGTTCGGCTTCTCCATGTCCGTTAAATGGTTCCCGGGTCTACTTCCTCAAGCCCTACACCGGCGTGCTAAGCAGTGAATTCAATGGACACAGATAGTCCATCTGGGTCGGATTGATGCCTGCTATAGTTGAAGTTGGTAACAGAGGCCGTAGGTGAACCGCAATGGAGACAAGGCGCGTGAGCAAAAGTCAAAGTTTAAGTATTGACTGCTCGAGCTGATATCAGCCTTTTGCACGAGAGGGTAAGCGGATCGGAGTCTAAGGACATATGAGCCGCGGCAAATGCAAAGGTGGTTGTTGTGTGCGAGACTACTACATGATAGGTCGGGAGAAGACAAGTACGGCTCGCAGTTTCTTACGTTATATGGTGTCGACTTGGAGTGACCATCCTTAGGTAAGTGAAATGTTCATTGGACGTATTTCCTCCAGATCTAGATGGACTGACATGGCTGAGACAAAAATAACATAGAAGACGGCCAGAGTCAACATAGGGAACTATGATGGGGAAGTCGAGCATGCTGGTTCAAAGGGCATTTTCCGTCTGGAGGTGGAAATCGGGGGGAAAAACAAATCCTAGCCTTTAAAAGAATATCACCAAACTGACAGGGGACCTAGGTGTCCACAAAATCATTTGCAATTAGTTATATCGTGCTCAATTTTCTCAACCTCAACTCGCACTGAAGGTACAATGGGTACTATATAGGATTGTGGACAGTTTTCAATCCAAGGTAGATTGCCCTTCATAGTACATAGCTGGTCACTAGAGGCTGGAGGTTACTACGGTCGAATCAAATACCATTCGTCAGTACAAACCTCAAACCAATATATGAACATATAAGGGTTTGATTTCAACACATGTGAACAGAATGAACGTACAAGGCTTGGAAAGAAGATACATTGACAATACTAGACCTGGATGCGGAATACATGAGTAATATATTTCAATACATTGCCCAGGAAAACCGACAGCAAATATATTCTTATATATTGATTTGAGGTTTTCACTGACGTTATTTTACAGGGTTCTTCTCTTCCAACCCACCCATAGCAAGCGACAAGCACAGCTTAGTAACTGTCGACTATCGCCACTATCTGCTAACTATGACTAGCTCTGGCGGCAAGACGAATGAAATCCTGAGGGGAAATTTGTGCAAGGTGCGTTCCGGAGGCTGCAACTCTGAAAATGCAAACAGCAAACTCTCAAGGTTTTCAGACACTTGCGGAAGGTACCAGAGACGGAGTACATCAAAACAAGGAATATATTATCAGGCATACAAAGAGCCGTCAAAGTTCAACATCATGAATATCATGAAAGCTTAGGTAGTCCGAGCGCGAAAAATGTCGGCTAAAACTTCGAGCCAACAGCTGCTTGTCCAACTACTGTGTAAGCGATTGTTCGTTAGTGAAGCTGGCGCCAAATCATCAAAATTTAACTCACTATCTAACAAAATATGTTCATCTTCCGGGTAGGAAGGCTTTATTGAAAGGCTTCCAAGCCTTACTGAGCTCATGCAGAACATCACGGGTGCGTTTGACCCCAGCATCGGCGTTTTCATCATCTCTAGCGAAGATGTTAATCCCTGAGTCACTGCCGCTGGTAATGTTCCCAGTAGGAGCGCCAAGTATAGCCACAGACGCATTGTTGAAAGGTGGGAGATCAACCGGACATACAGTACCCTCGGGAGGAAGCGTTCCAGACAAGAAGTACTCCTTGAGATGGGATATGGTGCAGCTCGAAGGACCGTTAACGGAAGCGTGCTATTATTGTGGGTCATAGTTCAGTATACTCGGTTATTGTAAAGACCAAGAAGCACTTACACCTGGGGAGTCCTGGGTGAGGACACGCGAGCCAGGGAACCTTGTGGACATCGCCTTTGCACTGCATAGGTACATGTGAGAATCAGACTCCATCTGAGTGACAACAGTACTCACTTAACGAGCGGTGTTACTGGGTCTAGATAGCAATTTTAACAATCTCAGGCATCGGTTCGGGAGGTAGTGAAAACCCACATACCTGCAGTATTTCCGATGAAAAGCAAAGGAGAGCTCGTATTAGCTCCAACTGGTCCTTGGTACCCTTTCTTCAACTTCGGCCACCCAGCACAAGACACATGGATAATTGCCCAAATATCTGCCCACTCGCTTTCCTGAGTCAGATCATTGAAGTAGCTCTTAGCAGAGGCAACATCAGATGGAATATCCATCCCGTCCGCACAGGAAATTGCCGTCCGCGCCTCAAGGGCGGCAGCGGCTAGTTCCTTTTTAAGGGTATCTTTGTCGTCGCAAGAGCCAGAACAAGCACATCTGAATGTCGGTGCACCAGCAGTGATAAGTGTCCACATCAGCTCCGGATTTCTTTGAGGGCCTCCCAAGTCGGCCAAGGCCTGAGCGAGGGATGGCCAGGTGGCCCAAGGAGCGTAGAGCGATAAGAAAACCATGGATCGTACTCTGGAATAGTCCAGGAAACCGTAGGAAGTGTTGGTATGGACGGGAATAGGACTGGCTATAAGGTCTTCATAGATCCTGGTGAGGTTGGCTGCTATGAGCTCTGGCGAAGGTGCCCAGAATGGACACAATGATGAGCCGGCAGTATGACAGGTCTCGTAAAAGAGGTTCATGGTTTTGGAAGTATCGAGAAGGTTGTTGGACCACAAGGCTGGCCACATTAAATCGTCAGAAGCACAGAATCGAGCAAAGGCTTTGTGGCTTACTAGCATAGTAGTTATCAGCATCGACTACGCCATCCAAGATCATCCTTTCAACCTTGTCCTGTATCGTCGTCATTATTTTGCTCCATAAAACATCGATCGCGTTGCTCACCGGGAACAAGGAAGCAAAGGTAGCTCCGAGTACCGTTCCATATGATATTCCCCAGTACATCAATTTCTCCCTCCCGTATGCATTGATAATACTCAACATGTCGTACGCCGTCTGTTCCGTGTTCATATTGCCCAACCACTCGCCTCCTCGCTCTTCAGCCTGTCTATTACTCGCAACGGCACGCGCCCACGTAAATTCCAGACTGATGCCGTTTTCCCCTGTAACGTTCCGCAACAGGTCACCAGCTCCACTTCGAATCACTCCAAATGCGTCCAACCCATCCCAGGCTTCCCTCTCCCCGCGGCCAGGCGGGTCGAAGAACAAGATTTTGGGTGTTGAACGATGAATTCCTCGAGGGTCAAAGCTCACAAGGTCGAATTCGTTCCCGAGAATCTCAGTCAACATATCTCCGGCTTGATTGATAAAATCAACACCGCTACCACCTGGACCACCTGGGTTGAGCAAGATTGGCCCACGGTATTGAGGGGACGAGGTGGAAACATTGGCAGGAATACGAATTAGGGCAATGGCCGCTGAACCATCGGCTGAGTCGTTGAGATGATTCAGGGGAACCAGGAGTCGGGCACATTCACGGCGCAGAGGTTGATAGCATGGGTGCCAGACGAGATCTGGAGTAGGTTTAACCTGCAATATCGTTAGTTCGGCGATTGTGTGAGCTGATAAAACGCTTAAGCAGACTGACATCGAGCCAGCCAAAGTCATGGGAGGTGTTGCGCGCCTCAAGCTGTAATCCGACACCGGTGGCCTCGTAGTCTTCAGCTCGGGTTGGTTCGGCTAGGAGCAGAAGCGAGAGGGTGAAAAGAACGATAGCAAACCTTGAAGTTGCTCGCAGACTGGGAAGCATTACCCATGGAATGGGCGTTATAGAAGAACATTGCTTGCGAAGATTCCTAACGTGTTGCATTGTCCGGAGCTCTTCAAGTCGGACCTGGGTACTGATGATCTACATCTACATAAGAATTCATTATTTCCAGTCCTGAACCTGTACTCACCCTCCGGCTTCCCTAGAGGCTGCTGTAGAATTAGTATGTCAGTGCCACTCTTTTTGCTGGGTTAAATATATGGTGGCATCTCTTCCACTTCCTGACCAGGGTAGCAGCAACATTGGTTCTGTGAGGTGTAATCATAAGGCGCAGTCCGACTTTCATATCGGAGCTCCGCTGAGCACGAGGAAGAATTCTGGTCTCGGAATAAGATGCGTTCGGGCGCCTTCGCCTTGTTCGGCTTCCACTCAGTCCTATTGATTCGAGCAGTGTTCTTGACTCCACCACTTCGTGGATGATGTAAAGTCAGTGTGGTAGCAGGGGCGACCTACTAGCGGCACGATCTGCTTGCATTTTGTCCAGGCCTAATCGAGGGTTGCTCAAGGACTATCCATTGTCTGAACTGCCAGGCTAAGACGTACACTCAATCCAGAAGGGATGGACGATACGACTTCTTGACTTCGCGATCTAGGATTGACTAGGCCATTGATGTCTTGACCGTCTAGCTCAGATTTACATTTAGCGATCCAATAGGGGTATTTGTGATAGCCCGAGTCATACACTCGTTCTTGGTATCCGAATACGCCTGCTATCGTGTTTTCCACCATGAGGTCGTTGGGCGCGAAACCCGATTGACCTTGATCGCAGCCAATGCGCAGGGCACTTCCATAATGTTCGCGTTCCGGAGTAAGTGGAGCATCCTCGTGAGTTTGTACCTAGGAAAACTAGATCCAGGCTATGTCCGAAGGTAAAGATGCCGTGGCTGTTGGATGGTGGGCACGCTCTTCGTAGTAGTACATTTCACCTAAACGGGCGCCTACAAGACTGTAGAAAGTGAACAGCACATCCATATCCTGGTAATGACCAGTGGAGATACATATTCTGTCTGGATAGATAGGAGGACGAGGATAAAATTGTGGCTGAGTAGCCGGCTTCCCCAGAAACAAGTCACGGTTGAAGGCGACAGGAATGCCAGCGCGTCAGCTTACAGCATCCTATTAAAGGACTAGTCAAACGGCTCTCCTGAGTCGATCTAGGAGTCAAGGAATTCGGGAGCCCTCGAGACAACGTCAAGACGTTTTGTCTAACGCCGTTCATTGTGTATTGGGGATAAGACTTCTACTTGCTGGGAAGGCGACGCCTCAATCAGCAGATTCCAGCTTCTCCGAAGGTTCCCACGAGAAAAAAGGAGATCAAATATATTTTTGGAGGGAAAAGTGAAGAGTGCAATTACTAGAAGCCTAGCAGAATCCCGCCTCATCACACTGTAAGTGTGACATAGGTTCCGTTCCGCGGCGCAACGATGGAGCTGGTGTTTAAGTTTCGAAAACTAGCTAGCTATATCGCCTAAATTATCAAATCTAATAAAGCTGAACTCTTCGCCAGCCCCCTGAAAGCGCTTATTTTTAGCGTCGAGTTCCTTGATGTGCAAGATGACACGACATGTGAGCGAGGCATGAGCGATTCTCTCCATCAAGGACAGTAAGTTGACATATTTGGGCTGAAGAGATGTTAATAAGGTCACGATCACCCGTCAAAATCAAAATATTACTGACAGGGAGCTCGAGAATGATGACAACATTCAAAAAAGATAAACCTAAGCCATTTTCAACTCAGGTGAGACTTGTAATGGCCAGTAATCTCACCAAACAAATACGCGAAATAAATAATCCCTAGAAAACCCATCAGGTTCATATGGCGTCCGCTCAAAGGTTCGAACATGCATACCATCTTGATAAATTACACGCAACAGTGGCACATTTCCCCACAGGCGAAACGTCCTCATAGCTTGAGTGGCAATCAAGGCGAATATAACTGAAAGCCGTTCATTGATCACATTCAAGGAGTAGTATATACTAAACACTGCGTAGACTCACTGGCATCGTAAGTCATCAATAAAATCCAGCAGACAGAAAGCAGCTTATTGACGTGACCAATGACACAAGGAACCAGAGGTTGTAAAGGCGATGGTTGATCTACACGGGGGAATATCAGGACAATAGGCTCACTGAATGGGGATTTAACAACACACGCGTCAGGGACTTGAGGTACACGCCCATTGTAACATACTCCGCCACGGAAAACCCAAGATAAAGAAAGAACAGAAGAACACCTAGGCGTATATTCTTTTCCCATACTGCCCACGTACGGAGAGTAAGTGCCACTACAGACAGTTAGCAATTAGTCACAAGTTTCGCTCGACCACTCACATTCTGCTATCATCACACCGATCATAAACATCCCTGGGTTCGCACAACTCCAGGATCAGTTCATGTTTAATTGCTCTGAGGTGGTGATCCGGGGAGGTCCTACTCACAAGCGCTATATCTATAGGCAGTCGCACACTGATTTGCAGTAAGTACTAATGAGAATTGGTCTGGGAAAACATTGATTCGCCTCTAGGAGATGTGTTTCTGAGTACTCACAGTATAACACCACTGCTGTGTCAAAGAACGGTAGATATCTAGTTAAGAGAAACAACAGCTTTCCAAGATTCCAATTTGCCCCCCAGATCAGCTCAATTTCGAGGTCCAGGGTCAATAAACAATCGTAAATCTTCTCGACAGGGTGATATTAATCATAATTTTGCCTGGATGTCGAAAGAATCAACATACCAGGATAGTAGCGCTGGCCACTTAAATGACGGCTCTCATTAGCTATCACGATCTGGAATCCTGAATTGCTCGACGCACGAGTGAAACTCTACAATTATCCCGGAGGATTGTCAGGAGTTCTGATATGGGATCAAGAAACAAAACAAGGAAACGCTCACTTTACTGAACCGTAAGGCCCAGACTCCAAAGCTGACTGCTGCTCGTAGCGTTGCGCTAACCATCATAAACGAGAACAAAAATACTTTGCGTTCGGTTGCGATAATTAAGTCCCTCAACTTGCTGTTTTAATAATCACTAGTATAGCAGAAAGGCAGAAGGCCATGGGCTAAAGAGGAAGTAAGAGGAAGATCTGATGTTCTGTGAGCTTGCTATGCAGGTTCCTATATACTGGCTTCAGCTACATTCCAGTTGCGGCGAAAGATAGTAGCTTGGAGCTATACACGCCGGAAAAGAGTTCTAACTGCCCCTTTAGGATCCCTTCAGGATATGCTATCTACTCAACGTTTGGAGTTGACATGGAAAATCGTTGATGATCAGCTTGCACCACAACCCGTCGGACCTGTTACAACAGTGCCGTGGACAATACGGAAAGGTTATCACAGACTCTGCCTATAACTCCTTATCATCAATACATTAAACGTGGTTCTGAGGCAGCTGACTCGATCATTGGACGTCATAAAAGAATATCAATTATAATTAGGAAGATCACGTACTCAATACTATGCATTGCAGTGACCCTATTAACTTGCATCTGGCGTCGTATCCGAGGAGAAAGCTACATTCCGTCTTTCTCATGTTTCATGCATAAAGCTCGAGGGCTTATTTAAGATGGCGTGCGTAGTACTTTGGAAGATTTTTCGTTAAACATACCAATCCTGTATTTGTGGTGCCTCCCGGGAAAGTGTGAATTCGCTGAAAATAGCCTATCAAGTTTACCATGTAACATCAACTGGTATAGACCTTCGTCGGACGAATTTGTGTATTCATATCTCATCTCAAACTGTGGAAGCCCATCTCTTGGGATCCTTAGGGGGCAGGTGTATCATATCATATGATTGAACAGTGCGAAGGGATAGCGGAGACGACTCAAGGAGTGTAGAGACCATCTCCAGGGCATAAGGAAGCTCCTGATTAACCGTTCGAAAGACTCTGTAAAGGTATAAGCTCACAAGTTTTCACGTCAAGCTTCACATTCTCGAGGGCGACGATCAGAATTAATTGAGGCACGAGTCCTGAGGTCTATTTCCCGTTCTCACGCCCAACTGCTCACTAGACCCTGCCGTGTGCAGGTAACCTATAGGGTCTTACTACTTCAGGACTCTCAATGTGATACAAAGGCAACGGGGGCTCAACCATGAAGCGACCTTAATGATCCATCGGATCGGAGCGGCCCAGCCATTGAATGACTTCTTTCATACTTGGATGCTGTGTTTCGATGAGAAAGATGATAAGGTTGTCAACAGGTTACGGCCATCCATCTATCTATTTGTATGGAATATAGCAAACTCATCGTTGGTAGAGATGTGTTAGTTCTTTCCCGGTTTGCTTGATTGAAACTACTAAAGAACCGATCAAGCGTGCCCCGCAATAATACCTGACAACGCACGTGCATAAATCTGGCAGAGGTTGGAGCATGGTAATCTCAAGATGTGTGCAAGAACTAGATGCGAGCGACAACATTTAGGTCGCTAGATGTTTCATCCTTCCAGCACCTTTCGATCTTCACGAAGTGCACCAGGTAGAGTATAAAAAAGTGAAACACTTTTACTAAGTCAGAAACATGCGAGCACCAGGATCTCGACTCTCTTTCCGTTTGGAAACGATCGAATAAAATTGTGAGTCCTTCGTGCCAATAGTTTGTCGACGGCCGTGTGCACTATTCGAATCTATTAAGGAAGTGACGGCATAGATAATCGATAAGCAGTGGGTGTGCCTCGCAACGCCAAGAATGCCATATGTACGCACGTCGTATAGTCCGACGTATCGGTGTTCAAAGGCATGACCATACATGATCATACTCAACAGCTGATGGTCATATAGCCACCTTCCTGGACTCAGAACTCAAATAGCTGGGAACAATTCGGGGGAAACAAAACACACGGCCCGAACGTGATACCGAAGTGACTGGATCTGTCACCCCAGAAATGGCTGTCAGACCTGAACGAGCGGAAGGAACAAAATATCAAGAGTGTACAGGTTTCTGGCACAGCCGCCAGCCTTCGATATTTTAATTATCTATGCTCGCAAGCGCTTTCAATGATCCTATCTTGTTAATCCAGCACCACAATCTCCGTGATGACGTCGCTCAACGATGTTCCTATTTCTCGAAATTTTAGGTTTAGACGCATTACTGTAGGACTGAGTTCGAGTCAAGTCTAGCGTACAGTGCGGATCGCAGTGGGCGGGTCAAGCATTACATGAAACAAGGAGCTGAAGTTTTATTCCAAGGTAATCAGCTACTGCATTGAAGTCCTACTAGGAAGCGCACCTCCATCTGGCGAGGGCCATCGACGAAACCAGTTCTCGAGTGAGGAATCACGAAGTCAGTCTAGCTGGCCGCAGACTTGCACCCTCACACTTCCCTCCTGATGCCAGTACCGCCATACTACCCTTGGCAAAGCATTCAGGGACGAACATTTGGAGCAGTCATACAGTGAAGATTTGCTGGCACGGACTTCAGCCGCATTAATACGCAGCGCCCACAGCTGGGTCAAAGCATTGTACTAGATATAGTCAAGGTCAAGGAGCGCCGAGTAGTTTCGTGTGTGTTCATCGAAATCGATCCCTGCGTGTTTTCTTCTTTATTCGTCTCATGTAATTTGAGCTCAATCCGTATACTATGCGGTTTATATGGCTGTGGTATGAAAGGCTTGCGATACGGTGAAAGGAGACTTGATGATCTATTCACATGAATTTTGACCAAGGCGCCGTTTGTCACCGAGCTCGGTTTACGCGTATAACATCTTCGAGTCCGTCTCCGATAGGTACCACCTAATCAAGTGTAGCATAAACCATAGTTCTGTATGGTCGGGTCGTACGAAGAGATATCTCTCTGGGTTTATGGCCCGAGTATCTTTGGTGTGAGGGGAAAGAAGGGAAGTTGGATAAGAAGGTAGTAGAAGGTGTCCGGTCGCGACGTTTGCTGAGAACAATAAAATAATTGTCGACTCAAGCGTCGTGGCCAGCACTGCTGGGATCTGGAAGTGAAACATGATGTTGGTTAGAATAGGAGAAAACCAGCTTTGGGTTCGAAAGTTGACCGTACTCAGCCATCTCTCCTCTCTTCTTCATCAAACTAACATTGGGCCCTTCCAGCGGACTTATCATGTTGACTATGAATTATATCAGCTACCCCATTGTTAGCTTGTATGGGAAATTTGAACATTTCGTGGGCCGAGCAGTCGAAAGCTTGAACGCGGAGCCGATTTCTTGCAGCAGAGTTAGAGGAGAAGCCGCTATGTTAAGAGGATTGGGGGAGATGTCATACTAAGAGTGGCCTTTGTAAAGCGCAGGGGATGATCAAGGAGCCAAGATGCTGTGTCCGATGTATTGACAAACCGATTTCCACGGCGAAACGTCTCATTGAAGCCGCGATCGAGCACTCCCCAAGCAGACAGTTTGCCACCCCTCAATAAAGTGTTGATTGCCGATGCGCCGAAGAGGGATTAAGCGAAGAGGAATGCAACCTGGGCCTTCGAACACGTCTTGGTGGTGTCAAAAGCTGGTAAACCGAGGACGTGTTAGATTTCGCTTAGCGTGAAAGGTGATTAAGTAATTGATGAGCAAAACAAACTCGACTTTCTACCTCCCACTGCACAGCCGTGGCTGTGGATGAAATATACTCCGCCTGTTTCGACCACTGCGAATCCGTCCATTCAGTCATTAATTTTTTCTTGTACTTACCGTTAATTGTGCTATGAATATCCACCAAGCTAAACATTATGCATCACCCTACGGACCGGGGCGTGGGCGGGGGATGTCCCTCACTACCATCGCATACTTCGAAACCTGAAATCGTTGTTAGCCTCGAAACTAATAGCCGACGTCAGTTCCGACTCCCGAGGCTGCCTTCGAGTCCGTTTAGTCTGATTTATGAGCCCCTTTTCGAAGCGTCAAGAAGCATCCGAGGTCAGCGAAGCTTGGAGACCTTTGCTCTGAAGTCGATACCTCCCTGAATCGCCACCCAAGTAATTGCAAAAGTCAGACTCGGAAGAGTAAAGATTCCTGACGACATTTGAATGTGACCGTACTCAGCAAGGTGCAGAAAGGCATAAGGGTACTAGTATGCATCAGTGAGAATGCCAGCGGCACCGGGCGCCCGGACAATCACTATACATATATCCCGGAACCTCGAACGGACGAAAACCCTTAGAGGCGGGGCAGAGGTTGGAAGAGAGATTTTCTGAGTGATATTTCGCATGCCAGAGGCCGGGAGAAACGGAAAAACCGAACAAATTTGGGTTGATGCCGGCCTTCGGACGGACGAATTTGATCAAATCCTCATGATTCCTTCCGGGGGCTTGCGGCACCCCCGCGCCCTGACAAGTCAAAAATAACTCACTGACGATCTTCTACAATTGCGGCCACGTGTCCGAGTCGTTGGACATATCTGGACGAAGATTGACGGAAAATGTCAACAGTCGAGCTTTAATCTTCAAGACCGAAGCTCATGGGATTTTATCACCGCGTACGAAAGCTCGAATCTTGGAGGTAAGTAGGATTATGACATTACCTCACCTCTTGATCACTGTGAGAAATCACTCAAACGCTTCATTTCTCAGAAGACCGTCTCACGTTCGTCGTTGAACCTGCTCGAACCCTATGCCGAGCGCAGTAACCACCTTCGAGGTCCAGGTCTTCTAGCGATGGACCGAGGCTGGTGGCATCAACCGGGGTGGAAAGCACAGATAAGAAAGGCTATGTTCTTACGATAAAAGAAACGCTGGGAGTTGTTTCAAGTCCTGACGCGCCGATTATAACATCATGATCGACCTACTCTGGTATGCTTTGCGATGATTTCCGGGTCGCGTCTTACAGCGACCAGTTCAGCCTAGGCCAAGTATAGCGTTAGCCCTCAATCATCTGTTGGAGTCTCGCCACTCGGTACGCGTCTTTCAAACTCACTGCCCCGGGTTAGCTTACCAAAAACCAGGATTCTGAAACGGCCAAGTACTACTTCGTCGAATCATGGGCAACTGCCACATCTCGTTCTCAGCACTATTAAAGTCGAGGGATGTGCCCCCCACCAGAATATCGCCACCTTCACAACCATGCAAAAGCTCGTATTTGGTTCTCTCATCGCAACTGTATTCGCACCCTTGGTGCATGGTGCAATTTATACTCGTTTCGAAGATGTCCCACAGGATCCTCCATTCGATTTTGTGATCATCGGAGGTAAGCTCTTATTTTATTGGACCTAGCTTTAAAATACTTATTTGTTGCAAGGTGGTAATGCCGGTAGCGTTGTCGCAAATCGGTTATCTGAAAACTCCACCTACAATGTACTCGTTCTTGAAGCAGGAGCATCGTACGTACTTTTCATAGTGCCGTCCCAGCAGCTACTAATGTACCCGATCGATATGTAGAAATGAAGGCGTGATTGATTCTATAGTCCCCTTCTACGCTGACCAAGTCGTACCGTTCACTCCATGGGACTGGAACTTCACAACCGTTCCACAAGAAGGGCTCAACAATCGCTCGATTGCCTATCCAAGGGGTTACATACTTGGTGGCACGAGCTCCGTCAGTCAGTAGACAAGCGTTCGGGATCGAGAAAAGCAATACTAATGGATTGGTTTGATTATAGACTATATGACCTACACACGCGGTTCATCCGAAGACTGGGATCGCTACGCAGCTATCGCTGGAGACGAAGGATGGAGCTGGAACGGCATTCAGACCGCCATCCGCAAGGTCTGTTTTCAAATTCATCATTCCCAAGCACCTAAAACTGACGCTGGATAACGTAATAGAACGAAAAATGGACCGAACCGCTAGACCACCATGACACCACCGGTCAATACAACCCGGACGCCCACAGCACCACTGGAGTCACTTCAGTCAGCCTTCGTGGTTTCCCTCTGAACGATATCGAACCAAGGATCATCCAGACCACCCAAGACCTTGCCGGCGAGTTCCCTTTTAATGAAGACTACAATTCTGGTTATCCGTTAGGAATTGGTATGGATGACTTTTCTCAAGTGCAGGGCGCACCCACTAAAGTCTTGATTTTTCTTCTCAGGCTGGAGCCAGTCCACCATTGACGGGAACGGCAGAAGAAGCAGTTCTGCGACTTCTTACCTTGGCGCTGAATATATCTCACGCAAGAACCTGAACGTGCTTGTAAACGCCAGAGTCACTCGGATGATTCAGACGGGGACATCAGATGGCAAGCCGCAGATCCTCGGTGTTGAATTTGTCAATTCCCATAACACTGGTATGTGTTTGCTCAATAACTCTCCCACACCGTATCCCTAATGTCTGCACTACTTCTCAGCCCAAAACTTCACCGTTCATGCCACGAAAGAAGTCATTCTATCGGCCGGAACAGTGAATACACCTCACCTCCTCCAACTGTCAGGTATCGGTGACCAGAACCTACTCTCCTCTTTGAGCATCCCGACCATTCTCCACAACCCGTCTGTCGGCCAAAATCTCTCTGACCATCCACGTCTTACAAACCTTTGGTACGCAAACTCGAATGCTACTTTCGAAGCTGCTTCAAGAAACGACACGGTCGCCGATGACCAATTCCAACAATGGGAGTCTGGAAACGGTCCTCTTACCAATTCGTTTACCAACCAATTGGCTTTCTTGAGGGTCCCAGATAATGAGACCGACTTTTGGACAAGGTTCCAGGATCCCGCAGCTGGCAAGAACACGGGTCATTACGAGATGCTGTTTACTGTGAGTGCGGCTACTTTTTTTTTTTGGTTTCTCCAGACGCTAATGGATGGAACTTGTAGAATGGTATTGTACCCGGATCAGTCCCAATCCCTCCCACTGGCAGTTTCTTCAATGTCATCACCGTTGTCGTGTCCCCTACAGCCCGTATGTTTGATACTTTTTTTCACTCGACAATTACTAAATCAATTCCACAGGAGGCCATGTAACATTAAACACCTCGGACCCATTCGCCCCACCTATGATCAACCCCGGCTTCCTCTCCACACAGTTTGACTTTGAGGTCATGAAATACGCAGTCCGAAGTGCTCAGCGATTCGTCGCTGGACCAGCATGGAGTGATTACATTGTCGGACCCTACAATGGCACCGATAACACTACGATGGCCGGTAGTGAGCTGGAGTTGGGTGAATACGTGAGGGAAAACACAGGTACGATTTGGCATCCTGTTGCAACAGCATCGATGTCCCCTGTTGGCGCAGATTGGGGTGTCGTGGATCCGGATTTGCGAGTAAAAGGTATCAGTGGGCTAAGAATTGCCGACCTCAGCGTATTGGTGAGTAGAGTTTCTTTGCATAGACATTGATTGACTTATTAATTTCTCGTTTAAGCCCATCGTACCCGCTGCACACACTCAGCAACCAGCGTACGTCGTTGGAGAGAAAGCTGGGGATTTGATCAAGGAAGCTTGGAATTGATCTCTGGAGTATTTATCACTTGCTGTCTTCTATAGGTTATATTAGAGTCGTTTATTTTTTGTCGTACACAAGGTATCGATGTAATTTATCCATCTAGAGTCATTTTTGTTTGCTTCTTTAGAGTTTACCGATCAAGTTTTAGTGGAGGCGATGCCTCTTCAGGAAGACACACTCCGATGTGATGTGGGGCCAAAGGACCTTGGGAATGAGCCTTCCAATTGATTGCTAAAATATTCCAGAACGTGTTATTAAACCGAAAGGTCAAGCCGAGGCTCCCTTCCTTTTCAAAGTTGAACTTGTGTATGCCAGTCGCCCTGATTCCCAACAATCGAACGAAGCAACTAAACGAATTATGCCTCCGGCACAGCAAACGTTCAATGATATATCTTTAAACAGTAGGGGTCTGACGCCTCGACATAATAATCTAAGAAGTGTGGGTCACTGTCCCATCATGAAGGAGATTTCTAGCCCGAAGCCAGTCTACGCAACACCTTTAATTATGTCGGCGGCTGGAGGAAATGTCAGTTTTGGTCAACGGAAACAATTCATTTGAATGTGTCTTACCAATCTCACCGATACCATACGCAACACCTTCACATCGCAGCGTGAGCGTCATAAAAGGAGAGTAACTTGAGACTCACATTGGCTGGGCGACCCGAAATGAAGCGGAGCAATAGAGAGGTCAGCAATACGGAGGTTCTTAGTGCCGTAGACCTATCAAAAGGTGAGAAGCGAAATCTCAAAACTGGAATCATCCTCTCACCTTCAGCTTTGTGTCTACAACTCCACCTTTGTCTCTGGGTAGCATAGATGCAGAGCCGATAGTATCTAGGGCACTGCAATGAGATGAAGGACTTCAATGGAAACTACACAAAGGCTCACGGAAGGTGGAGCCAGTATAACGGCGAAGGTAATCTACTCAAGGACTTGGTTGAGATCTCAAAGGTATCAGCTCTTTCAGAAATCAACGCACCTTCCAACTCTACGTCAGATGAGACATCTGGCCCAGGATTTAGCTCAACAGGTGTGCCATCTAGGAAAAGAAGGAACCTGAGAATGGACTAAACTATCAAAGACGATGGATGATCCATGCATACCAAAATAATCTTTCAAAGATGCGGCTCTTGCCACCTTTCTACAGAATCTCATGACCTCTCTGAGCATTTTCATGTCTATGTCGTAGTGAGCTTGTTTGGGCATCTGGCTCCAGAAATAAACTCACCAATTTCCTCCTCGAAATAGTGAGGGTCGATAGCTGGTTGTACAGTCGGGTCTGAAGTGGTTACATGCTAGTGAGATATGAGCATAGGTCAGTAAATATAGCTGATGAACAGTGACGCACGACTGTTCCCCGAGAGAACGCAATATTCATGGCAGCAGCCATCGTGTAATACTTCTTTCCCGGTACAGGTAGATCTGTAGACTTGAGGTTTAAGCACTACCACCCTTGATATTAAGTTTTGCTTACTTTGACCACCATACCACCCCGGAAATCCAATGACCTCACAGAACGGCACCTTCTCGAGGTTGTCGAGGTGGATTCTATACTGCTCCGCAAGCCCAGGAGTGTGTTTCCCCATAGCTATTTCAGCTTCAATCTTCTTCCTAGCGTCAGAAATTATTTCAGGGGCTTTGTTGGATAGAGAGCTGAACGGAGCGTAGATAAAGGTCGAGATCCCCATAGCGTACAGGCCTTGGCCCTCGGCGCTGATGTGGCGGTTAGGATATCAAAGTGTGACGAAGGAAGCAAAAGACATACAGAAGTGCACTATGCTTCTCTGCTTCTCCGGGATTGCGTAGGATGTCATAAGTTTCATCGGGAACGCCTTCCTTGAGTTCTGGATCCATTTTTCGTATCAAGTTCCTTATGATAGTAGATTGGAACACACCAAAGACAACACTAGCATGAACATGCTCTTGAGTGTTTTCTCCGACACCTTCTAGTGCTAACTTGACTTGAATACCAGCCTTCTGGAGAACATCAGGACGACCGATTCCTGAAAGTTCCAAGAGCTGTGGCGTCATGAGAGTTCTATCATTGAGATGATGTTATCAATAATATAAATATCAGGTTCAAGCACTAATTACTTACCCAGCACTCAAGACTACTTCCTTTGAGGACTTGACCACGAAAGTCTTTCCACTATCCGATTTATGAGAGAACTCTACACCTGTAATAACAAGTTCTCCATCAACTTCAACCGTCACCAAGCGTTGTGCAACAGCGCCAGTCAACAAGTTCAGGTTAGGCCTTGCAGAGTTGGGTTCCCAGTAAGCGTTGCCGGCGAAGGATCTCAGGAAAGTCTTGGGATTGATGGTCATAGCACCTATCACAACACCATTTGGCTGCAAATTTTCATTGAACTCGCATAAGTAGGGGTCGAAAGGGAACCGATAGTACGTACATCACCATCCAGCTGGACAGGGATAAGGATCAATCAGGGCAAATCCTCAAAACAATGCACAACGCACGGGAGCAGGAGCCATCGGAATACCCAAGCTTTGGAATGCATGCTGAATCTTAATATCGACGTCAGTCCGCGTGGGGGGTGTGAAATCTGAATAGGACCTGATAAACGGTGAGTGCCGTCAGCGGGACTCCTCTAAGGATCAAAACACAGGACTAATGGGCCTTACCATTGCCTTTCAGGCCCTTGTTCCACAATTCCCTGACCACATCCGGGGTTCCTCTCCTGGCATGTTCTGCTTCAGACAGGTCTGGTGGCGTATATCTGGAGACCAACTTCCGCATCAGTATACAAGCGTAACATTTTACCAAGACAGAAGACGTTACGTCGCGGCCCGCTGCATGTACTTATTGAACCTCTCCCAGTTCCAGCCTTCATTTCCCAGTTTCTCCCAGGCTGCTATTGTTAGGCGCCGATTCAAACAGACATATAGACTTTGCGTACCATCTATGTCCTCTTTAGAAGGTTTGTTCCACACTGTAAAGTTGACTGCTGAGCTTCCTCCAAGGATTCGTCCTCTATTCTTAAGTCAGCAAATGTCTATAGATGTGATCCCAAATTCTGACCTTGGCCATGGAAATACAGCGTTATTGGCATTTACTTGAGGAGTCTGGAATCATTTTTAGCTAGGCGAAAGGCAGTAGGGCGATCTTTTTAGCCTACCGTCATCGAACACCAATCATATTCCTTTTGTCCAAAAGTCTGCCCAAATTGACCAATTTTCGCTACCCAGTACAGATTAACGGCGCTACAGTATAAGGAGCATTCTTTACTCACTGATCAGAGGGTCATTTAGGTTTTCTTCTCCAGCTTCGAGCACAAGCACTGTAATATCCGCGTCTTCACTCAACCGAGTGGCCAAGACCAGGCCGGCAGTCTGATGGTCACAAAGTGTATCATTAGACCTTAGGTCTCTCCATATACTGGCAGACTCACGCCTCCTCCTAAGGATAGAGCTAGTGTCAGTATATGAATTGATCCCAATGGTGTTCAAGAATCATACCAACAATAACATAGTCAAACGATCGGTTTACAGCGTCCTTGAGTTCAATGAGAGGCATAACCTAGAGTGTTTGGGGGTACAGCTACTAATCAGTGACTAGGAGATGCGAAGAACAATGAACGGTCACTTACTTATAGACCTTGTTGTATGATTCGTGTACACGGCAGAGTAGTCGTTATTCTTTCGGCGGAATCCCCATCATGATATAATCAGGCGAGAAGCCACTGTCTTGCGAGATATTCTTAGTACTTACATTTAACTAATTAGCTCCCCTGATGCAACGGGGACGGCGGCCCAAGGCTCTTGGGTGCTGTAAACTGAGAAGTTTCTCGGGAGCTCTGGCACATGCCTTTCGATGACTGTAATCATTGAAGTGTCATAAAACACACTGTCTGACGGTGCGTTCTTGAAATAGGCTAACATCAGACTCATCATTGGGACAGTTCCATCGCTGGTCACACCTATCAGCTCATGATCGATCAAATACATATCATGATGCTACTGCAATAAAGGCAACTGAATACGAATTCCTGAGCCTTCACATCAACTTCTTCGTATTCGCTCGGGCAGCTATAAAATTAGATAAGTCCAGGTACTTCCAATAGCGTTCCATTGGAACCTACCAGCAGCTGGGTAACCTGGCCCAGTCTCTCACAATGCAATGATCGCGGTCAACATAGGAACTGATGGATGCCAAGCAACTAGACTCCCATCTCATACCTCGGACTTAACATTGACAGCTTAGACCCAACTACATATGGCACATCGCGACGGGCGGGACAAAAGTGCTAGTCTAGCCCAGAAAGCAGAGGACAAGATAGATGTGAGAATGTTGTGAAGGAAGGAAGGAAGGAAGCCGATACCGAATTTGAGAGCCGAGATGACCAAGGTGGTGTTGCGTCGTACCGGGTACACTCGGTCCAAACAATTCACAAGCAGCCGCTGACTTGATATTCGTATCAAGGTACGTCTTTTCACAAGGCACAGATTACTCCAGGAGCCTCTACAATGTCTTATCAGTGGGGGAGAGAGCTCGAGCGCTTGTCTATTCAAAGAAAAGGAATGCGAAATCCTTACACACGTTTCTCTGCGTATCTATTGAACGATCAGGATTGTTCGTTTCACGCAAACTCGGTAAATCTGCAGTGATTATGCGTATATAGTAAATCGGTTTGATTTCTTCAGGATGCGGAGGGCAAGATCTGATTGGTAGAGAGCGTAAATGGGGTAACAAGCAGGGGGTTGATCTTGCACATCTCAAACCTAGTACGAGCCTTTACTAGAACGGAGGAGAAGGCGACAGGAAAATGGAGATTGGGCAACTTTGCTTGAAACTTGGCAAATTCTCCGTGTCGAGTTCTCGAATTGTTGCAAAATGGGAAACCTATCACATTATGGAAAACTTTGGTAATGGCTCCATCCGGCATGGTGTCGAGCGGGGTAGAACAATCTTCTCCCTCTGATATCGCAGTGATCAAGTTCTGCCGGAATGCCCGAGACGGGAGCCATGACGAGCTATGGCTTCTGAAGAAGCTAGGGGAAATCTGTGGCTCACATGATTCAACACACAGCTGTTCTCTAATGAACAGGACGGGAAAAAACAGGAAGAGTTAGCACGACTAGTGATGCCGATGCATGGCCTCCACGTACCGTTTGCCTCCGCCTGTTGGTCGATGAGCTTCAGCTACACGCCAAGTGCCCAGCGCGTGCGCTACGCAGATATGACAGATATGTCACAAATCTCAACTGGACATGCCAGCTTGAGTTTCACCTCAGAATGTCTTGTAGAGCGGGAGATTGCCTTGATATCACCGATGCTAGGGCTTTTCCTACGACTATAAATCGTGCTGGGGGGGAGATGTGAACTAACTTTGTAAGGGACATCCACGATGACCCAACTTGAACTCAACTCGGCTCACAAGTTGTCCCTCGAGACTAGAAAAAAAAATACGGAAGGGGAATTCAAATTCGGTATAAATCGAGATCCGTGCTCCAGCGTTGAATTCGACTTCCGGCCCAACTTCATCGACATCGCTCGTCGGGGAATCACTGACATATCACGACAACCGCCCATCTGCCCGAAGCAAGTTTAACTTGTGCGAGTGTAAACATATGCCAAATTCATGCTGGTATTTGGGCAAAGGTTTTTGTGAGAGTGGGAGGAGGACTTGAAGTCGAACTGTTTGCGAATTATATTAAGAGACTAAGGAGGAGCAAGGAGCCGTTGAGAGCGGTAGTGATGGGACTAGGCAAAGGGAACGATTGCGCAACTACCAAATGTAGCAATCAAGCGAGAAGATACAGTACTGTGACACACATGATCCGGAGTCTAAGGAAACTTCCAAGCGTCGTGCAAAGTTTATGCCCAGCTAGCTGCTAACTGGTTTGGGCTCCTTGAGGCCTTGAAGCAACTGTGTTCCGCATCAAGAGCAAATTTAGCCGGCCAGATTGACGATTATCCTTGATCTAATCTAATCGATTCCCAGTTGACAGCACCACTATCAGGCGCTTGGGTCACTTCATTCTGATTAGCACTTTGGTACGAAGTGATAAGTCACAAGCGAGATTTACCTTGGCAATGGTGATTATTAGTAATCCCAAGTGAATTTCCTGCTTCTTACTTGTCTCAGCTTCAATCTATGTCGCTTGTTGAAGGCCAGCAATAACATTTTCGAGAATTATTGTCACTTGAGTGGATTAAAGCTTGAGCTAATATCGCGAGAAAGAAGAAAAAAAAAAGGATATATGTAACGTCCCAAAGGCAACATCAGTATGATAATATTTAAACAAGCTGCTTGAGAGAATTATGACCACTATCGAGTAATATTGGTCACATATACGCGCGAGGGGGGACTTTATATCCCGGCTGTCCTTCGGCCCACGTAAATCGCCCATTTCAAGCGCAATGGGTTCATCCGACCTTGTTTCCGTGAATCGTATCACAGAAATCTGTCCTGTGCCAGTTTGACTCTGGGTCGAGAGATTCAAGTCGTGGTTACGCGACGAACTTAGTCCTCTGTTTCGACTCTGGTTGGAAGAGTTATATGATTCATACCCGACCCCGCCCTTGCTGGCTGTGTCGTAGTACAGGCGCTGATTCAGGAGCACCATGAAGCAATTGCTGTACCTGTGATTGGAACAATCGTAAGTGGTTGTAGAATTCGCAGGAAAATAACCGCAGTACATTTTACCAAGCGTATAGCCACTGGAGAATAAATGAGCGAAAGTGTCTCTTTATTTTTTGCGTTAGGGACTTACAATACCATGTACATGTTGGTTTTCTGTGAAAATGCCATGTATTTGAGCAATTCTGAAACAATACATCCGAAGAATAATCTTACAGGAGGTGAGAGTGCTGGAACGAGGAAGAAGGTGACAAGGGCGATCGCCACCGCGGCTGAATGAACACCATGCTTCAGTAACTGCCACTAGCAGGGGAAAAAAACAAGGCTCAGCTCACCAGTCACAGCGTTCGTTTCCAGGGTTAACAGGAAAATTCGCTTCACAGTGCTCATTGTAGTATTCTGACTTGCTGTGTTTTTTCGAAATTTCATGAGCTTCAAGAAAGTGATATGAGCCCAAAGGATTTCCAACATATATATTGGATGCTGCATACCAGATACGCCATGGAGCTGGCGACCACAAAATCGGTGACAGCACTCGCGATCAACCAGAGCTAGTGGCATGTGAGATTCGCATTCTCGGTCATATCGGGACAAAAGTACTAACGTAGACAGCCGTTCTCTCGTGGGTTGGGTCGATCGTACTCTGTAATTCGTCAGGAGGGGAGCCTGGCGAGAGAAAAAGGTGCTTACATGGATGCCAGCAATCAACCCTCCAACCAATGCAATTGTTGAGAGCTACCAAGAGAACGCATCAGAACATTTGTTCTCGGCCGAGTCAGCCTTGAAGAATGCTCACTGAGGCAGCAAATAGTGGCAACACTTTCCACCCTCCGATCTTCCAAAGCCTCCAGCAATACACTACCTGCACGGTAAATGTGATGACGGCGTCCAGAAACGGACCATCAATGGCTGCGAGATTGAATCGAGACAGTCTGTTGATGTCGCCAAAGCCGTAAACGAACCAGAAGAAGACGTCGTCCATCACCATCAAGGTCTGTGCGGTGTCGATCACGAAGAGGAAATGTACTGGAAAAGAGCATTAGGATGCCTACGGAGATGTCGACCGGAGCTCTGCGTACCGACTCCTTTGAGGAATTTCCCGTCCCTGGTCCCGGCATTATTCACATACACAACTTGAACAACAACAGTGAGGGGAGTGAGGAAATTAGTGATACAGTGTGAGACGTACAATATTGCATCAAAAAGATGCCATATAGCCACCAGTTGAGGGTAACACCGATTAGCTATGAACATATCCTAAGAAACGAGAACTTTGAGGGACTTCAGAGTGGTCTCACCGGTGGCGCTAAGCTGGCAAGGTTTATTACTTTAGTTCACTCTGATATTCATACGAGATACGGTCCTGGCTTACAGTAGCGATGCGTTGGGGGGCAACGATATCGGCGCAGATTCCATAAGTGAATGGTCGCTGGCGGGACAGGGTAGTGGAGCAAGGTGTTCAATTTATCTGAATCGTTAAGCTTTTGCTAATATAATTGCCATGCGGACCTCCTTGGTCATCCGGGTAGCCCATTCTGATCGCGAAGGTGATGAAAACCTGTGCCAATGGAATGTAGCAGAGTAGAGATGACAGCGATTTATCCGTGTTTGTTGTTGATCATCTCAAGCGAGGTATTATTAGGTTAAGAAGGAAGCTTCCTAAGTTGCCACGCCTTGTCACAAGTTTCTCGATCGATCACAGTTTCGCAATCTGTCTGTCTCCAGTGATAAGGCTACTTGATAGACAAGGTTAAGATGATTTCTGACTCTGGACTGAAACAAGTGATGAAGACAGGAGGGGTTAGCATAACGTACGACCCTGTTTCCTTAATAGCTCACGGAGTTTGACTGTTCGATCTCCCCGGTGGTGCCGCTGTTAGGCACACTTTTCGTGCGTGTGCTGATCGATGATCGGTGACTACTATGAAGCGGCAGCCGTCGTGTCTATAAACGGAGTGACAGAAAGCATCCTCAGGCTTATAGCTATTATACTCAGCATACACAAAGTGTAAGTCTATCTTTCTCTACTAATTGCTGCAAAAATCTATTAGATTCCATGTATAACAGTTGACTGGCGGGGATGACCAGTCGACTGGCCAGCAACGTATAATGCACGAGTGTTTGAGCCATACTTCTTCGCCATGAGGAGATTCTCACTCATAGGCTGTCAGTTACCAAAATAGTGCATTTTGTGATGAAAACTGGAGCCAGGGGATGTAACGGCTCAAGCTCAGAAAGGTCGGTCATCCTTTTCGAGCATGCTTTTCTCAATCCAGGAGAAGTATTATTAGGAAGGGGCGCTTCTGAGCCTATCGGGGCATCCTCAATCTGATAATGACCTTTTGTGGCTTCAATTGATAAGGCTCGACCCCAGCGAAACGGTACCACATCACGACTTTCCGAAGCCTGTGGAAACCTTGGATATTAAGTGTGTTAAAAACAGTCTGTGCTTGATGCAGAATCACAATCTGAGGTTGAAGCCTGGAGAACGAGAGCGGGGTTATCTAACGGGAACCACACTAGAAAAAAAACAAGACAATGGATAATTCAGCAAGTGAGATCAACCCGCTGCAAACTTCTACTTATATCGCTCGGGTGGAGAAAGTGCAATTCCCGGGCGGGTTTGGCATGTGAACCCGTAGTGATGTATAGTGATCTACTGTATGAATTCAAAATAGGGATTGATGGACCGGTTAAATGTAACGGGATAGATCTTTGATTTAATGCAATGACGACCACGTTTCTCAGACAGGAACCGGGGGAGCGGGAGCAAGTCAGTACCAACCGAAGGTCCCGAGTGGGTCTTCGAATTGATCATCATTAGAGCCACAGTCTTCCTTACCTTGAGCCCTAGGCTCTCTAGGTCGATCCTTTTCTTCTTCATCTTTATCATGCTGGTAATACAATGTTGAGGCTTTGAACCTAAGGGAATAATCGAGCTCAAATGGCCAAGTCCATCATTTGGATTGTGAGACTCTAAGTCAAGGCCAACATGTCGTACTGTCTTCGTAGCTAGCCAGTGGCCAACCGCTTTCGTGAGATTTCGAAGTGGCCTCCACAAGGACATGAGTATTTCAATACATTCGCTCCTTTGAGTCCCACACAATGTCCTCGATCACAGTCTCGTCGTAGTAACACGCGTCTATTTGAGTGAATAAATTCACATTGACATCCCCCAACGATCGGTGCAGGCGGTTGTCGGAAATGATGGTTCCAAGCATCCATCGCAGGTTGGCTCCACCTGTGTATTTCAGTCATTGAATTCAGACATATAATCATTTTTGATTCATATTTTTGAATTCGATCACATTAGCAGGTTTATAGTTCAGGATCGGCGGTCAGCATAGCTTATACTATTTCCCTACGGACACCAGTTGTTCCTCAATATCTGAATTTAGCAGAGTGTATTTCTAGTAATAGCAGCCTGCCACTGGCAAGAGACTGTTCATTGCCGATGGCCCAGTAAACGCATCTACATTGAGCCACTCTTGGACGTCTGGACCGCGACGTGCGACTAGTTAGTGCCCAGAACTAGATCATAGAGCGGTCTTAATGAGTCAGGGGACATGAGGACGAAGCAGTTCGAGTCCGTTTCCAATGCCTAAGGGCACTGGGAGCCTGCTACATCAACTGAGTTGATCTCACTAAGTGCTGGACATGGGATATCTTCCTGTCAATATTACTGTACTTCTAGTATTCTCAAGCGCCTGCGGAATTATTTCAGTTCGGAAGGGCCGCTTCTTTAATTATCTTTTTCTGTCCTCTTCCAATCATATGCGATGCTGTGTGATATAAAATGTTCATTAGTCCCTAGAGGTGTACACCCGAAAGCTTCGAAGGTGATCCAAACTGCCAATGGCAGCGCAGGAATCAACTTGTCATATTGATTCTTCGTGGGCATTATTTACTCAAAACTTCAGCTTTGACATATATAGACCCTGTGGATACAAAAGCTACAAGAACGGGCTAAGTATATGGACGAAAGCCGTAATAGCCGAAGCTTTCAGTGATCGGTGAGGTATTGTGGGGGATGGCGGTGGCTATACGAGGACGGGTGGTTTCCTTCATTCTGATTGTGTTTCGGACTTTGTAGATAACTATTTCTTACTGACTCGAGCGCCCCTTCATTTCTGATGTCCCCTTTCTTAATATAGTCACTTCTTTATTTCCCGATACTTTCCTTTATCTCGAAACCTACAGTTTTTCAATCACGTTTTAGTTGTGACATGGTTCGCAGTATGAACCAGCGAGTAATCCGGACAATACAAGTGGTCTTTTACCACATTCTCGAGTGCATCCCTTAGCCCCTTCCGAACTCGGATTCAGTTTTCAGCCTCCAGTATGCTGACAGAAATTCTCCTTTGCATTCAAGCAGTCGTCTGTCATACCGGGAGTCTGACATCGGACGTTTGCCGTGACTGATCGGCGGCATAGTTGTGTTCCTTTCGTTGCTGAGCGCTGAGAGCTGAAGCATAAGGTTTGTATACCATCCGAGAGATCTAGGCTGGAGCGAGATAGGGATGTCTAAGAGCACAGCCTTCGTGGACATACTGACCCTAGCTCCGTTCTTCGTAATATATTCGTAATCATAGCGTGGAGTCGCCCCTCCAGGTGCCTATGAGGTGGATGATTCCATTTTTTTGGTTAGGAACAGGCTGGTTGCCGGCCTTTGATCTCCTACCACTTGGTCTTCGGCGTCCATGGGCAAGTGTGCGGATGAACCCCTGAGAGTCTGTTTTGAGTGATCGCCCATCACTCGATCGCAACTTGTTGGCCAGAGCGCTCGTGCGCCACTAGTTGCTTATCGACGTCATTCAATAATCCCCCTATTCCATGAATTTATCGTATATGGGGCGATTTCGAGTTTGGATTTCAACTTGACCACTAACCATGGCCACCAGCATGTCGCACTTTCCCACCTCCACCACCGTTGTTACTGCCAATGCCAGCACCAACCAGACGTTCACGGTAAGTCTTCCAAACCTAATCTAACCTCTCCATAGGAATCCTCATATCTTGATCTCTCCAGAATCCACCCGTCGAACTCGTGAAGAATCATATAGCGGCTGTCGAATCATTACGGACAGCAAGCCAGGTATATCACTTGCGTACCACTGCCAAAGGAAGACACACCGCCAAATCCCCGAGTAAAGCTCGCCTTGACACTCTTCACCATATCCTCGCCGACCACTACGATGCACTGAGCGCCTTCCTCTCCACCGAATTCGCGGCTCCAATTTCCCTTATCGTAGAGTATGCAAAACTCTACGCTGACGTCCCAGCCCATATGTACTTTTACGCGCAGTTGGTGGATCCAGAAATGCCAACCTATATACCTCCCAACGACCACCACATTAGAAATGAGCTCGAGGGATTGAACGCTGCTATCACTCTGCCATGGAGATCCAGCCAAGAGGTGGTTAATAACTTGAAGAAAGCGCAGAACAGAGTAAACGAGCTTTTGGCTTCGTTGAAGTACAGCGCGGAATGGACGGACGAAGTGCTGTATGCAGAGGCCAAGGAGTGTGGTGAGTCCTGGTGTTCGGACCTCTTGAGTGAGGTATTCGCGTGCCTGGATGAGTTCAAGGAGTCGTATTCCCCGATGATCGACTACTTCGATTTGCAGGAGGTTCATCTCCGACTCCTGCAGGAGAGGGTCTTTGACGATGCCAATTCCCGCTTGGACACCCTCCAGGCCGATCTCACTGTCGGCGGTCTAACGTTCCCATCCCCTCCTGTCATGCCATACCCCTGGCACAGTGTTCGTCGACGAGGAATTAGAACAGTCATGCAGTGGAGAGCATTTTCCGACTCAGAGATCTTCGCACGCCTAAATGCCGCTCGTGACCAGCTATTGGGGGTGCTCCGAGTTGCATCAAGGCTCGAGAACGGGGGAAGACGTCGTCGAGTATCAGATAGAGTCCGAGGAGCATTGAATAGAGTTTCTTCCTTGTTTACTCCCTGCGAAATCGATGCATACTAGTTTCATTCCCCACATATTGCTCTTGTGATCTAAGTTCTATTTGACGCAATAATTGAATGTCGGTGGGACCAAGAACTATCTTCGTATTCTTGAGGTATAGGATCGATCGATCAGGTACAATCAGCATGGGTTGACCCAGAAGCCACGCTAACGAGAGTGTTGAAAAGGGCTCGGTAAGGGCGGGAAAGTGGAGCAGAGAATCCGGCGATAGACCAGGCAGCCCGCGCGAAAGGAACACAGAGGAAATTTGCCTCAATCATATTGATGGATAGCATACGAAAAGGTTGGGTGCGACAAAGGATGTGATGTACTGTGATTCGTGCGTATGAGATGTGCCATGATCGCGCTCGCAGAGGTCCCAAATTGGATTTCGACACGATGAGCATTTAAGTCAGCCCATTCATCAACAGTAGCTCCTGTGTTGCACCAAGTTCCAGCGGTGGTTACACGTGTGTATGATAAGGGTAATAGGAGATACTCGAGAAGATGTCTATGCCACGGGCGCCTTTCACCACCCTAGCATCTATAGCTATAGGTGACGATATCTTGGTGTTCGCGATTTTACACCACTCCTGCGTTGCACGAAGCTGAGCGGGCTGTATCGTATGCAAAGAGGGAGGCATGAGTATCTGACATGAGGGCGCTGGCATTTTCGTTTTGAAGCTGAACTATTGAGATGGGTAAGGGCAAAAGTCAATGAATAAGGGTCAAGTACCTTACGACATCGAAAATTTGGTGTCGACCTCCGTCAGTCCATCTGTTCCTTAAGGTGAACTATGTGCGCGAAAGCTCAATGAGGGGAATCAAGGCGTAAACAAGGTCCGGTTGCCCTCCTTAGACACGATAGCATCACACATGGTCATAAGGCCCTGCCAGTTTCTTCGTTGACTACAACTTGTGAGACGTAGAATGCGCCATCGCCGGAATGGATCTGGTTATGTGCGAATCATTGTAAGATATGCAATCACAACTAGAGCTCATAAAGCCGATTGTTTGGACGGGGGATATACATAGACACCATGGAATTAAGCTAGCCCTACTCTCTGGACCTGAGGTGAAGGGGTGCAACTTTATTAGTGACTCAAACATTGAAAATTGTGGAATATAAGAGAGAAACCATATCAGGCCTATGAGCATCATTCCATTGTTTGGCCAGGTTCTTTTCGAGAGGCTGGTTGCATATCTGAGTCCCCAGTTCGGCGATTTGTCTGACATGTCGCAAAACAAATTTAGGTACAGCTGCCAATGGCGAGTAGCTCAAGGATGGAAGTCAGAGTTCATAACGTTCATGGCTTGCTCATCTGCATCTTCAGATATGCACCAGTCTCTCGAACTGGTGGTGGGTCCAGGGAGGAGCATGGAGCTACTGATATGGTAGACCTGGGTCATTGACGGTATTATCTGCGCAAAACGTTGTATGTCAAATAGAGTTGCTTGAGTAGGCTAATGCATTCTTACTTGAGAAAAGACCGGCCTATAGTCGATGCATCACGTATGAATGTGGCAATCGACTGTTTTGATTCTCCGAGTCGGGTGGAAAGATTAGGGTCTCGAGAGGAGCTCAGCTGGCTACCCATACTCAACAAACTTCCGCAAGCGATCCCAGACTATGGATGCCTGAAGAGCGGTTTAGGTACTGGGCCATTAGACAAAGGGAAGGAGACTGCATATCATGTTCCGGACGTTGACAACAGCGGGGGCGAGCGACCTGCCATTTGCAGTCTCTTGTACCAGGGTTTTGATCAGAACTTGCACAGTAACTTTAGTATCCCTCCGGTCGTTGACGGTAATGGAAGGAAGATAGCCATGGATAGGTGAAGAGTATCAACGTTAGCATTGTGAATGGAAAGAGGGGGATGGGGCGCTTATTTCCATAAACCCATTCTCACGACTCGCATCAAGCCAGAGGATCAGATACACACATCACGCCAGGGGTACTCATATTGTGACATGTTTTTTTAACCGTTTCGTCAAATATAAGATCTATCTTATACAATGGAGAAGCATATTTATACGCTGTCATTCGCTAACAGATACTCATGAGTAAAGGGAGGAAAGGGGGCCAATGCACAAATCGCCGTGAAAGGTTTGGCGCTGCAGCTAAGATAGTTTCTTACTAATCAGACTAGGGAACCACTTGCGAGTCCTCCTGTTCCTTTCAAAGATTCAAGAGCACTGTAAACGTTTCATTCACCGTCCAAACCGTGACATGCTACTCTTAGTCTAGCTCGAAGAACTTCTCTCCCGGGTACACACTCCTAGCTGCTTTATGACAAATTTAAAGCGTAGCTAAACTTTGTAACTTTACCTTGTGATTAATTTAGAGAGTCGGCGCTCACCGATGTCGATTCGCTAAAGGCGCATTATCCTAGCGGGGTAAATCGTCGCCGATATCACCACATCAAGCGCCGTGCCTTCCGGACATCAATCTAGACGACGGCCGATTCTTGACTGTGTCTGACAGCCAGGTGCCTTATCATGTTTCATAAATTTCCAAGTTCCATGCCAGGTGTAACATACACTATCTCCAGAGAGGGAACTATCATCCTAAGACTCCGGTGCCACCTCACAACCTAGGAAGTTTATCTAGAAGGTTGAATGCAAGTCGCCCGTGATACTTGGAGGCCCGATGCTGCATCGTATCATGCAAATTTTGGACAAACCATGATCATCACTCAAGTACTCATGGTTCAAGCTGTTCTGGTCGTTTAAAACTGCTCGAACCAGAGGCCCGATGTTGGCTGTCTCTCGTGCCATGAATGAGACCCAATTCAATATCCGACGGTTCGTCCACCCTGACTTCTGCGAACCGTATAACCGAAACTTGACCTCTGTTGTGACACTGACTCGAGAGGCTTGAACCAGGGTTGTGTGACACTGTCCCTCTGCCTTGATGGCTGGAAGATCCGATTGTGCTGATCTCCTCGTTGGCCCTACCGGCTGTGTCGTAGTAGATGCGCTGATTGAGGAGCACCATAAAGCAATTGCTGTACCTATTGACACGACAATGATGAGCGGTAATGCATTTTCAGAGAGGAATGATCAGACTACATTTTACCGAGAATATAGCCACTGAAAGACGAGTAAGTGGGGAGCATTCTCAAGCACTACCACTGAGACGTACAATACCACGTATATGTTTGTTTTCTGTAAATAAACGAGCTGTCTAAGCAGTCTTGAAGCGACAAGTAGAAAAGAAATGGCTTACAGGAGGTGTGATTGATGGGATAAGAAAGGCGGTGACCAGTGCGACAGCTACCGCGGCTGAGGGAAAAGAATGTCCATTATCTTCCTGAAAACAGTTCCCCAAATCCACCTAAGAACTAACCTGTTGCCGCATTTGTTTCAAGTGTAAGCAAAAGGACCCGTTTCACAACTGCCATTGTTGTTTTGCTTGCTTCGGCCGTTCGATACTGTAAGAGCTATAACAAAGGAGTTAGCCAAGGACTTTGGGAATATCCATGTCATCGTATACCATGTAAGTCATTGAAGTGGCAATCACAATATCGGTGACAGCACTCGCAAATAGCCAGAGCTAATGTTGTAGTATGAGATTTATGGTACTCTTTTCCGTGTATTAAAAATACTGACATAGACTGCCGGTCGGATATGAGTTGGATCTAGAATGCTCTGTGACTTGTTAGTGAAAGAAGCCAATCTGGAGGAGGAGCCTACATGAATGCCAACAATCAACCCTCCCACACATGCAACTAGGGCGAGCTATCCAGAGACTATGTCAGTCCCACGTCGAGGTGTTCTTGAACGGTACTCACTACAGCAGTGACTATTGGCAGCACTTTCCACCTTCCGATCTTCCATAACCTCCAGCAATATACAAGTTGCACCGTAAACGTGATGATTGCATCCAACAGCGGACCGTCGATAGCGGCGAGGTTGAATTCGAACAACTTCGGGAAGTCGCCAAAATTGTAAACGAACCAAAAGAAGACATCGTCCATTATCATGAAGGTCTGGACTGTATCGAGCACGAACAGGAAATGCACTGAAGGAGGTTCAGGTTAAGGTTGCTACTCAGCAAAGGAAACGGAGCTCCACGCACCTACTGCTCGAAGGTACTTCCCATCTCTGGTGCCAGCATTATTGAGGTATACAACTTGAACGAAAGTGAGATTAGAAATAAATAAATACCACGGCAAAACGTACAATATTGCATGATAAAAATGCCATAAAGCCACCAATTGAGGGCAACACCAATTATCTGAGAATTCGATCGGTTAAATGCAGGTTCAAAGCATCTATCCAGAATCCACCTACCGGTGGTGCCAGCCTGAAGAGATGTCACTTCAGTGCCGTCCACAATCTAACCAAGATGCGTTCTGTGACTTACGCTAGCGATGCGTTTTCCGGCAAGGAGATTCTTGACGAGGACTCCATATATCAATAGCGGGCTGGCAGGGACGTGGTAGAGCGAGTGACCTTGTTCAATTTATCCCAGCGTCGGTGCTTCGTAAAGGCCATGTGGGTTGTCCTTGGTCACCCGAATGCCCCATTTCGTCACACTGATCGGTGCTAATGGATTTCAGCGCGGCACGAGTAACGGGGAATTGCGGTATCCTATTACGACATCGTTGATCTAATCATAGGTTAATCACTTTGAATGATCAAGTCCCATGGCTTTTCTGATCGGCAAAAGTATACATAACCCGAGCTTCGACTCTTAGGCTGAAACGGGCTATGAAGCTCGATGACAGAAGGGAGTTGCTTTTCTTCTAGTTCGACTTGCAGACCCGGACCCCATGCCCAGTCCCTTAAACTTCTTGGCGCCCTTGGGGCTATTGTATGACCAAGATACCCCAGTCGAAGTGTGCCACGAGGTCTTGGCTGAACCTACTTCGTAAACGGGATGACAGTCAGCAAGTTCTAAGCTGGGGTAAAAATAGGCATCGGAGTACGCACTCTATCCTCGAGTTTGCGAGTATGCACTGGTCCTGGCCGCTGAGGGGTTGAGCGAAGGGATCAATGTCGCAAATATTCACACTGAAACTCCACGAAGCGGAGTAGGTAGTGAGTACTGAAAAATATCCACGGGCGTGCATGTACACCGGAGCTTGGGCGGGTGTCCCTAAAATAATACATTCTGATTGTACCAATGAGAACAGGAGATAGGAGGTTAGCCCAAGAGGTAGTCTGACAGGACCACGGAGACAAAGACGAAAGTGATCACGAAATGGGGAATGAACGATTAAAGCATCTACAAACCGAGAAGACCGCTTCAGAGCGCTCTTATGGTGGTATGGCATGTGGACTTGTAGCGACATGATGATTCTCTAATAGGATTGCATCAGTGGCGTAGCATGACACTGGGGTGAACAAAAAATATTTAGGAAATAAGGAGGGGGCATCACGGAAACGCAGTAGGACAGACCGTTCATAATATATTGACAAATGTCTGGTATTATCAAAGAGAGGTAAAATCACCACCACCACTGACACCCTTTACCCAGAAGAAACCCCCACCCTGTGCACAGTTTTCAGCGCATGCAAGAGGGTATTCGCCGTCGCCACCGCTATAGACGAAGATGAGCTGATTGAATTCAGGGGAGAGCAAACAAAGGGAGGGATGGGCACCGAGTTATAGCCGCCGGTTGACCTCGTTGACGAAACGAAGGCAACACAGGGAGGCACCATGAAATTGAAGCTGTGGGAAGCGCTAAAAGTAATACCTGTGCGATATAATCGACAGCGTGCCATCTCCGCGAGTTGAAGATGATGGGGTATGGACGACGATGTTGATGGACAGTTGCCCAACGTGCTAGATAGGATATTTGTCTTGAGGTCCACATGACTGCTGTGGTTGGATAGCTGGGGCACTTGCTGTTGGCTCGTATTGTAGTAAAGGCCCCTGACCACTGCATTGACCATGGAACTGCCATGTGCTCTCAATGAATAATGTCGTGACGGAGTGAAACTGATACTGATACGACCACGGAAACTGAAAAGCCAACACTTCGTAAGAGAAGGTACCTTCGGAGATTACACAGCATCAGTAGTGTAGCACCAGGTACGAGATTGGTATGACGCTGTGCTTGAGCTCAGAATGCTGGCGAAACTAGTGTTTCGCAAGAGATACGAAGAGAACAAGGTGTGACCTACGGAGTACCAATGAATTAGTTGGGTTTCCTACCAGAGTTAGGAAGACGCACCGCTGACGTCGTGCATGAATTGAGAGGATGACGGATCGCCAATTAGCTGGGCATGAAACTTGTACCATCTGTATCATCGGAGTTTATGCAGGCGTCAAGGTGACTGCAGAGCGCTTCTCAGTTTAACAGCGGCCGAAGATGCAGACCAGAATGATGAAAACGTTGCGAAATGTGGGATGACTGTGATGAAAACAGTATAAGCGTCCTTGTGGGGATTATATGAGCGCTGTGGAAGCTATGACCCCAAAGTACCCACTTTAGAACAAAGATACGGAATGACAGAGGCGCTACATAGGAAAGCGCTAGAAATGCCAGATTATGCCAAATGCTTGATCGATTGATCGTCGATCAACCGGCCTTGTTGGGCTTTGTTATGACATATTGTGATATGGTTGCCTCGAGTTGGTTTCTGAGTCTCTAAAGTCGAGTTCCACTTGACAAAGGCTCCGGACATTCTCGACCCCGTCTCCGAGTCGACTGACTGATTCGCTAAAAGGCTTAACATTTGCATGAGCAGCAAGGAGCTGTAACACTGTAGCCTATGGTGGTCTCCTGGGTATCCTATCCAGGTGCCTCCACATTTTGCTTGTCCTCGTCCTTACATTTACCTTCTGCTCGAATCCTCTGCATCTCCGGCTCTTCTCTACGGTGTCTTGAATTCTTTAATTAACCCGATGTCTCGATCCTTATCGCACATTTGATATCACTGCCTCTAAACATCTCAACCTCAATGGTGCTGGGAAGATTCCCCTCCTCACTGGCTCTATCTCTGCTCAAGAGCAGCAAATCCAAGGCCAGAATAATGCCTCTGGCTCAGGAAAGCACTGGAGAGAAATGGTTCCGCATGTTGGCTCGGGATTTGTATATGCCCCTGCCCTGCTTAGATATTTTCCTCTTACTTGTATGCAGTATGTGAATCACCCTTATCTAACGATCGCTCTTGGCTCAATTATCCCCCATTAACCTCATAGGATTATGGGGCATCTTTAGGACTACTGTACCTGTTGAGCCTACATTATCTCTGAATCATTTGGACAGGCGGTGCCTATTCTGAAAATACTAGGCTGGCAGGGCAGTCGAGTGAAAGACGATAGCACATATTCTCACCAATCGGCTGGCAGTCCCATAAAGGTATCGTCAGAGTTCTGCGTTTTTTTGGCGATGTAAGATTGAGGCGGTGTGGATACTCCATACTTATTCAGCGCCTCAGGAGACTACTGTTGAGTGCGGATGAGTGGTCGTATTTCAGTCCGTATTTCAGTCGAGGGGTAGTGGGCATAGCGTGTTATAAAAAGAAGACTAGCTAGGCGGGCAGCTTTCAGAGATCGTCCTACTTTTGTATTCTCAGGTAAAGCCGGAGTGCAGCTTGGAGGCAAGATAGTCCTGGATAGGTCGCTCCCCACTTTACTTCAACCTCTCGCAGTAGGAATCAATGTATGGCGACAAGCAAATGTACATACTACCAGATCAGTTGACATTGATGCTGCATTAACTCATTTCACTGACAGAACCCTCTAGGTAAGGCACTCCCTAAATCAATATCTGTTTGGTTGTTTGGTTGATACCATGGTGTCCTTCCCAAAATCATACGGAAAGTTCCAAGCACAACTATCATGGTAAGTGAACTCGCTAAACACTGAGAAGTAGGACACTGAGCTGTTGTTATACAAGGTTATCATGATGGACTGGCTTCCAACATTACATCTTGAAGTCTCACTTATCTGGGCTGTTCACTGGAGCCTGTTTAAATTTCTCTTTATCCTTGTGCGGTACCTCCCATTTGTATATTTTCCCATACTGTTATATCGGTGAGTCGCTTGTTTAGCTCGGTAACATTTCTTAATGCTTCCCTATAGATTAGTTTGCACCAGGTTGTCAGCCTGACTCTTGCTGAGTGATTTATGGCCTTTTCATACAGTGGCTCAAAAAACTGTCCCAATGTTTTCGCATTTTGGACATATTTGCTAATACCAGGGCAGATATATGGCCTAGCATCCTGAAAATATTCACACAGGTACCTTGACATATTGGAAGCATATATTCCCATGATCACATGACCTTGTCCATCAATGAATTAGTAATGAATTATTAAAAATATCTACTCATTGGGACAGTTTTTTGACCCCCTGTCAGCCTCCCAGTATCTATCTTGAAACATGCCAGGGGAGCATCAGGGCAGGTGTGGGAGTAGTAAACAAGATCATGTGACCTTGGTTGACATGTTGAGATGGCTACAACTGTCTTTCTTCCTGCCACTACATCATGAAAGCTATCTCCTCTACCTAATACTCCCAAGTCACTTCTCTTCTCAAAGATGGCTATTCCTTGTGCCATATTGAACATAAAACTGGTCTAGGCAAGTCTACTATTGGGAGGATCAATAAAGAAGTTGATGGGGACAAGAAAAACAACAAGGGAGGACGTCCTTCCAAGCTTTCTCCTCATGATAAAAAAGCAATAATTCACCAAATAACCTCTGGAAAGCTAGATAATGCTGTCCAGGCTACAAATTTCATTAACTCTACTCTGTCTGACCCTGTCACACCCCAAACTGTCAGAAATACCCTTCAGGATAATGGATTTTGCTCTGTAACCAAGATCAAATGACCTCTACTCAAAAAGCAACATTGTGAGGAATGCCTTGACTCTGCACATGAACATAGGAATTGGACAGTGGAGGACTGGAAGAGGGTGTTGTGGACAGATGAAACAAAGATCAACAGGATTGGGTCAGATGGAAAGGTGTATACCTGGAAGGAGAGGGGGGAACCACTGTCAGATAGGACTACTCTCCCTACTGTCAAACATGGAGGAGGTGGTAACATGATGGTGTGGGGGTGTATGGGGTGGAATGGGGTAGGAAAGCTGATTGAGGTTCAAGGGAATATGGATGCAGTGAAATACTGCGAGATTTTGGACAATGGGGTGGTGGAAAGCTTTGAAAAGTTGGAGATGGAGGAGGAGGAGAGGATATTCCAGCAGGATAATGACCCAAAACACACCTCAAAACTGGGACAACAATGGTTTGTGGACAACAACATTCAAGTTCTATCATGCCCTGCACAATCCCCTGACCTAAATCCCATTGAACACCTCTGGACCTACCTGAAGGACCAGCTGAAGGCATATGAAAGACCACCTAAGGGAGTATTTGAATTGTGGGAGAGGCTAGTAGAGGAGTGGAATAAGAATCCAGCAGAAAGGTGCCAAAGGCTGATAGAAACCATGCCCAGAAGGATTGAGGCAGTTGTCAGGGCAAGAGGAGGTCATACAAAGTATTGAGTAGGTAGATAACAGAGGGTCAAAAAACTGTCCCAATGAGTAGATATTTTCGATAATTCATTAATAATTCATTGATGGACAAGGTCATGTGATCATGGGAATATATGCTCCCAATATGTCAAGGTACCTGTGTGAATATTTTCAGGATGCTAGGCCATATATCTGCCCTGGTATTAGCAAATATGTCCAAAATGCGAAAACATTGGGACAGTTTTTTGAGCCACTGTATGTAGATAACCTTTGATACGGTGTATCCTTGCCCCTTTTCTTCTCCTGACACTTATACATGCCCCACAGGGATGCTTACTACTGGAACTGGATGTGCTGAATGTAGGTATTGATGTTATGTATATTGATTATATCTAGCATTTGTTCCATCTATAATACGAAGTCGATATTAGCTTTACTTAAGTAATATCGCAATTATGTTTCTTCTTATTTGTTCTTGTATTTTCTCGTTTGTTTTGACTCGTTTACTTTGCCTGGTTACGACTCGTTATGACTTGTTTGGTTTTGTTTGTATTTTGATGACATGTGATTGTTAAATATAGCGGCGCTATATTTGGACTTATCTTGTGATCGATCAGATGATCAAAGAAGAACTTCTTTAGAAGAACTTCTAAAGCTTCTTTGACAGATCGCGTCTTATATAGTTTAATTAGCGTTAAGGAAGCTGTACGCTTCTCTTCTTTCATTAGAAGCCCTTAGCCCTAGTTAATAATAGATACCGACTTGTATCGTATATAAGTCGTCGACATCTACCAAGGAGAAACATCGTTTCTACTTGGTTAGGTGGAGACTCAATATGAGCCTTTATCTATACAAAGTCGAATTGAACTTAAGCTCTAAGATCTCAATTACTAAAGTCTTAAAACTCTATAATCGCCGTATTATAACTCTGACTTAGTAAACGACTTTGTCGCTTACCGAGAAGGAGTCCGCTTTGATAAGATCAACTCGATACTTATCGCGCCAGCTTAGGACCGGGCCGGCGTCACTATAACAATTGAAGCATCATTCCAGATACTCTTGTTGTGTGTTATCTAGTAACATTGTCAGTTTATAGTAATGCTAACAATTAGGATGTGGACCATCTTAGAGAATAATGAAAAAGTGGCATATTTCTTTTTCCCCTTGTTTACTCTCACCTAAGTAGCAATATATACTATTGTTGGACTCTGGCTCAAAACAACTTGTAGGGAATCTAAAGTTCTTGAGTCTCCACAGATGATTAGTACTCAGATAAAGACAGACGAACCACCACCTGTTCCAGAGTTACAGTGGCTCAAAAAACTGTCCCAATGTTTTCGCATTTTGAACATATTTGCTAATACCAGAGTAGATATATGGCCTAGCATCCTGAAAATATTCACACAGGTACCTTGACATATTAGGAGCATATATTCCCATGATCACATGACCCTGTACATCAATTAATTATCAATGAATTATCGAAAATATCTACTCATTGGGACAGTTTTTTGACCCCCTGTCAGCCTCCTAGTATCTACCTTGTAACATGCCAGGGGAGCATCAGGGCAGGCATGGGAGTAATAAACAGATCATTTGACCTTGGTTGACATGTTGAGATGGTTACAACTGTCTTTCTTCCTGCTACTACATCATGAAAGCTATCTCCTCTACCCAATACTCTCAAGTTACTTCTCTTCTCAAAGATGGCTATTCCTTGTGCCAGATTGAACATAAAACTGGTCTAGGCAAGTTTACTGTTGGGAGGATCAAGAAAGAAGTTGATGGGAACAAGGAAAACAACAAGGGAGGATGTTCTTCTAAGCTTTCTCCTTGTGATAACAAAAGCAATAATTCACCAAATAACCTCTGGAAAGCTAGACAATGCTGTCCAGGTTACAAATTTCATTAACTCTACTCTGTCTGACCCTGTCACATCCCAAACTATCAGAAATACCCTTCAGGACAGTGGATTTCATTCTGTAACCAAGATTCCATGACCTCTACTCAAAAAGTGACATTGTGAGGAACACCTTGACTTTGCACATGAACATAGGAATTGGACAGTGGAGGACTGGAAGAGGGTGTTGTAGACAGATGAAACAAAGATCAACAGGATTGGGTCAGAAGGAAAGGTGTATACCTGGAAGGAGAGGGGAGAACCACTGTCAGATAGGACTACTCTCCCTACTGTCAAACATGGAGTCTGGGAAGAAGTTTTGTGCATGCAATGTGCCATGATGAGGATAATTGCCCTCTCAGCAATTTAAAGTTAGTATCATTTGTTCAGTGTCATGTTGCTCACTTTTAACATATTCTTTCCCAATTAATACTTCTAGAATTTAAGGGAAATTGTAAAATAGGACTGACTTACCTGATGAGTGACAGGCCTGTGAGAACATGATAGATAACTGTTGGGAATGATGGTATCAGAGGCATCCTGTTCCAGGAAGATGGTCACAACTTATTCTCTGTGAATATTGAGATCATCAACAAAAGGTGAAGTTGAGAAGTCAGAAGTGAATTGCACCCATTGTTATAAAAGAAGCCAGAACATTAGGCAGGGCCCCCTGGAGGTCAATCCATCCAAGGATTCTTGATTAGGCCCTGTACTAGCACAGTTTGGGCACAGGACTCTATGTCACCCCCTACCTCACTTCAGCCCCTAGCAACAGGACTTGATATATGGCAACAACTGAATGTGTGTAATGTATCATTCTCCATTAATGACTCAAGAGCATAACTTATCTTCACAGGGCCTTCTGGGTAAGATACCTTATGAATTGGTATTCACTGGACTTTTTACTCAAAATTTTCATGGTGTCCCTCCATATTGTACTCAAAGTGGCCAGTGCAACCATTATGGTGAGTGAACTCGCTAGACACTAGGGAGTAGGATGCTGAGCTATTGTTGAACAAGATAATGGACTGGCTTCTGACATTGCCTCTCGAGGTCTCACTCATCTGGACAACTCGCTGGAGCCTGCTGAAAATTTTCTTCTTACTTGCTTGTTATATTCCATTTGTATATATTCCCATCCTGATATATCATGAGTCAGTTACTAAGCTAGGTCGCACCGCATCACATTTCCCATAGATCAGTTTGCTCCAGGCATTCAGCCTGGCAGGTGCCAAGTGATATATGATTTTGCTATGTGTAAGTATCTGTTAATCAAGCTATTGCTCATCCTGATGGTTCCCCTTTCTTGGGACTCATGGATTATCTACAGGGATCCTTATTACTGGTATTGGATGTGCTGAATGTTGGTATAGAAACATATTTGGGTTCTTAACTACAACTTGACTAACATGGACACTGACAGTAATCTTGACAATCCACATGTGAGCCACAGTGGAAAACAGCAAAGCAGTAGCATATTTCTTCCCTTTGTTTGTCCTCACCTATGTAACAATATACATTCTCCTGGGACTCTGGATGAAAACGATCCATACATGCACTCAATCCTCCAGTTTCCATTGATGATGATTCATCAGAGGGTCTTGGGTATGATAGACAAAACATCTTCAATACCTGGCTTGGGCATGGAGTGCCTCATTGAAAGTAAAGGAATTAATTTGGCTGCTGTGTGGATCTTGATCATGGTGTATGATGCAGGTATGAGGGATGAACAGTTTTGAGGCTTAAATACTGATTGTTCAATCATTCATGTCTCATTTCATTCTACAGGAAATTTGTTCTTAATGATCATTCAAGGAATTAGAGTCTGTAATTGCTCAACTTATTTATTCCTCTTGCTGTAACTTGGATCTCACATGTCTTGCCTGATAGTCAAGCTCGGAGATGTATCACAACTTTCTAGAATTGTTTATATTGACAGTAAGCTTTGAGACTACTGAGGTGACAGACTCATCTGATCCATCCTAGGCATCATATATTATATCTGCCTGTTCTGTGCATCAATAAGTCCTATCTCATGGACATGTAACTAAGAGCACTCCAGAGGTTTCTCACTGACGAATACTTTGATCATCTTTCTGCTCCCTGTAAGCTGTTTGTACCATGTTCCTTGTACAACATATTGATGCTCACTGGTCAATTGTTGCCATGTCCTGCACAGACTTATCATCAGCTTTTAGCAGTGTGCATTCCAGAATGGTCTCAGAAACATGGAATATTGACCTCATATTTTCCAGAATGGAAGGGGTAGTTCACTCTGCCCTGGCCTGTTGGGTGGTTCTAAACATACATGCCAACTATAATATGGGACTTGAGAATGGGTCATCTATATCAACTCAACCCATGCAATTTGCAAATGGTGGGACTTCTTGTGATGTGTAGGGTGGGTGCACTCCAACTTGACTCCTATGAGAATATAACTCTGTTGACAGGACAATACTATTGAAACTGGAGGGCTTGTCAGGAAAGGACGACTGGGACATCTAACATGGAATAAGTGCATCCCCTCGCTGGCTTTCCGTTGTTTGTAATTGAAATTTTCTTGCATATCAACTATATGTGGTATCTTCCATCAGGGTGTTCTTATCTGTTTTTCTAAAGCTTAGTGGGTAGGGCAAGGTTCATCGCCAATCCACAACCTAGCCTAGGTTCCCAAGACCCAATACAGGTAGAAGACCACTTAACCCAAACACATCAAATGATGAGATGAAATAAAGTCCCAGTAAGCATACAGGGGGCTCTTGATAGATGAAGATGTAGCAACACCCTTCTTGTTCTTCAATCACTTCCGGAGTGCGATCGTAAGCCGGGTATCTGCATACACCTTCAGGGAACTCCGAATAGGCACAGCACCATAATTAGCTTTCAAAGCCTCATCGCTATCATACCATCTTATAGCCTTCACTTTTTACAGCTGTAGCGATAGAATAACCGCTGATAATGGGCACAAGTATGCTTGTAGGTTGAATGAGACGAGACTAATTGAGGAATTGTTGAGTATAGATGACGCCAAGAGTGGTGATACAGAAAACATGATGGGTCAATGACATTGTATTTTGGGAGAGTGCAAGACAACGATGAGAATACTGGCAATGGTGAGGGCATCAGTCTTCACTTTTGAGAGATCGTCCTGAAATTGATATTCCAGTCATTATTGTTGATACAGGGCGCGGTGAGACAATTAATAAGTCAAATGTATCAAGAGCATCTCACAGGTGCTGGACACGACAGCAAGGACGAAGCTGTCGAGCTAGTAGCGCTATGATGTGTTTAGCCTTCTTTGCCAAAAATCGTAACTATCACAGCAAGTGGCGGCCCGAGCCCCCACCCCCCTACGCGCTTGCACATTTTCTGACCTGTTCTCGCCCTCACTTCATTTGTGACGCTCTTATCAACTTTATTACCAGTCAATTATCATGACCAACACTGGTTTTATAAAACCCCGCCCGGTATCTCCCTCAGTGCTCAGCCTGTGCTCAGACGTTCGAACAGGCTTTCCAAGAGCGACCAGTGCGAACCTAGGAGTTGGCACTCACCCAGGTTCCCAGAACCTAACCTCCTCCAAGTATTGCACCTCCAATTCCACACCTCCAGTAGTTTGCGTATCCCTGTGAACCCCCATTTAAACTCCAGGGCCTACGACAAACAAGGATAGCAATAATTTATCAACTCCTCTGAATGCTCGGACCCGTACGATATTTCCGAACATGATGGACGAAGGGGGGTTTTCTGCAAGGACTGAGTTCAGGGGGGGAGTAGAGGTTTGGAGTTCATGCGAATAACAACGGACAAGACTTTCGTTGGCGACAGTATCACCAATCGTTTATCGTACTGAGCATGATAACACCCAGATCGGAGGCAACGATTCACTCTGTCGTCTGTCGGGTGGTCTTGAACATCCGGGAATATGGCACAGCATCGAAACATAGCGCACAGGCTCCCGTATTGGGTAGAAATGCCTAGTTGTTCGGACAGCATCATGACTGTGTAACATGGGTTTCAGGAGGCGTATAAAATATAAGGCTACCGAGCTAGGGGGGGGGGGGCAATAACAAATAACTTATTGAGGCTAATGATGTTGTTCTCGAGGCATACGATTTCGAAGGTGGAGGCGATAATGATAAGGTTAGGGTAACGACATAGGAAAACTTCAGAAGGGGAGGCGCGAATAGCTAGAGCAGTGAGTGCGCCAAGAGGGCCATTTGGCTTTTGATGATCATCCTGGCCCAAGGAACCTAGTCATTACTGTCGGTGGATGTCATAAAGGATCGTTGTGGTGGGATGTATGATCAAAGGAGTCGAGGGGATTCCGGAGCGTCTCTGTTACTGGGGTGACGAAAGAGATGAAGCAGTTAAGGGAGAGGAGAACTGGGAAGACTGGCCTTTTCCCGTTGATTCCGGCCTCTTGGACAAAAACTGTGACAATTGCAGTAACAGCAAACATGTCCATTGCCATTTTGACAATAAAAAACTACTCTCTTCAAATCATCATAAATTGGTTGCATACGCTGTCGTATGGGGGTTTAGTACTTCATCCACGATTGACAATCTAGGTAGATATTATTTAAGACGGCACGAGTCGGGTAGGCGTGGCACTGAGTAGCTTTATGATGTATCTTTGATTATATCGGCAGCTGGAAAAATATCGTCAATATCGTCGAAACAAGTATTGGGGTCTTCCTACCAATTTCGCCAATTCCATATGCAATACCTGTAAGGGAACCTTTAGCATTCGTAAAGTGGAGATAGTCCAAACAAGCCTCACATTGAGTGTGTGATCCAACATGCAGTGGAACGATTGAAAGATCAGCCACACGAAGATTCTTTGTACCATAGACCTGTCAAGGCACATGAGGATCGCTGAAGCCAAAACTAGGCCATTTTCTCACCTTCAAATTGGTGTCCACGACTCCGCCTTTCTTTCTAGGTAGCATAGACGCGGAGCCGACGGTATCTGAGCCAACAATGAGACGATTTGCCCTAACGAAATGACAGACCGACTCACGAAAGGTTGTACCGATATTACTCTTGAGGTACTCTGGTTGGGTCTGTCCTTTAGAACCCGAATGATTAGCAATTTCAAGCATGGACGCACCGCTCATGTCTTGGTCAGTCGCGTAACCGGACCCGGGATTCAGTTCGAAAGGTACTTCATCTGGAGAGTGTAAGGCATGAGGTCTTGCTGCGGTATTGAGAACGGCATTATCAACTGACCGAAATAGTCCTTCAGAGGCGCGGTCCTTGCCACCTTTCTACCGAACTTCACGAGTTCAAGAAGCATTTTGAGATCTACAAAGAAATGAGCATTTCGGGTGTGCGATGCACAAGCAAAACCCGACCAATCTCTTGCTCGAAGTAATGGGGATCCATGGCAGGCTGTTCGTTCGGATCTGAGGTAGTCACATGCTGAGAAGGCCAGTGAGCGGGAATCTGGTCGAGCTATAGAACTGAAGTCCTACAATAGTACCTCTAGAGAATAAGGCATTCAAGGCAGAAAGGATTGTGTAATATTTCTTTCCAGGTGCGGGTGGGTCTGCGAGTCTGGTGAGCATACTCATCATCGTAATTAGTGAAGCCCGGCTTACTTGGACCACCCAGAGCGCCAGGAAAGCCGATAATTTCACAAGACGGCACCTTCTTCTCGAGGTGGTCAAGGAGAATCTTGTACTGCTCAGCGAGTAAAGGGGAGTATTTCCCGACAGCTATTTCAGCTTCGATTTGTTTACGAGCGTTCAAGATCAATTCATCTGCTTTGTCAGATAAAGAGTTGAGCGGGGCAAAGATAAAGTTGGAAATCCCCATAGTGTAAACGCCTTGCCCTCGAGAACTAGCGCGTATTATCGTGAGAAAATGAAATATCGTGAAGGATTATAATGCACATACAATAATTCCCTGTGCTTTTCAGCCACTTCAAGATCACGAAGGATGTCCAGAGTCTCGTCAGGAACACTGTCTTTAAGCTCTAAGTCCGATATTTTCCATTGAGTAATATTCGTAAAACGAAGCTCGAAACGCACCAAGGACAACTTTAGAGTTAATGTGCTCTTGAACATTCTCTCCGACACCGTCCAGCGCTAGCTTGAGGGGAATACCAGCCCTTTCGAGGATATCAGGACGGCCGATACCCGAAAGCTCCAAAAGCTGAGGGGTCTTGATAGCCCTATGGTCAAAACGCACTTGTGAGTATTGTTTCAATGAAGAGATTGATAAACACTTCAGATACCCAGCACTCAGTATTACCTCCTTTAAGGCACGAACGATACAAGTTGCTTCACCACCAGTCGAATGTGAGAACTCTACACCAGTGATTAGGAGTTCGCCGCCAAGATGAGTTGACAGCAGTCTGTGGGCGATGGCCCCAGTCAAAAGGTTGAAATTAGGTCGCGAGGAGTTGGGTGCCCAGTATGCATTAGCGGCAAAGGATCGTAGGATCGTCTTGGGATCGACTGTCATAGCGCTGATTGTTAGACCGTTTGGCTGAGAAACACCATCAATTTCAGCGCATAAGCACGATAAGGAACTGCACGTATTGTACTTACATCACCATTCAACTGAAGGTTCGGACACGAGGATCAGTATGAACCAAACTGGAAATACGGGGTGAACACACTGGAGCAAGAGCAGGAGCAATACCCATGTTCTGGAATGTATGCTGTGCTTTGATATCAACGTCGATACGTGTAGGGGGATGTGAAAGCTGAATAGGTCCTGATGGGAGGTAAATATGAATGTTTTAGGAAAAGACAGGGTTGTTACCATTGCCGATCGGTTTTTGCCATAGCTTCCTGATAAGATCTGGCGTTCCTCTCCTAGCATGCTCGACTTCAGAGAGAACGGGTGGTGTGTATCTAGGTCACAATCATGAGCATTCAAGAAGGTCGTTCACTGAGGAAGGAGGGCGTTACGTTGTTGCTCGCTGCATGTACTTGTCGAATCTGTCCCAATTCCAGCCTTCATTTCCTAGTTTTTCCCAAGCTGACCTCGCTCAAGATCATGTACGAGAGCCGATTGCGCGGAAACGCTCACCGTCGATGTCCTCCCGAGAAGGTTTATTCCACACCGTAAAATTAAGCGCTGAACTTCCCCCAAGCACTCGCCCTCTAATATGGCAGGGTCAGAAATTTGTAATGGGTATCCATGTGCTGACCTTGACCATGTGAATTCGACATCATTAGCATTTACTTGGGGAACCTAACAAATAATTTCAGTTCCGTGAAGTGGAGTCTTGGAAGGTTCACGCAGCGAACCGTTGACATAGGCCAGATGAATTCCTTCTTTCCCAGACTGTGACCGTACTGACCGATGTTATCTATCCAAAGTCAAGACAATAAAAAGGCGTTTATGGGATTGGGTGAGTTTATACTTACTGATTAGAGGATCATTCAAGATTTCTTCGCCAGCTTCGAGGACGAGTACCGATATCTCTGCATTTTCAGTTAGACCAGCAGCCAAGGTCAGCCCTGCAGTCTGTTTTGTGCACTGTCAGATTCCGACTTCCTGATACACCATCGGACTCACGCCTCCTCCTATGGGTTACGGATTGTGAATGTCTGTCAGAGTTAATCAAAACGAAACTCGAGCAGCGCACCTATGATGACATAGTCAAATGAGCGAGTCATAGCATCTTTCAGTTCGATAATAGGCATGTCCCAGTGACGGATTGGTGGTAATACGTCTACTAATCGGTTGTCAAGGTTGGCTCGAGGCCAAGTTTCGGTAAAATCATCGAGTTATATAGAGTATCCTGTCGTCCTCGTGTGGTGTGTATGGCGTATTCAGCATGCCTCGCGGGCGGCCTTTCAATTCATTCATCGGTCATGCGATGCAGAACTGGAGGGAGTCCAGCGCATCCCTCGGGCACTGGAAACGACAAAAGGGACAAAAGCGGTCAAGGGCCCTGGAGAGAAAACTCGGAGCAGACGGCGGCATTTGCTTAGCCGGTTGATTCCAGCCACCGAGTTGTAGGCGCTAATCTGTGACGGTCACAACAACGTGCGCGTGCTCATTTTCGTCGTCGTTCTCGCTCTCGCCGGGTAACATTGGCCCCTAACCTCATTTGGAGTAAACCAATTAATGACCGATACTGATTTCCCTGGTACTGCAAAGATCAAATTCTTATCCTGCCCAATGCTCTTGCTGCTACTGACAACCGGTGCTTCTGACCTGGTTCAAACAGGCCCGAAGATATTTGAGATTTCCTCACACGATGGAAGACACAACTTCAATTCCGTCGAATTTGCTACATGGCTGAACCTCCGAACCGGCCACTAGTGCTTGGAGCACACTTCCAGACACTCAGCCATTCGTACTTATAATATCAAGGAACCAAACTAGGTTCAATGGATCATAGCGCTATCATCCTCTGACACTCGGGGTGTCCTGACCAAGCCTAGCTCTGAGCCTATCTCCCGAGGCTCAGATCTTCCTAAACAAGTCTCGCGAGAGCGACCAGTGCAACTTGTTGATTAGTGCCCATCCCAACAGGCACAGGTACTGCGATGCTATTTTGCGGAGTACGTGCTACCCTGTGGGCACTCACTGGATCCTCAGGCCTCATAGACTTCTCGACCAGCCAAGTTCTTCGTCCGCTAATGAAAACTCATCATTGCTACAGTACCAGGCTATTTCGCATAATTTTTCCCAGACGAAGCTGCAACATACCCAATATTCTCATGATTGACAGCTCAATACTCATACCTTGTGAAACTCGCTTCCGAGTTGAGACGACTAGTACAGTGTGTACTTCTAGCGTATCCATACAAACGACCGTCGTGGGTGAACAGAGTGATAAAAGGGAAGGTACGATCCCAATGCCAATGTATTGCTTTGATGCCCGTGTAGTACAGGAGAATAATCCAGTAATTATGAATACTGCATCAGACATTTGTTCGACTTCTATCAGCGGAGCACACGACAACAACTTGCTTCTCATTTACTAGTCAATGATGCACTGACAACATTTGGATGGAAGTGGAGGTGAAAACATGGCAAACGCAAAGCAAGGTGTGGATGGTTGAACTCGAACAAACACTGAGGCAAGGGCCCTAGACGGCACGGCGTCGGGCTCGGAAACTAGCTAGGCTTGCCTGTGCACGCCCCAGATAAAGTCGTCTCGTTGAGAAACCAAGAAAATCGGCTTCCCCGGTTCTTACCACCCATTTACTACTGCATCATGATCGAAGAACCGAAGCTTGACGCTCAGGGGCCTAACATTATTTTGGTTTTGACCCCAAATCGTTTTAACCACGCTGGCGAGGCTCCACTGAAATTGACATGTATTGCCTCAAATAAACAAGGAATTATATGATATAACGCCAAGGATTGACGATATGCATGTGGTTACCGACGCATTGTCTCTCCAGAACTCAGTTTAGAGGCTCTGGTATTCCCTCTCGCAGTCGCTCACAACCTCCGACATCCTATTCCACCGCCAGAAATGGATGCGATCCATGACAGCCCTTGGTTCTTTTCAGGGATCGTACCGTGTCGGATGATATGCCTCGCAGCAGGAACGGTCCTGGTATGTTCCGAAGACGGTACGATAGGCAAGGAAAACTGATCTCAAACTCATGCAGTTGTACGACCACCTAACCACTTTAGATCAAGAGGTCAACTTGGTCTGGAAGCGCCGCCTTGGCACCTACGGGACGGCATTGTTTCTGGTTAACCGATATATACATTATATTCACGCCTTTTCAATTATAAGTGGTACGTAGCAGCTACAAAGTTCAGCCCACATCCACCACCATCAACCTCAACCTCTATGCAGAATCTTGGTTCATCGCGCTGTCCGAACGGGTATGTTAACAGGTTGTGCTTATGCGGGTATATCCTCATGAAATTCCTGGATGCAGACTTGTCTGAGATGGGACATTGCAAATTGTGGTGAGCAAACCATCATATTCTTTCCTCAACGTCGATTTGAAACGAACATTCTGGGCCAGTTTTGGTCGGTTTCTCGATTACAGTTTGCGAAGGTACAATATGCCGGTTAAAACTGCCCGCCGAAACCCCCGCTCCTGACGCATCTATCTTCTAGTGATTCTCGCACTCCGAACATGGGCCATGTGGAAATTGAGCCGACGGGTTCTCTACTTCTTCCTCATCATGGCTTGTGTGAAGTTCCCCGTCGTAATCGCAGCCCTTGCTGAATCACTCATCCACTCACGCTGTAAGGACCTTATATTATTTTCCAATATCAATCAATAAAGCTGATTTGACAACGACGGCACCAGACCTTCGCATATCTGACCCGGCTTCCCCAGCTCAGTTTGTCTGTATCAGCCCTGTGATTGGAAGATGGTCATGGGAGAGCCTCGCCTTTGTGTCAATCATCTTTGGGGAAACTGGTGCGTCGGATAATACATGGCCACTAAAGAATCTCAGTATTATTTCCCAGGAATTGCTTCGCTGACGGTGGTCAGAGCCATCGAAGGTATACGATATTTTGACCTGATCAGGTGCATTACAATACTGATATCACAAATTTGACCGATGACAATGATAGCTCGGAAATCTACCTCTCGATGGTATTTCAGAATTCATTACATGGGTAAGTTGCAAGCTCTTCAGATTAGGTGTAGTTTGCAATAACCAAGCATTATCCCAGGGGTTATCTATTACCTCTTCACTCTGGGTATGTCCGCGCAATTGTGACAAGGGGTTCGACACCAACCACCGAATACTTAGGGTTGAGCATCCTAAATGTGATCGGAACCCTATATCTTCGCGTAAGCAGGGATCCCCTCATAGTCCACTACACGGTTGACCTAATATTCTTTTCACTGGACAGAACGTTGGAATCTTGCCATTTGGGATGTAAACAACTTTTTCAGTTTCGTTCCAACTTGATAATCATGTGGAAGTCACAGGCTACAAGGGGTCATCCAATCGACATTCTGTAATCGTGTTGCGTTTCTGGCGCGAGAGCCAGCCGACCTTGCGACCACCTGGATTAACCAGACGGAAAAATCAGCCTTTGTCGCAGTTCCTTTAAGAGACATACGGCACCAAGAGCTAGATTTAAGTGCGTTGAATACTACCAACTCACACTTCTGAGCGTGGAGAGATGGTCGAGCAAGGAGGAAATAGGTGAGCCTCGTGCTGATCCCCTGTTCGTTGTCTTAGATTTATTAAACCATAGTGGTCCTAACTGCGTGCCACCGCATGGCAGCGTTGTTGCTCAAGTGACACAGGTCTGTATCTCGATATCTCAGCAGAGAAAGGCCTTGTCATTGTTCTTTCGAATATAATGCTAATTTACCACCGTGACGGTGTTCACCATTGGCTCCGACGTTATGCACCAATGAGCCAGATAGGTACCTGCTGATTAGTATGACCATCCTAACGATTATATGATGAGCGGTTAGGATTATCATGATGGCTTATCATCAAGTTCCGGCCAATGCTATTCATCGGTCTCCGAATTGCTGAGCTGTAAAATCTGAGAAGAGAGAGAGGATACATCGGCGCACCCCATCCTACCAGTGTCAGGCTTCCCAAGAATCAGTCGTGTATGCTTCAGTGCAGCCCATTAGCGCCCCTTGTCTTCCATGGGTTATTCTCTTAGTTGAATGTACTGCTGGGCAGGAAAGGATTTCAGCGCCGAAGACTGGCTTTTTGTTTATGCGACACTGAAACTTGCTGCAAGAATGCCGATCATGATACAAGATAGTCTGATTCTCAAGCTCCCACCTGGCATCGCCTAGGTATCTCCAAAGGCTCGGATCACAAACAAGCCTTGCGAGAGTAACATATATCCATAGATTGATTATGGTCCAGATACCTAAAAATCTGACCTTCTCCACTATGCTGTCATTTCCAGGATTCTGTGCGTCCCTTAGGCTGCAAATGCTCATTCAAGCCTCAGAGACTTCAGCTGTCCCTGGGTAAATGATTCACAGTAATCCAACTTATGTTCCCGGTCTAGTGAGTAATCAATGCTCTCAAACACTCATGTCCTGTGATTGAAGTCACTCATGATCCTAGCCAACAGATCAGCGGACGCCACTCCACGCTTTTGGCACCATTATGATTCACTCTTCTTTGTGGGAATACCCGTTGGAACAACTCTCGTGGGTGCACAGAATGACAAAAAGGAAGGCACAAAGCCAATGTAGTGTCCGCTTCTGAGTCCTGCATCACGGGGAGAACAGTCCAGCAATTAGTAAATCTGCAGATGCTTGTGTGATTCGTATCAGTGAATTATGTGACGATGGATTGCTTCTCACTTACTAGCCAAAAAAATGACTGGCTGACAACATTCAGGTAATCGGAGGGGTGAAAGCACGGCAAAACATCAGCAACACTTGGATGAATAATAGTGATCATTGGGGTAAAGAGAGCAAATCGCATAGGGAGCCAATCCCACCATCTTGTCACTAGTCAGTATTGTCAAATCCCCTCAAATAAGAGGTCTTTCTGAAATAACGAGAAAATCAGGCTCTTCCAAAAACCCATTACTTCTCAGCACCTACTGATACCGGAACTGCGCAGTGATGAGTACTAGATACATGTCTGATCAATGATTAGTGGCTTATGAGCTCTCCACTGCATTGTCAACAGTCTCAGCCTGAATGATCATCACAGATGGATTGAACATGGTTTATTTCACTAGTCCATACCGAACCCAGTGCATTATAAAAAGGTCCATGAATTTTTGGAACGGCCCACCCAAGTATTTTTGATTGGAGCCTCTCAGGCATTCATAACAGGAATCGAGATATGGCGACAAGCGAACGTGCGTAACACACTGAGCCACATTATCTCTGTCCAACACTTAGTGAACTGTCACTACAGAACCTTGCGGGTAAGCCTAGTGTTTTTATAATAATAAAGGATATTCGGTCATTCGCTCACTCGACTACTCTTCCTATATCACATCAAAAGTGGCGAGCGCGACTATTGTGGTGAGTTGCTCAGTCATGCAACAAGTATTGCAAGTTAAATGCTGAGCTGCTGTCGACCTAGGTTATGGATTGGCTTCAGTTACTGAGCCTGGAAATCTCGCTTATCTGGGCTGCTCGCTGTAGTCCTCTAAAAGTTCTCTTTTTGCTTGTCCGCTACGCTCCATTTCTATATCTCCCCATTCTGCTCTACCGTAAGTTACTGGTGTGTTCTGAATTCTGAGCGGTCTCCTTTGACTGTTCTCTTGTAGATCAGTTTGGTTCAGGTCTCGACCCCGATACGTGTCAGGTAATCTATGCCATTGTGAATTGTAAGTAGCCTTCAAGTCTTCTGCTCTGGTTTATCTGTTGTCTCCCCCCCGTGATTGATGCACACTTCACAGGGATGTTTGCCGCCGGTCTTGGAAGTGCAGACTGTTGGTATTCTTAAAGCTCTGTTCTAAAAATTTCATTACGCTACATCAACTCACGTCAATATTTATAGTAATCTTGACAATCAGGACCTGGGCTACACTTGGAAGCAACAGAAAAGCAGCTTACTTTTTCTTTCCCTTAATTGCTCTCATTCACGTGGCGATACTCGTCCTAGTGGGTCTCTGGCTAAGATCAACCCGTAAGAGTATCCATTTATTTAACCACAATTTACTACGATTATTCAGTAAGACAAACAATAGACGAATTGTCTTTCCCAGAGTTGGGCATAGGATGCCTTCTTGAAAGTCGAAGACCTATCTTGGCCGCCTCGTATATTTTACTCATGGCACTCGATGCAGGTATGGTGAATCCTCGGTATCGAGAGTAAGTAATAACGTTGACCAATTCATTCGGCTTTTCAGGGAATCTCCTCCTGATGGTCACTCGAGGGATCAAAATCTGTAATCCCTTAATCCCATTTCCTACTTGAGTCGTAGCTTTGATCTGACCAGTGTTCTTTCATGGCAGTTAAATTAGGGAACGGCTCACAGCTCTCGAGAATTGTTTATGGTGATGGTGAGTTTCGAACGCCAGCGCACAAAGTTGGCACTTCTGACATAGTATTATATTAGGCATCATATATTATGATTGCCTGTTCAGTATGTGGAGCCATCTGTCGCATATCCCGATGGTTATCTAATTGAAAACATGGAGGTCTATCGTTGCTCAATACCTTTATTATATTCCTACTTCCCGTAAGTTGCATGCAAATGGTCTCCTGATTGTGCGAACGGATCATTGAAACGCTATCGATTGATTGTTACTCACTCAGGACTACTACTTACTCCCAGTATTGTACGTCCTCAAGTGGATACCGACGCTTCACTCACCAAACGTTGCTCAGGATGGAAGGAGTGGTCCATTCAACCTTAGCCTGTCGCGTAGTCCTGAACATACGTGATTATGGCACGACGCTTGAAAATGGCACCTCGGGGACACCTGTAGCAAGCCAACCGCTACGATTCATGTACAGCGGAACTACGCATAGCGTATAAGACAAGTGATAGGCATCTCTTCGCCTTCTTTCCGCTGCCTGCGGATTTTCTTGATGGGATCCTTGGAAAACGCAGCAGAAGATTCATCGTCTACCTATCTATTCAATTTGTAGTTTACTCACGTTGAATACATAGCTCACCTCAGTGTCCCGAAGCTTGTGAAAGTAACCTGGGGCTTGTCTGATCGGAACGCGCTAATTGAGCTCCCCCATTCTGATAACGATTGATGCTTGCATGGCCACCTGTTACTACTGCAATCAATTAATCGTGGACTAAAAAAACCGAGAACTTGATGCCTAATTATAGCATTACGTGTAGTACTTCTTTTGTCTTCGAATCATCCCAACCACGCTGGCGAGGCTCCACCGAAACTCATGTATAGCCACAAACAAACAATTAATTATATATAACATCAAGGACTCGGAGTGAACGGTCGGGTTCTTCTTGACGCATCTTCCCTCCTGGGCTCAGTTCAGAGGTTCCGTCCTCTCGCATTCCTCCGACAGCCTCTGATATCCACGCTCGGAAATGGATACGATTCATGACAACCCTTGGTACTTTGCAGGGGTTGTACCATCTCGGATGATATGCCTCGCAGCAGGAACAGTCCTGGTAAGTTTATTAGGCAATATGACAGGCAAAGGCAACTTTGATCTCAGACTCAATGCAGTTGTACGACCACCTAACGACTTTAGATCAGGAGATCAACTTGGTCTGGAAACGACGTCTTGGCACCTACGGGACGGCCTTATTCCTAGTTAACCGATATTCACATTATATCCACGCCTTTTCGATTATAGGTGGTACGTCGCAGCTAGAAAGTTTAACCCACGTCTGCCGTTGTCAACATAAACAACTATACAGAATATTGGTTTATCGCGTCGTCCGAGCGGGTATGTTAACGGGCTGGGCTTATTCGGGCATATGCCTCAGTTCCTCATGATTCTCCTGAATGTAGACTTGTCTGAGATGGGACATTGCAAATTGTGGTGAGCAAACCATCATATTCTTTCCACAACGTCGATTTGAAACGAACATTCTGGGCCAGTTTTGGTCGGTTTCTCGATTACAGTTTGCGAAGGTACAATACCTAGGCTGAAACTACCCGCCGAAACCCCCGCTCCTGACGCATCTATCTTCTAGTGATTCTCGCACTCCGAACATGGGCCATGTGGAAATTGAGCCGACGGATTCTCTACTTCTTCCTCATCATGGCTTGTGTGAAGTTCCCCGTCGTAATCGCAGCCCTTGCTGAATCACTCATCCACTCGCGCTGTAAGGACCTCTCTTACCTTCGAACAATACCACTTAATAAAACTGATTTGGTAACGACGGCACCAGACCTTCGCATATCTAACCCGGCGTCCCCACCTCAATTTATCTGTATCAGCCCTGTAATTGGAAGATGGTCATGGGAGAGCCTCGCCTTTGTGTCAGTTATCATTACGGAAACTGGTGCGTCAGATAATACTTGTCCGCCGAAAAATCCCTTCACAAATACCCTCTCTAGGAATTGCTTCGCTGACGGTGGTCAGAGCCATTGAAGGTAAACTCAATAGTTTGAGATGGTCAGATGCACGACAATGGCTGATATTACGAATTTGACTATGATGATGATGGTGGCAGCTCGGAAATCTGCCTCTCGATGGTATTTCAGAATTCACTACATGGGTGGGTTACATAGCTCCTCCTCCGGATTTCATACAGTTTGTAATGCTTAATCAATTGTCGCAGGGGTTATCTATTACATTTTCACCCTGGGTACGTCCCGGCCAGTGTGACACGGAATTCAACATGGACTCTCATTATATACTAGGACTGACCATCCTAAATGTTATCGGAACTCTATATCTTCGCGTAAGTATAGGGATCGTCCCATAATCAAACACAGTCTTGACCTAATATTCTTGTCCCCTTGACAGAACATCGGAGTCCTGCCTTTCGGATTGTAAGTAATCTCTTCCAGCCCCCCTTAATCCGATACTCACACAGAAGTTCAAGGATACAAGGTGTCATCCAATGCACATTCTGCAATCGGGTTGCATTTTTGGCGCGAGAGCCAGCCGACTTTGCGACCACCGGAATCAGCCAGACGGAAAAATCAGCCACTGCCGCAATTCCTTTAAGATTCAGACGGCGCAAAAGAGAGGATTCGAGTGTGTTGGATATCAGCTCAATCTGAGTTCGGATGAGGCGAGGTCGAGCAAGGGAGGAACTAGGTGAGCTTCGTCCTGCGCCCTCTGTCCGTTGTCTTGGTTGCCTTAAACTCTAGTGCCCTAGCTGTGTGTCAACCTAAGACGTTATTACTCGGGTGATATGGCAGGCCCATATGGACTGTCCAAAGCTGCGCCTAGCTCCGAGGAGGGAGGGACCAGGAGCCAGAGTGCCGAGAGTTGCCTAACAAATTTTTATCACGGTAAAAATAAACTCAAGACTCGAGAGATATGGCAGACGCGGTTGGTAAAAAGCTAAATCGATAGCGATCTGTAACTCGTAGCAGAGTTTTAGTAGTCCCTACATAGCGTGACGTTGACACCTGAAACCCCTTCTTACTCTGTTAGAGACGAGACCGCTTACCCTTACGACTTATGTTCAAATATTAATGTTTAACTATAGTTGTGTCCATGCGTAGGTGAGGGAGCGGTGAAGGAACACTTCTAGTGTCATGATTACATCGCACTCTCTTCCAGTCCACACCGCATCCAAGCCACAAATCAAATAAAACATCGAATTAAAACCACACTCGAATACAATCTACATATCCAAGCGCAGAAAGTGCTATCTAATCCATTACGCAGCAAAAGCCTTTCCCTTCTCAATGTTCTTCTTGAGCTCGGGCAAGCAAGCCTTAAGGAGCTTCTCTTCCTCAGCAGAGATGGGGCCAATAGGGTGGATCTTCTCAACACCATTGGGCTAAGACACACAACATCAGCAAAGGTCATATAAGAGCATAAAATAGATGACCACTTACACCGAGCTCAACAGGCGACGAGAAGAAATCAATGCCCTGGTCAGCAAACAAGGGGCTCTTGACAAACGTCGGCGTAACGACACCCTTCTCGCCATTCAAACCCTTCAACAACGCACTCGTAAACCTAGCACCAGCATACGCCATCGAAAGTGTCGCAGAGCCGGCACCATCCTTGGCTTTCACAACCTCATCACCACCAAACTGAATCCTATGTACAAGCTTTTCATACTTCTCGCCTGTCACGGCCTTCCCATACGCACTCTGTGAAAGGAGGGGCACGATCGTAGCACCAGAGTGTCCACCGACAACAGTCACTGGTGTCTTTGCGGGGTCAGACTCGACGAGACCAGCAAGGAAGCGTTGAGCGCGGACGACATCGAGGGTGGTGATACCGAATAGGCGACGGGGATCAAAGACACCGGCTTTTTCGAGGGTGGCGGCGACGATGGGGACGGTGGAGTTGACGGGGTTGGAGATGACAAGGATGTGCGCGGAGGGAGAAACACGTCCAACTGCAGCAGCGAGGTCACGCACGATGGAGGCGTTGGTGTTGAAGAGATCGTCACGGGTCATCTGTGTCCGAAAAAGGTATATTAATACGCGGATCACTCGGAATAGATTGATATTTTGGGATACTTACACCGGGCTGGAAAAAAAGGGAGTAGGAGTCATGAATTGACAGTTTAATGCGGTGGGTGGCAGAGACTTTACCTTGCGGGGAACACCGGCAGGGATGACAACGACCTCGACACCCTCAAGAGCCTGGTCCAGCTGGTCGGCAGCATAACCGGTGACCTAATACGCGTCAAAGGGGCCTCGGTAAACAAGATTTGCCACGTAAAATCGCGCAAAGACGCACCTCAGAACCAGTGTCGACGTGGCTGACATCTGCAGCAACACCAGGCGCACCGCGGATATCGTAGAGACTCAAGGAAGTCACCAAAGGTTCATTCTTGAGCAACAACGACAGAGGTTGACCAATTCCTCCTCCTGCACCAAGGACAGCAACCTTGGTCTGGCGAGCAGCTGAGGACGAGAAGAGACGAGCCGAGGGCGTGGCGACGGTGCGGAGGGCAGCACGGGCGAGCATGGCTAGGTATTTTTTTGTAGTGACTGGTGGTGGTCAGAGAGAGAGAGAATGTGAGAAATTGCGTGAGAAGGAGTGATGGGTTATGTCCGCACTCGGGCATGTTCGGAGCCATTCTCCTCTTCAAATGGCCGCTGATTTCTGGGCATCCTCCCACTAGTTCAGTACTTTGCTGGAAAATTACACAATTATTTCTCATGTTTGTCTGAACAGCAAACGCTGGATTGTCGATCGTGCGACTGTCCGCAGGGCCCGTGTGCTTGATCTTCTCTACGTCGACGATCCTATCTACCTCGATTACTTTGCCATCTACTTTGCCAATGGTACGCTGGCTATTTGTCAAGAACTTCCCATACTTACGACCCTGTCAGTTATCACGAAGCTAGGCAAGAAGCTCGGTCTAAGACAACGCGTTATCGCGACCGCAACAGTCTTTTTTCGGCGGTTCTACCTCAAAAACGCATACTGCGAAACAGACCCTTTCCTCGTCATCGCAGCATGCTGCTACGTCGCTGCAAAAGCAGAGGAATCCCCCGTCCACATTAAAACTGTCATATCGGAAGCCCGATCCCTCTTCAGTCGTGCGTCTAATACCCAATACTATCTCCTCTATTTCAGCTCAATTAGCATGAATTTCTACTTCAGAGGACATGTACGGTATCAAAAACTTCCCCACCGACAATTCCAAACTCGCAGAAATGGAATTCTACCTCGTCGATGACCTCGAATGCGATCTAACCGTCTTTCACCCCTATCGCACTCTTCTCACCTTGTGCAAAAAGGAATCCGAGCTTGATACATCTGCTACACCTGCCGAAGAAGGTGAGGCTGGTGAACTTGGATCCACCGGATTCTCTACCGGTCACCATAGTTCTGGTGCTGGGAATCTGGGGGTAGGAATTGGTGCGGACGAAGGACCGAGGTATTGGGGTACTGGAGAGGGTAAGTTGGAGCTCTCGACGGGGGCGTTGCAGACTGCTTGGTGAGCGTTCGAGATTTTTGGGGTACATTGCGGAACTGTCTTTCTCATATTATTGTGCAGGTTCATAATTAACGACACGTATCGCTCCGACATCTGCCTCCTCTACCCCCCTCACCTAATCGCCATCTCCTCAATCTACCTGACCTTCATCCTACACAACCCCACTCGCACCCTCATCACACCCCTCCTCTCCTCCTCTTCCTCCCCCTCTCCATCCACCACCGCAACCACCGAACCCGAACACCAAAAACCTCGTCGTTCAACGCGCAACACGTCCTCTTCCTCCTCCACTTCTACAACCACTAGCTCACCAGCACCACAAGATCCAATAACATTCCTCTCCGAATTAACCATCTCCCTCCCCCTCATCAGCAGCATCTCCCAAGAAATCATCTCCCTCTACACTCTCTGGGATCGATACAAAGAAGATGCACACCCAGAAGCTAAAACACCCTCTCTATCCCACTCTAGCCCCCACTCACACCCGCACTCGCATCTACACAACCCCTCCGCCTCCTCTTCCTCCGCTCATATGGCAGCAACAACCACAACAATTAACCCAGTAACAATGTCACTACCAACTCCAGTCAACTCGATCTCAACCCATAGCACCGATACACCCATCACCGATAGGACATCACCACGAGATGATGGAGGTGGAGAAGAAGGACTACGTGGTCCGGAAGGAATGGAAACGCCGGTACCGATACTACCGGTAATTACACCTGCATTTTTGTCGGGGTTGTTGATGAAGATGAGAGAGTTGAGAGTGGTGGATGTGGCTGCTCAGGGCGGAACTGCTGGTGCTGGATCTGGACATCGTGGAATTGGTATCGGCGGGCAGCACCAAATGGTAGGACATCAAATTGGACATGGACATGTGCATGTGCATGGAATGGGTACAATGGGTATGGGTGGAAACGGGATGCTTAGGGTGGGAGGGAGGGGTGGAGTGGCGGTTAATAAGATGTTGGAGAGGACACAAGCTGCTGGATGAGATTTCTTTCCAGAGTTTTTGCAGCGTGACGGGACCATATACCCTCTTGTTTGGTATTTTGTTCGTCGTTTGTATTTTCGTGCAGGTTCGACTTTTTCGCTGAGAGGAACATCCCGTTTCAAACATAATACATAAGTATTGCTCTAGCTTGAAGGGCATTCTTAACCCGGCGCTAGGAAACCCAGTGCTTCGTCCGAGGCACTTGAACGCTCGTTCAAAAAATTTTTTTTTGGCATGCATCCGTTGGAGTCGGGTTCCTTCATGTCCTCACAGACAAACCCGTCCATTCAATTTTTGTCGTCATATGAATCAGCGAATGTACGTACGGCTATTATTCCCCATCCCGCGAAACCCGAACCATCTGAACAAAATGAACACCCCAACGAGATAAGCTTAGTGCAGGGGATATTGACACCGTAACTTCGTCAATGTGGCACAGCACTAATAATGTTATCCTGGCATGCAATTGTTCCATGTCGATTAAGCACAAGGAGGAAATTTTTCTGAACTTCGAAAGCTTGACGTTTGGATAGCCTTCGTTTCGTTTCTCGAGCCACCCTCTCAACGGGTGAAGAAATACACGATCATAACTCTCACCAAAGCTCAAAACAGTCCTGGGTCGTAGAGTTTTCTGATTCAGCCCCAAAATGAAGCTTCTGCGTCCGAGAAACTTGAAACCAACTTTTCTATCTGAATCATTTACCCCGAGCTTCCAGGGCGAATCACAAGAGGACCCACAGTCGTTCCTTACCAATCGAACAGAGTCACATGTCTGAACATCTGAACATCTGAGATCGACGTTGGGCCCTGCAAACCCTCGATTCAGAAAAAGTAGTGATCTACGTGATTTACCATTGCATTTACTTGATTTGATCACCAGTATCAGCATCGCCACCAGCCTGGTCAGCTGCTTCTACCATCTCCAGAGTGTGGGGGTTTGCTGATCGGCTGGGCGTGGGAGAAGGCATCTGTGATTTGTCCACCATTGACTTCCTTTACTTTTTCCTATCACCATGACAGGCATCGACTCCGAGCACTGGGCCCCTTGTTTACTTAGCAAGCAAGAATCCTTGCCAAACACTAGCATTTCAAGGCGGTGGTAGTTTGGCGTTCCGATTACGTCGCGGGGTCCGAGTCCAAACACGTCTTTACAGAATACGGAACAAGTGAAAATACCGCCTCCATGACACTAAGGTCCTAGTGGGAACACCAGCCCCGCGTTGGAGGATATTGCGGGCACAGACGGTGTTATTACAAATCGCATTGCAGGTCAGTGAATAATCAAACTCGTGACTGGCAGTACTATACTGAAGGTCCGCTATGGCCGTTTTCATCGCCGGCTCAAGATAGTCTCTAGGAACGCTCCAGTGCTCCTCTTCATTGACATCACTGCCACAAGGAGTATATGAGATTGTTCCTCGGATCATTTTATTTTTGTACAAGGTAAGGAAGAGGAATATCAGCGGTTATCCGACTACTTTGTCAGATCTCACCTCAGTCACGGATGTGCTAGCCCATGTCTGGCTCTCTCGCCGAAGTGTAAAATTGACAGAGGTAGAGGATATTGCATGAAATCTTGGTTTTCTCGCTCTGTGGCCAACGTGGGGCAGTCTTATGGACGCTTCTTTTGCTAAATCCAATCCAAATCAGGGCCTGGTACTATCGGACTGTTGGATTTCATGGCTTCGAGACTATCCAGATCTGAATGTGGATGCGGCATCTTCTTTCTTGTCGAAGCTCGGGGTCACCGGTCGCCGTTCCATTAGAATTGGAATTGGCCCGAAACGTGTCTTAACTCAGTTCAAAGACTGGCTGACTTATCACTGTGATACCGGTTCCTCTATCTTCAACCCGAATTCATTTCTCTATACACAAAAAAGTCTAGCGTCCTTAGCTGTATTTATTCGTGCTCCCAGGTGGCAAGCGTATATAACCCTCGAGCGACATGGCTCAAAAAGCAACAAACCCACAGCTGCTCTTCAGCTCACTTTGCCTCGAAGCTCTTGACATAACATCTCAGCTGACATGTCCGAATTCGCGTTTCGACCACTCCCAAGCACCTTCTGTCTACCGAATCTCACAATGGTCACTTCTCGTGCGTTCACTCTCAAGGTCAACCCGCACGCCAACTCTATACATGAGAAGATGCACAAATGGTTCTTGAGGTAATCCCTTCGAGCCTTCCAGTGTTTCGGGGGACCTGACCTTTACGTTCTCTCAAGCTTCAATGTTTATGACACAGCCAAAGCACTCGCGTACATCGACCGTGGCAGATTCGATATATACGCCGGCCTCAGTTTTCCTGATGCTGACGTCGAGCATCTAGAAACATGCCTAGCATTTTTCTATTGGGCATTTTCGGTGAGAAATCTCTTAAATTCCTAAGCGCCTGGTTTGAAGCTAACTGGTTCTCATAGACGGATGACCTCTCGGATGAGGGACAGCTACAGGACAAGCCGGAGGACGTGAAAGCCGGCTTGGACGTTTCACGTCATGTTTTGAGCGACCCTTTCTTCGAAGTACCATCCCAAGGATATCCACATGCCAAGATGCTCAATGAGTTCGTTCATCAGCCACTACCAACTTATTATATTTTAATTTATTAACCACCTACTTCATCAAGCCTATACAAAAGGATCCGGGCAACAGCATCCCCAGGAACCTGTAAAAGGTAAATCGACCTCTGCAACTTTTTGCGACCGGGGCTCATAATGTGGTCCATAGATTCACGCGTGCTTTTGAACAATTTGGAAACTCTCAGATTGAACAATCCCATCGGCGCTCTGTAAGCAAGATGTTGTCAGTGAATGACTTCATCCTTACCAGAAGAGCGACTATCGGAGCAGCTCTCGTTGAAGGTACGGAGTCACTCAGAACCCTGAGTCTTCGATCTCGCTTATCCCCATATCTTGAAGCAATGGTTGAGTACTCACTCGATCTGGATATTCCCGACTATATATTTGAGGATCCGACCGTCGTCGCCATGTCCGAGGCAACAACGGATATCATGACCTGGCCGAACGTAAGTGATCCTGAGTCGATTCCAACGCTGTCAATCTCAGCTGATCGGAATACGAACTAGGATATTTGTTCTTTCAATGTGAGCCCCCTTGATAATCTGTGGGTATCGCAACAAGCTGACGAACTATGGTCAGAAAGAGCAAGCAGATGGGGACTTTCAAAACCTTGTCTGCTGCGTTATGGTGGAGCGACAAGTCGAACTTCAGGAAGCCATTGACACCGTGATCGACATGCTTAACTCTCGGATCAGCGAGTATATCGGGCTAAAGGCACAGTTACCCTCTTTTGGTCCGAAGGTAGATTCGGAGTTGGTGAAGTACCATACCGCCTTGGAGCACTATGTTCAGGGAACCATTGTTTGGTATTATCTCAGTCCGCGTAAGTTAGGACGCATTAAGTATTGAGGTCGGATACTGATGTTACTTTCAGGGTACTTCACCTCACAGGAACTAGTCAGACATGAGAGTGTCCTTATTGAGTTGAAAAAGTTCTCAGCTTAACTCATGCCTGCAGGGTGTTTTATAGTCTTACTGTTGATATGCCACGACAAAGTAGGGCGGCTTGAACTTGGCTGGCTGGTAGTTTACCTCCACTATGGTCATCTGTCAATGTAACCAGCAACGTTTATTCCAATACTATCTGACATAAGAGATATATTACAGCATCCATTACGATCAAAGTGGTATGGAAAAGAAGACCGCTTCCCATCTTCGTCGTATCTGATAGTCATGTAATAGTGTACTAGTGCGGCAAGGGTTGATATACACTAGTAGGAACAGATGGCACTGCCATGAGCAAAGGTACAAGAGATCATGCGTAATGAACCTGATTTATCTAAGATTCTGGATGGCGGTCATAATAAGGTGGAGTAGGCTAGAGTAGGCTACATAAAAAAATGAACATGTGCTCACCCATACCGCATTCCCGGTCCGAGCTCGGCAAGCCCCAACTGTGACCCTGTATGATCAGCGAGATTATATTCCTACTTATTTGCATCTCTATTATCCAGTAAACTGCAGCTCCTCAGCAGTTTTCATGCCCACAAAGTTCACTGATACAAGTTGTAAATCAGATGCTCACATTTAGAGGATATTCCAATATTGAAGGTGTTAATTAGTATGTACAGTGTGTTCTGTTTTAGAAGGAGTGTGCTACCTAGTAAATTACCATATAATACAGTACATCTTACGTTCCCAATTGAGTCCCGAAAGAAAGAAAAAATCATACCAATGCCGAGGGCTTCATGCTCGTGCGACGTTTCGGTGGCTGATCCACCCGGTGCATTGGCACATCACCATAAACCACCTCCCTGGTAACATGTATACCAACCACCCCCCTTCCTGTAGTTGGACAAGCACCCAGAGTTTCATCAGCGAGGCTGTCCAAAGCTTTTGTCCAGAGCGACGTCGTTTCCCTTCGACCAACACTGACGACGCTCAGTCGAGTTCGTTCACGATTCACAAAACTTGGATTACGGAAAATGATGTCGTGGTCATTACCACTCATTGTGGTCGTATTCTTCTCTGTCGATATCGATCGTAGATTGAGCACGAGTCGCGAGATCATAGTGCTGGTGAGCAGCTGGCTGAAGGAAGCAGCAATTGCTTTCAGATCAGAGGGGGCAAGCTACGGAAGAAGGCACAACATTGGCAAACCGATCAAATTGCCAAGTAAGCAACATGATGAAAAGAAGACCAAAAAAGGGTCACATACGAAAAACATGAGCGTGTTCAGCAAGTTGGCCAGGAATATAACGAAGAAGTACATGGTTCCATCACGAACGAGAATCATTAATGCTCTTGCAGCAGCTTCGCTCATGAAGCTGGAAACGTGCAGGAATGCAGTGAGTAGGACCCGAAAAGTGAAATGGAGAACGCTTACGGGGAAAGAAGGTGATGAAGATAATGCTTCGTTCGGTTAATGGTGAGGAAGAAGATGGCGCTGTCAGTCACTAGCGGGGATATCCAGACGGAAGCTGTGAGAATGATAAGTCGGCGAAGCACCTCCAATCATGGGTTTACGGACGTACGGAAAAGAGGTCCCTCCCCAGTCAGGATACATCCTGATTCTTGCGTTGAGAAAGGAGTGAGAGAGAGATTAAAAAATATCAATTTACCAACTAGCCCCTTGGGAAGGGGTGCAGCTAGAAACTCGATCAGGACAAGTTGACAGACAGCTGAAGATTGCCACGCACGATATCCGGTGTGAAGGCCATAAGCAGAGACGACGATTTGTGCCGCCCACAGCATGAGCAACAGCACGAGGATGCGTACGTTCCGATCATAAATGGCGTATACGCGCAAGATCATGACCACTGGCCGCGATGTTTATCCTGAGAACAACAGGAAAAGGACAACAGTACTTACATTGACCGGCTGCATTACAACGAAGGGTGGATGTCAACCCATTTTAACTTCCAACCCATAGGCCAAGAATGCCTCACTCACCCGCAATCAAGCCCACTGTTGTCATTCCTTCGAAAAGCACGAAGCGCCGGCATCTTCAAATCATTTTGAACAAGAAGCCAGCCATAAGGGAAGAGTAGTACATACGGCTATCAATTGCGTAAGTCAAAGGATAGACGAAGGTACTAACATACACACCTCTCCAATCCAGTGCGGATCTTGAAATGCTATGTCATTAAAAACATAGCAAGCAATCATGATGTAGATGCTGAGCACGCGAAATGCAAAAGAAGCCCAAAATAGGCACTCACCAGTCACGACTACAATGAATTGCATCAGCGTGCAGTATCGATTCACAAGAAAGAGGAGGGTAGCCGCAGAGAATCGGGGCTTCCAGATCCTCTCCACCTGCATATCCAATCCCCTTCTATGTCAGTGGCGTCCTTCGTAGTGGCGTATAGAACAATGATATATGTACCTCCTGTGAGAATGTTAAGACTAGAAGCGCAAACTTGTTAGGAGCTACAGTCGAGACCGCTGGGGAATGGGGCTTACTGTGGTCATAAACCAGCATCACGAACGCTGCGAGTTGAAAATACTTCCCAGCCAGCCTGAGTACGCAGAGAAAGGTCAGTAAACTAGAGTTTCGAAGGAAGGTAAACTTACAGATGGGATGCCGCTAGTTGGGCAGTAGCTGGGTCCATCTCGGGCGGTGGCAGAAAGCGGTTCAAATCCAAGTGCCTGCATATATGTATGCGAGCGTTGCAATTGAAAAATGCCGTTTGCGCACCATCCTTGTTACTGTGAGAAAGGATTGATCTCCGCCCCACAGGGACGGATGAAGGCCACTAGGGTCAAATGATCTCACGCTAGGGTGGACCTTCTCTATCGAAAAACGGCGAGGAAATTTTCGTAGTAACGTACGTACATAACCGAAACCTTTGAATCCTACGTGAAACCACTCAGGTCGGTCATCCTTTGATATCCATGCTCAACTTGTTGGCCATTCCACCTAGCCGACTTGAGGACCATTGCGATCGCACTTGGGCTGCTACCTGGAGGGTCCCTAATAAACTAGTCGACCAGAGACACGGAACCGATTATCTATCGTATTCAAACCCCTAAGCCATAAACAACGCGACTGATTGAGAGGGAGGCACTATGCGACGTAAGTAATCGAAGTTCTACAATTGGACCATCTTGGCCGAATTCCTGGTCCCGGCCGAGTCCTGGCAATACGCCTCTGTCAAACGTTCATGTACATATCTGGTTTTTGGTTAGATCCAAGATGTCAGCCACTTCGGCGCTTGGTCATTGCACGGTGCAAAATGGACACGGAGGAGTCGCGTACCGGAACTGTGAGGGTTGAGGAGCTCTTAAGCCATACTTCTCGCCACAGTTGGCAAAGTCTGAGGATTAGTCGCTACAATCTTGCCCATCTGATATAAGGAAGAGTTTGTTCTCCCAACCAGCTTTCACTGCATGATGCAGACGACTCAAATTCTAACTGCACTGTTTTAATCTGTCTTATAAGTACTTGGACCGCACGACAACGAAGGAAGGCAGCTCCAAGCATGCCCGCCAAGCCCATACTCTGCGCTGTATCCCCTTAATACTTAATTGAGATCGGTTTCCTTTATTTGGTGAACCTTGACAGACCCAAGTAATTCAATATTTCAACCAAGCCCCAAATTGGCTCCTGAGACACTTGGGAAAACTGTTGATGAAAGAAGGCATCTTGCAACGAAGCAGTACCCTTCCAACAACGGGCCAAGCGTGAACTGGGTATATTCAGTTTCCCTCCGCCCCGTAAGCACTGGCTTCCAAAAATTCAAAGAAAGCAACCTTTACGTGTGGTGTATACCAAAGCTACGACATACTCCATCCAGGGATTTGCTTCTTTTGCGTGATGTTATTTGCCACGATCCAGGGCTGACGTTGTCTGTTACAAAAAAAGGAACCTGCAATTCAAGTGTTGCATGATGGCTGATAACGTTTGTGTTGGCTGTTACTGGAGCGACTGGACTCGCGGCGGAGATCGAGGGGTCTTGTTGAGAACATTTTGCTAATCATACGTACATCTAGACCGACTCGTACATGGAATTGCTGATCTGTAGCTCTGAAGGCTCACGAGCCAGAAACACGACGCGGTTCGACAAAACTGAGTGGAGGGTTCCCTGAATACTATAGAACACTTGTTAGTTTAGGTTCAAGGACCGAGTCAATCAAGAGACACTCACATTGAAAAAGACTGTAGTCCTACATTCTATCGAAGACGTCACAGTTAGCAACCAATCATTTGTCCCCGCTAAAGGCTCACATGAAGGCGTATCGTAACAAATACGTTCAACTGGAAGAGGAATGCGGCTCAGAGGAAGTCTCTTGATTCGGCGTAGAGTAGACTTACGGAGAATGTATACGTAGTACACGACGCCTGTCATGAATCAGCAAATATTTCAGGTGAACGTTACTGATTAAGTGTACCCATATAATGAATTTTGAAGACCCATTTTGAGTTTGAGCGGCGCGCTAGGTCGAGTTATTATTTCACCTCTATCTAAGCACCACTTCAATTGGACGCACCTTGTATAGCCTTGATAAGGGTAAGCCCGGCTATCTCTTTATAGAATGGGGAATAAGGAGCTATTCTGCTTCCTAGGAAGGCATGACCTACGAGTTTCTAGGATTAGGATTATAACAAATGTAATTGTGACCCAATACGAGGGCTCGATCTCCGAGAAACAGACAAAGTTTCCTCGCGAAATAGAAATATCTGCCACAGGGTGATATCAATAAATCCTCATACACAAAAACGTGAACGCCTACATGGCGAATTGCGGAACATGAAAGAAAAACATACAGAAACGACCGCCAAGTTAATGGGGACCACAATTAGAAGAATCCATTTAATAACCGGATTTCGCTCCCAGACCGCCCATGTTCGAAGGGAAAGAATGACTAAATGTCTGTTTATCAATCTCATTGATGAGTGGATCGTATATCCTACTAACCTCCAGAGCTAATAATACCACAAGAGACCAGAACTACGGAGAGCGCATCCCGGGGAGATGAGTTTCTGCGAAATGTCCAGAGTGGATGGGCACGCACTGGCGTTTGCAATATCTCTGTTCCGACAGGCCTAGGACCTTATCAGCGCTTGAAGAGATCCGAGTAAGAAAGGTGATTACTGCGGTAGAGCTTGTTACAAGCCAGTTTTCTGGGTCCTTTTCGTCAAAAGCACCGGAAATAGATTAAGCGAAAGGGGGCTGACCTTCAATTGCCATTAATATATATACGTAAGGTAGATATCTGTTCAGCGTGAACAAGAAAGACCCTAGATTCCAAGGATATCTCCTCCAAACATATTCGACCTATAATCCGTCATATAGTCGATTCTATCAGCGGATCTGGGACACAAACCTCTTTGTCTAAGCTACACATATGATCATAAAGCTGTTGGGAGGAAAATAACCTCATAAGCCTATCAAAACTTAACTATTAACGTACTGTGAGTTACTCACGACGATGACTCCCGCAGCGAAGTTCATTGCCCGCGTTCGTACAATTGCATCGGCAACATGTAGATATACAACCGTAGACATGGATCCCAAGGGGGGGAGACTTGTTTGTGGTTTAACAAATGGATTTTTATACCACTGCTAGAATCCTTGATCAGGGTCGCAAATCGCAAAATATCAGAGGCCGTGCATCAAAAGATCGCATCCTAGCTGACAGTGTCAAGAATAGGGAAATGCTCCACTGACTAGTGAACTCATGGCCGCGGATTATTTCTAGGCCCGGATGGGCACCGAACTGCACAGACACGTGGAACAACCTTGGAAGAGTAGGCTGTGCATTGCAATGAAAATTGCAACTGTGCAGTGTTTCCACTTCCGAGCAACAGGGAACCGCGCTGAACAATGCCCCCTGCGACATACGATGCTGCAAAGGGGCGCAGACCGCCTAATTAATAACTTATGCCAATGGTGGACGAGATAAAATTCTTACGATGGCTACACTGTACTGGACATGATTTCCCATTCATACTCGATTTGCGTACATAGTGAGCAAGCAAGTAGCTCGCTGAGATCAGTCACTTGCAGAGAGTTAGATTACGACGAATTGCAGCGGTAGGACCCTTTCGAACAAAGAAGGGATCATCGACAAAAGAAGTGGGCGCGTCCGAATGGGCTGTTATGGGTTGACTACGGCCGTCTTGCTCGGAGCCACACGCCGGCGGCAGCTCCGAGTTCGCAGGATCAGAATCTTTCTTTCCGCCCACCTCCGACTGTGGAACATTCGAGTCTCTGCCGATTCCTATTCCTATGCCACAAGTCCTACTTTCGAAAGTCCTTACTCAGCTCTTAACTGGGTGGTTATAGATCGGTACATGTCAATGATTAATAAACCTTAAAAGGGCCTTACCTACTCGGCAGGTGCAGTCCAATCTCATACACCCTGGAGAGCGAATCCTTTCCGCTTGGTATCACATCTCAGGTATCTCCTGGTGTGTCAGCTGAGCTCCATTTTGACTTCTGAGATCTACTTGTTGGTCTGAACGAACCTAGTAAACCTTCACTAGCTCTAACGAGCAAACGACCTTTCTGAGCCATGTCCGCTGAAGGTATCACAGATAACAGATCCATCAGCAAGCCGCAAAGAAAGGTTGAATGATTATGATCTCTGAAGCCAGTCGAATGTTCGATGCCCGGAATGTAAGTGATTCTAGTCCTGATAGGGCCGCTGACGGATTCCTCAAAGGACGCTATTACGGTGGGAATGAGGCGTAAAGAAGTCAGTCAAGCAGACGTTGTCGGCGAGGCTGGAATAATGAACTCTGAGGTAATCATTGTTAAGTTCATTTTTGGCCCATGCAATTCATGACGATTGGTGGCCATTGCTCGGACAAATTTTGCTAAGGTGCTATCTGCTAGACACTGTCCTTTTCCAGGACCCTCTTTCCTCTTCCAAAGGATCGACCCCACACCCGTTGGTTCGACAGCTATATGACCCACTGAATCACGAGCCTCTTATCCCTCCAATTCAGCTTGATATCAGGCATATCGTATAATCATCTTTGTTTCATTTCCGGGACAATAACGGAGGTATTCTCGACTAGTCCTTAATGCATCCCGGAGTTGTCGCTCAAGCATCAATCTGCTGATGAAGCTGCTAGTAATTTAGTAGGGACTTGCCGGGCCTTCGATTGGCTTGTCGGAATCGTTATTATACCTAGCGGGTGATGAAACTGGCGGCTTGAAGACACTCGGGATCTCACCAAGCCTCTGTTCAGTATCATTCTTATCTGCCTAGGGTCCTTTACGACAATGACAATACATCAATTTCAACACGCCGGGCCATTGGTCTCATCAGTCGAGGAAGCTTCCCAGCTAGTTGCGCGAATCCGACAGTTCGACGTAAGCACTCCGTTGAATGAGCATCGGCATCCACTTATCGATTATCGCGTGCCTTTCAGTCCGCAAATTGTAGGTTTTTGTTTTGGAAGGAGCTTGTTGCACCAGGAAAGTCTCACTCATCCATTCTTATGGCAATAAAGTTGTAGGGCTGGCGATTGTGGTGAGCGTCCCTCGTAATCAGTGTTTTTTCCGCTATAAGAAGTACAAAAAGATCTTAGAGTGGATATTGAACCTGCAGTTGGAGGTATCGCTCGTATGGCAAGCAAAACGTAGTCCAATGAAATTGCTGTATATCATGACGCGATATCTTCCATTTAGTATGCTCTGTATCCAATTAATATGTGAGCATGATCTTCTTCATGACCTTTTCTTGCTTATCTCTCCCGAGTTCAATTCGGTGGCTGGCTTTCCCAGGAGTCATGTGCTAAGGTTTATTACTTGGCCTCCAGTGAGCTAGAAATTTGCCTGCCTACCCCGTCAAGAACACATTCAAAGTGACCCTTTAGCTGCATACTCCGTTACTACTTGTTTTGCCGAATGTGAGTATCTATATAACAATATTGCGGGTACGAGTGCGGGTGTTAACATTCGTATTACTTAGTAACACTGGCTGTGAGGACATGGGCAGTACTCGGCAAAACAAAGCGTCTCGCGTACATCTTGTTTGGAGGTTTCTGTGGTATCTGGATCACCATTTTTCTCTGTACAGTCTTCTACAATAAATCCGCCACTTGTAAGTTCGTTATTTGATGCAATCGGGAGCAAGCTTGAAAAGATACTTTAGATTTAGCGTCGCCCGTTTCCCCCTTGTTAGCCGGTTGCGTGGTTACAGGAGGAGCAAGATATTTGGTCTGGTCGTTTGCTTTGATATCATTTTACAATGGCGGTATGTACGTATGTCCTCTAATCTTTCATAATCTTGCGCTGACGGTGTCCATGTGCATAGTAATGCTCGCGCTCATGACTGCCCAGGCGCTACCAGCATGTAAGTAGTGATACACTCGTCGAGATGCCAGTAAATCCATCCAGCTAAAAGTACGGTCCGAATACACGTTACCTCTAACCAGACTCATTTACCGAGACGGTGAGTGCTGGAGGGTAGCTTCTATGGCGCATGCTTACCCTCGTTAAAGGTGTGATCTATTATGTCTACATCTTTCGTGAGCTCCGCATAGTTGTAGTATCAGCCATGAGCCCCATGACCTTAACAACACATACAGTCCTTTCGCTCATCAACGCTATAATGATTGTTGCGCTGCCAGTAAGTTCGTCACACATAGCCTATTACAGCATCTCATAGCATCTCCACAAATTTACTGCTAGAGTGATCTTGCATCTATTCTCGTAATGTAGGTCTAGGCGAGCGATGATTATATCTTCACTCATTGTTGTTCCAAGAATCGAGGGTACTATGCACTGGGTTCTCGCCTGTCGGGTGGTCCTGCACATTAGAGAGCAAGCATACATCCAACAAGCCTCGCCGCTTTTTGCATTATCCACGCAGCAGTCTAACGAAGCTCAACTCTCTCCGTTGGAATTCGACAGCCCTCACGAAGATGCTGGTTACCCGTAGTCTATCTGTTTCGTCGTTTGTGGACGAAGCACGAGCCATAACTGTATATGATAATGTAGGAAAGGGGCGGCACTAGAATAGCCCGGATAAGAGGCTGCCGCCGGCTTACCGCTAATACTCGTTTGTGTGGTCGGCTGCAGTTTTGACTCTCACACTGTCGCAATAGTAAATTCTCAGGAGAGAACGGCTGAAGATCATGTAATCTCAGAAAATTTCATGAATTATTATCGCCTTGTAATGACAGCTTCATGTTAACCTCTTCCCTATCCTAAAGTAAGCGTGGGCGACCTAGTTCGGCTCCCGAGCTTTGTTGAGACCTCCAAGCGAATGTTGAAGATGACGTGCGACGTTAGGGAAGACACCATCACCCGTTCAAACCTACGGCAAAGTGTTAGTGCACCTAGCTCAGTATGATGATCAGGGCTTGAAAGGCTTTACAGTATCAGAATCGGTTGATAATCCACCTTTAGAGATAGGAGAATCAGCTCATTTGTCATTGTGTGGAGACCGACTCGGTAACTTACAGGTAGCGTCATCACAATAATGAGGTTGCAGATGGAAAGACCTGGGAATATTTTTTGTGAGTCAATGGTATTCGTTTCCGCGTAAAATAGGGCTTATTTACTAGCAAGCAGCGCATAATAAGCAATGCCTTTTTAAGTTATTAGTGAATAGCCCAAAGAGGTGTGAACCCAACACGCACCGTCCCTGTACATAACTTTTGCTAGTGAAGATTGACCAGAAAAGGGATCACAGCGAACAAGAATACTCTTGGCTACAATGGCCAGGAGTAGACCTATGTATTAGGGGGCCGCGTCGAGATGCTCAATAAAGCGCTCATAATTCTTCAGGATGAAAGGTTACATGCCTAGATCAAACGTGGCCAAAATGCCATATGCAAAAGAAACGTCTCTTGAAAGGCGGCTCATCACACAGCCGATATAGGGCAGGTTCCAGGCTGTGTTCATGGATAGCTTGAATTCTCCGAAATCGTAGTCAAAGGGCAGGTCTTACATTCAAGGTCATGGAGAGCATTCCAGACAAGGACGGACATTCCAACCCAGCTCCCTATAAAGACGGGAAATAAAATTACAGCAACACTCCGTTTCTTCTCCCAGATGACCCAGGTTCGGACCGTGAGGATGGCTATAGACCGTGTGGCGCCTCAAAATCAGCTCTCAGGTGTGGGTTAGAGATTGCTAAGGGGACGTATACCTTCCGAAATGCAAGTACCTGACACAAACAACCCTATACGAGGCTCCGAATTTAGATATCTTCGGTAATTTCTTCTCGGTAGACGTACAGGAAGTCAGCTCGGCAAGTCTTTGACAGGTTGAAGCTGAGTTATTCAAGAAAAGGCGGTCTAGCAAAAACCACCGTGAGTACATCAAACACGAGACAGGGGGCGAAAGACTCACGACGAGTTAAAAATGCTACATCAAGAAACGGACTGTACCTGTTCAACAGGAACAGAACTTTCAGAGGTGTCCATTCTGCGGGCCACACAAGTTCGGTCTCTATGTCAAGGGTGGTGAGATAATCGTAGACCTTCAACACCACCGGTTTGTATCAGTAATTCGTCTGTCTCCGTTTCCCCCAAGTAGGTGGACTTACAAAAAATGCGGTGCTTGCAACTATAAAAGAAATGCGCCGCAAACTTTTTAGCTCGAGTTATAAAGGTCAGCTCCTGCAAAAATGACGGACCATAGACATACTGGATCTAATCAGTAAATTGTCTTAGACTACGGAAGAGTGGAATTACACACGTTGGAACATTGCACTTCGTAAGCGATCGTACTCAGAGACTCGAATCCTCTCGCGACGTGACTAGCGTCCATGGGATGTGGAAAGTGGAGTAGTGATGATAATGTCCAATTCGTTTTGAGCGCCAGGCCTGCTGGCTTGGGAGTCTTCAAAGGCTTTATACAGGATGTTCGCTGGCTGTCATTGGTGAGATTAACAAGTCAGCATCAGTTCGACTGATGATACAGTGAGTCGTGAATTGCGGTATATTTACACTAGTACACAATGTAAGTAGCTGTGTAAATGCATCATTTAAGCATAGGCTCCAAGAGTTGACCACAGTGGTCTCAGTAGCGAGATGATCAACAATCCTGTCCACTATCATCCCATTCGCATCTGTCAAAGGGGTGGCTGGGGTCGGGTTTCAAGGAAAGCTATTCCAGGATATGTGGGAGTTAAGGTGCTATCCCACATGAGGCCCCACCACCAAGACAAGCCAAAGGGGTGAAATTTCGATCACCCGCACTCACAGCCGCCAATCCAGAAGTAGCCACGTCCTAAGCTGTCAAATCCATCAAAGCTATTTCCTCAATCTCCCGGGGTCGTGTATTCCTCGCATCGAGTTCCCTGATGTGTAGGATGATACGGCATGTCAGGAGTGCGTGAGCGATTCTTTCCATCAAAGAAAGTAAGTTGACATATTCAAGCTGAAGAGATGTTAATGATATCATGATGAGTTGTCGAGACCATCAAGGGACTGACTGGTAGTTTGAGAATGATGATAGCGTTGAGGAACGATAAACCTAAAACGTCGTAAGCTCCGCTGCACCAAGTCATTGATCAGTGATAACCATCCTCACCAAATAAATAAGCAAAATAAATAATTCCTGCAGGCGTGTCAGGATCAGCCGGTTACGATCTGAGTCCGCAAATGACTTTAGCTTACCATCCTGGTAGATTACGCGCAATAACGGTACATTTCCCCACAAACGAAAAGTTCGTATGGCTTGGATAGCAATCAGAGTGAATATAACTGACGATCAATCATTAGCCATGATGCGCGTGAGCTCCTGGACTGATTTATGGGCAATTACAGAGACGTACCGGCATCATAGGCCATCAATACTATCCAGCAGATAGATAGCAACCGATTCATATTACTAACGAAACAAGTAACTAGTGGTTGCAAAGGCGATACCTCATCTATTCATGGTATACACTGTCAATTAAGCCCAGAATGAGAAGTAATGAACGCACGGGTCAGGGATTTGAGGTACAAGCCCACGGCAACGTACTCCGCCACCAAGAATCCTGCGTAGAGGATAGATAGCGCAACACCGAGACGTATGTCCTTTTCCCATACCGCCCATGTTCGAATAGTAAGCAATACTACGGACCATCAGCGACAAATTTTGATTGTTGCTCATCGACTCACGTTCTGCTATTGTCATACCAACTACAAACATCCCTACACCCGGACAGCTCCTGGATCAGTCCACGTGTAATATCAAGGGCGGGAATTGCTACGCACAGGCACTATATTGGTAGGCAATCTCGCACTGTCTACTGGTATGCACGGGTGAAAACTGATCTAGAATGACATTGGTTCCATTCTGGGAGATGAAGTCCACATACACTCACAGTACAGCACCACGGCGGTGTCAAAGAAAGGCAGGTACCTCGTCAAGAGGAACAGAAATTTACCCAAATTCCAATCTGCCTTCCAGATAAGCTTGACCTCAAGGTCTAGAGTCAATAAATAATCGTAAATCTGTGTGGCTGAGGTATCAGCATGACCACCGCCAGGACGTATTGGAGAATAAACATACCAACATGATCAGGCTCGCAACTTTAACAACGACAGATTCCATTAGCGATCGTGACCTAGCAAAGTCAAAAGAACTGCTTAACGCACTGGTGAAGCACTATAGGTGTCCAAATGAACCGTAAGTACAGCTTACAAAAGCTTCATCAATAAAATGCTCACTTTGCTGAGCCAGAAAACCCAAACCACGTAGGTGATCAGTCCCAGCGTCGCCAAGTCCATAACTCCTCCACGTCGACTACAAAGCGCTGCCACAGCCTGCTTGTCTACGCACAACAACCAAGTTTTGCGATGTTATGTTCTGATAAAGGAAAGTATAGCCGCAAAACAGAGGGCCATCTGGGCGGAGGAGCGTCGAGAAAGCAAAGGAGAGGAAAGGTTCAATGCTCCACACGTTTGTCAAGCAAAGCCCTATATTATTCCTTGACGTGTTTTTTCCCCTTTCAAAAACGCAGACTACAGTATTGTAGGTAGAGGAAGGGACGACGACAACCGACTGTCAGAATGCGTGTGGTATCGACTGGCTGTCGACCCCGTGTCCGAAGTTGACATGGAAAAATGGAAATGGTTGACGTTGTGTTTGACATGTCGATCAAAGTTGTGATGAGAAATGTCGTAACCGGGGCTTCATTTACTGATTATCAATGAATCCTTAAATTCTTCTAAGGCTTCTTATCACCGTCAAGCCCAGTGCAGCACTCATTGGAAGGCAAGGAGCAGGTGACTGGCTCGTCCACTAATAAGCAAAGGATGGAGATCAGCCTGGAGTCGTGGACTCGACTCCACGAAATTCCCCTCCCATCACTCATGAAATCTCTGCACCCGGGCACCGGCTTTGTAAGCATTTAAGCTGAAAAAATAAATAAAAGAAATATTTTGTTCTCTCAGAAACACTTAGAGTGTTATTACTCCATGATGTCCCTTTGATATCTCTCGACCTTGTTACAAGCACTGACTGCCACGACTATCGGAATTCGTGCAAATCCGCACACCTCTGACAATGTTCCTAATTGAATGCGGTAATTTCAATTTTGTGACGACAATCAAACAAACTTATGATAGAGAGTTATAGACATGTCAAGGGCGAGGTCATATAATTAATGTATCGCTCCAGTGAATCGTCTTCAAGGAGTGCTCTCGCTCTCATGGAATACAGTGACTTAATTCAACCGTCAGCCTGCCTGGATAATCGTCGCCTTGGTGCAAATACAGTAAGGCCACTTCGGGTTGTAATGACGAAAATTTGTAGAACCGGTGGAGCATTGTGCGTTGCGGTATACTGTTCATATGACTGGTCTGCAGGGAGAGGAAAATGCAAAACCTGAAGCGCAGAGACAGATGATTTCTAGCTTTAGGATGTCCCTAAGCTAGATTTGCGTTTGGGATTCTAAGGACATGGGCGACAACTCTAGTTTCCCTATCACCCCCACCTCAAGGGTGACGACCAAAAAACAGCCGCATCATGAATCCTGAACTCTATTTCAGTTCCAGGCACAGCTAATCATCGTGACCAGAATGACCCGTACCAGGGTATTCACAATCCCAGAACACTTGAGGGCCTGGAGCGTTACAAACGCGCAAAGGGCCCATCCATATGACAAACACAATCAACCGAATTCGAATGCTCGGTCGAGAACAGGTACGTTGAAGTCCCGGCGATACCGGGCATCTAGACACATGTCAGTGGCGTTTTGCCACCATCCACTGGCAGGGAAAATTATCCACATGTCCACAAAATTTTCTACCATAGTGAGCCGAAATACCTCAACGACCCGGGCGCGGGAGTTGTCAACCAATCATTTTTGCTCGTCTTGTCGATCGCTCGGCAACTTGCCTCCGCAAACGGAATTTGGCGTGGATATAATTGGACCTCACGATAATACAGAGTCGGTCACTATGTTTGGAACTAAATCACAAATGAATAGCAACCCCACCATTTTCCCATTTAGTTCAGTGAAACTACATACATGCTAGCCTGGTGTCCCGGATAAGAAGGCCCTTGCCAACCCTCAATGGCCTTCCAAACAAATCTGCTTCAAAGCTTCGCCTTTGTCCCTCGTTGTCTCTCCAGTTCATGTTCTTAGAATATAACCCTGAGTTACCAAGGCCATGTTTTTCAAAGGCAGCACAGGCATAATCTGTGAGAAGAGGGTCTCATAGCGCCAAGGGTCATGTCATTAGGAGCAACTGAGTTACTTAGTTTTGTACAAGACGTTCGATGACCGAAGGTCGTGCACTAATTGCGCGAGCCTTCGAGATTGGAATGTAACCAGCCTACGTATTTTTTTTCCAGGCTGAAAAACAGAGAAAATGGGAGCTCTGCTCAATCAAAGGAGATTCACATCAAAGAACGCACCAAAGGGATTCATCAATACCGATTCGAAATTAGCCTAGATACGGAGATACAATACCCAAGGTTAGCTGCACAGACACCCAACACCCAAACTTGATCCGAAACACAAGATGGCAAACAGCACAGCGATGATCAGTAAAAGAAGCACATTATCATTGAAATATTCTGTCAGAGACCTCTAACACTTGTCCAAAATACTCTACACAGCTTCACGCCTACGAGGTGCAGCTCTCAAAATATCATCCACCCTACAAAATCAATCCCAATATCAGAACTCGGAGAACGAGAAAAAAAAACAGGAGGAGGATGGGACACACCGAATAATCATCTCCGCGGCTTCACTCGCACTCAACACCACCTGCTTCTTCAACTTATAACTCTCCGTCACACCCAACGTCTTCATCGACGCGATCGTTCCCTCGTCCATGCCTAGTATAGATCGAAGTTTTAGCAAGAGAAGACAATAAATATGGAGATACGCACCAAGTCCAGCATCACTCTGTCCATCCCAATGCGCCGCTCTCAATCGCGCCACGAGATCACTCGAATCAAATCCAGCATTATCCGCCAAAACCACTGGAATCTGTCTCAAAGCCCTTGCAAACGACTCAGTCGCAATCGCTCGTTTGCCTTCAAATCAGATGTCATCTAGCCTCTTCTGTCGCACCATGGGTACAATGGACTGACCTTTGATACTTTTAGCAGCCTCATCGACAGCACATGACATGAGCATTTCAGAGCATCCACCACCTAGAACTGTACGTGTTTCTTTTACTGTTTGTGAGAGGACAGAGAGGGCGTCGTGGAGAGAACGTTCGGCTTCGTCGACCATTTGGTTCGTTGAGCCTCGGAGAACGACTGTACATGCTTGGCCAGCGGCGACACCGGAGAATTTGAGGAGCTTCATAAGAGGTCGCGTGTCAGGTTTTCACGTTTGTAACAGAATTAATTTACATACCTTGTCCTCACCAATCATAACCTCCTCAATCAACTCACACCTCCCCAACTTTACCAGCTCGGGTCGCTCAAACGTCGAAGCAATCTCACCACCCGTGACTAATGAAAGTCGTTCTACACCTTCGAAATCTGCGTGTTCGATGACCATGATTCCTTTTTCTGCGAGGAGGGATTCGGGATAGTTGTAGATGAGTTGACGGTTGACGAAGACGTTGATGCCATGTGCGGCGATGGCTTCGACTTTGGCTTTCATTTTTTCCTGTGTGCGTGCCAGGTGAGTATTTATGTACATAGAGAAAGGGAGGGGGGAGGACGTACGCGTTCTGCACGTTCGAGTTCGGCGAGTTTGCCTGTTCCGTCAACTTTGAAGCGGGCGCCGAAGACTTTGACTTTATCTGTGTCCATAGCTAATTCACATTATATCAGTCAGTGAAGTGCGATGTATCGAATCGATGGGATCGTACAAGTGTTGGCGATGAGAATTTTGCAGTTTTCTAGACGCTTGGGTGAGTTGACGGCGATTGTTTTGTCGAGAATGAAGCCTAGGATAAAAATCAGCAACAAGTGGAAGATAAGAACGATTACGACGTACCTTCATCGAGATACGAATCTGTGAGCTTGCCTCCGACTTTTTTAATGATTTGGATGTGCTCAAGATCTATCGAGCCCTGATATACGCGCTTAGATTAGGTTCGCTTGCGAAGGAAAGGGGTGTAGGTGTACCTTGAGTCGTAGTACGGCATCCACGGCGAGGTTGGCAAAATAGTCCTTATCCTGAGATAGGACTTTTGATGATAGTGTCGTCCGTGCAATATTGAACAGATCCTTTCGGAATTGTTGAGGATCAGATCTAAACCCAGTCCAATCAGGACACAAACACAGAAAGCAGCAAATCACCACATACGCATGATCGACAGCACTCTTCTCCAACGCCTTCAACGCTGCAATACTCGCAACCCGATACCCCTCAATAATCGTCTGCGGATGAATTTTCTGCGCAATTAACTTTTCCGCTTCCCTTAATAACTCTGCTGCTAGAACTGCAACTGAAGTTGTCCCATCGCCGACTTCGTCGTCTTGGACTTTTGAGATGTTGACAAGGATTTTTGCAGCTGCGTTGTCGAGCTGGATGGCTTTGAGGATGGTTGCACCGTCGTTTGTGACGTTGATTTCTCCTGTGGATCCGGATTGGAGGATCTTGTTCATCCCCTTGGGTCCGAGGGTGGATTTGACGAGATCGCCAAGAGCGAGTGCGCCGACAAAGGACGAGAGACGCGCATTCTCGGCTTTTTCTTCTGTCGCCTAAGTGTCGTTAGAGTGTATCATTTTTCTGAGTGTACCTCACATACCTGGTCGTTGAAGATCTGGACAGACATGGCTAAAGAGGAGACGCGTTGTGGATGACGCTGATTTCGATAATTTAATGAAGATATTCCCACGGTCACATTCTGGATCGCTTCATTAGAATCCAAATCTGATGCGGGCTGTTCTGTGATTGATGATTGATGTGATGGCTGCGGAAATTCGGACTGCCGGATATAGACAAGACACGTAGAAGACTTTCGACAACCCAGCTCCATCTCTCCACAGTTTCCATGTCCGCCCACGTTAGGGTACGACGCCCCGCCTCACCTCCTCCAGGCATTGCCTATGCGGGCCAGCAACGCTTTCCACATCCACGGCAGGACCATGACGCAGACGAGAAGCGTGCTGCCGCCTCTAAGGGCTTCGGCCCTGGTAGAACGAAGCATTTCCCCTCTGGAGGGCTGAATCTCACCCAGGGAGAGATCAAGCTTTTGTTTCTAATCGTACTTGTCGCCTGTGGTGTGCGGTTGTTTCGACTGTCAAAGCCGAATAGCGTAGTGTATGTCAACTCGTTTTGGCTAGCAGCTTGTATACTGACAGACCTTGGTGACAGATTCGACGAAGTACATTTTGGCAAATTTGCGTCAAAATACATCAAGACTCAGTATTTCGTCGACGTACACCCGCCACTCGCAAAACTCCTCATTACACTCGCTGGCTTCATCTTTGGCTACAACGGACATTTTGATTTCAAGGACATTGGAAAGTAGGTTGACTTCCCCACTCTTTACCATACAGCTACTCAAGGATAACCGTCATCATAGGATATACGAACATGTACCATATGTTGCGATGCGAATGGTCCCTGCAATGCTGGGCGTAGCAACCGTTCCACTCGCCTACCTCACCCTCCGCGCTCTAGACTGTCGCGCCACCACCGCTCTTTTAGCTTCTCTTTTCATCACATTCGAAAACGGACTCGTAACACAATCACGACACATCCTTTTAGATTCCCCTCTCATCTTCTTCACCGCCCTCACCGTCTTCCTTTGGGTCGGTTTCTGCAATGAAGACAAACATGAGCCGTTCACCACTAATTGGTGGACCTGGCTCGCACTTTCCGGTCTCTCCCTCGGTGCTGTCGTCAGTTGCAAGTGGGTTGGATTATTCACTATTGCAACTGTCGGCGTAAGCACGTTATGGCAATTATGGAATCTCCTAGGTGACCTACGAATCACCCCTAGCTTATTCATTCGCCATTTCACTGCGAGAGCCATTTGCCTCATTGTCATACCTATCGTCTTTTACATGTTCATGTTCCAGATTCACTTCCTCATCCTCGAAAACTCGGGAGACGGTGATGGTTTCATGAGCTCCGAGTTCCAACACACACTCGGGGGCCGTGGAATGGCGGATACCTTTGCCGACGTCGCTCTCGGCTCTCAAGTTTCAATCCGACATGTTAACACTCAAGGCGGATACCTCCACTCTCATCCACATGCCTATCCGGGCGGAAGCCACCGTAAGTCTCCCTCCTCCCATCCCCCATCCCTCCACTTTATCATCAACTAAAATTCGTAACCCCACATACAGAACAACAAATCACCCTTTACCCACACCGTGACATGAACAACGACTGGCGAATTATGAACGCCACACTCGACGGTTACCCCGAATTCGACTACGAAAACGAATCCCTGCACTACATCCACCCACACATGCGAATCAAGCTCCTCCATATCGCAACAAGCAAACACCTTCACTCACACGACATCCGTCCTCCCGTATCCGACGTCGACTTCCAAAACGAAGTTTCTGGCTACGGTGCACCCGGATTCGTGGGTGATGCGAATGATGATTGGATTGTCGAGTTGGCGGAGGGAGATACGAGAGATATCGAGAGTTTTAAGAGGTTGAGGACGCTGAGGACAAAGTTTAGGTTGAGGCATATGTTGACGGGGTGTTATTTGTTCTCGCATAAGGTTAAGTTGCCGGAGTGGGGGTATGAGCAGCAGGAGGTGACGTGTAATAAGAATGCGGTGAAGGAGAATTCGTTGTGGTATATCGAGACTTCGGAACATCCTCAGCGTGAGTTTCGTAGTTGGCTTGAACGTTCGCACAGGGTGACTGACTTGATTTTTCTTTTTAGTTCCGCCTGATGCACCTAAAGTGAATTACAAGCTCCCTGGATTCTTCAGCAAGTTCTTCGAACTACAGAAGGTTATGTGGAATACGAATGCGGGTTTGACTGATCGTCATGCGTTCGACTCTCGACCCGATTCGTGGCCTAGACTTCGTCGTGGAATCGTAAGTCTCTCCAACATTCCATCCTTCACTAGGTGCTCATTCAATGCGTGTTCTAGAACTTTTGGGTGAAAGATCACAAGCAGATTTATCTCATGGGCAACCCGATGATCTGGTGGTCAAGCACACTCGCTGTCGGCCTCTACGCACTCGTCCGTGGTCTCCTCATCCTCCGTCAAAAACGCGGTTTCAGGGACTTTGACAACAGTACGTCACCTTTCTCTCCTTCACCTCTGTCCCTAACTCAGACTTCTTCCCCCAACAGCAAAAGTCGTAAAATACGACGCGCTCTGCGGCTTCCTGTTCATCGGCTGGTCTCTGCACTACTTCCCCTTCTTCCTCATGGCTCGTCAACTCTTCCTGCACCACTACTTCCCCGCACTTTATTTCGCGATCCTCCTCTATTGCGCGGTGTTTGATTTGGTTACGAGCACGTTGAGGCCGAGAGTGAGGTTGCAGGTTGCTGGAGTGTTGGTTATATTGGCAATATGGAATTTCCAACATTTTGCGCCGTTGGTTTATGGGACTGAGTGGACGAGGCCGAAGTGTGAGAACGCGAGGTGGTTGAAGAGCTGGGATTTCTCGTGTGTTGATTTTTACAATGATGTGCGCTCCTTTTCTTTTCTCGCTCTCTTTACGGCGGAGCAGTGCTGATGGGTTGTCGGTGTTGGTATAGTACTCCGAATACGCGTCTCCATCGATCATACCTACCAAAGACTTTGGCGTTGGCACCTCTCCGGCGCTCGCCGTTCCTGGGAATGGGAATGAAGGACCAGTTGCAGGAGGCCGGGGTGGTCCAGGTGCTCTGCAAGTAGACCCCAAAGTCGCACAAGCTAACGTCCAACAAAATGGGAACTCTAACCATGGAAAACATCAGGGTCAAGCTGCCGCTCCCGTAGACAATGCGAACGACCAACCTCCCGTCAATGTAGACGAGGACGTTAACACGACTATTGATCCCGGTAGGCCAGAGCCTGGGAGGGATGTTTTCGCCAAGGTGGAGGATGAGGTGAAGAGTGACACGCTCGCTGTTCGACCTCCTGAAAAGGAGGGGAAGGACAAAGAGATTAGCTCGGTTAATGTTCCTGTTACTGCAACTATTGTTGGCGAGGGTAAGGGCGATGGAACTGAGGTTAGTGCGGTAACTGAGAAGAAAGGTGGGAAGGAGGAGAAGAATGATGATCAGGCGACTGTCGCGAGAGGGTTGAATGGTGGGACTGGTACTGGGTCGGGTACGACGACGCAGAAGAAGGTGGAAACGAAGCCTGAGGATGGGGATGGAGCCGAGGCTCAACCGCCAGCGGGAGATGTGAAACCTCAGACGGAGAAACAGCCGGAGGAGGGGCAACAAGGACAAGGTCTTGAGATACCGATGGGACCACACGATGAGGCTGGAGAAGCGAGAGAGAAGGCTGCTGAGGAGCTTTTTGGAGACGATTCGGATGAGTGAGAGTAGTTTGTTCTGGCTCTTGTCTGCGTACTTTATGCTCGGGGAGGATCGGCCAAAAAAAAAAACGAACGTGAGCTTGTTAAGTCTCGTATTCTCGGTTCGGCTATCCGTCTTGCCTCTGCTTTTTTGCCACCAAGGACAGCTTGTTTAGTTGCACGTTTTCGATTATTGTTTGTTGTGTTGTGGGTTTGGTCGTTTTTACCTATTACTTATGCGTACTGCACGGTATAGTCGGATGCGATAATTTTTGATATATTTATTCTTGGCTAGTAAAGAAAAGTGGTTTTTCGGTACTTTCTGTTGGATTGGACAGTTCAAACATTCAGGGCTAATTCACGTGATGTCTCAAGAGTTGAACTACAATCAACACAACCGAATCTTCGGTGAATAATACTCTCTTCTTCCTCAGTCTCGCTCAGGTGAATCAGACTCAGTTCTCCGCTTGCTCGCACGGATTATCGCTCACTCACCCCAAACCTCTCCTGCTCAAGCATTAGCCTTCTTCTCGCCGGTGGAATCTTACCAATTGATTGCCCTCCCCATTCTATGTATCACCAACTGAGAGGACAGATATAGGTTACTGGTTTCAGCTGAATCGAGCCACAAGTTGCCTTCAAATACAAGGAAGTGTTATCGCACATTGGAACGCCCAACCTCTTGGACTGGCGACTATCATCCACGGAGCCAGGGGATATGGCGGAATAATCATTCGAGTGGCCCAATATCATTGGAATAGTGTCGTCATAGATCCTTTCAATGGACGTCCTTGGGTAAGGAGTTACCGACGAATCACCCCTCATGGCCAGAAGTGCTTTGCGAGTCCTAACGTAGAAAGCCATGGCACCCCCAATTTCACGCTTTAGACCTCCTGAGAGTCGTATGGCCCGGCATCTAGTTCAACTATCCCATCCAAAAGCTGTTGCCTATTATAACGAAATGGTCAAGGGTCGAGTACAAGCGGTGGCGGCGCTTGTATTTGGGGTAGTCGTGAGGCCTAAGGTTGGCATCATGGAGAGCCGAGATCAGACGGAGTTTTGGCAAGTAGCTGCGACAGTGCAGAGGCTGAAGTGAAGCCACCAGAACACAGGTGTAGGATACATGACAAGGACGACAGTGAAAAGCCACCGAGAAGCTACCTGGTGACGGATCGGATGTGAAACATGCCGAAGAACCGGTGATCCAGTCCGACTGGGAATGGCAGCTTGTTGCCTCTCGTGAGTAAGTAGGTATTTTTACTTTCTGCTGCTGTTCGGTTTGGTTAATTAATAGATATCCATGAAGATGCGGGAGATCTTGAGGGACTCGGAGATTGGGTTTTTCTTCATTTCTTGTACCTATGACAGAGTCTACGACAAATAGCAAATTCATTCAAACAGAACTGCATGGAGGCGACGGGTCCTTTCGCGGTCGACGGCCCTCATTTCTTGTTCGTGTCGTTGGTTGACACGCACGAGAAACGTTACCGCAATACCACGCGCGACCCACGAATTCGGAGGAAGCTACATTTATGAACGTAGTGCCAGCCCGCAGAACAACAATTCTGACAACACTTGTTTGATGGACACACATCTCCAGAGCTAATGCCATGGACCATTGAAACACCGCGGCGATGCATCACAGGCATAAAGATCGACTACTTCTTTCACGGAGATGCACATCCGCCATCCTTCATCGCACTGTTCTTTTATATGTGAATCTTGCATCAATCTCGTTCATTTGCCTCTTGTGACTAGTAATGCAATATGGACTCCAACCAGCCGCTGCGCGCAGGGCTAAATTGGGATTGCTGTTCGATACTCTTCACAACGATCGTCAAACGCACCATCGGAGATACTTGATCACCTCCGGTCGAGGTGAATGAAGTTTGCTTTCTGTTCCTCGTTGAACGAATACTGACAGGGATCTTTTTTGAATAGTCTATGACCACAAGGCATCGAATGGCCTGATCCTCACCCGCCCATGTTAACCCCCGAATTCTTCAGCGCTTCCTCATTCGGAGATCATCACCGGGTCATAGACGCTTAAGTCATTTGATGGGCCCCTAATTGCAGGACAGCATTTCCCCAATGCACTGCGAGCTACCGATCATCCGCTTGTGGTAGCACGAATGCCGATTGGTGGGAGCAATTCAATGTCCTCATCCCCCCCTGTTTGTACTATTATTCCACCCTCTACGGCTTGTGAAGAGAAATGCTCACTCACAAACTGTTTAGTCCCCACTAATACATTTTAAGTTGGCGCCTGAAAGACTTGGTGTCTGCAGTCGGTGTCCATGGGAAATGGAGAAGGCAGATGGACAACAGCGCAAAAAGTCGGCGCCTGAAATCCGGAAGATTCTTCAGCGAGTTCCTCACGGCAATGGCTCAAAGGCCCGTTGCACAGTTAGTTAACGACATAGGTGAGTATAAGTAGGGGTGCTGATTTGGCCAGAAGGAGGCGCAACCCGAGTACAAACTGAATCGCAATGGTATGTACTTGACGATTTTTGAATAACTCTTGATCTTGATGTTGCCGCCAGGTCCCCGCTTGGGTACAGGACTTGATCCCTCAGAAAGGGTGGACAGTACACGATGAAGTCAAGTGCTACGGCCTTCCCTACGGCGCTTTAGGCACTGCGACGCACGTCCTAATGCTATATACACTCACCTGCTTGCGATACCAGAGGAGCAAACTCTGGCCATTCGAGAAGCACGAGTACGCAGAAGACCGTGGACGCATCAGGCCGTTCCTTAACTTCGTGTGGGCAATCATGTCTTTGTCGGTCATGACCGGAATTTCTGGCGTCACCGCCTATTACTGCAAGCAGTCTCTGCCTCTCTTGCTCCTCGGTATATGGAACGGCTTTACTTCCTTGTTGGAAGGAGGGACAGATCTATATATCTCGTACCTCATTTATAACCGGGAGGACCCGAAAGACAAGTTTGAGGGAACGCATATTTGGATACCACTCCTCTGTGAGTAGATCCAACTTAGTCCGCGTAGGGGATCACTGATTGTCACCTGTTGGTAGATCTGCCAGGGCTGGGCACCGGCCTTACGGGCCTCGCTATGATTATCAAGGACCTCTGGGACAAGAAAAATGTCAAACTAGTCACCGCCGCGTTTGGTCTGGTATTTTTTATTCTCTTTATTTGCATCCCATTTCTTGCCCTTGTATTGGGTATTTTCATCAAGACGTGTTTTGGGTGTTTTGATCCGCGGGCAAGCGATGAAGTAGATGCATTCTGGAGGTACCTTGCTTGTCTTGCTACGATGGAAGGTAACATTGTGATATTTACGATATTCTTGTTATTCGGGACTGGGTATTGGCTGCTGCGACAGGGAATATTGGTGGTAACGGCTTGTACCTATCTTATGTGGCTTTAGCTTTCCACGCATTGCCTATTTTAATTGGGTAATTTGGCGGCTTTGGCAGCTACACAGAATATGCTTCATGTTTCTCACTAGCATTAGGATATATGTTATACAGTTTATCGCTTTCATGGTACGACTTCTGGGTTTGAAGCCTCCGCTACACCCCATGTCTGTTTTCCACCGGACATGACTTAACACTGAACGACTACTATATCACTGCTGAAAAGCGCTGAAGTGCCAACTCGTGACTTGTGACAGCGAAACCCATTCAAGACGACACTGTTCTCAACTCCCTCTTTCCGGCCTTCAAGCTTCATCCTCGTCGCTCCTATCTGGAAGAGCTCTCATCTACTTAAAGGACGGTTGGAGGTATGCCCGCCTCAGACTGAATCGACACTATTTCAAGCCTTCCTTCAAGCGGGTCTCCCGGCTTTCAGCTTTCATTTCGGTTGTTGACTATTCGACCCTCCCGTTGAAGCCCCTAAATCCATCAGTACTTTTACTGGTTTCCCTCAGGTGATCCCTGCTTGCCAAACCATGCCGGAATATAGATGAGATTTATCAGCACGGAGAAACAGCCGGTTGATCAAATACTCACACCTCCACCGTTTTCTCGACCGATGGACACTACCACCATCAAATCACAGCAGATTATGATTTACGAGAGTCCTGAACTTGTGGATGGAGGGCTAGGTCTTGATTTTGGAATCTCTAGGAGTAAATGGACAGGTAGCACCTTTCTCTTGTTATCACCCGATTATACGTGGTCCGAAAAACCTTGAATGAAGCAATTGCAAACTGGGAAGACTTTGAAGATGGAGGGAAATATGATGCAGGTGAATCAAAACAATTGATCTTTGTGAGGCATTCGACAGACACGGAGCTCACAACTCACAGGGAAACCAAAAATAATCTCGCCTATAACATCTTTCTGAGAGAAGACCATGTATACTATTTTGATCAAATGATGCCAGGTGGAAAGTCTGATGGTGATATTTAAGCAAATGCCGTTCATGAGGTGCCCAAACCCTGTTACCCTCTTGGACTAAAAAGCTGATGGCAAGCTCAGTGAGTTTGAAGCAGCAGTATCGACATTAGCTGGCTCATATGTTTGCTCCACTTCTCACCAGCCACTACTTCCCGTTCTATTAGAAGCTCTTATCACGTCAAACTTGTTACCTGAGCTGCATCATCCCTGCCTTTCACACCGACTCCCTCTTCTCCGCTGTTGAACAATCCAATATTCGGACATCAAACATCATCCGGTCTCATGGGCACCACAGCTTTGCATCAGAACTCAATAGCCAATGCTCTTCGAGTTGAGAGGGTATTTATGTCGGGGGTTATGTGGGCAAAAGAGGTTTGCATTCATATGTACTATGGACCCCGCACTCATGTCACAAGTGTCGGCTCTCGAAACGGGGCTCACTGCACTCAGACAAGTTAATGTGAGTAACGACCTCATCAACCCATAAAACAGAACTAACGACTTAGTACTAGTCTCTTTACTGTATGTCCAATCTCACTTGAAGTACTACGTTCGTTAATGAAACATGGTGGTGATGCAAAGTGGCCAGTGCTGCAATCATGGTAAGGGCTTTACTCTGGTATCAGTTTCTGGGGTGAAGCTAACGATGCGATTTCACCGACTCGGATGAAGGTGCTTGATTGGCTGTTGATGATAGACCTGGAGATATCGCACATTTGGAACTCGCGATGGAATGGAACAAAAATTCTATATCTCCTTGCAAGATATTTACCTTTCATTGACCTCCCAGTCTTGATTTATCGTGCGTCTTTGAACCCAACTCCAACAAGTTCCAGGCTGATCCCTGTCCTCCGCAGACCAATTTGCCCACTCCCCCTCCCTGTCTGTCTGCAATGTGACATATAAATATCAGGCTTGTGAGCTCTTCTCAAGCACCCTTGAGATTACACGCTGACATGTGCAAAAGGGGTCTTTGTGACTGGGTCGGCGGTCTCGGAATGTACGCCCTCTACAGCTATGTTAATTTGACGATCAGACTGACTGTTCGAGTATTTAAGTGGTATTGACAGTCAGAACGTGGGCCGTTTGGAACAAGGATAAGCGCTTGACATTCGCGTTGTTTGGTACTCTGGCTCTGACAACAGGAGCAGAGTTCTACTTAGTCGCAATGTTCCTCAAATCGTCAAATCGTGAGCACTAGACCTTTCTTGTCCCCCATCAAATAATAATTGATTGGCCTACAGATGAAGAGTCGCCGCTCCCTCGTCTCATAGGGTGCTACATCACCAACACAGATTCAAATTTGGCCATATGTTTTGCCATCTTCATGGCCTTCGATGGATGTAAGCACTTCAGTTGTTCAACGATGTGATCATGGTGTTGATGGTTCTGACTCAGGTATCCTTTCGCTTATGGTCATCCGTGGCATCTCAGCCTGTATGTCGGCTGTTCGTGCATCTTTTCCATCTAACGTTGAATGATGACATATAAGTCAAATCTGGCGGTAATTCACGCCTCCTACGAGTTGTTTATGGTGATGGTGAGTATTTTCATCATTTTGTTCGAGCGACTCGACTGACCTTTCCCCGCCAGGGATCATCTATTATGTCTACATCTTCGGTGTGTAATCTTCCTTGGCTCGTGGGTGCGAACGTCCTCCAATGTTTAAAAGGACTCTCGATCGTAAACGTCGTTATTATCTACAAGCTCTCGGTGTGCTCATTTTACTTCTTTTCCTGAACCCAAGTACTCATATTCATTCACTTAGAGTGAGTATACTACCCTCCTAGCCATGTGAGATAGACCTTTCCCTTTACCGTCTAGATCATGTCACTGATTGTCTGCATTTAGCATGGAGGGTGTAATGCACTCTGTATTGGCTTGTCGGGTCATCCTCCATATTCGCAAGCAAGTCCAAACCCAGCAGGAGAAGATTTCTGGACGAGATGACTTTAGCACAGAACATTCCTATCCCCACTACGTGAGGTCTTCAAACCAGGGTGATATTACTTACACCTGAGCACTTGAGTTGTATTGCTTTGGACGAATTTCCCCTCTACATTCCCGAGAGCTCTTCTTTTTATTTTATTTACAAAACTCATTCTTATCTTATGTATTTTCGGACCTATATTGCCTCATGCATATGTTGCGTAGCATATCCATTGTCCTACTATCCTATCTTTTATACTCTGTTTGTCGATAGAGCTCCAATCTTCCGTCAATCTACATACTGGTTTTGTTGAACATGGTTGGCAGCAGCGAACTTCAATGTACTATGACCATAGTGTGGGTTTCTAGGTAAACCACGCTTGATATGAACGTAAGACATCTGACACAGAACCTATGTCATAGAGGGCGGGGAGGATCAGAAGAAAACATTGTCACATCAGAATCCAGTGTCCACCGATTACTAATTAGACTCTTAAACCCCGGCTTCCCACGTGTGATGAGCGTCTGAGCAGGCGCTCACTGCTGGCTAGTTGACTGCTCAGCGCTGGACGTTCAAGACCTGGTGCAGTGACAGTGACGATCTACCTCATCCAACCATCGATCCATTCGACAGGTGACGGATGGATCTTCACAGGCGCCCTAGCTCGTCATACAGTATTCACCCCCAGGTTCTCTGCCCTATCTATCGTGGGTCATGCACAGTTCACCCTAGGACTCAGGATAGTTTTTCCATTGTTTATCATCAACGCGCGGGCTCTTAAGTTATCTTTCTCGGGTCTATCTTCGGTATCGAAGCAATGCTCTTCAGGTTATCAAATATTGGTGCAAGACCTGACAGCTAATTCTGACTAGCTCTGAAGTTGACAGATGGCGAAGCCCTCCGTCGGGCTTCTGAGCGCTCCGGGCCCTCAACAAGCACCCTCAGAGCAACGGTATGTTTACTGTGAGTTACAGACCTTCCAGTCTGCTTCAAGTCTGACCTCTTCACACAGAGCATACCATGGGTCACCTAGTACCGGCTTCCATGTTACGGTGTTGCTAGTCTCACTCAAATAACTTAAATTTCATGCCTCGGAGAAGTTCTACTGTGAGATGGGCATCAAGTCGGAGCCGAGCCATGGAAGATTTCTAGCCCTGTCAACTCTTGATCGGACTTGATGTGGCTACTAAACACCGACAAGATTGATTACAATGTCGAAGCTGCTCTCGACTGGAGACCCCAAACTGGCTCCAAATTCCAAGACGCTGGTCCTTTCACTGCACAAAGAAAAACATAGGCAGTCTGCACTTAGCGGTTGTTTGACTATTGCCAGCTTGACTAACTGAAGCATTCAGCCCTTGAGGCTTCTTTTTCTCGTGCTTCATTCACACCGAATACCGATCACTCAGACTTCCACGGCTTGTCGCAGGAGTATTTTGGGAATAAGGAAGTAGGCACAGTTACCACCTGGCAAGAAAATATGCTCAGGCCCCATCGATACGGCGGACAGTGATAGTCGATCCATGTACGAGCAATGATTACAATTAAATGATTTCATTAAGCTTCTGTGAGTGATTTGGAGGCAGAATTGATATTTATGGGTGAGGGTCTAGTCGGGGTAGGGTTCCTCCTCCTTCCCAGTCGCCACCCTTCACAGCGCTCCTATTCACAAAGGTCCATTGCTGATTTGTGTCGTTTATGCTTGTTTGCTGAAGGCACTAGATGGAACTCCAAGAGTTGTTACAGCTAGCTCAGCAATTCAGAATCGGGATTGACCATTCGAGGCTAGTTAATGTGAGTCATCACTAGAAGACATTTTGCAGCGACTGAAGCCGCCTTTTAGTCGTTCAATGGTATCTGTCTCTCGGAACGATAATAAAATAACAAGAAACTCATGCATTTTGTTGTACTCAGCCGCTAGCATCACAATTATGGTGAGTTTGGATACCTAACTGCTCAGAATAGGGGATTCTCAAAATTTTCACTACCTAGGCCTTCGATTGGTTACTGACCTTTGGCCTGGAGTACACACTAGTGTGGAAAGCCAAGTGGAATATCACGAAGATCCTGTATCTGCTGGCCCGGTACTTGCCCTTCATTGACACTTCCCTTGTAATGTATCGTACGTGGTCCCACCTTTCACGATACCACGACATGCGGTGCTTATTGTTAATAGACCAACTCGGCTTTGCCCTGCCAGAGGAGACGTGTCGGAGAGTATTTGAATGCACGGCTTGTAAGGTCCTCATATCCTGGCTATTTAAGCGCCTGTTTACAAGTTCACAGTCACCTTCGGCGTCGGAATGGCCATTGTAGAATGTTCGTTTCTTGCGCTAAACTCGTTTCACGTATAGTTGCTTACGTCGAGCTGTTGGCTTGATTGGTACAGTGATTTTCACGCTTAGAACATGGGCAGTTTGGGGAAGGGGCAAGCAATTTACATGGGCCCTATTTGCAGCTTTTGCCGCCGTGTGGTCGGCAATCATAATTATTCTTGGATTTTATGTAAAATCACTTTCTCGTGAGTTTTTGGCCTTATTTCCGGATGATTTATACCAACACCTTTTCCAGATGAAGTTTCGCCTGCCCCTCATTATCTCGGCTGCATTGTGAAGTCGCCAAATAGTATTTTATCTGTGGGATTTATAGTGCTGATGATATACGACGCAGGTGAGTAAAGTGTTTTTCTTTTCTCTACATTACCAACTCTGACTCTCATATACCAAAGGATTATTGATTCTGATGGCTACTCGAGCCGTAGCTGCTTGTAAGTCTCGCTTATCTATCGAAAGCGTTTTTACTATATTCATGCACGTTTTTAGTTAGGTCCGGGGGAGATTCTTATCTGATGCGCACAGTCTATAGCGATGGTATGTGTTCCTTAGTTCTTAAACAAGCCCAGTGCATGAAACTGATCTACTTCAGGCATTATTTATTACATATATGTGTTTGGTACGTGGTGAATCAAGGGTCTTTGGATCTAAAAGCCTCATATTTTCGAAGTCCTCTCGCTTCTGAATGTGATAGTAATTACAAAACTCTCGGTTAGTCCTAGGCTCTTACTCTCGCCTACTGAAAGGACTGCTCACATCTTCCTTCCATAGAAGGATTTTGAGACCCTACTGTTGATGTATGGTGTACCCCTGACATTTCAATCTCTGCGTACTCAAGCGATAATCTATAGGTTGGAAAGAGTTGTTCACTCAACGCTGGCTTGTAGAGTTGTTTTGCATATTAGACAACAAGCGTCTTCAGATGTGCCAATAGGGGATGGTGCTAGATCGACGGGACACAGTGTGTCGGGCATTAGTCGATGGGATGCATCGGTGACGAAAGATCATGGGTAAGGGTGTCTCAATATAAGAGCGCTCTAGTGCACTAACTCCCGATTCCAGTGTTACAATACCATGATAGTGGTCATGTCTGGAGGAGTCGTTCTGTCGTGCTTCATCTCGCCTTTCAAGTGGACGAACCAATGATATTTTGCAGTTTCCCCTGCCGCTGCTTGGTTGGCGCTTTACCTAAAACGGTGTTTGTCCATTCCGGGCTGTTGAAACACTTAGTTTCCCTCTCCCCAATATTTAGACTGATACTCAGGGTGTGGGGCACAGAAATGTATAACAACGATTTGTTCAACAATCTCAGCCTTGGAGGGCTTTGCTCGTATTACAGGGCCGTCAGGGCTCGCCCTATTGCGACTCTCACGGTGTCAGGGTTTCTTACGTCGGTTTAGTGCCAGTGCATGGGCGAAATCTTTTCAGAATTACATCACCTGCCAAAACGAACTGATGCCCAAATCCCGTAACACTGTTTTACAGGGTACTTATTCCTGGCAACGGCAAAGAACTTCGGCCTGATGAGTAAAACCAATTCTGATTGGTTATTGATAACCCTGAAGCACGAGCCATTTGGAGCATCACTGCCAGTGGGAGGCTGAGCTTGAAGTCGCTATAGTATAGGATATGCCAACTTTGGTTGAATTATTTTGGCTATGCTTACTCGCGACGAGCTTTTTACGTGACACTGGAGCCCGTACAACGGTTGTTACAGATAATTGCAGAAACCACGATATGACATTGAAGTACAAAGGCGCTTTTCCCTGTTTTTCATTCTCAGGCATCGTGCCACTGTTTATGACCCTAGCTTGCTACCCCGCCATCGATAATGACAATCGCCTACGTGTCACTCCTACTGAACCAGCTTGAGGAAGGTATCCATGCCACTCGTCGCGTCAATGTGAGCTATTAGTCGACTTTATTTTCTACCATCATGCTAACGGGACCACTCGCAGTATTGTAACGGTACGTTTCTGCTCAACTTGAGCACCAACGCAAGGGCTTAGTAGCGCACGACTTAGTTGCTAGCGTCACAATCATGGTGGAGTCTCTTTCCTTACTGTCTTTCCGATGTGTGCTCAATGAATGCACTATCGTCAATTGCTAGATTCTTGATTGGTTGTTGACTTTTGACGCCGAAGTGTCTTTCATATGGAACTCGCGCTGGAACGCAACAAAAGTCCTCTATCTTGTCGCCCGATATCTACCTTTCATTGATACATCTGTTGTGATGTACCGTGAGTTCTTCTCAGATTTCCACGTTTTTATCGTTTCTTACTGTTTCGATATCTTGATACCAGATCAATTCGGCTATGCGCTTCCTCAGTCGGTCTGCCGACTATCATACCAGTATGCCTCCTGTGAGTTAACCACTTCCACGGTAGTAAAGCTTTTTACCCGTAACTAGCTAATGATATCAGTCGCGTTCGTCTTAGGAATCGGCTTCTCCGAGCGTGAGTGATCTATGTCGCCTACCAATGCTCTATACGTGCCCATCCATTTTAGTAATCTTTACCCTAAGAACATGGGCTATGTGGGAGAAAGGCAGGTGGCTGACCCTCGCCCTCTTTGGAACTTTCTCGGCCATCTGGTTTACTGAGTTGATCATAATTGGAGTCTACATTGCTGGAGCAACCCGTACGTGGGTCGGTACATGGTATTGAAAGGTAATCATTAATTAATTCTACCCTCAGATGAAGTATCACTTTATCCTCGGTTGATTGGATGTATATCGAGGGGTAAGAGCACCCCACTATCGGCGGACTACATCCTATTGATGGCGTATGACACGGGTATCCGCGTTCAACATCCCCTTGAAACCTAGTTACTGATTAGGTCGATGTTTTCTAGGTATCATGATTCTAATGATAATCCGAGGGATATCAACTTGTGAGTGATTTCCAACGCTGGGGTTTCTGGATGGAGCTCGAGACATTATCCTCTACAGTCAAACTAGGCCGTGGAGGGTCTGGCTCTCGTCTGATCCAAGTCGTCTACACTGAAGGTCAGTGCAAATGTTGTTGAGCTGATCGCACAAGCGGCTAAATACGCTCAACACCCTTAGGAGTCATGTATTATATCTACCTATTTGGTACGCTAGCTCCCTCGCAAACCGAGATAGTTACTTCAACTTCTCTGCAGGGCTTGCCTTTCTTAATATTGTGATTATACTCAAACTTTCAGTACGTACGACTATTCTCTCTGTATAGCCTATACTGATTTTCCTTCTGAAGGGAAGTTATATCAATCTCCTCATAATGTAAGCCAGGTGAATTCACTATGGCTGGGTATACTGACAATATCCAGGGTGCAGCGGGTGATTCATTCCGTATTAGCTTGTCGGGTCATCCTGCATATCCGAAAACGCTTATCCGAAGAACCACCCATACCGGTAAATGCGCGTGGAGGGCTAGGCGGCGCCAAGCCTTCCGCCCGGAGCGAGGGCGACGACGATAGTATACTAATCATTGGCCGCTGTTGACACCAGGTCATACGAGATTTCATATACCATGCAGGTCTCGCAAACCAAAGAGAATAACTTCGTTCAAATGTACATGCTGGACTATGGGTATCATACATGTTTGTTGCCGATATGAGTACCTGCCAAAACATAAATAAATATTTACTACACGTGCAGTCGTTTCACGGGTTACTGTTTAGTCTTGCGTCAAGGATGTTTGTCTAAACGAATAATGCAGTCGTAACGAAGATGCGGGGTGGTGCAAGTCGTGTACAGTCCAAGACAGCGGAAAGAGTTTCGACGTTTTTGGGGCTGATGGTCGACCCCTCGCCAGGGAGAGAGGAATGTCGGCAAAGAGGAACGAACAAGCAGATAACGATATAATAACGAGAGATCCCAGCGGTCCAGCGGTCCGCGAGTTCTGTCAAGCCAAGTCTAATTAAATGTTCAAGAATAGCCAAGGATGGCAATATCTAGGGGAGAAGACCCTGGAATACTGGAGATCCGATTCGTGATGTCAAGAAGACAACCTGAGGATGCCATGGACATCCCATAGAGGAGATGATCAATAAGGGAGGGAAAAGGTGAGGTTGTGGACCAGGAAGGCAAAAATGAATGAACCGATATGAGCCGGGGCCATACAACAAAAATACCGCCCTTTACAGGAGAGACGAACGAGCAACCACAACTCCACTGATGCAGTTACACACCACTCTGAGATACTGTCTACATATGAAAATGCCATCCCAGCTCTTCCTGCCGTTCCTGCCGAAAAAAGGGGCTCAGTCGCGTACTGAGACTTGGGCCTGTGGAATAAGTCGTGGGCCCTGTCACGATGCCCAGCACCAAGCTCAGCCCTCACTCTTGACTCCCAGGTTGAAGGCTGGCGGGAAGAAGATTGTTAGCAACGATTGTCACGAGCAAGAAACCAGGTTTACAATTACCTCACGATACACAGGGCCATCCACCCAACGGTATTCTAACACTAGAGTCATGAGGCATGACTATGTGGCGCGGCAATTCCAGTAGGAGCATCAGGCAAACTCTGGGAGATCTCTTGTACCTTCCGACTCGCATGATCACATAACCCTTAATGAGGAATAAACGCTGTCATATGACGCACGCAGCAGTCATTCGGAGACGCATTCTGGGTGCAACAACGAGACGAAGATGTTGATGATGGACTCAGAGACGACAGCATCGAGAGCACCGCACGATTTAGAGAAGTTGCGATAGCCTTGTTAGGGTTGCGTTGAATACAGCCATGAGTGAATGCGTAATGAGTGCCCTGGACGTTGTACGTTGAGCATTGATACTCGCGTCATTCTGGAGCGCCTGGAACACCCATGCCATCGAACAGTTGCGAGCCATAAATAACTGTAAGGGAATGTAAGTCACACTCTTGGCGTAATATGTCTTGTGTAGCTGAGCTTGTATGCATGAGCGATGGGCTGGACGCTAGCAGCGATCATCTGCGGCCAGAGTAGTCGACGTCGGGTTGACTCCTTGAGCCTTCGTATTCCGGAGCAGCTCCAACGTATGGTCGGCCTTCCTAGCCTTCGCAAGTTTTCGAAATGACGCTCCTGCAGAAATAAACCCTTATCTCGACGTTGGCCTGGTGTACCTCGTCATTGGTGGACGTGTACATTACCAGTGTCACCAGTATAAGCGGGCGCAATGATCATGCTATTCTCGATATAAATCCAAACGCCACGGAGCGTCATGCCCACTAGCTCGAGACTCTCACATACTTCTTGCATGACCTCGTACCGCTTGGCACGCACCTTCTGCATGTCGCCTTTTTTCTCCTTCCCAATCCTGAATCAACCAGGCGACGGTTCGAAGAGCGGGAACTTTCTTTCGCACTAAACCTTCCTTCCGAGCTCGACGCGCAGTCATGATTCAGGGCCGGACGTTGCTTTGTCTCAATACCGAATCATCAACGATCTTCGTCTGTGTAGGACAATGGCCAAGGTACGATGGTTCTCTGGAAACTCTGAAAGTTCGATCTATCGGAGGTTGCGCTGGTTGGTTCATCAACTGGCTCTGGATACCGCAACCACCAGATGGTTGTACTATTGTCCAACACCCGCTTGAACGCAGGGCTAAACCGTCCAAACGCATCAATGACAGGATGAGGTCTGTAGAGGGAATCCAGGTGCTAAATAATATGCCCTATCAAAGAGTCAGGAGGAAAAGTGATATCGACCTGATATCAGGCAGGGTCTTCGACGGGGCTGAACACATCAGCAGGGGCGTAGTATGAAAGTTCGGAATGCCATCAACTCAGGGGGTAAAACAGTCAGCGAAGTGAGTGGGGCTCCTTCAGCCCTGACACTCATCCTCAACACAAATGATTCTTGACTGGGAATTAATTGGCTCGGCAATCGCATAGGCATGCAACGAAGCCTCATACGTGGTGGGAAGACGAAACCGAGACTGGCAACGCGGCGCAGTCCAGGGCTCTCGCAGTTTTCCAGTTGGTTGTCGTCTTGCAAATTCATCATTTCCTTCCCGGTTATTCTCGAGGCAGTGTCAGTGTTCGCAGTAGACTGGATGAAAAACTCCACGCAAAGAACTTGTACGACTTATCCAAAAAATCCCTCCCCAGGTACTGGAGAGCGATGGGTAAGACAGTGTTGTGATTAAACGTTTGGGGAACAACAGGTATGACACAAAGGTCAGAACACTTTTCGCCTACTGGGGATCGGCGATGTGCGCAAGAGTGTGCTTGTTGGCCGAGTAATGCAAATGTAGTAGGGAAACAAATGCAGACCAGTGTCGGGTTCGAAGCAGGGGCAAAGCGTGTGGATTTCCGCGACAAGACCGTTGGCAACGAAAGCTTCAAGCGGTGCCATGGCCCATGGGTGCCCCAATTCGGCCGGATGAGTCGGCTGAAAGATATATATAGATTGGCCAGGCACCTTGATGTCGCAGGCATTCATACCACGTCAATGCAATACGCAACACAATGGTAGTGAATATGTATATGTGGATGTAATAGGGAAGGGAGCATCTGTACAAGTGAAGTTATCCCCGGCCAGCGAGTTCATCGTCTGGCCTAATACTTGGACTGCCTTGGTAGGGAGTTCATGCTGAAAATAAGCGTCGGCCGTGATGTTCTTAACCAGAATGGTTCTCCTTTCGTAGTCATGCGCAGAATTATCCGTATGAGCCTTGTTTTGATATCCGGCAGCGACGTAGTATCTCAAGATAGGCTCTGGTGCGGCGATGGCCACAAATCCGAACCATGAACGGGTAACACTAGGACCAGAGTCTCGACTTCCTGTTCGCATGACAGAAAGCCCGGAACGCGTCGCATGAAATAGCGGTGTGGTTGTTAATCGAGAGCGCGTTAACAGCGGAATCTGAAACCAAGAGCAATGTTGTTCAAGATGGAGGATATCCACTCGATGGTGAATTTTCTCAAGATTGATTCCTTCCCATTGGCCAGGGATCTAAAGATGATGCTTGATGTCTCGCGGTGACTCGGGTGTCTATTCAATCTCATAGTCCCTCTGGGTCAAGGACGAGAGGATCAAGAGACACATCTCGGCGTTGGGATGGACGATATATTTGATCATGTCATTTGTATGTTTCAAGCATCGGCATAGCCGACTCTTGAATGATGGCATCCTTCGATTGTAACCAACGGTCCCCGCGACATAAAGGTCAATATATGGAAACTCGTAGAATACAGAAAGAGCCGCGGGTGTAGGAGTCGAGGGAATGTGAAGATTATTGTTCGGAAGGAGGTGGGGCGTGGGGGAAGACCGCCGAATTTGTAGGTTTGGTAACAGCGAAATTGCTTGCGCTACTGGGGCTCGTCGATAGAACACGCCGAGTTGCGTCGTGATCGTAGGACATGGTCAACCCGCCTCATATGCAGTGTCCGTGCGCTTGTCGGCCGGGTTCCTAAGTACGAGGGCGGGGCTGTGACCTGGCTGACCCACGTGACGCCTTGAGGGTCGGTTTCATCGAATCAATAGTACCAGTGCTTTCTTCCTTCTCCCTTGGATTTACTCAAACGGATCCGGTAGCCATCCGTGCGGCGTTGGTTAGACCTTTGCACTAAGCGAACCGGATAATTCCAATTGGCCTTCGTGAGACTGGGGTGGTGACAGAGGCTGTCCTCAGGTCCTTGTCCCTTTCCCCCTCAGCAGGCGGGAGTCCATTTTGGCCTTCCTTCTCTGTCTGGTTCTGAGGTGCATAGATTAGGGCCTCAACATCTTTGGTATTGTCATTCTCATCCTCGTCCGTTGGTTGGTCCCCGCCTTGCTCTACGTCTACTCTTGGGAATTTTCCTGTCAGCTCGGTGAAGGGAAGGTGGACTAGGTGAGTGCGGTTTAAGTTGCGAGCACGACAGCGTCCGTCTGTCGTTGGTTCTGACCCAAATAGATAGTTTGATTAATAAATGCGTTTAATGAGATTTTTAATTGATATAATAACTCAGCGCTCGTGCGACGACGTGAGACGTTGCTGAGGAGTGAAACAATGATGAGGGCAGCCGGTTTGAGTGAGAACGATGCTTAAGAAGCTCAAACTTAGAGCTAAACTGAGTCGGAGAGATGGGGTAGATTTCACTAAAGAAAAACGGAAATACATCGCAGTATTTAAAGCTACGGTTCTATGAGTATCTACAATACTGCAGCTGACTATAGAGAGCAGGAAGGAGCAGTTTACGAGACGATTTGTCGAGATTTTGTAAGGGAAAGGGAATTCTAAGGAGTATTAGTGGTGGAGAAGTAGGTGGGGAGAAGGGTCCATGTGGTCGTTTAGACCCACACTATTAGACTAGACAATGAAGCGGAGCGGTAGCGAATGTACCGGAGCACGAGTGACGATTTTATTAGATTTTTAGAATGAGAAAGAAAGGAGGAATGGAAAAGGGAATATAAAACAAACATTAAATATTCGGACTTTTGTCAGTTGGATGACAAGCCCTAACTCGGTTGCGTTGAGGCGTTGGTGCCGAGTGCGAAATATGCGTAGCGAGTATTAAAAGGAAAGTGTAGAATGGAGAGAGGAAAGGGCCATGTGGAATTGAAAGAGGGAAGGGGAAAGTTGAGGGGGATAGTGGCTGTAAGCGGCGGCTACTGAGTGTTGAATCTGCAGGGTCGTCTTGATATAGTTGCCGGCTATGTTTGACGATCGGTTTGTTGCCAGGGTAGTGGGATATCGGTTAGTAGATGAGGAGTTGTCGAAGAGGGAGAGGACTTAATCAGTAGTAGAGAGAGGACGTGTGACGGCGGTGATATGACGTCACGCGACGTCCGATCTCTACATCTGGGGGGTTCTTTTCGTACTGACGTCCGCGTCAGGTGCCAAACGAGTGCGGAGAGCGATATTAAGAGTGGGGATATCGCGCCAGCGGTCCGAAAAGTCATCGGGCTCGTGAGTTTCGTCGACGAATTTGTCGATGTCATCGTTGATGAGACGCGTGAGAGGAACTGATCGGCGATCACGAGCGTGGTAAGGGATTAGTCGAAAGCCAGCAAACCGTAGTTTGGACAGCGTTCCGTCCATTTCTGCTAACACATAGCTCCCTCCCTTTACTCTTCGCACAACAACCATGGGACCAAAATACCGCGGCTTGGTCTTGCCGCCAATATCTCCATCATGTCGTGAGTTTCTAACCAAAACAAGCGCTCCCTCATCGAAATTGAAATCGCGAATTAGGTTCTTGTGGGCTTCTTCAAACTGTCGGACCGACTCCCACCGAGCTTTTAAGAGACACCGTTTAGCTTCAGCAAGATCCTCGGGCCGTTTTTGGAGCTGAATCGCGCGATAGGCAACGAGATCGGCAGTGGGAAGGGGACTAGCGAGGATAGGGGCCAGATAGGTTGCTTCAAAGAGGTCAAAGGGGAAGAGCGGTTCAGTGCCGTGTGCAAGAAAATACGGTGAGTACCCAGTTGATTTCTGAATTGTTACTCGTTCTGCCCAGAATACTGACGGTGCCACAACCGTCCACTTAGATTCCTGGCCTTCTGCTGCCTTGACCAACGACTCCCGGACATCGCGATGACGACGTTCCACTGGACCATTTGCGCGGGAATTGTAAGGTGAGATGCGGATATGGTTTATGCGATATTGCTTTGATAAGTACTCAACGGCAGCAATGAATGCAGGTCCATTATCGGTCACGATTTCCTCAATGGCACCCCAACGGCAGAGGATATCCTCGAAGACAAACGAACCTATCGTGCGGCCATTTTCGTGACGCAGCATGCGCCATTCCGGATACGACGAAAGTGAACACCGTGCGTGCACAATATAGCGGTACCCGTTCGACTTTGGCATGAGCATGGTGTCGATATATACCTTGCGGAAGAGCGAGAGAGGCACAGGGACTGTTGGAGGTATGTATAGATGCTGTGTGGATCGCGTCTGGCACTCATGGCAAGTTTTCAGGTACCAGCGAATATCGTCGTCGAGATATGGCCACCAGAAACGTTCAAGGACGCGCGCTCGGGTTGTGAAGATGCCTTTATGACCGAGGTCGTCATGCGCCTGCTGTAGTAAGTCTAACCGCTTGCCCTCTTCAACAACCAACTTATGCTTCGCCCTAGAGTCCTTCTTCCACAACTTTCCATCTGCCGCAAAGAAACCTGACGCCTTTCTAATCAACTCCTTCAGTTCTTCGGCCTCCTTCCCAACTCGCATCAACGGGTCCTTCAAAAATTTGAAGATCTTCTTCAATTCCAAGTCCTTCGCCTTCGCCTTGTCCGACCGTGGAATTGTAGTGGGGGGATGGCTTGGTGAGTTACCACTCATTACTGTGAACGCTGATGATTGATGATTGCGACCTAGATCTACTCCCAGAGCTGGTGTAGAAGCGGATGGGTGAGGAGACGTATGGGGGAATGGTGTGTGAGTGCGATCCGAAGTCGGAACGGCCGTATGCTGTCTCCTGTATAGGGAATCCTCGGGAGCCACGAGCGCGTTCAGAGCTTCAATGCCGAACGTGTTAGACGATTCGATCCACTGGGGCAGAACTGGATGGATGCCTTGAAGGTTGGATGATGGCTGTGAAGGGATCGACTCGTAGAAAAAGGAATTCGCGACGTCGATCCACTCTTCATAGTCGTCTCTATCATCTGGGTCCTCGGGTGCACTTGGGCGGCGAGAGAGACCGTCGGGACCGTGTGAGTGTCCTGGAACATGGCGTAGTTGAAAGTCGAAGAGTAGGATAGCTGAGATCCACCTGTTTATAGTCGCGTTGGGTTGAACATCAGGATTATTTATCATTCCTTTGATATATTTCGCGTCGACCTCTACCACCAAATTCTTCACCCCGACAATCCAAATCCGGCAATCTTTCAACGCTCGAAACAACCCGAACAACTCCAGCTTCGCCTGTGAATACCGGCTCTCCCTTTCGGATAAGGTGAGTGATCCAAACCGTGATGGATAGCGCTTGGCATCGGCACCAATCTGAGACAGAATGTAGCCGACTGCAATAACCGAGGTATCAACAGCCAAGATGACTTCGCGTCCACTTGCATAGTCAACAGCGCGAATCGCAGGTGAGTTCTTCGCCAACTCCTTCAACCGTTCCATAGCTAACAACTCCTCTTCTCCAAACTCAAACTCCACATCCTTCCTAGTGAGACGAACGAGGGGACGAGCGATCGTAGCATAGTCCTTGATGAAAATGCGTATGGTCCCGACAGTACCAAGGAAACCACGAACTTCGGTGAGTGATTTGGGAATAGGCCAATCAACAACTTTCTGAACTCGAGAAGTATCAGGTAGACGGCCTTCGTATGTGCAACGATGGCCGACAACAACAGCAGAAGGGACACATATATGAGATTTCGCTGCAGAGAAGGTACCGCCAGCATGCTTAATGCGTTGGATGACTCGGTTGACATTTTGTAGGTGTTCCCAGACAAAGCGGCGGATTCCAGGATTCTGAGGGATGGTCTCGAAGGTATCAGGGCCTAGCTCGTAGCGGGTGGGGGGTCCTTTGACAGGGACGTCGTCAACAAAGGGAACGGCGATGTCAGGGATTTCATCTTGGAGAAGGAAGGTGAGATCGCCGTGCTGAATTTGCATGGAATTCGTGTAACCCATAGGAATAGACGTCAGCCGAAGAGTGCCGAGAGGGGATTGGAAAGTGGTAAGGTCCCGAGATTCCTGTGCGAGCTCACGCTGATCGAATCCGACGAATAGATCGAATATCCCATAGCATCCACGTCCTCCAAACGACTCTGCATACTGCTCTACCATCGGCGGCAACCCAGCGTCTTTGATGACCACCGCATTCAGTGGCTGCAAGTCATGCACCAACCTCAACGACTTTCCATCCTTCTTCAACACACAAAACCAACGCGAGCGATATGACGAATTTGAGGGTTCATAAACCCCGGCGGCGATTTTCGACTTGATGATCTCAACAACCCGATCGAAGATACCTGGAGGAATTGGAATATTCCTAAGACTCCAAGGTACGTGTTCAATAGTTGGTATCACAACGGGGTCAAAATAATCCGACGAAAACTTCCCTTTTTCCTCCTCTGTCCACGCAAATCCCAGCTCCTGTAGTTTGATAAGGTGATGTACCAGCTTCTCCTCTTCTGGCCATAAAAATCCGTCGGTGTTGACCTGTGTTGTAGACTTGCGCTCGAGTGTATAGCGAGAGCCAGGAGTAAACTCGGGAGGATGGAAGGGAAGAATAGGAAGGGATTCAAGAGGGTTGGACGGAATGCGGCGAACGATACGAAAATCTTCGGGTAGTGTGGTAGCAACGGGCTTGATTCGGTGAGCGACTTTCTTGTAAGCATACGACGAAACTGTTATAGACGGCGACTGTAGGGCTGACAACGAGACTTCATAGATTTCCTTTGGATATACGAGTGGTTTGAAATGGTTAGACGTGAAGGCAATTGGCGAAATCATGTAGCAGGAAAGAGGAGTAATGGAAACGGTAGGTTGTGTAGCTGATATGTGTGTTTGACTGAATTGATTTAGTATATCTCCTCGACAAATAGCCGAATCATCGATGCTTAAAAACCCGAGGGTGCCAAGTGCGAGGGTGGGATGCGAATGCGAGGTTTAGTGGGAATGGTGATGATGGAATGGGAATTGGGGTCAACGAGCGTGATGTGCGAGTCACCGTTGGCAAAGTGGCGAGTGTTGGCCTGAGCAAGTGCAAGGAAGGGGCGCCCAAGCAACATTTCGTATGACGTGTTATCAGCAACCTGTACTTGCAGGTAGAAGTCGCACTCGCCAATAGATACTCGAAGATTGTGTAAGAGGCCCATTGTTGTATTACAAGACTTGTTCGCTGACTCTAAAAGCATGGTCTGATCAGAGTGGATAGGAAGGCCGAGTTTCTCCCATAGGTCACGTCGAAGCCCGATAATTTGCGATCCTTCGTCGAGGATAGCATTAACTTCAAGCTGACCTTCGAGTGTTACTGGAAGGGTGCGGAGCTCCATAACTGGCTTCGCAACTACAAGATCACCGACAGGAGCTGGAGTCGACTGGATAAGGGTTGAAACTGCCTCGGCGGGTTTGTCATGTTCCTCAGCCTCTTCTACAACAGTAACTGATGCCCCGTCAACCAGAAGTTTCCTCGGGGTGACCTGCACCTTCATCAGTTTGCGAACGTCGGGCGAGATTGCATAGAGCTCTCGTTGGGTAAGTGTGACTGTACTCTCGAGTCCTTTCTCTAACACCTTCTGTGCAGCAGCTGTGTCTTCGATCGGGGTCCTGTAGTGGAATTGGGGACCATTGGTGGATGAAGTGATGTTTGGAGGAGTGGTATTAAGCTTAGCTTGGGAAGGGAATGACTGAGGAGCAAGCGAAGAAGTGGTAGGTTTGTCCTTAGGAGCGGTAGCTGCTGCTTTTGCTGCAGAGCGTGTGGTGACACCTGGTCCGGTTTTTGGTTTAAGGGCATTCCCGACTCGTTTGCGAATATCCTCGGCACGCTTCAACGTCGTGACAGCAACGGCATCCAAACGACGGAGCTCTTCGAGTTCGTCAACAGTCACTTCTCCGATGGTGAGTGTCTCGTGGGTATTGTCTGGGATAGTGTAGATGTATTGCTGAGAGGTAGCAGGGAATGCTTCCACAATGTTGGTGGACACCTTCTGGCCTTGAGCCTTGAGCCAGTTGTCGAGGCGTTCCTTCACGGAGCGTCCAGGTGCAACACGATTGGTGATTAGAGTTCCATCCATCAGAACGAGACGGTTATACTCATCCCGCTTGCAGATCCCTCGAGTAATGTAGTCAGCAATGACAGGGCATGATTGGTGATAGTGGGAGGGGTCAAGACATGCGATGCACCCATAAGCGCGGCCAGGAGCACGTGGGGTAGAATTGTTGGAGGAAGGGGCTGGTGAATGATTCCCTCTAATTCCAAGTTTGTCAGCTAACTTTGAGATGAATACATCAGATACCATGAACTGCTCGAGCGAAGACATGTCAAATGTTTCACGAGCTGGCATCACAGGTGCTGGTGTGGCAAATTGAGACTGGGGTGCATAGGAAGGGGTAGGCGACTCGAAGTGGGGCTGAGGTTGTATAGTGGGAACGGGGACAAGATTGCTAGCGGCTGCGTTGGATGAGAGGAAGAACCTGGCGGCCTCAGTGATACTTTCCATACTCCATGGTTGATGAAGAGGATGATCCGGATTCTTCAACCGGAGGCGAGAGGTAAGTTTCTCGCGGAATTTACTGTCAAATCCATTGAGGAATATATTGTCCCTTTCTCGCAGGGAAATTTCGCCGTTTGCTAGAAGCCAGTCTGAAATAGTGACAAACTGACGATAGTACTCGCCGAACTGGTAACGTGCTTGCATTGCCTGCCGAGCCTGCTTATCGGCAAGAAGCTCTAGGTCCACCAGGGTATACCTTCGGTCCTCATCGGCTCCTGGGTATAAAGAGGTAATCTCTCTTTTGAAAGCTTCCCAGTCACGTCCTAGAGCTGAAGGACGACTCTTCCAGGTTTCATAGTCACGGTAGTCAAGGTATCGAAGAGTGTGCTGGATTTTCTCTGCTGGGGTGAGTCCCGAAGCATTTCCAAGATAGTCCACTTCATCAAAGAAGCGCTTCAAGGACAGGGGATGCCCGTCAAAGGTTGGGGCACCTCTATCACGAGGTCCAGGCATTGTAGGACGTGCTGGGCGAGCTGAGAGTGAGTGTGGTAGGTTCCAATTAGCTGGTCCGAGGCCAGCTCGCTGAGGGGTCTGGAATGGGTTATTAGCATCGTCCATAGCAAACGGGAATGCAGGGCGATAGCGAGGAGGTTGTCGGATTGGAGGTGGGTTCTGAAGTCCTTGGTTATGTGGGATTTGCTCATCACCTGCATCGGAGGCCATGGGGATAGATTGTGGGCTCGAAGGTGGAAGGGGAGTATTTGCGTGAGGGGACTGTAGTTGGGACAAGTGGAGAGTCGAAGACGAGGATGATGGTGGACTAGGAGGGCAAGTGAAGAAGTCGGCAGCTGTGGATAGGGAGAGCTCTGAGAGAGACAAGGGGTCCTGGAGGGACAGAGAGATTTCCTGGGCTAAAGAGCGATCCGTAAGGGCAGAAATGGGTCAAGAACCCCTCGCGGTGGGCTCCAGTTGAAGGGAAGGTGGACTAGGTGAGTGCGGTTTAAGTTGCGAGCACGACAGCGTCCGTCTGTCGTTGGTTCTGACCCAAATAGATAGTTTGATTAATAAATGCGTTTAATGAGATTTTTAATTGATATAATAACTCAGCGCTTGTGCGACGACGTGAGACGTTGCTGAGGAGTGAAACAATGATGAGGGCAGCCGGTTTGAGTGAGAACGATGCTTAAGAAGCTCAAACTTAGAGCTAAACTGAGTCGGAGAGATGGGGTAGATTTCACTAAAGAAAAACGGAAATACATCGCAGTATTTAAAGCTACGGTTCTATGAGTATCTACAATACTGCAGCTGACTATAGAGAGCAGGAAGGAGCAGTTTACGAGACGATTTGTCGAGATTTTGTAAGGGAAAGGGAATTCTAAGGAGTATTAGTGGTGGAGAAGTAGGTGGGGAGAAGGGTCCATGTGGTCGTTTAGACCCACACTATTAGACTAGACAATGAAGCGGAGCGGTAGCGAATGTACCGGAGCACGAGTGACGATTTTATTAGATTTTTAGAATGAGAAAGAAAGGAGGAATGGAAAAGGGAATATAAAACAAACATTAAATATTCGGACTTTTGTCAGTTGGATGACAAGCCCTAACTCGGTTGCGTTGAGGCGTTGGTGCCGAGTGCGAAATATGCGTAGCGAGTATTAAAAGGAAAGTGTAGAATGGAGAGAGGAAAGGGCCATGTGGAATTGAAAGAGGGAAGGGGAAAGTTGAGGGGGATAGTGGCTGTAAGCGGCGGCTACTGAGTGTTGAATCTGCAGGGTCGTCTTGATATAGTTGCCGGCTATGTTTGACGATCGGTTTGTTGCCAGGGTAGTGGGATATCGGTTAGTAGATGAGGAGTTGTCGAAGAGGGAGAGGACTTAATCAGTAGTAGAGAGAGGACGTGTGACGGCGGTGATATGACGTCACGCGACGTCCGATCTCTACATCGGAAATATGTCATGGCGGTACAGTATCAAAGAGTATTTCTAACAAGTTACAAGTTACACCTCATACATCCATCATCCCCAATGAGAATGACTCGTCGGTCGTCGGCGTACCACTTCTGCCAACCCGAGCAATAGTGTGTCGGATATCAAACGAGGTTGATGTGCTCACGTCGGGTGCACAAAAATGGAGAGCTTGGAGATCATTGATATCACAATGCGTGGTAACTGCGGTTGTTCAGATTGAATATCAAGCGTTGGGCGTGTAGTGCACCCTACCACAACAAGTCAACACGCCAATCAAAACTGTTTGATTGCCAAGTACCAGCAAGAGTTATCGCTTGTCCTGGTTTAGAATCGCACCTGTATTGTAACCTCGGACAAAGGCCCCCTATAGACTCGGGACACTTAATGCCATTCTAAAAATGAATGACGGTGGGGATATATCTGTCGGTTTCCGCATGTACGCATCTGTCTGTTCCTGGCCCGTTGATACCGTGGTTGCGATAATATTCACAGCAACTATGATGCACCCAGTTCACAGCCGCCAAACCAGGCGCTTTTAAAATGAGGGCCGAATTTTATGAGGTCCTACTATCAGAACACGATGCACTGCACATTTCGCCACAGCCATCTTGTTGCGCTGGCACTTGTATCTGCCGTGAATGGTGCAGTTCACACCCGGTTTCAAGACATCCCGCAAAATACCACTTTTGATTTTGTGATCATTGGAGGTGGGGTTTTCTTTTAATCAAGCTGGATCTCAAATACTAACATTTTATTACAGGCGGAAACGCTGGAAATGTTATCGCAAATCGACTGACCGAAGTCTCTCATTTTAATGTATTAGTCCTCGAAGCGGGACCATCGTGAGTCCTCATCAACATCTTCTCGTGTCCAGGTTCCTCAAATACCCAATTAATGCAGACATGAGGGCGTCCTGGACGCCGCAGTACCCTTCTTCGCTGACCAAGTCGTGCCATTCACAGCTTGGGATTGGAACTACACAACCACTGCCCAGGCAGGTCTCAATCAACGCTCGATTGTCTATCCAAGAGGCTACATACTTGGTGGATCGAGCTCCGTCAGTAAGTTGGCATACCCTTGCCTACCTGTGATTGAAAGCTGAGATTGATATTTCCAACTAGATTACATGGGCTACTTACGTGGAACATCCGAAGAATGGGATCGTTACGCATCCGTCACTCAAGATAAAGGATGGAGTTGGAATTCTATCCAGACGTACATCAGCAGGGTTCGTTTTCCTCGTCCCATCTGCAGGTTCTGGTTGCTTATTGTTTTTGATACAGAATGAAAAGTGGACTAGACCAGCTGACAATCATAATACGGCTGGTCAATTTAATCCGAGAGTCCACTCTACCACTGGTGTAACCTCAGTCAGCCTCCCTGGTTTCCCGCGTGACATCGATCAGAGGGTCATTCAGACCACCAAAGATCTTTCAGCCCAGTTCCCATTCAACCAGGATATGAATTCCGGTTCTCATTTGGGGCTCGGTAAATCTTACTTTTAAATCGACAAGCTGCGCATCCATGCTTACTGACGACGCTCTATTTACTCTCAGGTTGGACCCAAAGCACGATTGATGGAAGCACTGGTAGCAGAAGCAGCTCTGCGACTTCATACCTGGGACCCAGCTTCATTTCACGCAAGAACCTCTTTGTCGTTGTAAACGCTAGGGTCACTCGACTGGTTAAGACAGGAACCTCGGAGGATGGTAAACCACAGGTCCTAGGCGTCGAGTTTGTTGACACCAACAACCCGGGTATGTGCTGCTTGATATATCCCTTATTGGCACACATGCTTAATGTTCCATATATACACCAGGCACGAAACTCACCGTTCAGGCTCAGAAAGAACTTATCTTGTCCGCCGGATCAGTAAACACCCCTCAGATCCTCCAACTCTCCGGTATCGGTGATGACCAATTGCTCTCCTCCTTGCAAATCCCGACTCTCGTCCACAACCCATCCGTCGGCAGAAACCTCTCGGATCACCCCCTTCTCCCTAACGTTTGGTTTGTTAACTCAAACAATACATTCCAAGCGGCTCAAAGAAACCAATCACTCGCTGATTCACAATTGGCGCAATGGAAAGCAACCGGAACGGGCCATTGGCAAATGAGTTTACGAATCATATAGCGTGGTTGAGGCTCCCAGAGAATGAGACGAGCCAATGGAAACAGGATCCGTCGGCAGGGAAAAATACGGCTCATTATGAGTTGATCTTCGTCGTGAGTCGGTCATATATAGCTGATACCCGAGGCCCTAACAGTTTCACATGATAGAACGGTGTTATTCCTGGAACAGTCCCCTTACCTCCCACCAGCAATTACATGGCTATCATGACGGCTGTCGTATCACCTGCATCTCGTATGTCCAGTAATATCCTTCAACAAACGCCTACTGAAACTCTCCAATAGGTGGATCTGTAACGATCAGCAGCTCAGATCCTCTCAAGGCCCCTCTCATCGACCCCGGACTCCTCACAGATGACATCGACATGGATGTGATGAAATACGCTGTCCGTAGCGCCCAAAAGTTCGTTACCGGTCCAGCATGGAAGGATTACATTGTCGGGCCTGTCAATGGACAAGCTGACACCACCATGACGGGTACTGATGCACAGTTGGAACAATACATCAGGCAGAACTCCGTTACAGTGTTCCATCCTACTGGTACGGCATCGATGTCCCCTGTTGGCGCACAATGGGGCGTGGTGGATCCTGATCTCAAGGTCAAGGGTGTCAGTGGACTAAGGATTGCTGATTTAAGTGTTTTGGTAAGTCCCCCGCTGCTAGCCGTTCCTCTTGGTATATTGATTTTGTTTCAAAGCCGGTTGTACCTGCTGCCCATCCCCAAGCCCCGGTATATTTTGTTGGAGAGAGGGCCGGGGATTTAATTAAACAGGCTTGGGGATCTTAAGAGGGTGTGGGGTTGCTTTTTGGATAGACCATGTTAGCTTCTTGGACAACATAATGGCCGTACATTCCTTTAATAATATACCCTACTTTTAATTTGCTTTTAATATCTGTCCTTGGACGGGAATCATGCGTGAATTTCTAGATCAGAAACTGGTGTTTCTCTCACTCAAGCTCTTTTCCAAAGTGGACTTGAGAGGGTTCTTCAGGTAATTAACTATTGTCTTGATAGCAAGGGCAATGTATTTCGTGATCCGAACTCTAAATTATCATACCCCAACTGAGTTCAGAGGAACTCAAACTCAAGTATAGCAAACGTGCTACGGTCGAAGTCATTGGCAGGTAGTATTTTTCCAGATAATAAGCGACCAAAATAAAGCTAACCTTGCCAGAAACATCCGGCCCTGTCCCGAGCGGTTATCTCGGCATTGGGCGTGATTATTGTTCATGTCAATTTGGCGATCACAGGACCCCTGAAAATTGGGCGCTATGCCTGATCCAATTCGGATCAGAATTTCGGTTTTTCAAAAAATCCCTGACACAAATTCGGATCAGATTTGGGCTTTGGGACCAAGAACCCTGGCGCCAAAGTTAGGATCAGGATTGGGGTTTCGACAGCTAGCCTAATACCCATGTTAGGATCAGGTTCACAGCTCCAAGTGGTATAGATTAGGCCCTAGTCAAGTTCTGTAGTCTGAAGAGTAGCCTAACTGAGTATAACAATTGTTGAAAAAAATTCTCAAGTGGCATGTTTGTCCTCACTCTTTCACCGCACATCCTCCTTCCCAGTCACTGGATCACAGTTACTAAGAATGGCTGCAAACGCCATTGAATTTGCTGATGAACCACCGGTATTCGAAGCCCAGGAATGGATTGGCAAGAACAAGAGGTATCCAATTCAAGATGACGCGGCTTCAATGGGTTCGATCATTACAGCAGGAAACTACGCGAAATTCCCAATGAAGCTTATCCTATCTTTGGCCTCCCGGATCCAAACATGAATATAAGTGCTTTCCTTCAGATCCTATTACCGGAGGTACGAAGCGCGCTTGGGACGGTCAAGGCCGCAACCTGCTTCAGGAAGGAGACGCCTAATGACAACGGCAGTCAGTTGGCACTTCGAGTACTGCCAAATAAGCGGTGGCTTACACAAGTTGAAGAGGCTTTTGGACAGGCCGTCCTTGATGGGAAGAATCCAACTGAGGACCCATACTACCCGGGACCCTTCCTTCCATTCTGGGCAATCACATATTTTCGACAGATGCTCCTGACCGTTGAGGTTCAAACGGCATGGCGGAAGTCGAAAGATTGGCTGGATGGACAAACCTTGGGGGAGGGGAGATCGGAGAAAAACCAGGGATTGGTGGAGAGGGTGATAAAGTATCTTGAGGTGCTGAGGTGGAAAGAGCAGACATTGATCCCAGGAGCTGACACGGAGCCTGCCGAAGACTAGTATAATACCCTGGCGTCATTATGTTGATATTATTGATGTGATCTACCTCGTCTTCAGTGACATTCTTATCTGTTTTCGAAAATTTATTGTTGGAGTTTAATCTATCCTCAGAAGCTCAGATATTGTTTGCCAGTGGCTGAAAGGCATGAAAACCCGAAAATCAGGCGAAAAAACAACCGAAAAAACGTTAGGCGCCCGGACCCTGACAACGCGTTCGGATAAAATCTGAGAAATCAGGATCCCTGATACTTTTCCGGATCAGAACCTCCAAAAATTTGTCAGGATCAAAATCTCGAAAGTCAGATCAGGCTTCTAGGGGGGCTTTTCAGGGGTCCTGCGATCACCCAGGAGCAAAGGCACCGAAGAGACATCAAACGGAAGTCTATTCTTGATGTGAGGTTGCCTGCCGAAGCAGTACTATATCTCCTCCCTTCACGCGCCACCAGCCGTTCGTGCTCTTGCCTCCTGTTGACCCTGAGTATACCGTTTTTTATTTTTCACAAGTCGTTGGCCATGCAGTACTCTCAACTTTCCCAACAAGTCTGGGGTGGGAAATCCAAGCATTATCAAAATTTTCATGATCAGACGTCATCTGGGGATTCCCTGAATTTTCCTTGAACGGTTTTCGCGAATATGTATGCCCAAATCTATGGCCATCTGAATCAAATTCGGCGAAGCTAAGGATTCCGCAAATATCCTGTTCTCGACACACCACAATTCACGCCAAAACGTGGAAATTCTTAAATTCAGTGTATCAAGATTATCACACAAGTCTGTGTTCATCTCGCCTCTACAAAGCTGTATACATACATTTATCTGAATCTGTCTAACCTCGTCTGCTACACACATCGGAACATATCTAAATCCATCTTATTGCTGTGTTACCTCTTGTTCTCTATCGTGCAAAGCACGTAATCCAAACAAAGCTTGGAAACCATCAGAAAACACGAAAAAGCAACTGAGTTACTGCAAAGCCCGTCCGAGCTGCAGTACCAAGGCCAGAGCAGCCCCAAACAGCCCAAGCGCGTTACTCGCCGTGTCTGAACAGAGTAAACAAGTCATTGTAATGCATCTTCATGCTGCAGTGGAATGTGTTAGTTGGGCCTCGGCTACCTAGCATATATGCACGACTCACCATGATGATAAACTACAAACCACTGATGTGTACCATTAGAAACCTGTAATAAGGGAAGGGGATAGCGTACCGAGTGGTTTACATGGCAAGCTGAGTTTTTGGTCATTATATCGGTTTTCTAGGGCCAGCCTGTCAGGAGTGTCTTCAAGATCTGAGTGTGATAATGTCCGAGGTGCTGTGACAATCATAGGTAACACGACAGGTGTCCAAATAATGCCATGTATCGTTAGGTTACATAAATATCTCGTCTTTCATATTGCTCATGATACATAAAATTTTGGCGGGACGGGACATTATGCATTATGAGATAGTCAACTGTAGCTATAGCTGCTCAGTACATACACATAATAGTGAGGCTACACTATAAGATACCATAGCAGCGTCAAGTATGGCCTTGGTTAGGGGGACAGGGGCCCGTTAGTGGATGGTGGCCCTCATCAGGTATGTTGACAGATTGTGCGACGTCAACAGAAGAAGGTGCCGTGGGTGTAGGAGCCCAGGTAATGTGAAGTTGTTCAGAAGGAGGTGGTGACGTGGAAGAAGATTGAAGTCGTAGATTTGGTATCAACGAACAATTGCTTGGTCTACTGGAACTCGTCAACAGAATGATACGCCCAGTTGCGTCATGATCGCAGAATATGGTCAACCTGCTCAAATGCAGTGTCCGTAAACTCGCGGTCCCGAGGTTTCTAAGCACTGCAAGGGACCATCTGATGACTGGCTGATCCACGTGACGCCTTGAGTGTTGTCAAGTTTTATCGACTCAACAGTAGCAGCGCTTTCTTTCCTCCCCCTTGGAATTTGCTCAAACAGATCCGGTAGCCACCGGCGTAGTATAGGCTAGGCATTTGAGCGTAGCTCACCGGCGATTTCTAATGGGTCTTCGTGATACTGGGGCAATGACAGGGGCTGTCCGCAGGTTGTCATTCATTTCTCCCTCAGCGGGCGGGAGGCCATTTTGGCCTTCCTTCTCTATCTGGCTCTGGGGTGCATAGATTCAGGTTTCAACATCTAAGGTGCTGTAGTTTCCGCCCTGGTCCATTGGCTGGTCCCCGTCTTGTTCCACGTCCACTCTTGGGAACGAGTCCCTCTTTGCTCGGGAATATGTTTTGACCGCGGGTAAATCCCGCCCCTTTCGCGCCATGGCGATACAGGATCAAGGGGTCTTTCTAACAAGTTACAAGTTACATTTCATGTCTCTATCATTGCCAATTGAGAGCGACTTATCAGCCGTGGGCGCATCATTTCTGCCAACCCGAGCTATGGTGGGTCGGATCTGATATGCACACTTCGGGTGTATGATATGGAGAGGATGGAGATTATTGATGCTACGACAATGAAGTGATAATTTCGGTTAATCAGGTTGAAAATCAATATCAAACCTCGGACGTGCCGCGCACGCTACGACGACAAGCTGACACGCCAAGCAGTTCAATCAAAACTGCTTGATTACCAGGTACCAGCAAGAATCTTAGCATTTTCTAAGTTCCTAAAACACACCCAAATTATGCCCTCGGACAGAATGCCCCTTTCAAGACTCGGAACACTTAACGCCATTCTAAAAACGAATGGCGGTGGGGGCGCATCTGTTTCCCCCCGTATGTATCTGTCAGTTTCTGCCCGTACGCATCTGTCAGTTCCTGGCCCGTTGATACCGCGACTACAACGGTATTAACAACAACTATCATGTGCCTGGTGAACAGCCGCAAACCAGGCGCCTTTAAAACGAGGGCCGAAGTTTGTGAGGCTCCACTATCAGAACACGATGCACTGCGCATTTCGTCACAGCTATCTTGTTGCATTGGCACTTGCGTCTGCGGTCCATGGTGCAGTCCACACCCAATTTCAAGACATCCCACAGAATACCTCATTTGATTTTGTGATCATTGGAGGTGAGACTTTATTTCAATCAAACTGGATCTCAAATGCTGACATTTTATTACCAGGTGGCAACGCTGGAAATGTTATCGCAAATCGACTGACCGAAGTCTCTCATTTTAATGTATTAGTCCTCGAAGCGGGACCATCGTGAGTCCTCATCAACATCTTCTCGTGTCCAGGTTCCTCAAATACCCAATTAATGCAGACATGAAGGCGTCCTGGACGCCGCAGTGCCCTTCTTCGCTGACCAAGTCGTGCCATTCACAGCTTGGGATTGGAACTACACAACCACTGCCCAGGCAGGTCTCAATCAACGCTCGATTGTCTATCCAAGAGGTTACATACTTGGTGGATCGAGCTCCGTCAGTAAGTTGGCATACCCCTGTCTACCTGTGGTTGAGAGCTGAGATTTATATTTTCCAATTAGATTACATGGGCTACTTACGTGGAACATCCGAAGAATGGGATCGTTACGCATCCGTCACTCAAGATAAAGGATGGAGTTGGAACTCTATCCAGACGTACATCCGCAGGGTTCGTTTTCCTCGTCTCATTTGCAGGTTCTCGTTGCTTATTGTTTTTGATACAGAATGAAAAGTGGACTAGACCAGCTGACAATCATAATACGGCTGGTCAATTCAATCCGAGAGTCCACTCAACTACCGGCGTAACCTCAGTCAGCCTTCCTGGTTTCCCGCGTGACATCGATCAGAGGGTCATTCAGACCACCAAAGATCTTTCAGCCCAGTTCCCGTTCAATCAGGATATGAATTCCGGTTCTCATTTGGGGCTCGGTAAATTTACTTTTAACTCGACAAGCTGCGCACCCGTGCTTACTTATGACGCTCTGTTCACCCTCAGGATGGACTCAAAGTACGATCGATGGAAGCACTGGTAGCAGAAGCAGCTCTGCGACTTCATACCTGGGACCCAGCTTCATTTCACGCAAGAACCTCTTTGTCGTTGTAAACGCTAGGGTCACTCGACTGGTTAAGACAGGATCGTCGAAGGACGGCAAGCCACAGATTCTAGGCGTTGAGTTTGTCGACACCAATAACCCGGGTATGTGCTGCTTGATATGTCGCTTATTGGGACACATGCTCATTTATTTTTTTTCATATATGTCAGGCAAGAAGCTCACTGTTCAGGCTAAGAAAGAACTTATCTTGTCCGCCGGATCAGTAAACACCCCTCAGATCCTCCAACTCTCCGGTATTGGTGATCGTCAGCTACTTTCCTCCTTGAAGATCCCGACTCTCGTCCACAATCCATCCGTCGGCAGAAACCTCTCGGATCACCCCCTTCTCCCTAACGTTTGGTTTGTTAACTCAAATAATACATTCCAAGCGGCCCAAAGAAACGAATCTCTTGCTGCCCAACAATTGGCGCAATGGAAAGCAACCGGAACGGGTCCATTGGCGAATGAGTTTACGAATCACTTGGCGTGGTTGAGGCTCCCGCAAAACGAGACGCGAAAATGGAAACAGGATCCGTCGGCAGGGAAAAATACGGCTCACTATGAATTGATCTTCGTCGTGAGTCGGTCACATATAGCTGATACCCCAGGCCCTAACGGTTTCACATGGTAGAACGGTGTTATTCCTGGAACAGTCCCCCTACCACCCACCAGTAATTACATGGCTATCATGGCGGCTGTCGTATCACCCGCATCTCGTATGTCCAGTAATATCCTTCAACAAACGCCTACTGAAACTCTCCAATAGGTGGATCTGTAACGATCAGCAGCTCAGATCCTCTCAAGGCCCCTCTCATCGACCCCGGACTCCTCACAGATGACATCGACATGGATGTGATGAAATACGCTGTCCGTAGCGCCCAAAAGTTCGTTACCGGTCCAGCATGGAAGGATTACATTGTCGGGCCTGTCAATGGACAAGCTGACACCACCATGACGGGTACTGATGCACAGTTGGAACAATACATCAGGCAGAACTCGGTTACAGTGTTCCATCCTACCGGTACGGCGTCGATGTCCCCTGTTGGCGCCAAGTGGGGTGTGGTGGATCCGGATCTCAAAGTCAAGGGTGTTAGTGGGCTGAGGATTGCTGATTTAAGTGTTTTGGTAAGTCCCCTCGTTGCTAGCCGTTCCTCTTAGGATATTGATTTCGTTTCAAAGCCGGTTGTACCTGCTGCCCATCCCCAAGCGCCGGTATACTTTGTTGGAGAGAGGGCCGGGGATTTGATTAAGCAGACTTGGGGATCTAAGTAAGAGGGTTTAGAGTTGCTCTTTGGATAGACCGTGTTAGCTTCTTGGGCAGCATAATGGCTGCACCTTCCTTTAATAATATACCTTATAATTTGCTTTTTAATATCTGTCCTTGGACGGGAATCATGCGTGAATTCCTAGATCAGGAACTGGTGCCTCTCTCTCGAACCCAAGCTCTTTTCCAGAGGTAACTCGAAAGGTTTCTTCAGGTGATTAACTATTATATTGGTAGCAAGGACAATATATTTGGTATTCTGAACTCCCTCTGGATTTTCCTACGCCAACTGAATTCAGGGGAGCTTGAGCTCAAGCATAACAAACATGCTACGATCGAAGTCAATAGAGGGTAGCATTTTCCCAGATACTAAGCGACCGGAATAAAGTTGACCTTGTCAGAAACATCCAGACCGGTTTTGAGTGGTTATCTCGGCGTTGGGTGTGGTTGTCAATTTGGCGGACCACCCAGAGGCGGAAGCACCGAAGAGACATTAAACGGAAGTTATTCCTGATGTGAAGTTATAATGTCGAACAGTCTTATGGCTTACATCCCTTTCGAGCACTACAACCGTTCGTGCTCCTTCCTGTTGGTCCTTGCATACCATTTTTTCACAAGTCATGGGTCGTATGACTCCGCAACACTTTCAACCGTTAGCTACCCTTTCATCTAGGTCTCGCAAACCAAAGTCAACAACTTCGTTCAAAAGTTCTGGACTATCTCTATCATACATATTCCTTGACAACATGGCTACCCGCCAAGACATAAATAAATATATAATACATGTGCATTTTGCGTCAAGGGTCTGTCTTAGCAATAGAAAATCAGTGAGAGCATTAAGCTATTCATAATGTAAGTACTCGTAAATGAGGATGCAGGGCGATGCAAATCGTGTAAAGTCCAAGATAGCGGAAGAAGAATAGTAAGTTTTGACGTTTTTGGGGCGATGGTTGACTCTCGTCAGGGACGGAGAAATGTGGGTAGAGAGGAATGAACAAGTAGATTAACAAGATAATGGCGAGGAATCCACGGTCTCCTAGTTCCGTCAAGTCAAGTCTATCAAGACCTTCAAGAAGGGCCAAGGAGGGCAGTGTCTGGGGAGGGAGGGAAGAGGACATTGGGACACTGGAGGTCGTCGTGATGCTGAGGAGGAAACGGGATGCCATGGACATCCCAAGGAGAGGGTGATCGATGAGGAAGGGAAAAGCGAGATTGTTGATCAAGAAGCCAGAAGCGAATAAACCAATATGAGCTGGGCCCATAAAACCAAAATACCGGATAGATCTCTCTACACGAGAGACGAATGGTCGACCATAACTCCACTGATACGGTTATACACCGCCTCGGGATATTGTCTATGAAAATGCTATCTCAGCTCTTACTGTCACTCCAGTCTAAAAAGAGGCATACCGAGATTTGAGTCTTTGAAGCAAGTCAAGAGCCCTGTCGCGATATCCGGCGCCAAGTTCAGCTCTAACCATTGCCTCCCAAGTCGAAGGCTAGTTAGGGAAAACGTCATTAGCAACGATCGTCACGGACCAGAAGCCAAGTTTACACTTACCTCACGATACACAGGCTCCATCCATCCAACGGCCTTTCCAACGGCAGGGTCATGAGGCGCATGGTTGTGCGGTGCAGCAACTCCAGTAGGAGGATCAAGCAAACTCTCAAAGATCTCTCGCGACTTGTCCAGCTCGCCACTAATCGCATAACCCTTGATGAGGAAGTTGGCAATGTATGCTGTCATATGAACACCGGAAGCCGTCATCTTGGAAATACACTCTGGGATCAGGTCGGTGCGACGGTGAGAGACGAATACGTTGATGATAGACTCAAAGACGACGGCATCGAGAGCACCAGAGGATCTTGGAACGGCTTCGAAAGTCGCGATGGCCTTGTCGAGATCACGTTGAACACAGCCGTAGGCGTTGATGAGAGATGCGTAATGAGTACCCTGGATCTTGACATTCGTGTCATTCTGGAGCTCCTGGAATACCGCTTCCATCGAGGCAATATCAACCGGTTCGATCGAGCCATAAGCGTCAAGGAGTAGCTATGCAGAGTGTAAGCGATGCGGTCTGAAAAGAAAATGCCAGATGTATGTACCTTGTACGTATGAGCAGTGGGCTGAACGCCAGCAGCAGTCATCTGCTGATGGAACCAAAGTGCTCTCTCCCGGTTAGGCTTCGTCATCGTATAAAGCTGCATCATCGTGTTGTAAGGCGGAACTCTAGGCTTGAAATTCTTCTGCTCAACCATCTCGGCGAACAACGCCTCAGAACTCGATATATCACCAACCCTTGCGCAGGCACCGATGAGAGCACCGTAAGTAATCGACGTCGGGTTGATTCCTTGAGCCTTCATCTTCTGGAACAGCTCCAAAGCATGGTCGGCCTTCCTAGCCTTCGCAAGCTTCGAAATGATGTTGTTGTAGAGATAAATGTTCATCTCGACGTTGGCCTGGAGCGCTTCGCGGAAAAGCATCATACCGTTCGCAGCGTCATCAGTGGTGTCCTTGACGTAGAGGATAAGAGCACCGTAAGCGTCAGCGGAGGGCGCGGCACCCTGATCAATAAGTCTCAACCGATGAACATGTGCGTTGTCGATGTCACCGGCATGAGCGAGTGCAATGATCATGCTATCTTCGATACAGATCCAACCGTCGCGAAGAGACATGTGCGCCAACTCGAGACCCTTGTAAGCCTCCTGCGCGATCTCGTACAACTCATGCACCTTCTGCACGTCGCCCTGCCTTCCCAAACCCTGGATCAACCGCCCAATGGTTCGAAGAGCGGGAACTCTCCTTTGTTCCACACCCTCCTTCAAAGCACGATACGCAGCCATGACCTGAGACCGAACATTGCTCTGCTTCAGTAGCAAATCGTCAACGATCTTGGTCTTTGCGGGGTCAATGGCCAAATTACGGTGATTTGCTAACATCCTCTGGGAGCGGGGACTACCGAAAGTTGCACCGGTGGACTCGTCGGCCGGTTCTGGGTATCGCAACGACACGATAGTTGCACTATTGTCCAACACCTGCTTGAACGCAGGGCCAAATTGCTCGAACGCGCCAATGACAGAATGGGGTCCGTAGAAGGATACCAAATGTTGAATGGTTTGCTCCATCAAGGACTCGGGGAAAGAAGTGACATCGACCTGATACCGAGCAAGATCCTCGACGAGGCTGAACACGCCACCAAATGCGTAGTTGGGAATGTTGTCAGACTCAGGCAGAGAGGCAGCCGGCGAAGTGAGCGAGACACCCTCAGTCCTGACCGCCATCCTCAATAGCTCCTGCCAACTGGCCATACTGATACTCTCGACTGGGAGTTGATTGTTCGCTTTAGCGATCGCATAGGCGTGCAACAAAGGCTTGTGCATTGCTGGGAAGATGAAACCCAGGCCGACGACGCAGGCCATATTCACTACCGATGCAGCTCCGTCGGCCGTGAGGCGATCCTGAGCGATCGCGGTTTTAAGGTAGGTGCCTGAAAACCTGTAAAAGATATTTCGCAAATATGTCATTTCCTTTCCTGATGTTCTCGAGGTAGCGTCGATGCTCGCAATGGACTGGTTGAAAAACGGCACAAAGAATTTGTAGGACTCGTCCAAGAAACCTCTCTCGAGGTACTGGAAGGTGATGGGTAAGGCAAGCTCACGGTTGAACGGCGTTCTGATCTTGGGGAAGACCTGGTATGACACAAAGTCCAAAATCTCCTTCATCTGCTGGGGATCGGTGGCTTGCGCAAGAGCGCGCATGTTAGCCGAGTAGACGTAATAGGGTACCAAGTGCATATTGGTGTTGAGCTCAAGAGTGGGGAAAATCCTGTTCACCTCCGTGACGAGACCGTTGGCAGCAAGGGCTTCGATTAAAGCTATTGATGCCTGCCAGTTTGGTTTGATAGGTTGGTCGAAAGGCGTGAATACATTATCCAGGCTGACACCTTGGTCCCGCAAGCGCTCGTACCACGTCAATGCAGTGTGTACATCACCGGTAGTGCAAAAGCCCTTGAGAATGGTGGTATACGTGGCTGCAGCAGGGAGGGGGGTATCTGCATAAGTGAAGTTGACACCGGCTGGTGAGTGCATCATCTGGTCTAATACTTCAACTGCCTTGTCGGGGAGTCCGCATTGGAGATAAGCGTTGATCATGGCGTTCCAAACCAGAATGTGCCTCTTTTGATAATCATGTGCGGATTCATCCAAATAGACCTTGCCTTGACGTCCAGCAGCGATATATTGCCTGAAAACGTGTTCCGCAGCGGCGATGTTCTTGACCTGGCCATAAATCTGAACCATGAACTGATAATATTGGGGCCGGAGGTTCTCGAACGTTTGTTCGGCATGACGGAAAACATCGACCGCAACGTCGATGTTTGAGTTGTGCGTACATGAACGTAAAACAGCGCCATAGGTGTCAACCGAGAGCACGCCAACGGTGGGTTTTGAGACCGAGTACAATGAGACGATAGAAGCAAAGTTCTCTTGTTGCTCAAGACGGAGAATATCCATCCGGTGTTGAAGCCTCTGGAGACTGACTCCTTCCCATTCGCCAAAGACCTGTGCACGACGCGTCGTGTCCCTCAGCGACCGGAGTGTCTGCTCAACCTCATTGTCCCTCTGGTTCAAGGACGAGAGGACCAGGTGGTACGTCTTGGCATTGGGATGGATAGAATACTTGATCATGTCATTGTATGTCTCAAGCATCGGCATAACCGACTCCCCCTCGCGAGTAGCGAGCAGTGCCTCGAGGGCGAGGTTGAAGTCCTCAACTGTGGCATCCTTCGCTTCTGACCTGAAGCGAGCAACGGCCTCTGCAACATGATGAGGATTGCCAGATTCCTGGGCCTCGACAAGGTATGGGAACCGAGAGGATGCAGAGGAAGATGACGCGGGTGTAGAAGGCCGAGAAACGCGGGAGGAAGTGGGAGATTGTTGTTTGGAGAGAGGGGGAGTTGTAGATTTGGTGTCAACAGACAATTGCTCGCTCTGCTGGGACTCATCGGCGGAGGACGCAGAATTACGCCGTGACCGTAAGACCTGGTCAATTCGCTCAAGCGCAGGGTCCGTAAGCTCGATGGTCGACGAGTTTAGATCACCAGTTGAGGATATTGAATTTCTACGAGGACGTACGGGCGACTCGGGCAGGGTCGCAAACCCTGACTCAACACCAGAGTCACTAAAATTTCGCACAGGAGACGCCGGCCTATTCAGTCCATCTGACGATGAGGTTGAGTTTCTCCGAGGCCGCGGAGGAGTAAGAGGTGTTATGGACTGTAACTGGGGCTGTGAAGCAGCCTCGATTGAAGTATGAAGAAATCGCGTTCGGCCCTGTAGTTGCAAAGTCTTGAGGACGCCGAGGGACTCTGCTTTTGTGAGGGAAACACTCGAGCTGCGGATACGGGGACGTTTTGTCGATGATCCAGATTGAGTTTGAATGACGACAACACGACGAGAAAGATGGTGGTCATCATTCTCGTCTGATTGTCCAAAAGTCCCGTCGTTGGCTGAGACGGCATTCGCCTGCGACACTGCTCTCCCGGCAGTCTGTAAGAATGATAAATATAGGTCATGTGCAGTAGAGAATGGAGAACATACGTTGAACGAGGAGTAATACCGACTTCCAGTATTTTGCTTTGCACTTCCGGTGCCTGGGCCATGACCACCCCAGTTAGAGCTTCCAGGTCCATTCCGGTTTCCAATATTTGAGCCATTTGAAGTGCCGGTGTGGAGCACATTCCTCAGAGGAGCCTGCACAGCCTGGGCCGCCGCCCTCGAGGTGGTATGAAGGATATGGGTCGCGACCTTAGGGAGCATGGCAACGGCTCCCGGTGTCGGCGTAAGGTACTACACACAGATGGTGGTGGTGGAGGGAAAAGAATGAATCCCGTGCAGGATGAATGAGCCAGAGGGTTCAGCACAAAGGCTGGACGCGAAAATCAGCTACGGGATGAACGGTAGTAGAATACAAAAAATATTCAATTTCCACTTTTTGCATATATATTTCCTTTTTTTCCCAGATGCCGAGTCACTACGCGGCATCAAAGGTCCCGGCGGGAGCTCTCGGAGATCACGTGCTCAAATATTCCGGAATTTCCCATCTGTTGTCGTCATTTGGTTTCGATCAATCATCACTCCTACCAAATAAGGCGCCGTTATTTCTGTCGTGTCCTTCTGCGAGCGTCGATCCGTGTCAGACGCATCGTCTGCGGAACAACTCGAGGCACAAAGAATCACATTCAAAATCCCTACCCCAGAGTTTCGTACTATACCTCTGATTGTCTGGTTTTCTGGGATTTCGAGCTTAAAACCTACGGATCAGTCAAGGAAAGAACTGGATCACCACCTCCTAGACATAACTGTTACAACAGGCTCTGGACAAATAATAGCCCCTCGTATCGGTGACAGTTTAGGCTCCCGCCATAATTCTGTCATCACCCCAGAGTCCTTCGGCCTGACGTATGGGATTTCGAACGAATCAAAATGAGCTCCGGGCGGTGTTTTCCCAAGAATATTCTTGCGAGTTTCCACTCCTGATGTGCCTACTGAACTCGTGTGCATCGCATTGAGAGATCCGAGCCCGGAGGATGATAAACCAATCAGAATGGGCTGTCCAAAGCCTGAGGTCGTACTCTGAGAAGTCGCACTACTGGCGCGTGAAATCTCTCCAAGATTAGCTTCTGTTCCTCTTACACTGGTTGAACTTTTGGACAACAACCGGACCTTCAAACGTGTTAGCCTCACGAAAACTTGTGCCTTCAGAATTAAATCCAGCGCACCTTGCTATCTGTTGCAAAAATTTCATTCCCCACTCGCCTTGAATGTCGCTCTCGCTTCGCGTTCCCCACTTCACCCACTCTATCAACTGGTGCAACCCTATTCGGTCCACCATTGCCAGTCTCAAGCCTCATAACGTTCGCCCTACAGCACCTGAAACACGTATAAAGGGTCACAAAAGACGCCGCGAGAATAATAAATCCAAGAGCAAGATACGTCCAAATCGATAGATGATTCAACGTATAAGGTCCATGAGCGTTATGCCGAGTCGTTCCTGCAGTATGCACTGGTCTTCTCCCCTCAGTGGTAACGCGAGCGGGTGGCGAAGAACTAGGAGATGGAGCAGCGTTCAAACTATACGACGAGAGTGGCTGAGAAAAAGAAGTTAGGGTGCTGATGCTGGACTCTGCTTGAGCTTCGAGAGTATAAGGATATGGGTATTGATATGGGCGGAGGCCGTTCAAGTGACTGTAGCCCGTCATCCGTTGACCGTCGAATTCGTACGTCGTTGCAATCGATACTGGTGCCATAAGCTGAATAGATGTTATGCGTTGAACGCTTTGAGCGATTATATGAGATCTCGAACGAAATAAAGGAGTGTGTTGAGGTGAAAATGGTAATCTGACCGCGTTGATCCTTATCGACAATATGCGCTAGGGGGGCCGACGCAGAGTAGTGGTATACGATAGGGAGATAAATGTCTTAAGGAACCCACTAACCCAAGCAAGCCCACAAACATTGTCAGCCACACATACCTCGGTCGATGGCTAGCACCGACTACCAGCACCCTTCTATAAATAAAGCATGTACATATAGCATTCATGGTGATGTGAAACATAAAACACTATGATGCACCCCAAGCTTTAGCATCTAGTACTTTGCACTAATGAGACCAATGTATAAACAAGGTAGACAATGCAACCTCTGCCACCAGTGACCAGAACATTGGGTGTGGCTAACAAATTTCGCAAGTTTTTAATTGGTCTCGACTTAAACCCCATGCTGAGGATGGCTTTATAAATACTCCAGACGGAGCAATGCGTTAAAATTGTTCATAACTTTGGACTACATACTTGTGCTCGCCATGGCCCATGAGTATTTGAATGGTAGTTTAGACGCCGAGAGGTCAAATCAAGTTTAGTCCACAACGAACTTCGTGGGACTATCATTACGGACTATACCGTAAAATACTCTTTCTACAATAAGCGCTGCTTGCCTTCATCGAGACACAGTTAAGCCAATTCTTGAAAACCTCCCACAGCATCTCCATGGCACCGAAACATCCACATCAAGACGTCATCCTACCCATGACAGACGAATACATGCAACAAATCATTCGTCGAGAGAAAACCTACGAATTCCGGCGCTACCGCATCGCATCCTCCGTTCAACGTGTCTGGTTCTACCTCAACGCACCACTATCACACATCGCATATGTATGCGAAATGGATCCTGCACGTACTCGGAACCCTGGAGACGAACCACTACCTGAGGACGGTTCAGGAAATAAGGAATTTAACGAACGCCACAAAGACATGGTGCGCTGTGATTTCGCCTACCGCGTTCGATCGGTATACCGCTTGGTTGAGCCTATCAAGTTGGCTGAAATGAAGGCGCGGTATGGAATTAAGATTGCACCACGGGGAATGATTTATACTCCTGAATCTATCAAGAAAGTGGTTAAATGGAGAGAGCAAAAATGCGTCTGGACAGATGCTGGTTCTGAAGCACACACATCGGAGCAAACGAGCGCGAAGAACGGACTCAAACGGGCTCGGAAGGGGTCCCCAGCTGGTCTCGCTAACAAAAGGCAGAGAACTGGTAAGCCAATTATTCTTTCAAGGTGGTCCTGCTACTTGTACTGATGCGCCTGATTCTTCTCAAAAGATAAAGATTTGCGCTGACAGTCGTACTCGGAGCGGCGTGAGCAAGTTATTTGGTACACCTTGCTTCCCTGCCTTCGTCCAAGATTTATGTCATACTTTCTGCGATGATCGCGGTAAACGTTCCAATCAGGGGACCTTGATGCAGAAAGGAGGATTTTCTGAATCACGATGCACACAGAAGTGGAATACAAGGATGAATAATCCGCGGCTTGGGCATTCTACGAACAAAATGTGGGGTATTTTCGAAGATATACTGTCGTGTTGGCCTAGCAGATAGATTATTTGCCATCTGTGTTCACCACTGAATGACATTTGAATACCACAACTTGGAAGAGCACCAAAGCATATTAAGTCACATATATACTTATTAAAATAATCAGGATCTACAATGAGAGGTGCAGTCGTTGGTATGTTATGGAATGACGTGTGGCGAGGCGTAGCACCGGACAGCATTATGCAATGCCTTTGATTATATCGGCAGCTAAGAGAACTCCCATGAATATTCACGAAATCAAAATGCTGTGGATATCTCACCGATTTCACCAATGCCGTATGCAATACCTGAAAGAAATGTTATCAGCATTGATGAATAAAAGAATGCTCAATTGAGCAGGCTCACATTGAGTGTGACACCCGACATGGAGCGGAACGATAGAAAGGTCAGCAATGCGGAGATTCTTTGTACCATAGACCTATGAAAACATGAGGATCATTCAAATCAGAGTCTTCCCATTTACTTACCTTTAATTTCGTGTCTACGACTCCACCTTTCTCCCTAGGTAGCATAGATGCGGAGCCAATAGTATCTAGGCCTACAATGAGATGATTCACCTCAACGAAATGACATATAGACTAACGGAAACCCGTGCCAACGTTGTTCTTAAGGTAATCTGTTTGCGCATGTACCTTATAATTGAAACGACCTTGGAACTTTCAAGGACAAACGCACCGGCAAGGTCTTCATCAGTCGAACATTCGGATCCGGGACTCAGTTCTGGACTTGTTTCATCTGTAGAAATGTGAGGTCGTACCACGGAACCCAGGATGTTGAATCCCAACTGACTAAAATGGTCCTTTAAAGGTGCAGTTCCTGCCGCCTTTCTAACAAACTTCATGATTTCGCGAAGCATCTTAAGATCTACGCGAAAATGAGTGCCTTCAGCGGGATGATATTTGCAACGACTGACCAATTTCTTGCTCGAAGCAGTGTGGGTCTATAGCCGCATTTACAGTTGGATCGGAAGCTGTCACATGCTGAGGGACCAATGAGCGAGAGCTTTGATCGGGATACGGAAAGGGAAACATACAATGGTGCCTCTAGAGAATGAACCATTCAGGGCGAAAGCAATCGTGTAATATTTCTTCCCGGATACCGGTGGATCTACAGATTTGGTGAGCATAACCAATATCATTACCTTCTCAGTAAAAAAACAACACTTACTCGAACCACCCAAGGCGCCTGGGAATCCAATAACCTCACACGATGGCACCCCCTTCTCGAGATTGTCGAAGACAATTTTACACTGCTCAGCAAACAAAGGGGAGTATTTCCCCGCAGCTATTTCTGCCTCGATTTTCTTACGAGCGTCCGAGATTATTTCCTCTGCTTTATCAGATAATGAGCTGAGTGAGGCAAAGACAAAACTGGAGACTCCGGTGGTGTACAGGCCCTGGCCATGAGCACTAGTAGGTGTCATTGTGAGTAAGGCGAAGTTTGACGGGGGTGACAACACCCGTACAAGAGTTCCCTGTGCTTTTCAGCTACTCCGGGTTCTCGGAGAGTGTCATAAGTCTCGTCAGGAATACCAGGCTTAAGCTCTAAGTACAATATATCAGTTGAGTGAGATTCAGATGCAGTAAATCCGGACATACCAAAGACAGTAACAGCATTGATGTGCTCTTGAACGTTCTCTCCGACACCTTCCAGTGCTAATTTGAGAGGAACATCAACTCTTGCAAGGACATCAGGGCGACCAATTCCAGAAAGCTCCAAGAGCTGAGGCGTCTTAAGAGTGCTGTTTTAAAGTGGTCAGTGCTATCAAAGGAGAAGTCAGCCCAAGAAATCCGATTACCCAGTGCTTAGTATCACCTCCTTCGAGGCCCGTGCGATGAGTATCTCTTCACCTCTAGATGAGTGTGAAAATTCTACGCCAGAAATGACGAGTTCTCCTTCAACTTGAGCTGACACCAGTCGGTGGGCGACAGCACCCGTCAGAACATTGAAATTAGGTCGCGCAGAATTGGGTGCCCAGTATGCGTTCGAGGCGAAGGATCGCAAAATCGTCTTGGGGTCGATTGTCATGGCACCGATAACAATACCATTCGGCTGGGGAGTTTCGTCAGTTTCAGTGTATGAGCAAGAGAGAGAATAACACATGTTACACCTACATTACCATTGAACTAGAAGAGCGACGGGAATAAATTCAAGTGAAAGCTGAAAGCCAGAAGAACGCACAGGAGCGGGGGCCACAGGGATACCCATATTCTGGAATGTAAGCTGTGCTTTAATATCGGCGTCAATGCGTGTAGGGGTGTGTGCAACCTGGACAGGTCCTAATGGAACGTAAACGCGCGTGTTCTAACTTAAGTAAAGAAAGAGTTTTCTACCGTTGCCGATTGGCTTTTGCCAGAGTTCCCTGACGGCATCCGGGGTCCCCCTTCGGATATGTTCTGCCTCGGAGAGAATTGGTGGCGTGTATCTAGAATATTGCCTGGATCAGCACTTGGGGGTGAGAGTACTCGAGGAAGTAGAAATTTACGTCGTGGCCCGCTGCATGTACTTGTCGAACCTATCCCAGTTCCATCCTTCATTTCCTAGCCTCTCCCATGCTGCTTAAATTGAGTTCCAGAGTTCAAGAACCGTTTACTTTGTGGTGCTCACCGTCTACGTCCTCCCTAGAAGGTTTATTCCATGCCATGAAGTTGATTGCCGAAGTTCCTCCAAGCACTCGCCCTCTATTATAAGGTCAACAATTAGCGTAACAGTGGAAAGTTTGCCCGCTGACCTTGACCATGGAAGCTCCATATTATTTACATTTGCTTGAGGAACCTATAAATAATGTTAGAACCATGAAAGACGGTGTGTCTTGGAGGATCCACTCGGCCTACCGTTGCTGTACACCAGTCATACTCCTTCTTTCCGAGGATTTGCCCAGACACACCAACATGGTCTATCAACAATTAGATTGGCTCGTGGGGATACGCTAATTCAAGAAGAGTGGATCTGCACTGACTAATTAGAGGATCGTTCAAGTTTTCCTCGCCAGCTTCGAGGACAAGCACTGATATATTTGTGTCCTCGGTTAAACGAGCAGCCAAGGTTAGTCCCGCAGTCTGATTGGGTTGTGTACTGGTATCAGTTCCTAGGAGTCTTCCTGATGTAACGTGGAACTCACTCCTCCTCCTATTGTCCAGAAACTCGTGAGCGTCCGACTTGATCAGAATGAGGCATTCGGCAACACACCTACGATAATATAGTCAAATGAGTGAGTCGTAGCGTCTTCCAGTTCGATGAGGGGCATATCCTGATGTTTCTAGTGGTACGTCGATTAATCGGTTATCAAGGCTGCTAGTGGGTCAAGCTCCAGTTGCAGGATCGTCTGGTTTTATATCCCGGCACAATCATAGAGCATGACACATTAACCATGCCTCTCGGTTCATTTAACGGTCGTGGCGTGCGGGTTCGAAAAATTACTGGCCGGGTTATGCACCCATCCGAGCGAAACGTTAGAGCTAAAGCAGTTTCAGCTAGGATTCTGCCGAGACCATCTAGTTGCCAGAGGGGAAGAGTATTCACTGGTCAGCAGATGGTCGTCGTTTTAGACCCTCCAGAAGGAAATCCAATCATATGCCAGCGTGGTACATGTACTACACTAGCCTTATGAAAAATAATCCGAGCTCCAAGGTCTGTATCAACGCCGGCCCCAGGTGGGATGAGCGTCAATGACGCAGAGGACATCAGGAGTGGCTCAGAAATAGCCACATACTGTCCGAGCAGGAACACATTGTTGAAGGAGTCTGTCGGGAATTGCAATAATTGTGGAAGGACTCGTCAGCGCCAGATTATCGTTCCTAGTATGTAGAATCAGCAAAATCTTGGCTGCTATAATCTAGATGTTTGTCAACGTATGTAACATTATGTTCGATTCACACGAGGGTCTTGAAATCAGACCTTGGTTTCAAGCGCTACTAAGACAGGCCCCTGAAAATTAGGCGCTAGGCGCGTTAAAAAACGGATAAAAATTGGGAATTGGGAGAGAGCACCCTGGTAAACACATTCAGATAAGAATTGGGCGCTCGTGGAAGGTCTGGTTAATGTCTCTGGATAAGTATTTCATTTTTGCGAGCATGTCACCGGGGCGCCCATCAGTTATTTAGGCTTGACCTTCGAGTCTCAGTTGACATGATTTTGCTCATGTATATACATTTCCTGTAGCTGTATATATTATATATGTCCTTCAGCGAGAGCACTAACCCAGAATAGAGAAGTTGAAACGCCAGCTCTGAGATCTGAGTACTCACCGACCGGCCGACCGACCAGCTAACCCTACTCATAATCATACTTCGCTTCCCTCATGCTAACCCACACTCCATCCTGCACATACGTTGTCAAATGCGCCCTCGGCCTAATTTTTCCCCTCTGCTTCCTAATATTCTTCGTATCCGCACGCCACACCCCGGACACCCTCACACTCTCCTTGAACGCATCAACTTCTACCTTCATACTATCAAACCTCTGTAGTAACAGGCGAACGAGGAAGAGTTAGGAGGATATTCTAAATCCTGATGCACATAGAGGTGGAATACAAGGGCAAATTGTGTTGGGTGGAAGCCGTGACCTTTAGTGTTTTTAGTATTCAAGAGAAAAACAGGCGTAGGATAGATGATAGATTGGGCCTTGAGGGCCGACCTAATTTGTCCGCCGGTCTGGACAAGCGCGAGATTTTTTCGAAGCTACACTGTCTTGTTGGCCTAACAAATAGGTTATTTGGTACCTGTGTCATTGAATGCCATTTGAATATTACAATTTGAAAAGGGCGCCAAAATATCACTAAGCCACACACACACTTATTAAAACAGAGAGTTATCTACAATGAGAGACTAGTCGCGGGTATGTTATGAAATAACATGTAGCGACGCGTAGCATCGAACAACATTATGCAATGCCTTTGATTATGTCGGCGGCTAAGAGAACTCCCGTGAATATTAAGGAAATCAAAATGCTGTGGATTTCTTACCGATTTCACCAATACCATATGCAATACCTGGAAGAGACGTTATCAGTATTGATGAATAGAAGTATGTTCAGTCGAGCAGGCTCACATTGAGTGTGACACCCGACATGGAGCGGAACAATAGAAAGGTCAGCAACGCGGAGATTCTTTGTGCCGTAAACCTAGTATGAAAACACATGAGAATCATTCAAGTCGAGGTCTTCCCATTTACTCACCTTCAATTTCGTGTCTACGACTCCACCTTTCTCCCTGGGCAACATAGATGCGGAGCCAATGGTATCTAGACCTACAATGAGATGATTCGCCTCAACGAAATGATATATAGACTAACGGAAAGTCGTGCCGACGTTATTCTTAATGTAATCTGTTTGGGCATGTACATTATAATCGAAACGACCTTAGAGATTTCAGGGACAGACGCACCGGCAAGGTCTTCATCAGTCAAACATTCAGGTCCGGGACTCAGTTCTGGACTTGTTTCATCTGTAGAAGTGTGAGGTCGTACCACGGAATCTGAAACACTTAACCCAACTAACTAAGATGGTCCTTCAAAGGTGCAGTCCTTGCCGCCTTTCTAACAAATTTCATGATTTCGCGAAGCATCTTAAGATCTACGCAAAAATGAGTGTTTTGAGCTGGATTGTCTCCGCAATAACTGACCAATTTCTTGCTCCAAGTAATGTGGGTCCATAGCCGCATGTACAGTTGGATCGGAAGTCGTCGCATGCTGAGGGGCCAATGAGCGAGAGTTTTGATTGGAATACGGAAAAGGAAACATACAATGGTGCCTCTAGAGAATGAACCATTCAAGACGCACGCGATCGTGTAGTATTTCTTCCCTGGTTCCGGTGGATCTACAGATTTGGTGAGCATAATCTATACCGCTACCCTCTTAGTAGCAACAAAACAATACTCACTCGATCCACCTAAGGCGCCTGGAAATCCGATAACCTCACACGACGGCACCTTCTTCTCGAGGTTATCGAAAACAACTTTATACTGCTCAGCAAACAAAGGGGAGTATTTCCCCGCAGCTATTCCTGCCTCGATTTTCTTACGAGCGTCTGAGATTATTTCGTCGGCCTTATCAGATAATGAGCCGAGGTGTGCAAAGACGAAGCTGGAGATTCCCGTAGTGAACAAGCCCTGGCCTTGAGCACTAGTAAGCGTTATCGTGAGTAAGGTGGAGTGCGACGAAGGTAGCATCATCCGTACAAGAGCTCCCTGTGTTTTTCAGCCACTCCGGGGTCTCGAAGGATATCAAAAGTCGCGTCAGGAGCATCGGGCTTCAGCTCTAAATACAATATATCCGCTGAGTGAAATTCAGATATCGTAAATCCGGACATACCAAAGACAGTAATAGTGTTGATATGCTCTTGAACGTTCTCTCCAACACCCTCCAGTGCTAATTTGAGAGGAACGCCAACTCTTGCAAGCACATCAGGACGACCAATACCGGAAAGCTCCAAGAGCTGAGGTGTCTTAAGAGCACTATTTTTAAGATATCAGCGTTAATGAAGGAGAAATCATTCCAAGAAATCTGATTACCCAGTGCTCAGAATCACCTCCTTCGAGGCCCGTACGATTTGTACCTCTTTTCCCGCAGCCGAGTGCGAAAACTCTACACCAGTGATGACAAGCTCTCCATCAACTTGAGTTGACACCAATCGGTGGGCGACAGCACCCGTCAAAACATTGAAATTGGGTCGCGCAGAATTAGGTGCCCAATATGCGTTCGAGGCGAAGGATCGTGAGATCGTCTTGGGGTCGACTGTCATTGGGCCAATAACAATACCATTCGGCTAAGGGATTTCATCAGTTTCAGTGTATGAGAATAGTACATATTAGACCTACGTTACCATTCAACTAGAAGAGCAATAGGAATGAATACGAGCGAAAGCTGAAAAGTAAGAAGAACGCACAGGAGCAGGAGCCACAGGAATACCCATATTCTGGAATGTATGGTGTGCTTTAATATCGGCGTCAATCCGTGTAGGGGTGTGCGAGACCTGGACAGGTCCTGACAGAACGTAAATGCGTGTGTTCTAGGAGAAGAAAGAATCTCTACCATTGCCGATTGGCCTTTTCCATAGTTCCCTAATAGCATCCGGAGTTCCTCTTCGAGTATGTTCAACCTCGGAGAGAATTGGTGGTGTGTATCTAGAAGGTTGCTTGGATCAGCACTCGAAGGTACTCGGGGAAGTAGCTACTCACGTCGTGGCCCGTTGCATGTACTTATCAAACCTATCCCAGTTCCATCCTTCATTTCCTAGCTTCTCCCAGGCTGCTTACATTGAGATCCATAGTTCAAGAGCCGTTTACTTCGTACTGCTCACCGTCTACGTCCTCCCTAGAAGGCTTATTCCACGTCATGAAGTTGAGCGCCGAAGATCCTCCAAGCACTCGCCCTCTATGATTCGGACAAGGTCAACAATTAGCGTAACAGTGGAGAGCCTACCCGCTGACCTTGACCACGGAGTCTCGGTACCATTTGCATTTACTTGAGGAACCTATGAATCACGTTAGAACCACAAAAGTGTGTCTCGGAGGATTCACTCAGCCTACCGTTGCGATACACCAGTCGTACTCTTTCTTTCCGAGGGTGTGCCCAAACATACCAACATGGTCTACCAACGACAGGTTTGGGCTCGTAAGAATACGTTCATTCAAGAAGAGCCGATCTGGACTGACTGATTAGAGGATCATTCAAGTTTTCCTCGCCAGCCTCAAGGACAAGCACCGATATCTTTGTATCTTCAGTTAAACGAGCAGCCAAAGTCAATCCCGCAGTCTGATTGGGTTATGCACCATCAGTTCCTATGAGTCTCCCCTCGGATATAGCATAGAACTCACTCCTCCGCCTGTTGTCCAGAGATTCGTGAGCGTCCGACTTGATTAAAATGAGGCTTTCAGCAACGCACCTACGACGATATAGTCGAATGAACGAGTCGTAGCGTCTTTCAAATCGATGAGGGGCATATCCTAGTGTGTCTAGCGGTGCGTCGATTAATCGGGTATGATCAAGGTTAGTTCAAAATCCAGCTGTACGCTAACCTACCTTTATACCCCACCACACTCATACTAGAACATGTATGACACATTAACCACGCCTCTCGGTTCATTTAACAATCACAGCGTGCAGGCTCGAAAGATAACTGGTCGGGTCATGTACTCATCCGAGCAACACATTGGAGTTGAAGCAGTTTCAGCTAGAATTCTTCCGAGGCCGTCGAGTCGCCGCAGGCCCGGAGGGGGGGAAGAATATTCAGTTGACAGATGCCTCGTCGTTTGAGGCCCTGCAGAAGGAAATCCAATCAGATGCCAGCGTTGTACATGTATAGGAAAGACAATCCGAATACTAAGGGTCTGCGTTCAAGGCCAACCCCAAATGGAATGGGCGTCGATACAGGGGACATCAGAAGTGTGCAACGCCATCGTGCTCAATGCGGTAGTCTCGGAGACGGCCATATACTGTACGAGCATGGACACGTTGTTCAAGGAGTTTGTCAGGCCGCATACTTATGCAATAATTGGAAGGACTGCTCAGCGCCAGACTGTCGTTCCTGGCGGAATCGGTGAAACCCTAGTCTCATTGGCTGCTAGAGCCTGAACGCTTGAAAAGGTGTTCGATTCACACAAGGGTCCTCTGATGTTCACTGATGCGTTGATGATCCAAGCAAATATTGTAAGGTGGTCCATGGCTAGCATCTCGCAGTGGCACTCTTTTAATACATACAGCATATACATGAATTCAGGAAATTTGCGATCCAAAGCGCAAATTCGCCGCTGTACACCCAGGGAACCATGGAAATCACCACATAACCCTCCCTCTGCCTCCCAGCTAACCCTACTAATGATCATACCTCACCTCCTTCATACTAACCCACACTCCATCCTGCACATACATCGTCAAATGCGTCTTCGGCCTAATTTTCTCCCTCTGCTTCCTAATATTCTTCGTATCCTCACGCCACGCCTCAGGTACCCTCGCACTCTCCTTAAACGCATCAACTTCCACCTTCACGCTATCAAACCTCTGTAACAGGCGAACAAGGAAGAACGACGCCTCGTTATATGCAAACTGTTGACCTAGGCAGATCCTTGGGCCAGCATTGAAAGGAAGGAAGATGAATGGGTTGGGGGTGAGATATTTGTGTAGTCTTGAATCGAGGAATCTATCTGGATCGAACTCGAGTGCTGAAGGAAATAAACAAATGAGGACAATGAGTGAATCAGATACTAAAGGACAATGTACCGTCAGGTCCCCACAAGTCTTTCCTTCGATGCATCACAAACACAGTATATGGCGTCCTCGTATTGGCGGGAATATACATGGGCTTGCCTCCAGGCTCTTTAGCAGGCCAGAGGGTAGCATTTTTAGATTGCCTGATGTTAAATGGCCTGATAGAATGGACGTCAGTCAGAATTGAATTGCGAAGGGATGCAAAGGCTTACACAACAGGGTATAATCGCAAAGTTTCTGTCCGTCGTATATTAATAATCACTTCGCAGAAGAACGGTAGATATCTTGGCGCACCATTAATGACAGCTCTAAGATACTTCATTTCTTTTAAATCGTCATACTCAGGTCTCCGGTTTGGCCCAATCTTCTCTATCACCTCCTCCCTTAGCCGTTTTAGCACCTCAGGATGCTCAGCGAGCATATAAATAACAAACGTGAGCGTACTTGCAGTCTACACTCACGCGATCAATCCCGCATCCTCAAAATAACTGGAAGAAACTCACGGTATCCCGACCAGCGACAAGCAAACTCATAATCTCATCTCTCAAAATCTCCAGATCATCCGTCTCATTCACCAAGTTCTCCAATAAAGTCCCTTCCTCCTCATCCCTCTTCTCAAAGCCGGCACCGGCGGCAGCACGCAGTTGCTTTTTCTTCACGGCCTCTTCTACAATCGGTTCAATCAGTTCCTTCACAATTCTCATTGGCTCCTTGATCTGATCTTTCCAAAATTCCATTAGGGGCCAATGAACGCCGTATCGCGAGCGGTGAGCAGTGATCCTCTGAGCTTCTGAGAAGGCCTCTGCGAATCGGGTCGAGAAGTTTTCTACATCGCTCGTGGAAACGGCGATACGGGAAGGATGATTATCTGGGTAGGGAAGTGAACCAGAGAGTGAGCGAACATCGTGCCCGAAGAGGAATTCTGTAGCCGAGTCGAGTGTAAAACGTCCAACAAGGTCCTGCAACGATGGGAATCAAGTTTAAATAGTGTGAGCCTTGATGGGAGGAAGGGAACGCACCTGGATATCCACAGCAACACCTTCCCTCAAACGCTCAGCGAGCTTATTTAGCGCTTCTTCTGCATGTCGATCGAATATGTCAAAGTGGCTGATCCTATCGCGACTGAAAAAGGGTCTTGTCATAGATCTGTGGAACCTGCCCCAGGTTTGTCAGTTCGCTGGAACGGTGAGCGATTGTGAGAAAGGAATCTACACACTTCCAGAGTTCACCATCTGCCGCAAAGACTCCCGTTCCCAGGAGAGGGTTAAATAGCCACCGTGTCTCAGGTCCTACAATAACTTCAGCAACTGTTGGTTACGCATGCTGCCGATAACCAACCTTTTTCAAAATGCTCAAACTGCTGCGCAAGTATTATTTTGATATTTTCAGGGTCGGCGGTAATAATCTATAAACTTCTATCAGCCCAGTGACTTTAGGGTATAACACGAAGCGAAGCAACACACTTACCCGATTTTCGAACAGAACTCGATTATTGATCGTATACGATCCCAGTTTTTCATAAAAGTCGTCTAAAGCTTCCGCTACACGTGTAGAAACTTTGATTTAAGCAACTCCGCTTCAAAGCAGGCTGGAAAGCGTGAAGACCCACCGATGTAGCCATTCTTCACTATCTTCGCAGTCCTCACCAAAATGCCGAGCCCACCAGGTGTCCAGTCAGGCACTCGAGGCGGTAATACAGCGCCCAATCTCATGGCCTCAATCCTAATTTTGATGTTCTCCCACAACACCTTCATTGTCAAAGCAAACCCCAGTGAAGCAGTCATCGCCAACGCAAGATAAGGCTGCCTTAGAGGTCCAAGGCTCGCCCATTCCGATAGAATCGGCACATTAGCCAGGAAGGATGGAATATTCAGTGCGGAAAGACAGTTGAAACCGTACACTGCGAGTGGTGGAGTCAAAATTTGCGGGGAGAAGCGGATAAGGTAGAGGATTCCAGGGGGGATATCGATCGCCATGACCGGGGGTTGTAACTTGGACGTAACACGGGTGTCTTGTGAGAACAAGGAAGAGCAACCAACTGTTGTCGAGGAGACCAAGTGATGATCGTGCTGTGCTAGGGCGCTATAAACCGGGTATTAGGCTTTTAGGCTTCTGGCGGGCGACTTTCCGAGTCACAGGAACCCCGAATTCAGTTACGGGATGGTGGGCAACCAGGGCACACCGTCGGAATCACTGCTGCGCGATGTATTGTGTGGCCGGGAAAGTGAGAGGCGGGGACGGAAAGGGAAAAAACAAAGTGGGGGTGGATATAAGTAGAGCAGAGTTGTGATTCCACAACTATTGAATATGTCATTGTTGCTGATGGAGCAGATGTTCAGTTGATCATCTGTGAATTTGATCGATGATCACCCACACTCCTTTATCGGCCTGCCTATCCACGCTCCGGCTCACCCGGGCTATTCGTTGCCGAGCGGCCGATGCTTTGATCCGCCAGGAGAAACCTATCCAACGTCTTCGGATTCACCACAGGTAATATTAAATTACCCCAAAGTCTTCAATTGAAAGTTTGAGCAAAGTATAGTCGAGTCTGGAGTCTAGAGACCAGATTCACCGGTTCCAGTCCTCCCACGATATTCATAATTCACTCTTCTCTTCTTCCGGTTTCCCAATGATCGGACATCTCGGAACAAAGGGCATCTCGGGGGCTATATTTAGAAAAATGCCACCGAGATTATGGAATTGCGTGCCACCATGTTTAGCGCTCCAGCTTTATCCACAACATTTGTCAATAGGCCGCGATAGGTCATCAACGTTGACTACATTCAGCAAGACGGGGGAGATGCGGGAATGCTATGGTTTCCATCTTTCATTGCATTGGGTGTGATGAACGCATCACTCCGCAAACGGATACAGGGACTTTGACGACATAGCCGGGGTTAAGGGAAGCGGATAGTTTACACGCAGTACCTCCTCTCCCCAAAGTCACCCAGCCCTGGAATGATATAAGCCCTCTCATTTAACCCTTCATCAATCCATCCAGTGATCTAGCGGTAATAGTCAGTTATCATGAGATATGAGAAGAAAACAAAGACAAACGATTTTTGTGGTAGGGTATTTCGTACAGAAATTGGTTAAACCTTCAGGGGCAGCGATCTGAGATTCAATTGGCATCCCGGCGAATGATTTAACAAAAAAAGGAACCGTTCGCGAACACAGGGACGAACGTGGACAATCATTAATTAGAGGACAAGAGAAGCGCCAACAGGAGAGCAAGGACGCACGAGGTTGATAAAAATAATCCGCTCAGCGGGGACGCCATGCTCGATCAGGACTTCGACGGCTTTTATCGCGGATCCGCCCGTCGCTATTCGCAGTATCATAAGCAAAAATCAGCCTCGCCGTGGTAGGTAGGAGCCATGGGATGAGGTATACCGAGCATGGGATCCAGGAGAAGGACATATCGCTGGGCAATATCCGAGGGAAATTTGGAATAGAACAACTTCGGCTGAGCTGTCTCTTCATCCTGGATATATCACATCCCCTTCAACATCGAGTACCTGAATGTGAAAGCCAAACGCACCCGCTGAATCAAAATCTTCCCAATCCTTACACTCCGGCAAACTTCACGTAAACCAGCTTCCATAGCCTGCACACGACCACGATTGTAGGAAAAAAACAGAATGTATATCAATCCACTACAACGTCTATCTATGATAATATGGTAACCCACCTCCCCAGCCCGTAAGATCGAAACACCACAGATCTTTCCCTGAAATCCGACGCCTTCATACGTTGCACCCTGCCATAGAAGTTATCAGCTTAGTGCACAAGACCACGGCTCCATTCTCCCCCTGTTACTGCACAAAGTGGAATATCAGATACACACCGTAGGCGTCTCTACCACCTTGTTCACAACTGGTAAATGGTTCAACCCCTCTTCCACCAGCAGCCGAATAATCCTATCCGAGTAGAACAGGAAATCTCCTCGCGATGTTTCCTTATTCCTGATGATCGTATACAACGCTTCCAGCTGCGCCGTCTGAGGGAGTGTGTAGACATTTGGCGGAATGTTTCTGTCCGTATTCTGTGCCAGAGTCGCTTGCGGTGCCGGGGAAACCGTAATCGTTTGAGACGGCATTATAGATTTGTTGTCCGAGTTGTGGTCGTGAATGCAAATGTCTGCAGAAGTGAGCGAGATGGCTAGAGAAGGTGTGGTTGTATTAGAACCACGTTATATACGTGGTGATGGAAGAGGGTAGGAGGAAGAAGCGGTGACCATCACCCTGAAATTCTGATAGCGTGATCGACACTCAAGAGAGCGGCGCCACTTACCCTCCGATTTATGTCATGAGTAAATTCGTCTATAGTCTGAGTCGTATCACTTTCTTGTTGTTAGCATGAGGTGCAGTTATGTACTTTTCCATTAACTAAGCCTGCAGCGAGAGTAGAATGTATAATGGGTGTTAAGCATAACTTGATCGCAAGTGCTAAGGAAGCACTTAGATCCGAAAGCCCCTATCCACTTTACCGAATTGGTGCTTCTTCACATGTCGACACGTGAAGATCAGCGTGGAATACACCTTTTGGGGGCCTTTAAACGTACAACAAGATGTATTATGCTCTTTAGATTACATATCAATGCGGGTATGCCCCTTATGCCTTCCCAATTTCTTGTAGATAAGCCTCCACTTCGTCTCTCAAGGACACTAGAAGCGGTTTTTTCTTGGACTCTGTAGGTTTCCAACCAAATCTGCTGAGGCGGTGGGAGTAAGCGATATGACTCGCTCCAAGGAGGGACCATCCAACTATAACGAAATAGCTCTTAGCATTCTGGGAATAGTAAATAGAGAAGATAAGACGCACATTCGCCCATTGGGTCGGTAACCTCGGAAGGAAAAGCACGAGATCCAGTCTTCTGCAAGAGGCCTTTGTTGTACAGGAGCTACAATTCGAAGTCCCAGGTAAACTATTTTATCGCGAGTGGCTGGGGGAAGGCGGCTTACGTTGCCTATTGTAGTAGCAATCTCGCGATTTGTAACCATAGGTTGCCTGCTGATGGCGAAGTCTACATGAAAATTGAGTCAATCGCAAAGGGAGCTTGATAGGACAGTACTAACAGAATCCTTCTGCGCCTTCATCAGCCTCGCCTCGGAGAGCAGCTTTCAACACAGTTATCATCGCTGAGGCAACGTCTTTAACATGGATATTCCCCATTCGACTATGGCCTTCTCCCCATGTTCCAGCGTACCCCAACTTGAGGAACATATCCACAAAGATTCGTACTGGAGTGGTGACCTTTTGTATTGCTTCACCGACACCAAAGATCCAACCTGGGAAAACAATCATCGTACGTATAGGGGTTTCTTTCCGAGTACCAGCTTCAACGATAAGTTTATCTTGAGCTACGTGTTCATTTTGTGGTGGAACGTCGTTCATGGAGAAGCCAATGTCGACATATGCCGGGATATCGTCGATGTCGACGTGCTCCCCGTGAGAGTTATCAGATGTAATTCCGAGACCAGAGCATTGAATGTAGATGGGGGGATTGCCAGGGTGAGCAGCCGAGTACTTTTCAAGCCCTTTAAGTGTCGCTGTAGACGACAAACAGTGCCTTGATTAGCATTGATCCGTTGAAAAGTTAAATTTAAAGCGACGCACATTTGACACTTTCAATATGATCGCTGCTCGCAGCGTTAATTACAATGTCAGCCTTCGATGTCTGTTCTTGGATGATAGCATCTGACTCCAGAGTACCCTCAACAACCTCTAGGTCAGGGTAGAATTTCTGGAGTTCGGGAAGGCGCTGTTGACTGTTGCGGCAGAGAGCGGTGATATGGAATTGATCTTTGAGCTCCGGGTCACGACCCATTAGCATAAGGAGTGTAGAGCCCACAAAGCCTGTAGCGCCAAAGAAGAGGAGATTGGGTTTCGGCATTGCTTTGGTGGAAATGGGGACTGGTGGTCAAAATGTGGAGTGGGTCAAACGGAATATATACGTTTTTACTAACTCACCGCGTCCGGCAATTTGGACACTAAACCTGGAGACCTTACCGATGGAGCCTTGATATTCCCACTGATATACGTGATGCACAGCACACACCTCTGCCCTATCTAACCAAGGCAAGCAGCGTTGACTTGCTTTTTAAGTCCAAGTAGATCAATCAAGAAGTCACGAAGTGGGTGGCGCGTCCCAATGAAGAAAAGCCACGAGCCACCGTGAGTACTAGGAACACAATTTTACAGAAGACAATGTCCGGAATTGACATTGGTGACGATATAAAACCAAAAGCAAGACATCGTGTCAGCAAAGTCGTTCGCTTTACAATATAGTCGTCCCTTGACTTCGGAGCAGGTCTGCGAAGTTCTAGCCTCGTGCCGTTGTCGGGAGAAGAATCAGCTGACTTGAGAGCTTTATCATGAGACGGCGAATGCTCTGCCGAGCGACACAACCATATTTTTCTGTCTTCTGAAACCACCAGGCTGCCCATCAGTCCGATGCGATTTAATCGCGCCAACTGATAGTAGATGGAACTTGGGAAGGACAACCGGAGGTTCCGGACCAGAATATCTATGAACTTTCCATTCCGCTCAGTAAACCCTGGCGCAGTACCGCGACCGTCAAGGACCACAACGTCCCAGGACAATAATCGGCGGCTGAAGTACGCCTTTTGAACTGCTGCTAGAAAAGTAAATTTATCTAATTAATAAAGAGAGTGGCTCAAGAGAGGCCCAGCGGTCCAAGGATCCTGTCTCAGCATGTCAGAACCTGAGAATCCCTAAGCAGCAATAATTGGTCGATCAATGGGTGCATGAAAGAGAAAGAGACTAAGAGCGCCAGTTCTAAGCCTTTGTGACAGAATTTAAATTGGCGCCTAGGCGTTTGAATACATGTGACGTCGAGTCACGAGTTAGCCCATTGAGCATTCCGCCAGCTCACTTACACGTCGACATTATACCTCATCTCTCCTCCACTCCAGAACCTGTAATCAGGTTCTAAACTTTCCTGCCAACCATGGCACAGTATAACTACGATGAAGGCGGTGGCATGGCCGCCTACTTTCTCATAACAATACTCGCATTAGTGCTCACACCTATGACATTGTCTTCGGTAAAAGGGAAATCTGCAAGTGCGTAATCAATTATATAAACGTTCTACTCATCAACTGTTTCTCAACTCTTTTTATCGTGCAGAAAAGCGGATAGCTGGATGTCAATGTCAGCCTTGCCTTGAGCAACACTCGAGAATTGCGCAGAGAGAGCAAGGGTCGATATTTGCACCAAAATTGAGCAAAAGGTGCGCTGTTACTTTTGTTTCGCTGTCCGTTCAATTATTCAAACATGTTCTAGGACATATTTCCTGATTGCGGGCTGGTCTCTTTTTGCTTTCCTTTGCTACAAAGTCGCAGGCGCCACTGTTGAAAACTCAGTCTATAATCCGTTCGAAATACTTGGAATCAGTGCTGTCAGTCTATATCTACTCAGGGGAATTTTTCGTGTTATTGACGTCACGACAGGCTGCAACTGAGAAAGAGATTAAATCACATTACAAGAAGCTTTCTCGTCTATAGTAAGCACATGTCCCCCTTCGCGACTCTCGCATGCCAATCCCTCTTGAACAGTCACCCCGACAAAGTCAAGCCTTCGGTTAATGAGACAGTTGAAGCGATCCAGGACCGCTTTGTTTCGCTTACAAAAGCCTATAAGTCACTCACCGACGAAAACATTCGCAAAAACTGGGAGCTCTACGGAAACCCTGACGGACGCCAGGAAATGTCCATGGGTATCGCTCTTCCTAAATGGATCGTCGAATCCCATAACAACATTTGGGTGCTTGGATTCTACGGTTTGCTCTTCGGTGGTGCCCTCCCTGCACTTGTCGGTCGTTGGTGGTTCGGTAACAGGCAAAGGACGAAAGACGGTGTGCATGCCAAGTCTGCTGCCGCTTTTTTCAAGAGCTTGAAGGAGGAGAGCCCGATGGAGGAGGTTGTGGGTACACTTGGCAAGGCATTCCAGTTCGAGACCCCCGATGCTAGCGCCAAGAAATCCGATGTCGCGATTGATAGGCTAGAGAGTGAGATTGAGAAGAAGGCCGGATCGAAGTGGAGTGAGGTCAGGAAAATCGCGAAGGATATGGACGGCAAGCTTCATGTGAAGCGCCGCAGAGCTCTGGTTTTGTTATATGCTCATTTCCTAAGGATTGAGGTTTCTGATCCCAAACTTCAAGATGGTGAGTAGGATTGTCTGGAGTGACCTACCTGGTGAATAACGTTTCGCATCTTAGAGCAAGCCCAAATCCTCCTCCAGCTACCAGTCCTCTTAAATGCCCTGTTGAACGTCTCAACCTCCCGCAACTGGCTCATTCCCACCCTCGTAATTATGCGTCTCCACGCCTACCTCGCACAAGCCCTCCTTCCTGTTGAAAACCAGCGTAACCGCCTGACGCAGCTTCCTTCAATTCAAAACAAGGACGTTGAATCGCTCAACGATGCCAAGACTCTGACTGACGTTGCCCAAGCTCTCGAGTCGAAGAACGATGACCGTGCCGGCGATGTTAAGAAAGCTCTGGAGAGATGGGGAGCAATCGAAGTCGTAGACGCAGCATTCAAAGGTATGCTTAAGCTTGTTCAGATCCCCTTCGGGTTCAATCTGACAACGAAATACAGTCATCGGTGAACGTGTAGTGACACCCTCCTCCATTGTCTTCCTCGTGGTGAAGCTGCGCCTCGTGCCACCAAACAAGAAGATCGAGCGCCGGGAACTCACTGTTGAAGAGACTAAGAAGGCTATCAAGTTCAGCGACGAGAAGGACGACAAATTCCTCACCTCACGCAACGACACGGAAGAACTGGACAATGAGGACATCCTTACAGCTGCCCACGCACCTTTCTGGCCAGGAGTACGTATTTTCCTTGTTGGATGCTAGCTGTGGTGCTAAAAGATCGTTCACTCCATAGGAACGCAAACCATCTTGGTGGATCGTTCTCGCCGACGACAAACTTAACCGCGTCGTTGTACCGCCCTTCAAACTCACTGATGTTCCTTTCGCCAACCCGAACGCCGAGCATGATCGAGACTATCGGTCATACAAGATCCAGTTCCAAGCACCACAAAACGTGGGCATCTTCACATGGAAGATTTACCTTGTTTCGGATACGTTTGTTGGAGAGGATGTTACTAAAGATATCGTTGTAAGTATTTTGGTCTCCCCCATGTCTTCGGATGTTGTGGCGTTTTCTGATCGGGACCGGGCGCTGATATACTTTTTTCATCAATGACAGTTGAAGATTGAGGAGCCACAAGCTGTTGAAGAGGCTGATGAAGATGAGATCTCAGATCCTGATGAGGATACACTGGCTGGACAGATGGCTGCTATGCGCGGCGGTAAGGTGAAGAAGCATGCTGAGCAGGATGAGGAGGACGAGAGTAGTACAGATGACGATCAGGAAGATGACGATAGTAGCGACAGCGATAGTGATTAAGCACTAAGTCTTTTTCCTACCCTAGTGCTGGTGATCGGCCGTTCGTTAATTTGTTTCGCGTGTAATATCATATACTCGTGGGTCATCGGAATGATACGCTCGTTTTATTATGACTTTTTCTAATTACAGTTTTACGAGGGCGCTATCTGAAACTGCCTGCCCAGTAGTTTAAGGAAGATTCTTGGCGCTGATAGCCCTGGTTACGAGACGATTCCGCGAAGAGCATTTCTTGTCGCACAGTTTGTTGTATGCGTCCTTGTTGACGGATATGGAGGACCACTCTACAGGCTAGCACGGAGTGGACCACCCGCTCCATCCTGGAGAAACCATTGAGCGCAAGCAACAAGCCGAGCAGGTGGCGGAGACTTACATGACCATCAGATTAACATAATCGCCCTTTGGTGCCCAACTTTCAGTGTTCTATTCCCCGCTAGAAACGAAAGATCCGACTTACAGGGAGTTTGAGAATAATTATAGTGTTGATGAACGAAAGGCCTGGGTTACTGTTAGCCTCGAACACATCTTCTACATCAGCCGACTAAACGCACTGAATAAATAGATATAATAGATAATTCCTACAGCAACCCGTTATTAGCCTACCGCATAACCCCGATCTGTAACAACAAGAAGGCTCACCGTCACTGTAAACAACTCGCATGAACTGTGAGTCCCCTCCTGATCTAACTGATTATTCCTAGTTGTCAATTGTGGTTCGACTACCTTCGATGGGTATCACTCACAAGCTGAAATTCCACGGATAACCATGAGGAACAGGATACCTAAAAGTTTATGTCAATGTCATGGTTGACGGGCATGGGATTTTTGGCGGACGCCGAGAGAAGTGAAGATTCTTGGAGTGGGTGGTAACGTGGACAATAGGACGAAGATCGGAAAAGAGATGCTGAAGTGGTAGGGATGACGGCATAATCACGATCACGGGGTAACCAGAAATTCACAGCCAAAGAAGAGAAGAAGGCAAGCCTATAGACTTACACGCATCGTATACCATAAGCAGAATGTAACACGCCGACAAAATATGGTTGGCATCAAGGACTATACATCCAAAAAGTTGAGGGAGTGGAGATGCTATATCTGCTCACTCAGGTATAAGCAAAGGCAGGAGAATGTTCAGACTCGAAACATACGTTGTGTGCCTCGAAGATAGAAGCCCATTATGATGAAGCCGGCAGTCCAAACCGTACAGAAGAGTATTGGGAGGAAGTAGGACAGGCGTTTGTCCTTTTCCCAGACCGCCCACGTCCTGAGAGTTAGAATCACTGTCATATATTTCTAAGATTCTTCTCGAGTAAGAAAATCGGCGTAACACTTACGCTCCGCGCAAGCCATTCCTACAACGAACATCCCTAGAATGCTTAGCTGTGAGGTCATGGATGAGCGCTCGATTAATTAGACTTACAGGCAGCATATTGGTACGTCGTCCGGCACACGGAAATTGGAAGTGCGAAGCCAAATTGATCTGTGCTTGGAGTTGAATGAGAGCGATGATGAACGAGGTCAAAAACTTACGATACATGACGACAGACGTGTCAATAAATGGTAGATACCGTGTTAGGAAGTATAGGATTTTTGTTGTGTTCCATTTCGCCGTCCAGACGAGGGAAACCTCCATTTCGAATGTTAGGAGCCAGTCAAGAGCCTAGAGGTTGTAGAATTTTCAGTGTTGACGTTCTCTGATAACTTTACGCGTAATGCTTCACCATAATTGTTACGCTTGCGACTGTCAATCGATAGCGATACGTTAAAATATGTGTTCAGTCAGGAACGAGGACGCATACCATTGCAATACTGGGAACCCATCAGTGGTTGTGGATATCTACAAGAAAGCTAAGTGACGCACGTTGACTTGTCGGCTCCGCTCGACAGCGGTGAACAGCTCTTGAAGCAGCTGTAACGGACCTGCCGCTTCCATTGATCCCTAGAGGTAAGGCAAACGAGGAAGCACGTTGGACGGGGAAGGGAGAGGGGACAGGAAAGACGGTCGCAGGCTCCAGTTTCCCCCGCGATATAAAAATACTATCTCTCGATCGTGTGGGCACGGCTAACCAAAAGGTCACCAAGAAGCCCTGCCGATGAAGCCATCAACCAATCAACTCCAAGACACTTCAGCCCACGAAGTAGGATCATCAACGAATAAGTGAACCTTAAACGCATGGTTATGAGTGCGAATTTCCCAAATCCCCAATTAGATCCCGTGGCAATAAATACTACGGGTCGAAGTGAAGACGAGCTAAGGATATTACGCCGAAGGATTGTTTCGGCGGCCTTGGGGGAGGTGTGATAAATTAGTTAGGACAATTAATGTCAAGGGCTAGCACGGAAAGGTTTCATGAGATCAAATGATGATTTCAGCGTCTGGGGTCCACAGCCGTACACAATCGCAAGCTACTCCTTGTCCTATAATCTTTCAAAATATGCTGGAACGAGGTCCTCTTTCAGATCGACCAGGGATCACAGCAGAGATCTTGTGATGGCGCTGCTCTCAATTGCCTGATTCTTCGGGTCCGGGCGCTGATGATTGATTTTTCCTCCCGTGTATAAACCGATGCTTGAGGCCCAGGGTCGCAGTAATAGTTTGTTGTCTTGTTGGTGATCGTGATATGTATGTCATGCGAGGCTATAGGCTAAGAGGCCTAACAGGATTAGGATATCGGGTTACATTCTGAACACCGAAATCCTGAGGCCGCGGAGGCTCAAAGGACATGGTGAAAGGGACAGCTCCATACTTACACGATCTAGACATGCCTCGAAAGGGTCTTCAAGTTGAGTTGCAAATAGTCAGATAGTTGTGGGTTGTACTCTCGTTGGGCAGTGTGTGGTAGTCTAGGGGATCCCGGACTCGAGTTGCTCCGGGAGAAGAGAAGCCCTAGTTCTCGGCAAACAAGTTGAGATAGATTCGCAGGGAAAGACTAGGGCTCAGGCGGACAAATGATTGTTGGAGTTTGAGACTTGTTTGCTGTCGAAATGGGAGGACCATCAAGTTAAGAATAAGACCATTCAGACATTCAGTGGCGTCCGGCCAGCCGGTCACGGCTCGTGATCGATGTCACTACTCGGTTCGTCACCCTGTGGCTTATGCTGGGTCCAAAAGGTTCAGGTTTGTAGGGTTCAAAGAGAAGCGAGTCATGATTCTGGATTGTTAGTTGTTTTCTCCAAGTCTTATGGTATGCCACGGATAGAGACATGAATGGTAAGCTAACCAACACTTTGATGGGATATTATAATTCCAGCTCTCCACGGTATGTCACCATTGCACTACTGAAAACCCTTTATACGGTACTAGACTACTACGTCTTGTCAACTGGGAATGTTGACGTTACTCGAACTTCCATAACATCCAATTGTCCAATGATAGCACAGGGATATGATTTCTCCGGATGTTCGGTATTTTTTGGTTTGACCGGAAGCTTTCATTTCGGTCGTTTCCTAGTTGAAATGGAAAGAGCGCGGAGACACGATCTCAAGTGCATCGCTAGGGTAAGAAAAGATCTCGCCTACGATAAGTAGGCGCCCTAAAACACAAGGATCAACTCATGAATCGGGCAAGGCCGAGCGCTATTCCATGGTGGCGCCGCAGAAAGAAAAAAAGGTTCTCTCGCTGACCAACTGTCAGCCACACAGATGCTCGGGATTATTTCGGCCTCCGATGATTGATCTATCAGAGACACAGTACATAGTACTGAGTCACAGGGTCCGTTTCATTCGCAGAGAGGACGGAAGACGCATGTATCAGACTTCGACCAGACAGACTAAGATTTCAGTCGAGCCCTTGAATCCTCGCGCTCACCGTTGTAACAAAATCAGACGGCTAACCTTCTCGCGGGGTTCAAGTGTAGGCTACCCCATAGTTATCCAGCAACATATGTAAGATAGATGATCGACCATCTCCTGTTGATTCTTCATTCATAAACCGTAATACTGGTCCAACTGGTTCTGCGTCATGCCATTTCAATCTCCCCTCCACGAGCTAACCAAGTTGTACTAGCGTACGTCAAGCCTTGTCGCTGTAAGCCCCCTTGCTGCTGAACCTGGGCTTGCTCTCGGATATGCAGGACAACCCTGCATGCCAGCACCGCGTGGATTACACGCGCCATCCTTTTTATAGTATGTCATCGTTAGTTTCATATTAAGGGTGAGGCGAGGGGCTCCAAATGCAGTACGTACAGCATCATGAGAGTCTGGAGCTCAATCTGACCACAGGAAGACTGATTAAATCACCTAAAACTGCAGGGAAACGCCAACGTACCGGTAGTTTCGTTATCACGAAAACATTCAGAAGAGAGAGTACTACAAGGAATTCCACAATAAGCGTCATCCTCAGTACCGATTGCCAGTAGACGCACTCCAGACGTAGATATAATAGATAATGCCTGTGAAACCCCACATTCATTGAACATGCAGCTAATCGGAGCTACCATCGGAATCCTCACCGTCGCTATAGACGACGCGCATCAAGTGTGCATCCCCTCCACAACGGACTGAGAGGACCGCAAAAATTTAAACAGTCATCAGTATACTTATGCCACAGGCAAGTGGAAGTTCTGGCATACAGGCTGAAACGCCACGAATAATCATCAGTGACAGTAAACCTGCCTCGATTGTAAGACCGCACTGAATAGCTGATGGTTGAATACATACTTACATGCGTCATAAAGCATTAATAAAACATAATCTGCTGAAAGAATAGAACTTGACACCGACATCACACATCCAATAAACTGGGGTATGGGGGAAGTCGTATCTGCGAATAGAGACGTTGAGCCCCAGTGCACCCATAATACCCTAAACGTGATACTAACGACTTGTAGCCTTGAGATAAAAGTGGTCAATCACAAAAACAGCGGACCACATCGCACAAAAGATCGCGAGGAGAATGTATGTAAATCTCTTCCCTTTACCCCAGACGGCCCAAGTCCGAAGGGTGAAGATCACTGTGAACGCTGACCATGAACAGGAATTCCTGCCCCGTGTTGGAGGACGTACACTCCACCAAAGCTGCGCCAGCTCCAAATAGCCCTGTTCGATGCAGCCCACAGTAAGCCAATCAGCACAATAGTCACAATCTCTGCGACATACACGCTTGGGCTTCATATAGTCTTTGGCAGCTCCCCGCTGGGAGGGTGGAACTAAATTGATCTGCAATAGATCAGTCAAAAGCCTATGAGATATTGATTCTACAAACGCTCACGATATAGCCCAAGAGCACAGTCAACGAAAGGTAAATACCGGGCCAGAAAGTACAGGACCTTGGTAGTGCTCCAACGCGATTTCCAGATAAGAGAAACCTCCAGATCGAAGGTCAGGATCCAATCGAGAACCTGAGTGAAATTCCGGCTATGAGGACTGGAGAGAGAAAGAACAGTAGTAGAATTACCGCGATCGTTGTCGAAGCAACTGGCGAAGATGGGGACATTATTAGAGGCGCACTTGGGTCATTTCAGAGTCTAACACACCAACGCTGTACTGAAGGCATGTCAGATTCACTTTACAAAATCTTTCATTGGCATTACTCACATTGACTAGCCTCGTCCATTCAACACCGTTAACGAGTTCACTGCGCAGTTGAAGATTAGATAGTGGTTCCATTTTAGAGTTAGGAAAGTATGTGGTATACGCACTCGCAAAGAGAAGCCCTCGGGACATTTAATAACAGGGCTCAAGTCTAGAGAGACCACTTCCAAATACTGACTTGAGCGCTCTCATTCCCTTCCATTGATTTGGTTGTAACCATGGTGCAACGATAGCTAGTTTGCAGATGAAATCGAGATCCATGAGGACGGATATGCGCACTCCTTCCTATTCGAGGGGGCCGCTTGATCAGGAGCACGGAGTGTTGCCGTGGGGTAATAATGAGAAGGGAACTGGTTCCAGAGCCGGGAAGCGAAATAGTGAGGGTGGGTTTCGGGAAACAAGCTAGCCGGCAGCCGGGATTTGCTATGACGAAGAGTGTTTGGGAGAAGCAGAAGTACTGTGTGGGGAAGTAGTAATGGTTGCTGCTGACAGGGTTTAGACCGCCATCAGCAGTAGGGTATAATCATGTGCCGTCTTGTACACATGCTCGATGGCGCACAGTCATAACATCTTTTTTTTTTTTTTTCACAGAGGGAACCCAGTGTGCCCGATACATGACACATACGGTCCGACAGAGACGACCACGAGCAAGAACTGTGATTCTAGAGATGGTCAGGAGTCCTATTGTTGTTGAACAGGCATATGGTGGAATTCAACTTACTAGTGGACTATCTCACGAGTGACATGGTCACCTGTATGGATCAATGTCAAGAGCGGGTAATCGTCCTCATTCAGGTAGTACGTTATCCACAGAATAGTCCACAGAGACAACACCCTTCGTGTTTCTTGAGGGGAGGAGTCGTCCACGAAGTTTATCAAAGGGCTGCATGGTCAAAGCATTCTGTATTTATTTAGATGCGCATCAAGTGGAAACATCAAAGCTCGCTCGTTAACTGTGTCGAAGACATGTAGAATAATAGCGGAATCGTGACGGGCCAAAAATGGTGGTAGGTATCGGGGATGTCAAGGGAGTTGCAAAACTCGCCAATCAGATATCAGAATATCGCCCCACTGATGCTCCTCCACTTCACCTTCTACTTCTCCTGGGTCTTCGTCATGGTCAACGGGTGCGAGAAATCCGGAACACCCAGAGTCAGGGTCAATGGGTCTGACAAGACGTTGGGTTTTAGCTGACACCCCGTCCGAATAGTCGATAACTTTTGCGGCAATGAGGAGAATTTCTGGCCTAAAGGTCTGTGGATTGAGTTCGAGATTCTATATTATATAAATGAATAAGTGACATGGAAGGACTCGAGAGGAAACTGTGGACGAACCCTCCAACCGACAATCTGCCCAATCCTCAAATCATTGACCTGGGAAATTTTCGTAGCGTTCTCAAAAAGTTTCTCGGCTTGGCTCCAGTCAAATATTGAGTTTGCCGACCGTGTCTCCGGGGCAGGATGCGTGTTATCACTTGCGACCTCTTCTTTTGTTTCATCACCGTATGCTAGCGTTATGTCTTCTTCAGCTTGGTACCCGCTTTCGTCGATGTATGGCTCGGTATGGTCGTACGAGAAATCCGCCTCGTTGCCTCGACTCTTCCTCTTCTTCTTCTTGCGATTCGAGCTCCCGAGACCAGCTTCAACGTCCACGCTGGTAACAAACATGTTCGGGGGAAGTTCTCCACGTTCTTGGATCTCGGATGGTGGTATTAGGCGAGGTCGTGGTTTTTGAGCCTCTGAAGAAGCAGATAGAGCAGTCACTAATATTGTCGGATGGGACATCGAGGGCTGGGTAATGGGCGGTGACACTAAAGCCGAGACTGAGGCCAAAGAAGAAACGACCGGTTGACCGTCTTCTGTATACACGATCTTCTTCGGTACAGGTGCCATTAAAAACTGCTTGTAGCCTTTCTTCTTGTTTTTATTTCCTAGTGAGGCCATCATGACTTCCTGTCTCTCTTCCACCTCGTACTCTGCCACCCCTTCATCCATGTCCGTCGCCGTGTCCTTCTCTTTGCCCTTGCCCCTGGTAGAATTTACGGGTGACTGGGAACTAGCTTTTTCGCCAAGTGGGAGAGCATTAGTCGGTGATATGGTATGAGGGGGTATCGTCGAGGCCTGTGCTTGACTCAAGATTGACTGCGCACGTTGCAGGTCCTGTGCTGCGCGTAGACGTTTCCGCCGTAGATTTCGGGCGTGTGTTGTCGCCTTTCCATAACCGGGGGGAACAAAAGGTCCTTCAGGAGCGGGTTTTACCTTATTGGTCGGTAGGGTGGATGTGGGGATGTTCTGGGGGGCTCGGGGAAGGGAAGGCTTCTTCGAAGGTTTGGACGGTTGTGACAAGGGTGGAGATGAGGAAGACGAGGACGAGGGGTCTGATTCTTCAGAGCTTGAGGATGACGATGACGATGACGATGAAGAAGAGGACGATGCCGACGAGGATGATGATGAAGAGGATGAGTTAGAGGATGAGGAACTCGAGGTCGATGAACTGTCACTCTCAGATTCCGACTCCTCATTTTTTCTCGTTTTCTGATTCTTTTGCTTCTTGCTTGCCTTGTTTGGTTTTTGAGGGCGTTTTCGCTTCCTTGAAAGCAATGGTTCTGTTTTTGGAAAGAAAACGGGTTGGTTGTCCGTCAGAAGAAACAAATATCGAAACACACCTTGAATCTCTCCCCCCTCGGTTTTCACTCTGTTTGTATAAGAAAAGGAGGTTTTTAAGTAAAGTAGATCACCATCCCTAAGAGCAGCAGTGAATGAACTCTCATTCAAAAGTTCAAAGTCATCCAGAAGGAGCTGAATATCTCCAGGAGCAACACCAGCCTCCTTCAGGACAGTGATGCCTGAGCATAAAAAGCTTTTGAGTTCACCAATTGAGTTTGGGTTTCGGTGTTCCTCTGGGACGAACCAGGCTTTGAGGTCGGGGAGGGGAGGAAAAGTTTGGAGGCGGAGGCGCATCTATCATAGGTGTCTGCGTAGGGCGATATTTTGAATTGGTCTATGATGGCCTAGCGTGTGAAAATCTGGGCGTTTATATACTGCGACAATCGCCATTTATTTGACAAGTCACTTTGCCGGAGTGGTTAACGGGATCGCCTGCTACCCAGTAGCTGCAAGCGGTTGGTCTTTGACCGCGAGTGTTCGAATCGCTCAGGTGACGACCTTTTTTTATCTCGCTTCTTGAGTCATCTGCGAATGCAAGACCGTGACATCCGACATCAGAAAAAGAAATGCACGAGAGAGGTCTACCGAGGCTATCAGATGGCGTCGGGATATTTTCTGAGGCACCAACTCTCATAATCTGATGACGGCTCGTTCAATAAGGCTATACTGCGGAAGACTACTTGAGTCCGAATAATATCGTCCTGAACCGAATAAACAGATCATGTTACCAACTCTTTCCAGTTGAAATCGTCTCCATCACTCCAGCAACTCATATCTTGACAGGCAAACGCCACGCTCTCATGCTACATACCAAGAACAAGAAGATCGTTACCCAATGAGGTTTTCACATGGATGATCGAGCCAAATTTCTTGGTAAACACAAGAGTTCATTGGCTTATGATAAGTTATCAATATACTCTACTTCGCTTCACGCATATAAAGCTCAAAGCCTAAGCTCGCTAAACAGGTACATTCAGCCGATTCTCAAGGGCCATCTAAGTACTTATAGCAACACTCAGCTCCTAATCTCTTCTCTCTAAGCCACTCTCACACATCACGACAATGTCAGTTAAAGTCTCTGTCCAAGATTGCCTCTCCCAAGTCGAGTTATTCAAGCCCAAAGTTGCTACGCTCGTATCGAGCGTTTCCAGCTTCCAGCCCACTGACGGTCCCGACAAGGCGCTGAAAATACATAACGAGGCCCTTGCAGTCAAGGATGCGATCGAGAAGATGAAGCCCTATGCTATTGTAAGCTTTAGCTTCCAGTACCTCATAGAAATAATCTGACTTAATCGTTCACTGACACCTATTGCGACAGAACGTTCAACGTCCCGTTTCTGTCGCCGATGGAAACACAGCTCTTCAGGTGATCAAGGAGCTTCAGAAATCGTGGAACACTGTCTTGGACAATGCCATCAAGAAGAAACCGTACATTGATGCCCTCCCCGTTGGGAACATCAGTGCTCTCCTCGCTCAAGATCTGAAATTGACGTATGATGCTATGCTGTCGGTTGCAAACCCTCTCATTGATGCCGCACCCGTACGTGACGCACATACACTCGTCATTTCGGACTAATTCCTTCCACAGGCTGAGTTGCTGGCGGAGGGAAAGGCAACCAAGAAGGAGTTTGAAGATTCCATCAAGAAAGTGTTGGCCGTGTATCAGTAGAGAGTTGGGTGAAAAAGGATCGGGAACTGAATGTAATTCAAATGTAATTGTATCTCTGTGAATCCAATTAAGCGCTTGTACTGAGAGCGCCCTGTCAACGCGTATTACGGTCTTCTAAGTTCTCCGGGGCTCATTGACGCTCGGAGCCCCAGACTCTAGACCATAATGACGATGAAGTCCCTCATGCGAGGCACTTCATCGAATTTGAATAACTGAAAACGTTCAAAACAGAAGAAGACTTGAACAGAGCTCCATGAAGTCCGAGGGTTGAAGCAAGAGTGTTTGACTTGGCCAGACCATAATAATCCAAGTCAAAGCTCCATGGCGCACAACTTGAAGTACTCTTTGTCAAAGTCCACTAATTTACCTGCCATAGCCAACTCCAGATCTCATCTGGTCCTTTGTGCCGGCCAAAAGTAAGATTCTTCGAGTTTGATTACGTTCGGCTCGGCGGACGCGAGAGAACAGCCAATGGATGGATAATTTGAGATACCAAATCATATCGATTATGCTGTAAGAGAATAGATACTGGGCCGTGTAGGTTGTTGTAAATCCACTCTAGTTGAATAGCTCAAAAATAACAAGTCCGTCCAATTTAATTAATATATGTATAATACCTACCACCCGAATTCATAAATCAGCAAGTGTTGAAATTTTGATGAATAACAAACTACTCACATCTATGCCCCGAGTTCAGTCGAAGCAGACAGCTCCTTGTAAGGCGTCGTCGCAGACACATTCTCATCCATCAAGAAATACTGCTGAAACTCCCTCGAATCAGGCTCTCCATAGTTCTTCAAATCAGGGCTGACAGGGATCGGGTCATACTTCGCCAACAATGCCCGAACCTTCGACAACGCCGAAGCACGTTTAGCATCCGAGCTGAACAAAATGTCGAAAATCCACTTGGGCTGGAAGACAATCGTAAGGCCCTTCGCATAGCGAGTCCTCCTCTGTTGGTGTGCCGGAGTCTGAATGACAGTGAAAAATGGCTCTCCACCAAAGCAGAAGCACCATTTGGCGTCATCAATGGCCTTTGGAATATTAGCGGGCCATGGCTTCTTGTCGATCTTGGCACAGCCATCAAGGAGCTTCCAGAATAGAGTCTGGTACTCATCGACTGTACGAGGATTGGGGTTCTGCTTGGCAAGGAGAACGAGGGAGGTGTTGGGTCCCAAGGAGCGGGCTTTAGGAAGGTAATCCGCGAGGCCATCAGCGAGAACGCGAATGTGGCGAGGATCGGAGAGGTCGTCAGAGTCGATGAAAACGTAGACCTGGTTGTCGGCCTTAAATCCCTTGGTAGCGTAGATGCAAGGGAATACGAGTTCCTCGTCAAGGAGGACTCGAACGTAATCGTCGTATGCAGTGCGCTGCCAGGTGCCTTCAGGATACATCTCAGTAACTTGAGCGCTGAATTCGAGATTATTCAGAGTGAAATCAAAAATTGTGGTAGCAGAGGCTCATACCGAGTTAATGGCTTGGTAGGCGTTGAGATAGTTGTCGGCATGTTCCTCTGAATACTGGTCTACAGATCCAGTTAGTACTCAAACAAACGTCTAGGATATCATTAGCCGACCTTCGCTTCTTCCGTTCGAGTGGTCACTTCCTTGAGAATGACCGGCAGTCGATCATAGGTGACCAAGGCGACGAGAGCCAATAGGGCGCCGCCAAAGAGGTAAGAAGAAGTGTTGAAAATCGTGGACTCCATTGGATAGATGGATTATTGAGTGTAATCGAATGAAGAAGAGAAAGAGCTCGAGAGAATTAGTCTGGCTGCGTTGCTGCTGGGGCTTAGAATATACCACTGGTATATATATGTCCCCGGCAGCATGGAAAGCTAGTCAAGATCACGCACATTCTCCAATTTCTTGAATAGAGACACAGGCGAATGGGCTGTCGCTCCTTCGGAGTCCTGAATGGATGTGATTTCCGAATACACGGAACGGGGAGCATAGAACCCGAAGGCTTCTCGAATGCGAGCAGAGAGATCGTCAGGCTGCAGTTTATCTCGCTTAATTAGCAGCAAAATCTGACGAACGACTTCATGCAAAGAAGAGCGACAGAAGCTGGGACGAGCCAATCCATCTAACAGCGACACGCACGAGCGTCAGCCGTTCAAGTCTTTCCTGAAATTTAGGGAGAGGTTTAAAGTGCCTCCGCCAAGCTTATTAGCGTCTTACGGCACCAATGTGATTAATTGCTCTTACCGTAGGCTATGATTCCACTTTTGCTCAGAAGATCAGCTAAGCGTGCGAGACGTTCTTAATCTCCAAGAGTCGAGAATGTGTTGGCTGTTCAACAGGAGCACAACATGTCTGTGCCAGAGCATCTGTGACGATCAGTTAACAAGTCATTCATATGACCTGGCTGACGAAACTCCGAAACTAAGTGATAGCATTCAAAGTAGTTCGTCTTCAAAGTTTCCTTGCGACCTGCGCAAGAGCCGACGGATCAGTCAATCCGGTACGTTCAGGTCACGCATCTCCGCTTAGTAGAGTACATTCCCTGCACTGTCAATCAACAGTAGACAATAACAGTTACTCATGTTGCCGAACTATGGAATATGTTATATCCTTTTTGTGTGTTCTTCTTCTAATATGCCTAAACTCTGCACTCCATGTTCAAAGACGGTCTGTGCGGAGTTACTGATCAATCAATACGATCAACCTCGGCTAGATTGACTACTCACCGACGTTCCCAAGGTCGGTGCAGGCAACTTTAACACGCTCTGTGAGTGTCTTCTCACCTTCGCGTACCCAGACACGAGGATCGTAGTACTTGGTGTATGATGTCAATAACAGATCCAACAAAAAGGGATTGAATTACCTTCTTGTTGGGTTTATCAGCCCCTTCAGGATTACCGACCTGAGACTGAAGATAGCCGCTCTTCTTTTGGACGAAGTCCTAAGTAGGCGAACGTGCCCGCAGTCAGCGTCAAAGTATACAGAGAGCAGTCAGAAATGAAATGGACTGACCCGAATACCAACGAGGTATGCGTATTGAGTGTCAGTGTCGACGTTCATCTTAACCACACCGTTATTCACAGCGGTCTTGATCTCATCCTGAGAAGAACCGGAGCCACCGTGGAAGACGAGGTACCTAAGCGCAGAAAGAATCGTTGAAAAAGTCTACCCGTTTGGAACATTTTGAGACTTACAGAGGCTTAGCGTTTGGACCACCAATTTGACCCTTAGCATACTCCTGGTGCTTGGCCAACAGCTCGGGCCTCAGGCGAACGTTACCGGGCTTATATACACCGTGAACGTTTCCGAAAGCAGCTGCAATACTGAAATTGGGGCTGATGGCGTTGAGGGTCTTGTACACGTCATAGACATCAGGAGGTTGGGTGTACAGACTCTCCTTGTCGACACCGGTATTGTCGACACCGTCCTCCTCACCACCAGTGATACCGATCTCCATCTCAAGCCAGAGACCGATGGGAGCCATGCGCTTGAAATATTTCTCGCAGATGGCAATGTTCTTCTCTTTAGGATCTTCCGAAAGATCAAGCATGTGCGAGGAGAAAAGAGGTTCATTGTGCTCCTTGAAGTATGCCTCGTCAGCCGCGAGCATACCATCAAACCAGGGGAGGAGTTTCTCCGCGCAGTGATCGGAGTGCATCACGACGGGCCTATCAGATAATAGGGTCAGAATCTAATCGCTTTAATCTCGCGTATCAATTAATCGCGATAAATTGACAAGAAAACTTACACTCCGTAGGCCTTGGCCATGAGACGGGTGTGGTGGGCAGCACTAACAGCACCAAGGATAGATGCCTGCTGTTTGTCGTTGGCTAGGCCCTTTCCAGCAAAGTAGGCAGCACCACCCTGGGAGACCTGAATAATGATGGGGGACTTGATGTCTCTGGATCCGGGGGTTAGATTCAATACCATCTTGACCGTCGAGATGTAGAATACCTGGCGGCCTCAAGAACGGCATTGATGATCGAGGTAGAAGTCACATTCTACACTCTCATACTGAGTATGATTTACCGATGAACAATGTCTAAGCACTTACGATAGCCTAAAAACGCGATGATCCACCTTCTGTCAAAACTTCATCTTAACCGACGGTGGACCTTCACTCACGGGAATGGCGAACTAGAAACGCAAAATTAAAAAATTTCAGGTGCTCAAGAAAATACAAACTCACTTGTTTCTCCTTAGCATAATCGAACAACTTGCGAACGTCGTCGCCGGTCAAAACACCAGTCTAAAAAGATAACCAACAAAGACGTCATAGTCAATCTCCACGCAAATGCCTCCTCGAGGAACCAAAAATCGCGCTCACAGGAACGACATCGAGAACACCCATGATTGCAGAGGGATTACAAGGGTAAAAGTGAAGTGAAGAGGATAAAAGGGAGTGCGAAGGAAAGGCAAGATGCGGAATACCTGGGTTCTTAAAACGGGTTGAGACGGTTATCGATGTTGTCATACCTATCACGTGGATCTCCTTATATCGGACACCCGGTCTCCTGGTTTGGCAATCCTTGAACGGTCTAGAGGAACATTAAGTTCCGGGTGGAGGGACATGGGAGCCCAAGAGAGTTTTGATTACTTCTAATATGTTCTGGATACTCAAGTTATCACAAGGCTTCGGTCGTCGTATCCTACGCATTGGCCCAAGTCATTCTGGTAGCGCTGCAGAATCCTTGCACTACCCTGCTTGATCCTACTTTTCAATTAAAACCATTCGAAGACTCGCACAAGCTTTAGGAAGCCAGGAATCTGGGAGTGTGCCACAGAAAGACCAACCGGACCGAACGAGGTCGTAACGACGTAGTGGAAATTGATTGTAATAAGCCCCTGGAATAGGCTATCAACCAGACTCAGGCAATACTGTACGGCAATTCGCGCCGCTGCTGCAGAAAATACGACCTTTCTTAATGACTGGACTGGTGCTTATCAGGGGATCGCTCAATTTAAAGTATCCAGTGTGCCTGAACGAGGAATGTGGCGGCCAAATTCATCACCAGTGGTGATACGCCACTGGGTAATCAGTCAAGAGAAACCAGCCCGATCTGACCTATTATCGGGCCCTTTGGGTACTCCGGCCGCGGTCGAGACAGGACCAGAATAGCTCGAGGTATCAAAAAGTTGCGGGCAGAGTTTAAGTTGGCCCTCGATAGTGGCATTGATCAGAAACGAACAGAATCAAGGCTACCAGGGTTGACAATAGTACTCAGGGCCATGATGAAAATCAGGCCCCTAGGAATGGCCCTATCAATGGAGAGCCGAGTGATCAGTCAGAAATATACATCCATTCAAGCTAGGAGAGGCATAAATAGTATCAGCACAGCGGGCAGATAGACGAGTCACCATAAGATCAAGATAGAACAAAGGAGAAAAAAAGATTAAGGAAGAAAAATCAATCCAGCCTCGAACTCTTGTAGTACTCTCTATCCTGAGGTACATCGCTTCCCAGCCATCTGAAAAGCAAGTAGAACACAACCGCGATGCCACCAACAATCCACAAGACGCTCTTGAACGGATGAGCGGTGACATAAAACTCCACGGCAGCTAATTTGTGGTTGAGATACTGTGATAGAGCGGAAGTAACGGTTATTCGGGTTCGAAGGAGACGTTTGATATTACTTACTCTCGCTAGCCTTTCAACAGGGTTCTGAGAATGCTTATAGTGCAATTTACCAGCCGTTGCTTGTTCCAGTGTTGCAAACAGCCTTTGCTGTGAGGTAAGTTTGATCTTGTGTCCACTGGCATCTTGGTCGTAGTAAACCAATTTCTGTTTACGGGCGTGTTCAGTGGCAAAAACAGACTCGGGAAACAATCACCCACCTTGTGTTCGGCAATCACGACCTTGATGTCATCCAAATCATCTTCATCATGATGCTTTTTAATCCCATACATACTCTTCAGCCACTCCTTCCACTTCTCCGCATCCATATACGTGAAGACCACCTGTTTCCCATTTAACTCCCCACTTCCGCCAGTCTTTGATTTCCAGTCTTTCGCAAGCTTCTCGAGCGTCGCCTTGGCTTTACCATGCAGTTCCTCTGTTACTGCAGCGATCAAAACAAGAGGTTCTTGAGGAGCGTTCATGACGCTCTGGAAAGTATCAGCTGTGAGTTCGAGGAAAGATGGCGTTCGATGGTTCATGAACCAAGTCTTCATGGTTTCGATAGGGGTGTTGGGGGAGCCATGGAGATGGCCAGCAGGCTTGTCTAAGTCGTGATCTTTGAAGACCAAAAGCGCCCAAGACGCGGATGCAGGAACCCCATAGCGAGTAAATAGCTCTTTGGAGTGGGAAGTGTAGACGGGAGGTGAGCCGAGAAGGGGCACAGAGGCCTCACGAACTGTTTTCTGTGCCAACCGCCAGTAAGTTGAGCATTCTCGAGAAAGAGAAATCACATACAATGATGTCGCCATTTGAGCCAGAGTAGAGGAAAAGATACACAACGTTGTGCTCTTGGACATGGTGGTCCAAATCTGTGTCGCTGTGGAGTGGGTGTAATCGTCCTTCGATTGCCGTTTCTGCAAACGCCCTCAGCTGGTCAAGCTTTCGACCACCAGCATACTCCGAGCGTAGACCAGGGGCGAAGTACATTAATGTAGGATACCCTTGAATCTTGTATGAGGAGCACAATGATCCATGAGCATCACAATCAACCTCCGCAATCGTAACCTTGTCCTTCATGTGAGCTGCCAGCTGTATCCATGTAGGTGCAAGCTTCTTGCAGTGTCCACACCATGGCGCAAAGAATTTCACGAAAGCTGGCCCTTGTGCTAGTGTCGACTCGAATGTGGCCTGGTCAGAAATAGTCAACACTCGGCCCTGTGTATTTAGCTTTGGCATAGGTGGCTCGTCCACCTCCACAATCGAAACTTTCTGCTCTTCTTTGGCGTGTCGTTTAATGAAGTTCTTCAGGTCCTCCAAATCTCGGTTCCCGTTGTAATTATCCACTTTTTTCCCATCCTCGAACAAGAATAATGTAGGATAGCCCCCGACCCCATTGTCATTGCATAAGTCTGCAAATTCGGCCCAATTGAGCCTGAAACAATGAGTTCAAAACAAGTTGGTTACACACCTCCATGAACTGAACAATCCACTTGAGCTAGATGAACACTGGGAATTTCCTTCTCACAGTCTCCAACCAGCTTCTCCCACGTCGGAGCAAATTTTCGACAGTGTATACAGTAGGGCGAAAAGTGCTCAACGAACCAAAGCCCCTTCTCAGTAGACGCTTTGAAATTGGATGGCGTAAGTTGTTGGAGTTGGGCGGCAGCGGCGCTTGAAACGACTGCGAGCGTCGTCAGTACAAGGGAGAGCGGGAGGTCCGTCAGCGCCTTGAGTACACGCATTTGTAGAAGAGAAATCCAAAGGAAACCAGTTCCTCAGCGGGGAAGATGACAGAGACAAGCCAAGGAATACGTGATGGCTGTGTCGTGTCAGTGTGATCGCTTGTGTCATCAAACGATCAAACACTTTGACACTGATTGGAAAGTTACCACTTCCATTACAACCAATATGGACCTTTTCTTTTTTCCACACCTAGCTCCGGACCGTGCAACAACACATGTTGCGCTTTTCCGAAATGTCAAGAACGCTGCTGACTTGAGAAAGCGGATAATTAATGCAGCAACCATGGAGGGCGAAGCTGGAGAGATAGCACGCGAAGATGTCAATTTTGCGTTTATCGATGCACGGCTCGTCAGTTCATCGCAACTTGGAAATCTCGCTTCAAAGCTGTAATGGAAACTTAGATTACTAGTCGACTCCACCTACAAACGGCTGTCTACCAATCTATACTCGCAGAGGCCCAAAATGGATTACGAACGCGTACCATTCACTCTGAAGTTCTCTGGAATTTGAATCCGACCAACAACGTACGGATTTGCGATATCTGTCACTACCTGTCCTCTCACCCTTTGGATTCGTAGATTACCGAAGCCATTCGACGATATGGTGTATCAGACGCCACAACTTCACTCCTAGTCGTCCGAATCGATGGGGGTACTACACCTCCTATAGAGATGGAATCAAAGGTCAAGAAAGTTGTCGATGGCGGGCTTGTACCACTATCACAACTTCAAGAAGTGACAGACTGGTCGACGATCAAAAAGGTTTGTAGGGTTTTGAGCCCGCTTCAAAGCGCTAGCTGACGAACGACATCATATCCAGTACCACAAGCTAACGAACGAGCTTTCTATAAAGGCAGTACAGGAGGACCCAGCTACACAATTCGCTATCATTGATAACATCGTTACAAGCACAGTTGCCACGAAAAGCGTCATGGCATGATTCAACTCATTCATAAATGAGTAGTACCCGATTCCCAACCACACACATCCTGTAACAGTAACCCAAGAGATACGCCATGTACCCCTATTAGTATCCCCTCGAATAATGCTCAGCTGAAGAGTATCCCTAAAGTCATTACGCGTATTCCTACCTCCAACAAATAGTAAACATCCAGTTCAAAGACACTTGTCAGTCTGAAAATGATCACAACACTTGACTTGGCTACACAGAACTGGACTGTGAATATTCCAAGCAACATCCAATCAAACCAAACACCAAAAAACTAGAAAGCCACGAAGGCCATTAATAGTAATCCTTGCGATCATCTTCACGACTCAAATACTACAACAGCGACTCACTAACGGCCCCCCAGCCTCAGAACTAAACAGCGCCAAATGGCCCAGCAGTCAGCCATACACATGATATAGCTCATGGAAATTGAAGAGCCTCACTCGCACGATCACAAGTCCCCGACATAGTAATCCGAGATCGCCTCCAATTTGAAACACAAAAAAAAAAACCAGACCAGCAACACCGTCAGGCGAGTCTAGCTACTACAAGCTTCAAGTCTCAAGGGAACCCAACCGTAATCTCCAGCCGCACAACCTGGATTCCTATCAAGAGACGAGACACTACATGTACATGGATATTTATTCACCCGCGTATATACTTACGGGCCGACTCATTGAACAAACTATGTACTATGTATGCACCCTGTTCCGTCATCGCATTCAACTTGCAGACTACCAATTGCTGAATTCTGGCTGAAAGTCAAAATAGATACACTCTAACAAGTACTAGTTTTGACAGCCCTCTCCTAGAAGGAATAATAACAATGATAGTACCGCCGAGCCTCACCCAACAGCACTCCAGAAATCTAACATTATTCAGCCACCTCAACAACCAAAACCTTCTGCTCTTCTTTGGCACGGACGTGTCGTTTGATAAAGCCCTTCAAGTCCTCCAATCCTCGGTTCCCGTAGTAATCACCCACCCTCTCCCCATCATTGAACATGGTCATTGTAGGATAACCCCTGATTCCATTAGCGTTACACAAGTCTGTAAAGTCGGCCCATTTTAGCTTGAAACAATGAATTCAAAGTTAGGTCGGTTACGCACCTCCGTGCACTGAACAATCCACTTGAGCCAGACGAACACTGGGAATCTCCCTCTCACAATCCCCAACGAGCTTCTTCCACGTCGGAGCGAACCGTCGACAAAATATACAATAGGGTGTAGAATGCTCAACGAACCAAAGCCCCTTCTCAGTATATTCTTTGAAATTAGATGGCGTAAGCTGCTGGAGTTGAGTGCCAGTAGCACTTGAAACGACCGCGAGCGTCGTCAGAACGAAGGAGAGTGGCAGCTCCGTCAGCGCTTTGAGTACACGCATTTGTAGGAGAGAAATCCAAAGGAAACCGGTTGCTCAGCAGGAAAGATGACAGAGACAAACCAAGGGATACGTGATGGCTCAGTGTGATCGCTTGTGGAACTGTCATCGACAATCAAACACTGATGCTGATTGGAAAGTTACCGCCTCTACCTAACCCATATGGACCTCTTCTTTTTTTCACACCCAGCTCCAGACCGCGCAATGACCCATGTTGCTCTTTTCCGAAATGTCAAGGATGCTGCTGACTCACGGATAATTAATGGCAAGGCGAAGCTGGAGAAATAATACGCAAATACGTCAATTTTGCGTTAGTCCATCGCAACTTGGAAATCTGGGTTCAAAGCTGTAATGAAAACTCAGATCACTGGTTGACTTCATTTTCAAACGGCTCTCTACCCATCTATACTCGCAGAGGCACAAAATGGATTACGAACACAAACCGTTCGCTCTGAAGTTCTCTGGAATTTGAATCCGACCAACAACACGGTATGGATTTGTGATATATATCACTACATATCTCCATACCCATTATTCGTAGACCACTGAAGCTATTCAACGATACGGTGTATCTGACGCCACAACCTCGCTCCTAGTCGTCCGGATCGACGGCGGTACCACACCTCCTGCAGAGATGGAATCAAAGATCAAGAAAGTTGTCGATAGTGGACTTGTCCCACTATCACAACTCCAGGAAGCGATAGATTGGTCGGCAATCAAAAAGATTTGTAGGGTTTGAGTCTTTTAAAGCGCTAGTTGACGAACGATGTTATATCCAGTACCACAAGCCAACGAACGAGCCCCCTGTAAAGGCAGTATAAGAGGACCCAGCTACACAGTTCACTATCATTGATAACATCGTTACAAGCACAGTTGCCAAGAAAAGGGTCATGACATGATCCAACCCATCCATAAATAAGTAATACCCGATTCCCGACCACACACATCGTGTTATAATAGCTTAAGAGATAGTACGTCATGTACCCCTGTCAACATCTCCCCGAATCACACTCAGCTGCAGTGTGTCCCCCAAAGTCATCACGCACGTTCCTACCTCCAACAATCACAACACGGTTATTCAACAACGCCAACACCGAATTGCTATGAATCTTTGCCAACCACAATCCCAGGTGCCCAGATACGCACCCCGCAGTATACAACCTCAGATCATTGGGCCGGAAAACCACAAAGAGGGCAATTACCGTGACACCTGTCCTCATCTAATGAGATCCCAGCGTGCTGGATAATTTTATGGGATACGTACTTGTAATTGTCCCCGTTTGAACGATCAACTAAGCCACATTTGCAACGCGCTTTCGCGTGCTTTTTTGAATGGTCCCTCTGCGTATTCGAGAAAGCTAAGAACAAAAGCCAAGCATTCGTTGAACGGGGGAGCTTAAAAACTTGAATACCAAACTCACCAAAACCAACATACTAACAGCCACTATGACATCACGAGCAAGATTTGCCAGTGCCCATACCCTAAACAAAAAAAAAAATATGTGAAAAATCTCTGGCGACGAAGCCCACCTTGAACGTACCCAATTAAAAATCACTTCCTGTCTATTGCAGAAATACTCTGGAAACAGGACTCCGGTCAAGTACTCTGTACACATCCACAATTCAACAACCCAACAAAAGAGTTTGAAGCAGAAATAACTGCGACACAACACTCCTTTAAACAACAGGCAACGAATATGCTACAAGACCCACTAAGACAATAAGCACAGAAAGCCAAATCTTTAGAGAAATGACAAATATTCTATAAGTGTAGAGAAGCTGGATAATCATGGCCACTAAGTACTATCGCTCAGCTCCATTTCGTAGAGGCAACTGAAATAAAAATAAATAAAACTTACCGATCGCACACGACGCCATAGACGTAAACCAAGCATGCGGTACTGTCACTACTAATGGTACCCTCACCGTACACTCCCCATCAAGAACCGGCGCAACAATAACACTAAAATCAAGGAACACAAGTACAGTCTGCACAATTCCCAATATATACAGAAGCACAACTACAGTCTTGACTACCAATCTGTCGTTTGGGAAAGCCGTATAGTAGACACCCAGTGGGGAATGTTAGTCTGAATAAAATACAGACAAAGGTGTTCCATCGGAAGTTTGTCTCCACAGAGTTTGGACTGTGTATATTCCAAGCAACATCCAATTCGAACCAAACACCAAAAAAGCTAGAGAAGCCCATATCGACAAAAGTCACCCATAGCGGGTCCTCTTGTCATTTAATGAAAAATACTACGACTATAGTAACTCACCAACGACTCTCCAATCTCCGCACTAAACATCACAGTATTAAGCACTACCACAACACAACCACAGCCCCCAAAAATGCCACCCAGCCATCAACCATGCACCTACAACTCTGAGGCAGAAGAACCCCCGAGTCACTCACTCGCATAGTAGTCACAGTCCTCCGCCATATGTCCTAGCTTGCCTCTAGTAACCAACATACAAAAAAAAAGAAAAGCAGTGACACCATCAGACGAGTCTGTGTTCAAGCTCCAAATTTCGAGTGAGCAGTGAGGAGAAACAAAAAAGAGCCTGAGTCTGGGGACGATTTAAGCCTAGTGAAAAGTCGCGGGTGCCAGAAATCAGACATCTGATACACTACAGCGACCGACTCACATCATCAGCCGTGAGGCTGGAATGTTATGATAATTATGGAGTGGAATCAAATTCCAGTCGACTTCGTTATATAAGATAACTCGGGTGACATGTAACTGCAGGCCACCCTCGCCGGCTACTAAGGAATACAAGAATCATCCAAATAAGAATAAGAATTAGGGCAAAGGATCGCTCGCTAATTGCATCACATCACAATCACTCTGACTAATCGTGGTCACATCAAAACCGCTATAATCTCTCGCAGCAGGTCGTGGTTGCAAAATTGATGCTACAGTTCACCCACGATTTAGCCACAAGCCGCGAAACATTTTTTATATACTATAGTATCGACATGTTTCATAGCGCTCAACAGCGGCGCTCTAGTCCATTGAAAAAGCCCGTTAAGAGATCCACCAGTCTCTTCAGAGTCCTGCATGCTTTAGTCTAGAAGCTCAGGCGGTATACACCCCAGTGATCTATATCTTTCAATTCAACCAGGCAGAACCTGGTGGAGCGGACAATAACTCCAGCATGTTCGAGACGGATGCAGTAAAAGTATTCAAGGGTTGAATAGCCGAACGTCGCAAGAAACTAAACCACCGTACAGCCCGAATTCCGCAAGATAAGAGACTCTATTGCAGAGCTTGAGTTGTCAGCCTGAAGAGCTGGTGACAGTCACCGTGCTGTGCAAGAGCATACTGTAGAGGACATAGCACCGAACCTCACTCAGTAACAGCACGAGAGATCTAGGATTAAGAATTCATTCATTCATTTACTTATGATAAACTTCCCCAAACACGTCGTAAAAAACGTCGAAAAATCGTAGAAGCATCCGAAAAAGCGAATCACCAAGACCAAAACCGCGAAACCGCAAACGATACTCTAGAAGCACTCTACAAAAAAGACAACACATTAACTCGTTATCCCCGATAGAACAAGAAATCCACGTACTGCGATGAACAATCCCAGGTCCACTCTCATCATACTCCTGTTTCGAGCACCACAAATTCTGGAAAGTGCTCAACGAAGCCAAAATCGAACCACCGATCCAGACAGAGTACTTCCTCTCAGGAGGAGCAACAATCTTGACCTTCATGCTCGCAGGCGAGAGCGAGGTGAGTTCCTTTTGCATACGGTCAGCAATACCAGGGAACATGGTCGTTCCACCAGACAAGACGACATTGCCATAAAGATCACGACGAATGTCGAGATCACACTTGAAGATGGAGTTGTAGCTGTGTGGAGAAGTGTTTAGCGATGAGAGGGTGGGAAAAGAAGTACAAATATAATACTGACGTAGTCTCATGAATACCGGCGGCTTCGAGACCGAGGAAAGCGGGCTGGAAGAGAGCTTCGGGTGCACGGAAGCTTGTGATGTCATACGTCAGCACACGTGATGTCAATTAATGCGCTTAACACATACCGCTCATTGCCGATGGTGATAACCTGACCGTCAGGAAGCTCGTAGCTCTTCTCAAGAGCAGAAGACTGGGCAGCAGTCTGGAGCTCCTGCTCGAAATCGAGAGCGACATAGCAAAGCTTCTCCTTGATGTCACGGACGATTTCACGCTCGGCGGTGGTGGTGAAGGGGTAGCCACGTTCCATCAAGTTTTTGATGAGGAAGTCGGTCAAATCACGACCGGCGAGATCGAGACGAAGGATAGCATGAGGGAGAGCGAAACCTTCGTAGATGGGGACCGTGTGCGTGACACCATCACCGGAATCGAGAACGATACCAGTGGTACGACCGGAGGCGTAGAGGGAGAGCACGGCCTGGATGGCGACGTAGAAGGCGGGAGTGTTGAAGGTCTCGAACATGATCTGGGTCATCTTCTCACGATTAGCCTTGGGATTCAAGGGAGCCTCGGTAAGAAGGACAGGGTGTTCTTCAGGAGCGACACGCAATTCGTTGTAAAAGGTATGATGCCAGATCTTCTCCATATCATCCCAATTGGTGACGATACCGTGCTCGATAGGATACTTGAGGGTGAGAATACCACGCTTGGACTGGGCCTCATCCCTGGGTAAACAATAAACACTCGTGTCAAGTGGCCCCTAACGGTATGAGAGCGGCGTACCCGACATAAGAATCCTTCTGGCCCATACCAACCATCACACCCTGGTGGCGGGGGCGACCGACGATGGAACTGGGGCATGTCTCAGATGGGGTGCGTTTTGCAGAAGGGCGTGTACGTACGGGAAGACAGCACGAGGAGCATCATCACCTAAAGGAAGATGAGATGTGTTTTCTTACGTACACCTGTAAATTTTGCCTCACCAGCAACTGCAAAAAGGCGTGTTAGAGTGAATCGGAAGAGAATGGAAAGAAGACGACGTACAGCCAGCCTTGCACATTCCGGAACCATTATCAATGACCTGACAACAACGCGTGCAATCAGCTTCCCGGTGATGATCGCGTATAGAGAAAAGAAGAACATACAAGAGCAGCAACTTCGTCCTCCATGGTTGATTAGTCGTGAAGCAGGAAAGAAGAAATAAAGCTGATGGGGAAATGATCGATGGACGCGATAGGACGTGATATCACGAGATGCGCAGCACAGATGAGAACAGTCAGTAACTTGCCAGCAAGGAGAAACAGAGGAAGAACGCGACATACCTTGTAGTTGTAGTGAACCAAGAGAGGGCTGACAACGTGGGCCGTTATCGGATGGCGTTGAGGGCAGGTCAGCACAAGCTGCCTTTTATGTCAGAAATGATGGGGCTGTGTCCCCACTTCCAGTGCCTAGTACTGCCTGCGCCCCACCGCCCAGCCCTTGCGCAGCGCTGTCAATTTACTTGCATATATCTTACGATATTCAGGCAACGCCGCGCAGAGATCAGCAGCACCCAAAATAACATTTTGTACCTTGTGCAAGGATATTGCATTTTTGGATGTGTGCGGCGAGTAGAAGGCGCCAGTTGAATAAATTGGGGAAGCACCTTCCAAAAGGGGATAGGGGCGTATTGAAATGGCAAGGATTTTAAACGCCCAACTCTTTTTCCAGGTCATCCACGTCGAACGATGGACGCTCTTTTCGAGCCTCTTGCCAGTGCCCTCGGGGCTAGTGTAGACCAGATAAAGGTGTCATTATATGTCTCTCTCACTCCCAAACACATTCTGACTTTTGTTCACTTCCACAGCTCATCTTTTGTCTACTCGTCGCGTACCCGCTCGGCAGTCTCTTCGTCCGCGTTCCCTCATCCAAACCTGCCCTTAGACATTTGTTCAATGTCTCTGTGGCTGTTATTTTCTTCTTTCCAGTTCTTAAGATCTACTCTGCCTTTTTCCAGCTCCTAGCGAGTATTCTTGCGACGTATTATATTGCAAAGTATGACAAGAGTAAGCAGATGCCTTGGCGCGTGTTTTTGTGAGTCTCTCCTCTTTACCACCGCCCTACATGGCTAACAATACTCGACGTAGCATTGTCATGGGCCACCTCACGGTCAAGTAAGTCGCCTTTCACCCCTCGTTCTCCCACTTTACACTAACACGTTCGTCATAGTCATATCATCCGCGCACTCAACAACCAAAGCTACGAAACCGTCGAAGTCACCGGTCCCCAAATGGTCCTCACCATGAAACTCACCACATTCGCCTGGAACGTTTACGACGGCCGTCGTCCCTCTGACGAACTCGACAAATGGCAATCCTCCAAACGCATCACCACCTACCCTTCCCTCCTCTCCTTCCTCGGCTACTCTTTCTACTTCCCCGGTCTCCTCGTTGGGCCCTACCTCGATTTCGCAGAATACACGGAATTGGTACATGAATCCGTGTTTAAACAACCTGATGTGAAATCTCAGCATAAGTCGGGTCGGATGCTTCCACCTGGGAGGAAGAGAGCTGCTTATATGAAGATGATAATGGGTCTTGCGTATCTTGGTGCTTTTGTCGTTCTGGGTGGCTCTTGGAACTTTAGCACAGCTCTTAAACCCGAATTCGCAAAAATGTCCTTTATCCGTCGGTACGTCCCCTCTCCCCAACCAACCAATTAACCTACTTACCGTCACCCAGCTTCCTCCTCTTCCAAACATACGGCCCCCTCGAACGAAGCAAATACTACGCCATCTGGACCCTCACCGAAGGCGCATCCATCCTCACCGGTCTTGGCTTCACCGGCTTCTCCGCCTCCACAAAACAACCCCAATGGAACGGAGCAGCCAACGTCATCGTATCCCAAATCGAACTCCCTTCCAACTTTAAAGTCCTCCTCGACTCTTGGAATATGAAAACGAATGTATGGCTACGGGAGTGTGTCTATAAACGTGTTGCGCCGAAAGGCAAGAAACCTGGAAATAGAGTTACGGCTATTACGTTCTTCACTTCTGCTCTTTGGGTATGCATCCAGCTTTATACCCTTCTCTATACATCTCACTGACTCCCATTTTCTAGCACGGCATCGCAGCAGGGTACTACCTCGCATTCTTCATGGGAGCTCTCATCACCTCTTCCGCCCGACTCGCCCGCCAATCCCTCCGCCCGCTCTTCCTTGCTCCTTCCCCTTACGCCAACCTCAAACCTCTCTACGACTTCCTAGCCACTCTCACCTCACTCGCCATCCTCAACTACGCCGCTGCACCATTCATTCTTTCTACTTGGTCAGATTCGATCAAGTTGTACAGAGTGTTGGGGTGGTACGGACATGGGGTAGTTGTGGGTGCTTTGGTAGTGTTTTATCTTGGGGGTTTGAGGTGGTTGAAGGGTGTGCAGAGGAGTTTGGGTGTGGCGCCTGCGGCGACGACAGGTGGTGGTGCGAAGCAGAATGGGAATGGAAAAGCAGGAAGTGGTGCGAGTACGCCGATTGAGGAGAAGAATATGGTTGTTCCGGCTGCGCTTGATAATCTCATTGCTCCGCCTTCCTGAGCTCCTAATGGATGTGGAAAAAAGTATTCTGGATCACTTATACTCTTGGTCGTTGATACCTTGAACGGCCTTGTTGCTGCTTCTTGACTTCTTTTCGATAGATGTTGTTAGAACGTTCTTTTTTTCGCTTTTTGGGATGGAAAGACCCTTGTTTTTTCTTGGTTCTTGATGTTATACCTGGCTGAATTGATGACAACCACATGTTCAACCTGACTCTACGAAAAATACTCATGTTTTTCATTTTGACCACCGCTCGTCTCTTATTCAGTTAATACCAGTGAAACTCTGCGAGCACACTAGGCGATGAGTTCCAAAGATGTTGCTGGAACTTTCGTTTTTGCTCCGCTTTTTTGGGATGGGAAGACCCTTTTTTTTCCTGGTTCTTGAATGTTATACCTGGCTGAATTGATGACAACCACATGTTCAACCTGACTCTACGAAAAAAATACTCATGTTTTTTATTTTTGACCAAGGCCCGTCTCTTCCTCATTTAATACCAGTGAAACTCTGCGAATACACTACGAGCACACTACGCAATGAGTTTCAAAGCTCTGAAGAACGCCACATCCAACGTACTCTTAGAAGAGAATAATGGTGTCAACCGACTGATACAAGGCTCTTCATGAGCTTCTTAGTGGTGCTAAGTACTTACCATCTGGGACTAGGAACGAAATCAACACCCACTCCATCCGACTGCTAGGCACTACCCACATCCGAGTCGGACATCGAAAGGATTATCCTTACCCCGCCCTTACTTCCTGCCTTATCTTGATACTTACAGTCCATAGAGGCCGCGACACCACATGATGTCAGTCACTAGTTCAACACCCTGAGAGTAACTTAGATAGGCTCTAGCATAGCTAATTTTGGAGTCAGTTGACTTTGACAGAACGTTCGACTCGAATGTGGGGAGCTCTGGGGCCCGAGTTTCAAGGTGATGATGGGGAAAAGCTATTGTTGGCTGCTTGTACGACTCAACGTTCAACGGCATTCGAGACTTCTGTAAGGAAAAAAACATAGTTCTCATGAGTGGATTTTCGACACTCGTGGATGAGTCGGGGAGGGATGCCGACAACGGCCGGGGCCATTGTCAAGTTCTGTGCTCCCTTCCCATCCCTCAAGTTCTTCCTAGACCCAGTGGAGTTGTTGAAGTACCGACACATTTCCTAATGATTCTAAAGACCAACTTAAAGCTCTCACGAAGAAATACGCAGGTCCTAATCTGGAGTGAGGCCGCTCGGATATGCTATTCCGTGATCGCCTTTAAGATTGAAGTTCCGATAAGAGTCTCGTTATTCTCATAATACCATCTCCATCACCCTTATCTGACCACATTGATTTGGTCACAGAAAGCCTATGCCCCTATCTCTCAGATCAATCTCTCTAAAGAGCCATCTTATGGGTCCCTCGGAGGCTTTCTTTTCACGACGAAGATTTCCGGGAATACAGCATAGATGATAGTCCATGTCAGCACGATAGGCAGAATATCCGAGGTACTCGTCAGTAGCCACCCCCATAGCCCAATAATACTGAGAATGCAAGTGCCTATACTAGCAGCGTGACCTACCATTCATGCGTACATGGCCTGAAGAACTAGCGCAGAATTACTCACGAGGTGTGCGGATTGCATGTGCTTCGCGTTTCTCGGTTTTGTTTGGGACTTCTCTGATGAACTTATTCTTGTGTATAAGCACCTTTCCGGTTAGTACTATCCGAAGAACTGGTGTACTAGTTAGCTACCTTGACTGAAGCAACTTCGACTAGCTGCAAACGTCTGGAACAGTCAGCGATAGGATTTCAATTTAATCAACATTGCTTACAAAAAAGAAAAACTCCCAACAGATGGGCTACTAAGAAATCTGATATAGCCCTACTACTGTACATCCCTTATCCGGTCCAATCAAAGTCCAGGCGAAGCATCATCTATGGTCTAGTATGTGAATCGGGCCGGGGAGGGTTCTATCACTGTATTGGCAAGTGATTTCTCAGCTTATTATCACTATCCTTTAACTCTAAAGTCATTGTCATAGACTATGACAACGACTTGCACGAAATCCGTTCTCCGAGTCGGTCTCGTTCTTCCCACATCATTTTCCCAAGCACCTCCAGTATAAAACTGCTTCACTCTGACCTAGAACACCAATAAAGTCAACAAGCTATCTCCATGTCGGAACAGGCGAATATCTCTGGCTTGGTCTCCCTCATTGCTGGCGCCGCGGGAAAAATCGAGTCTTATTATACGGCCAATCCTGCCAAACCATATGTTCCACCCCTCAGTGACACTGAACCACATCCATTAGATAGCAAGATCTATCCCCTCGATGTCAGAAAGGCAGTTCAAACTCTAGAAGGAGCGTGTGCACAGCTGTGTGCAACGCTTGTACGACCGAATCATACGGTCCTGAACGTGAGTAGCATTCTTTGCTTTAGGCACAGGAGATAATAAGGCTCATGGGATACATCAGAGGCACCTTAATGTGAGTTTCTCGGTTGCCTTGCGAGATATAAACTAACATTGGCTGCGGTGACACTAGATTTATCAGACGGCTTACCTCAGTGTTGCTCTGCGAGCGCAAGTCGCGGACATCCTACTCGATGAACCGGCCGGACTACACGTCTCGGAAATAAGTAAACGATGCAAGATCGAAGAGAAGAAGCTGGCTAGAATTCTGCGGACGTTGTGTTCACAGCATATATTCCGTGAAGGTTCGTTCATCGACTTCAAGTACCGACAAACTCTCTACTAACAGCCTGACCAGTCTCAAGGGACACCTTTGCAAACAATCGCCTTAGCATGCTTTTCCTCAGCTCGGATCCTTTATCCAGCATGGGATTGCACATGTGGGTACCGCATCATTTCTCGTCACATGAAATAACTAGCTCAATATTCGAAAAATCCGTCACTCTACAGTTCGGACGAGCCTACAAACAAGTCTGCAGTTCATCTCGCTGATACACTGTTGGACCCAGAATGGGGTTTCTCCGACGCACCAGGGCGATCTTCATTCAATTATGCCTTCGGTACTCCAGATTCAATGTTCCGTTACTTTGAAGGGGTAAGTGTCCACTATTTAGCATGCGGACAACACGCGTCTGGCTCCGGGGTTGTTGCACCGTCATTTACCAGAGAAAACAGAAAGATAATCCGAAAGCAGCTGAACAAGGTGCTCAATTCGGGAGGGCCATGATTGGAGGCAACGCTGCATGCGACGCAAGCGCCATTATCACAGGTATGCGAAGATCATGCTTATACTTAAAAATCCCTTTCCGAAGAGAATACACACTTCCATAGGTTACCCTTGGGGCGAACTCAGTCAAGGCGCCACTGTCAATGACGTCGGAGGAGGCGTGGGCCATATCTCCATGGAGTTGTGCAAGCGCTATAAAAATCTCAACTTGAAATTACAAGACCTTCCTGAACGCATAGAACAAGCTGAGAAGGACTTTTGGCCTAAGGGCTGTCCTGAGGCCATTGCTGATGGTAGGATTGGATTTAAACCTATTGACTTACTCGCCGAGAAACCTATTGCCCACTGCGACATTTACCTCGTACGTTGTGTTCCCTCTACTAATAGCAGCCAATCTTCTCACTATATATTGCTTAGCTGAAGAATGTGATGTACGTTCCCAGCGGTGCTCCGTTTTTTCATCACTAATGGTGCTACACCCCAGCCACCTAATGTCAGACGAAGTTGCAATCAAGGCACTTTCAAACGTCCGCAGTGTCATGTCTCCAACCAGTCGGGTCCTCGTTCGTTCGTCAAATTTTATTATAATCAAATAAATCAGTTTCAGACTGACAAGCGGAGTAGAGGAATTCATCCTTCAAAGTGCCGTTCGTGTATCGGATGATGAGATCGCCTTAGGGCAAGCAGACCCGCCCCTGCTGCCTAATTATGGTGTTGGTCGGATACGCCAATACTATTTTGATGCGATAATGATGGTCCTACAAAACGGTCAAGAAAGGTCCTCCGACGATTTTATTCGGATTGGAAAACGTGCTGGCCTGGAATTGGTCAAGATTTGGGACTTGGGGGAGACAAGTGCCGTTGAATTTGCACCTGCGGGCCTGGAAAAGTAGATGCCAAATGATAAATGCACAAATTTCCTTGTTCACAGCTTTACAATCCACTATCCGGCATTACTGTATTATATCTTGGCGCTTGATATTATATCTGATTAAATTTATGACACTCCATGTTTTTGGCTCTACGAAAAATACTCATGTCTTTCATTCTGACCACCGCCCATCTCTTATTCATTTGATATCAGTGGAACCCCGCGAGCATACACTATTTCGCCAGTTCCAAAACTCTTAAGAACGCCACATTCAACACAGGCTTAGAAGAGAACAAACCACAGAAGACCTTGCTACTCCTCGGAGTTCAAGTTTATCTAATGTCTTGCCAGCCCAAGACTATCGTTCCGCGAACCATTTCAAATCATAGGTATTCAATCAATAGAGTACACCTTCCGTATTCTCAAAACAACACCATCTACCACTCAAGCTATGAACCAGGTCTAGCAGATTCAACCTTCCAACTCTCCAACACAAAGTAATTCTACGCAAGGCCCTTGATGATGTCGGCAGCTAAACGAGAAGATTAACATAACCAACAAAAACCAAACTGAATACTCGTCCTTACCATATTCACCAACACCGTATGCGATACCTGTCCATACAAATGTTTTTAGCGTTTGGTAGAGTCGAATCCAATATATTGGACCTACACTGAGTGTGCGACCCGAAATGAAGCGGGACAATGGAAAGGTCAACAACACGGAGGTTCTTTGTTCCATAGACCTAATGATGCGACATTGAGTGCGGATTATCGAAAACCGATGTCGTTGCTGCATTACCCTCAGCTTATTGTCCACCACTCCGCCTTTCTCTCTAGGTAGCATAGATGCCGAGCCAATGGGATCTTTTGAAGGTAGAGTCAAATAGTGTGACCTCGGTTGAATCGAATCGAGACTTACGGAAGGTAGTACTGCTAAAACGTTTGACGTAGTCTATTCAAAAGTTTAATTTGTTGAAGATCGAGATACATGAAGTCAGTGGCGTACCCTCCAGGTCTTTGTCAGTCGAAACGCTAGGCCCAGGGTTGAGTTCTTGAGGGGATTCACCTTGAAAAATGCGATCAAATGATGAGGTTTTGAGCCGTTTAACCCGGAGGGCTACCACTGGACTCACCAAAATATTCCTTCAATTCCGCAACCCCCGCCAACTTCCTACAAAACTTCATGACTTCCCGGTGTGTTTTGAGATCTGGGAAAGAGTCAGTATATCGGGACGAGTCGTGTGCGCAAGAGGCTCACCGATATCCTGCTCGAAGTAATGAGGGTCTATGGCCGAGGGTACCGCTGGGTCCGTGGTAGTCACATGCTAAGTAGCGGAAGGTCTCGTCAGTCAAGGGCTAGTGAAAGCCTGAGTTGGGGGGTACGGGACGTACAATGGTACCTCTGGAAAACAAACCATTCAAAGCAGCCACAAATGCATAATATTTCTTTCCAGGCGCTGGCATATCTAAGAAATTCACCCTCAATTCTGTAACGAAAACTCGTGTCAAAAGAGAGCTCACTTTTACCACCAAAAGCACCTGGGAATACGATAATTTCACAAGTTGGAACTTTCTCTATGTTTTCCAGAACTATTTTATATTGGTCGGCGAGTCCTGCAGGGTATTTCCCTGCAGCTATCCCGGCTTCGATTTCCTTGCGAGCGCTGGAAATTATTTCTTGGCCTTTGTCGGATAGGGCGGGGAGCGGAGCATAGAGGAAGGTATTGATTCCCATTGTATACAAGCCTTGGGCTTTTGTGCTAAATGTCACCGACCGACCGCTATCAGCAAAACAGGGCACTATTGGCGGAGGAAAAAAAGGGTGCGTACAAAAGCGCCATGTTCTTCTCCGCTTCACCAGGATTGCGGAGGACATCATAAGTCTCATCTTGGACGTCATCCTTGAGTTCTGTGTTACTTGAGTGAGGGCATTTCTTTGGTTGTAAATCATGGCTACTAACCAACGACAACGGTGCTGTGAATATGATCCTGGACGTTCTCTCCGACGCCATTCAGCGCTAACTTGACGGGAATACCAACCTTTTGAAGAACTTCAGGGGAACCAATGCCTGAAAGTTCCAAGACTTGGGGTGTCCTCAAAGTTCTGTATTCGAAGGAGAGACGTAATTGAGAAATAGATGATCCAAAGGCCAGAAAACTCACCCAGCGCTCAAAATCACTTCCTTCGAGGCCCGAGCTGTATAAGCCTCTCCACCACCACTCTTGTAAAAGAACTCGACGCCTGTCACAACCAGCTCTCCATCGGTCTCAGTCGTGACCAAGCGGTGTACCACGGCACCCGTCAACAGACTCAGGTTTGGCCTTGCAGAGTTGGGTTTCCAATAGGCATTTCCAGTGAAAGATCGCTCTACGGTCTCTGGGTCGACACTCATAGCACCTATCGTGACACCGTTGGGCTAGAAGACGTCATGAACTTCAGTAAATAAGGTCAAAAGGTAAAAGTATGCATGTCACTTACATTACCATCCAGCTGAAGAGGGATAAGTTCAGTAAAAGTCCAAGCAAAAAGCTCCAGAACTCACAGGAGCAGGAGCGACAGGGTAGCCCAATCCCTGAATAGCTTGCTGTATCTTGACGTCGAGATCAGTCCTGTAAGGGGGATAAGAGATCTGGATGGGACCTGATGACAAGTAAGCGGAATTATTCAATGAGAGCAAGCTGTGTATTACCATTGCCCACTGGACCCTTTGCCCATAATTCCTTGAAAACGCGAGGAGTTCCTCGTCTAGCATGTTCAGCTTCAGACAGGGTGGGTGGTGTGTATCTATGTCAACATTCAGAGGCAGGTCGGACGTAGCAGAGGGAAGGCCTTGGCGTACGTGGTCGCTCGTGAAATATACTTGTCCAGCGTCTCCCAATTCCACCCTTCATTTCCCAATTTTTCCCAAGCTTATGATCGTTAAGCGCCTAGAGACAGGGGGAATCAATCAGATTGCCTTACCATCTATATCCTCTTTAGAAGGTTTGTTCCATGCGGTGAAGTTCACTGCCGAACTCCCTCCAAGTATCCTTCCCCTATTCGTAAGGTCAGTAGAGTTTTGTAGAGGAGATTTCATACCTCTCACCTCGGCCATGGAAAAACGGTGTTATCGGCATTTACCTGAGGGACCTGGAATTCGTGTCAGCAGGGAGAAAGGCCACAAATACCTGGATCGATCTACCGTCATCGAGCACCAATCGTATTTCTCCTGGCCAAAGGTTTGGCCATACAGACCGATTTTTGCTACGCAATGCGAAAGCAATGGTATTGACAAGATGTTAGCTGGATTGAGGTAGGTATACACTCACTAATCAGCGGGTCGTCCAGATTTTCTTCTCCGGCTTCCAATATAAGCACTGAGGTATCTGCACTTTCAGTCAAACGAGTCGCGAGCACCAAGCCTGCAGTCTGAGAGAACTGTCATGAGAGTTTAGGTTCCTTGATATACAGCTGAACTCACGCCTCCTCCTGGGGAAAAGCAAAACTATGAACGACTGAAATCGACTCAAGAGACTTGTGGAAGCATACCAATGATGACATAGTCAAATGAGCGATTTATTGCGTCCTTGAGTTCAATGTGAGGCATGATTTGGTGTTTTGGGCAGTGTGATTGACGAGTTATCGGCTTCAGAGAGTTCCTGTGGGTGTAGTTGAATAGCCATTGACTTATATACCCTCCTGGACATTGTAGATGTGTGACTGATTGTTTGCGCCCGTGCCGACCCACCTCCCCATAATGATATGATCAAGGAGAGAAGCCAGGACTAGTTTTTCTGGATTAGGGTCCTTCTCACACATCATCTGCTGAGTCCATCCTGGACCTTCCAGCGAGTATGGAACGGCATCTCAGACGTTCTTCATCATCGGTCATACCGAATTAGTTGTTGGACGCATAGTAGATTTCCTCATCAGCGGTTCTGGCCCTTCAAGATTGATGAATATGAGTGGAAGAAAGGACTTATAGACGTTCTGATGCACACCAACTTCTGAATTTAGTATAAACGGTATACTTTATGAGAGACATCCGCCCACCGGTCGGCTCTAAAGATGGTTGTTAGATTACCCCGGATTATAACATTTCCTCGCTACGCGGCGAACACTAAAGTGCTGATGAGTTTAGTGGGAGCTCTTAGTGTTGCGTCCAATCACGTACGACGAGCCAAGCCTTTGAGTGATGTATCAGCAAGATACTGCATTGAGACGTGGTGTTTCGATCTGTACTTAGTGGTAGTGATAGATTCTCCCAACATCAGAAGTCTATCCACCGATCTAAACCAGGAAAAGTTCAAATCCCCCATGCTGCGCAGCTATGCATTTCACCACCGTCGGGTAGTCTTTATGGCGTTTAGGGGCAGTGACAGGTGATGTGGGAAATATATTAGTCGCTTAGCTGCCACCTGCATTTAGCGCCAACTTCCGAGTCAGGATGTCGGAGACAGTTCCCAGGGACGACGGATGTCCACGACAAAGGAAACAGCTACCATTGATTGATGCAACGTCCTTTGTGAGTCATGTGCACTGGAATTCTGCAGGACGGCGAACTTGAAATTTGACGGTGGAACTGAAATCTTCGGCAATTATTGTCACTAGGTGGCTTTTTCTGATATCGGACATCAATCTCATAAAGGTACCGCATGGTCAGGAATCATTGCCAAGTTTCAATCTCCCACTATACCAGCGAAAAGATTTTTGTGGAAGCTTACTTGGTTGGCCTAGAATGTTATGGCGTTGTTCTTACGCCGGTGGAATAGGGTGCTTGCAGACTCGGTTCACATAATCAGGAATCAACTTCGATGCACCCCTAAGTTCCCCAATCATTGAGTCCGAGATTTATGATCGCGAAGCGGGCGTGTACTGAAGTCGGTCTATTAAGGTTTCGATAATTCTAGGCACGCGATGAACGGCGAGGGATCTATCATCTCCTCGGCCCCGTAGTCCCCTCAAAAATACTATTCTTAGCTAGGTATCAGATTCTCCCTTGTTTGCGCATAAGCTCAAGTTTGCTCAACAAGCTGAGGCATTGCATAACACAGAGCCGAAAGCTGTGTAAATAATGATGAGACAGTAGGTGCTGGAGTGTAAAGAAGAAGAGCCGTTTCTAGGCAGAGAAGACGACTAACTGCTGAATCTTCATGTGGAGGTTTTCCCCGAGCTTTTTTCCTCTGATGCTTGTCCCCGCTTGGTATCATTCTTGTATGTGTCCAGGCTCATCAGTACCTGACTTGTTGTTTCGGCTCAGAGTCTGTGGTCACACATAGTAACTGAGAATGCCACGATTCTGGTTTCATGAGCTAGTAACAATAGGGTAATGCAAAGTGTTCGGAAATTCATAATGACGCAGGCCAGGTTACAAGGAGCCCCGGTCACACATAGGTGCGGGGGACAGGTTTAAGATCTTGGTCATCTTTCGTCCCATGTATATTGCCCATCTCGAGTGCCATAGGCTCATCCGACCTTGTTTCCACGAACCGTATCACAGAAATTTGTCCCGCGGCTTGATTCTGACTAGAAATGCCGAACTCCTGGTTGCGCGACGAAATCCCTCTGCTCCTGTGGCTAGAGGAGCTGAAGGTTTCGTTATCCTTGACCCCGCCAGGCGCCTCATAATAGACACGTTGATTGAGGAGCACCATGAAGGAGTTGCTGTACCTGTAAATGTTATGATAATCATTGACTGTGCAATTTACAAAGGTAGTGATTGATGCACATACAATTTCCCAAGTGTAAATCCCCTTAGTAAAAATGAATTAGTAACATAGTTCTCTCGATCAGTCGCAGTGGAGAACTTACAGGACCATAAATAAGTTCGTCTTCTGTGAAGGGGTAGTGCATAAAATTATTTTTTGAGGTAACATATTCTAAGTAGAAGATCTTACAGGAGGCGCGACTGCCGGGGCCAGGAAGAAGGTGACAAGCGTGATCGCCCCCGCAGCTGATTGAAAGATACAAGTCAGTGATGGCAAAAGGTCAAGTTTTCTACCCACCGGTGAGAGCATTGGTTTCCAGCGTTAATAAGAGGATCCGCTTTATAATGGCCAATGTAGTGCTCTGGCTCGCATGGTTTACTCTGTACTTCATGAGCTTTGGGAACGAGATTAATCCAAGAATTCTCGGAGGTAGGTAACAAAATATTGTATACCAGGTAGACCATCGATCCGGCGAGCACAATGTCGGTGACAGCAGTCGCGAGTAGCCAGATCTAATGGTTTTGGATTTACACTTAGACTTCGGGGTGAAGAATAGTGATGACTCACATAGAGGGCAGGTTTGTCATGGTTGGTTGGGTCTATCGTGCTCTGGGATTTGTGAACAAAGGGACTTCGTGGAGAGAGTGAGATAAACTTACATGAATGCCCGCAATCATACCACCGATACAGGAGGTTGCCGCAAGCTATCCGAAAGAGGGTATATGAGTATGAATAACGGTAATAAAGGTGGGCACTCAACCAATGCGGCTCCTATCGGCACCACCTTCCATTGCCCAATTTTCCACAACCTCCAACAATACACAAACTGCACGGTAACTGCAATGACAGCGTCCATGAACGGACCATCAAAAGCTCCAAGGTGGAACTCAAACAACTTGCTGAGATCACCAAAGTTTTGAACAAACCAAAAGAAGAAGTCCCCCATAGTCATCATAGTCTGAGCGGTTTCGAAAAGAAACAGGAAATGTACTGGGAAACGATATTGATAAATCCGCTATGAAAGAAGAGGCTGATTTACATACCTACTCCTTGAAGAAGCTTCCCATCCATCTTGCTGGCTTTGTTTACATATATGACTTCAGGAAAAATCAGTGAGGGAACAAGTAATTCATTGATTGACACGAGACGTACAATATTGCATCAAAAGGATACCATAGAGCCACCAGTTCAGAGAAATCCCGATTACCTACAACCATATTTCCAGTTGAAGTGAATTCTCAAGAGACCCTCCTGAATGGACTGACCGGCGGTCCTGAGCTAATGTAGGTTCGGTCGCTTCAGTGCGGTCGTGATCCCTGCTGAGATATAGCGCTAGCTTACATTAGATATGGATTAGCTACAGGGGGTAGTTGGCTTGACATGGACGTCGCGTGTGATTGACTGGTTAGGGGGACTAGCCGCGGAATTATGCAACAATGTTCAGTTTATATGAGCCACCACAAACCGAGATCATTTTTAAATACCTACGTCGAGAGTGATGGAGCTCCCATCATGGGAGTCGAATGCAATTGAATAACAGCGATTCCTCCGTGTCTATTGGAGATCATGTCCGGCGTGACATTGCTTGAAGGAGGGAAACGAGTTCACCGAGTCGAAGGTCATTAGTTTACTTGACAGTATTTTGACAGTACACATGATCTAATGTCACTCTCCATCAGATGGTGGAAGTCTGCAGAGTGTATCAAGCACATCATCATATTCTGGGTGAAACAATAATTACCCAAATCAGCACTTCGAATCTTTATCCGGAATCGCCCCCGTCAGTATACCCATCAGGTGTACATGTCTAAATGCATGGAAGTTTGGTCTTGGGAAGGGCAAATTTGTTCGAAATCTCTAAACCTTATTTGGATTTGAGCCACTCTTTAGTGATTAGGGGTAAGAAAGGACGCTCAAAGAAAGTAGTTAATGACTGGACGTGCATTTGATTTGTTATTCTTGCGCCCACGATGAAGGACCATTCTTACTCCGCCCAGTATCTCCTCCTGCCTTATCTTGATGCAGTTCACGGACACCATGTATGAGTCACTAGAATCACTAGAGCAACAGGCTAACATACTGATTTGATCAGACCGCCTCGTTACGGGTGTTTCGGGCTAAACAACCCTTATAATATTAGCTCTATCACGGACAACCCTTCTCGAGGTCCGATCCATTAAATTGATATAACAAGGTTGTACGCCTCTTCGACAGATTCCACTGACGTACCACTGGTTTGTGGATGTGCCCTCAAGCTCGAGTTTAACGATGGGAAAACTACCGTTGGCTGCTTTATACTTGAGGTTTCACCATCGAGACACTAGACGCTGTGAGGGAAAATAGCCCTCATGTGAAACCCGTGGACGACTTTGGGAATACCAAGGCAGTGACTTTACTACTGCGTGCGATAGCGTGACTGACGTCTCCGATCCAAGTTTTGTATCCCCTTCCAGTTCCGATTCTTCCGTTGACCGGTATTCATTGAACTACCGATATTTCCCAGTCGTTCTCAGGGCCAAGAAAGCTCTCACAGCTAATTGCGCGGGCATTTGGATCTCCAATACAAACTGAGACCTTGAGGCTCGCCAGACGGGCTACTAATCGTCTTGAAATTCTCGACAGATCGGGGTATCGGCTTTACGTGACCAAATAGGTACGGTCAAGCTACCAGCCTGGAGGTACTCCCCAGTGGCCGTCCCCTGTAGTTCGGTACAGAAGTAGGAGTGTCTATGACAGCGCGAACCATCGTTCTTGACATGTGCGTATCTGGGAACCGACGCAGGATTGTGTAGAACTACTCACAAGGTGTGTGGATTTCGTGGGTTCCCGATTTCTCGTGAGTGATAATATTGTTATAAATCTATATTCCCTCCACTTGACATTGTCAAGCCGAGTTCACCTTCCTGATTAGATTCAGGCATACTTCCAACCTATTCATTTGTATGGAACCTTTCTTGTCATCCGGAGATTTCAATACTAGTAGCCGCGTTGATTGATGCGAACCAAGCGACCATCACAGCTGATGGTATTTCAATCAACGTCGCTTACAAAAAAAAATGCTCAGCAGACGAAGTCCCAAGAAGTTTGATACACATCTATACTTACATGCTCTATCCGGTCTAATCAAAGTCCCGCCAAAGTCGCAAAGTTACTTAGCTATGCAAGCAAGCTCCGGGATGGTTTTACCGCTTTATTGGCGGGTGGTTCCCCAATCCATTATCACTGTGGCTTCAACTCTATGATGTCGGTTTTCAGGAAACCCGTTCTCGGTCTCGTTTTCCTACATCATTTTCCCAAGCACCTCCATTATAAAATTGCTTCACTCTGGTCTAGAACACCAATAAAGTCAGCAAACCATCTCCATGGAACAGGCGAACATCTCTAGCTTGGTCTCTCTCATTGCTGGCGCGGCAGGAAAAATCGAGACTTATTATACGGCCAATCCTGCCAAGCCATATGTCCCACCCCTCAGTGACACTGAACCACATCCACTAGATAACGAAATATATCCCCTCGACGTCAGACAGGCAGTTCAAACTCTAGAAGGAGCGTGTGCGCAGCTGTGTGCAACACTAGTACGACCAAATTATACGATCCTGAACGTGAGTAGCTTCCTTTGCTTTAGACACAGGAGATAACGAGGCTCATGACATACACTAGAGGCACCTGAATGTGAGTTTCTCAATTGTCTTGCGAAACATAAATTAACATTGGCTGCGGTGATATTAGATTTATCAGACAGCTTATCTCAGTGTTGTCCTGCGAGCACAAGTTGCGGACGTCCTGCTCGATGAACCAGCTGGACTACACATCTCAGAAATTAGTAAACGGTGCAAGATCGAAGAGAAGAAGCTAGCGAGGATTCTGCGGACATTGTGTTCACAGCATATATTCCGTGAAGGTTCATTCATCGACTTCAAGTACCGACAAACTCTCTACTAACAGCCTGACCAGTTTCAAAGGACACGTTTGCAAACAACCGCCTTAGTATGCTCCTTCTCAGCTCGGATCCTCTGTCCAGCATGGGATGGCATATGTGGGTACCGCATCATTTTTCGTCACGTGAAATAAATAGCTCAATATTCGAAAATCCGTCACTCCACAGTTCTGATGAGCCTACAAACAAGTCTGCAGTCCATCTCGCTGATACCCTGTTGGACCCAGAATGGGGTTTCTCCGACGCAACAGAGCGATCGCCATTCAACTATGCCCTCGGTACTCCAGATCCCATGTTTCGTTACTTTGAAGGGGTAGGTGCCCACCATTTAGCCTGTGGGCAACAAGCGTCCGGCTCCGTGCTTGCACCGTCATTGACCGAGAAAACAGAACGATAACCCGAAAGCAGCCGAACAAGGTGCTCGGTTCGGGAAAGCCATGATTGGATGGAACGCTGCATGCGACTCGAGCGCCATTGTCACAGGTAAGCGAGGATCATGTGGATACTTAAAACCCCTTTCCGAGTACTTCTCTAGGCTATCCCTGGGACAAACTCGGTCAAGGTACTACCGTCAATGACATCGGAGGAGGCGTAGGCCATATCTCCATGCAGCTATGCAAGCGTTATAAAAATCTTAACTTGAAATTACAAGACCTTCCTGAACGCATAGAACAAGCTGAGAAGGACATATGGCCGAAGGACTGTCCTGAGGCCATTGCTGATGGTAGGATTCAGTTCAAACCCATTGACATATTTGCCGAGAAGCCTATTGCCCACTGTGACATATACCTTGTATGTTGTGCTCCCTCTATTCGCGGCCAATCTCCTCACTCTATATTTGCTTAGCTGAAGAATGTGATGTACGTTCCTAGCGGCGTTCCTTTTTTCATCGCTGATGGTACTATATCCCAGCCACCTAATGTCAGACGAAGTTGCAATCAAGGTACTTTCAAACGTCCGCAGTGTCATGTCTCCAACCAGTCGGGTCCTCGTTCGTTCGTCAAATTTTATTATGATCAAATATAAATCAGTTTCAGACTGACAAATGGAGTAGAGGATTACATTATCCAAAGTCCCACTCAGAGTGGGTCAGATGATGAGTTCACCTTAAAGCAAGCAGACCCACCCCTGCTGCCTAACTACGGCGTTGGTCGGATACGCCAATTCTACACCGATGCGATAATGATGGTCCTACTAAACGGTCGAGAGAGGACCTTCGACGATTTTATTCAAATTGGAAAAAGTGTTGGCCTAGATTTGGTCAAAATTTGGGACATGGGGGAGTCAAGTGTCGTTGAATTTGCCCCTGCGGTCCTGGAAAAGTAGATGCCGAATTCCTTGTTCACAGCTTTACAATCCGCTGTAGGCTAGTGTTACTGTATTACATCTAACTATTGGTTCGTTGACCAGAGCCGAAAGATTGAATCAGAAAATCTGACGTTATGGTGTTGTCCTCATTCCTGGGAAGCGGGCGTGTACCTGGAGATACATATAATTTCAGACACTGTGCAGCGATGCGTCATTCGCGTGTGAAGATCAGAGTCGAACCTCAGGCCTTCAGTTAAAAGGTGAAATCAGGTAAGACATCGCAAGTACACGATTCTGCCAACTCTTTGTGCTACCTCGCCCCAAGTTTTTACAAGTCACACTTGGACTGCACTGTATGACACTCCAGCACAGATCCGAATGCTGAGGGTTTATCCCAATTCCTGTTTCGCCGCCCCTAGTAGAGTCGTACTTATAATTCAGTCCAAGAATCACAGGATCAAATCAGCGATAGGTTCTTTCTCTACAACGCCATCACTCTTCTCAGGACGGTTCTATGTGTAGCATTATAAGACATTGAGGTTTGGTGCCAAATCCGTTTCACCGGAAAGCATTGATCACTGGTCGACGTTGCGATATCATGATTTGATACTGGAGTGGGAGCGCTGTGGTAAACCAATTCACTGATTACGGTTTATGAGTCGGGTTCAAAGCCCAGGGATTGCCGAAGATGATGTAGACCTCGTTCAATTGCCCATAGTATATAAAGAGTCCTGTACATTTGATCGCGTCGGATTCCCCTTCTTGTTCCAACAGGCTGCACTGCTGCTATCAAATGAGCAACTTCTGTCAACAATACCGTAAGTACCACCCAGCCATTGTCTTGGTGGGTATCTCTACGATTTCTGATATCGCGTGGAAAATAGCTATTACAGACCAGTTACAGAAAATAGCAGGACCATGGGTGTGTCACAGTAGGAATATTTTACCATGAACTATGCTGACTGGCTGTTGCAGGTGCTAGGGACCGCCTTTGACCTACTGCTACTTGGATCTTTGACAGCTCAAATCTGTAAGGAGCCAATCTACTGTCAGGAGTCTTTTGATGCTTCACTGCGACTTACAGTATTCTCTCAACGTTGTCTATACCAGACGTATACTACTTGGCATTCCCAAAAGACAGGCGATTTGTGAAGCTTGCAGTGATTATTCTTTATGGCATTGCTTTATCTCAGACTACGTTAGCATTGTTTGACCTGGTCAAGGATTCCGAGTTTCCTCTTTGCCGTCCCGGAAGCTTCAATGATGTTCCTCGACAACACGTCTGGTTCTCTATTGTGGCGTCAAGTGCAGTCGGTAAGGAATTCTGGTCTGCTTGAATCTAGGCTCCCGCTGTGGCTGACGTGATTTCCCCAGTTGCTGTAATAGCTCAGGCTCTGTACGCCCACAGGCTATACCTCCTTTCTCAGAAAATCTGGCTTTCTGCGTTCATTGCTTCTGTAAGCAATATCCTTCTTTTGCTGAGGGGCCGGTGAGAGCTAACCAACAAAAACTTGTCAGCTGTCCTTGTTACAGCTGATCACTGGCTTCATTGGAGCCGTTTGTAGCTACAGTGAGGGAAGCCATATCTTACCAGAGACTGAAATCTGCTTGAAGGGATTTCGGTTGGTATGTCATTTTACTTTCATCACACTTAATCGTTGTGTAATGTTTTTTGAAGCTATGGGGACCAGTTAACGTTGTCTGTGATGTCACCATTTCAGTATGCATGAGCTTCTTTGTAAGTTATTAACGTCCGTGAATCATAGGAATATCGAGTTAAACGTATCCTTCTTTTATTACTAGTTGCTCAAGAAGCGGAGAAGCGCATTGAGTAAGAAAACGCGATTACATGTCGCCCAAGTCACTCAGCTCATTATTCAGACGGGAACGATAACTAGTACGGCACCGTTTCCCCTTTGGTTTCCTCAGAGAACTCACTAGCATATTCAAATTATAAGGTATCATCGTGATATGCTACACAGTGACGCTTTACCTCGTGCAGTCCCTAATAGCCTTCTACGTTCTCCCAGGGTTGGTCCTCAGCAAGCTTTACAGTAACTCTGTCGTGGCTCTCCTCAATAACCGTAGTGTCATTTCAAAGGGCCGAAGCACAGGCATCGAGAGCTGGAATATCGTCAGTGCCGGATTGGGTGAAAATGAAGATCAGAATCGACAGATTGAAGTCAAGGAATCAAATACCGTGAACAGAGCAAATATGGAGCAGGATGCCCCTGTGGTCCTGGAAGAGTAGATGCCGAATTCCTTGTTCACAGCTTTACAATTCGCTATAGGCTAGTATTACCGTATTACATCTAAGTGTTGGTTCGTTGATCAGAGCTGGAAGATTGAATCAGAAAACCCGACGTTATCAGACGCTGTCCTTATTCTCGGGCATGTATACCCGGTGGAGTTGATCTTCCAGGTTTTTATAATTTCAGGTACATAATGATCAACGATGTATCATTTGAGTATGAAAATCCGGGTCGAACCTCAGGCCTTCAGTTAATAGTAGGTGAAATCAGGTAAGATATCGCAAATACACGATCCTGCCAGCTCTTTGTGACACCTCGTACCAAGTTGTTTCAAGTTGCACCTGGACTGCACTGTATGATACTCTAGCAAAGATCCGAACACTGAGAGTTCATCTCAATTCCCGTTTCGCCGTCCCTAGTAGATGTGCGCTTATATTTGTATCCAAAGAACCACAGGATCAAACTAGCAACGGGTTCTTTCTCTATACCACCATCACCCATCCCGGAGCCGTCCTATGGATAGTAGTAAAAGACGCCGAGTTTTGGTGTTAAATCCGTTCCACCCGAAAGCACCAATGAATAGTCGATGCTGTGACATCAAAGTCTGGTACTACAATGAGGCTGTGATAAATTACTGATCATAGTTAAGTCGCGTTCAAGACACAAGGATCGCCGAATGTGATGCAGACTCTGTTTAACCGCCAACAGCATATAAAACTTAGTACCTTGTACATTTGACCCCGCCAGTTTCCTCATTTGTTCCAACCGAACCCCATTGCTGCTAGTACCATCAAATGAGCAACTTTTGTCAACAGCACCGTAAGTACCACCCAGCCATCGTCTCGGTGACTCGTATCTCTTACAATCTCTGATATCGTGTGCCAAATAGCTTTCACAGATCAGTTACAGAAAATAGCAGGACCATGGGTATGTAGTACTACCACGAAATGAATACTCTACCATGAGCTCTGACTGACTGTTACAGGTGTTCGGGACCGCCTTTGACCTACTGCTACGTGGATCTTTGACCGCTCAGATCTGTAAGGAGTCAATCTATTGGAGTCTTTTGACTCTTCGCTGCGACTTACGATATTCTCTCTCAACGTTACCTACACCAGATGTTTACTACTTGGCATTCCCAAAAGACAGACTATCTGTGAAGCTTACAGTGACCGTCCTTTATGGGATCGCTTTGTCTCAGACTACGTTTGCGATGTTTGACCTGGTCAAGGATTCCGAGTCTCAGCTTTGCCAGGAATCTGGAAATGTCAACGTTCCTCGACAACATATCTGGTTTTCCATTGTGGCGTCGAGTGCGATCGGTAAGGAATATTTATCTACTTATATCTGGGACAGTTGAGCTTGACGTGAATGCCCCAGTCGCTGTGATAGCCCAGATTCTGTATGCCCATAAATTATACATCCTCCCTCGGAAAATCTGGCTTTCTGCGTTCATTGTTTCTGTATGTGATATTCTATTTTGTTTAGGGGGGTCAGCGAGAGTTTTAACCAAAACAAATATTGTCAGTTGTCTTTGTTACAGCTGATCACCGGGTTCATTGGGTCCGTTTGTAGCTACAGAGAGGAAAGCAACTTCCTACCAGAGACGAAAGTCTGCTTAAGGGGATTTCGGTTGGTATGTCAGGTTTATTTCATCAAACCGAACCGCTGTGTAATTTTTTTTTGTAATTTCTTTTGAAGTTATGGGGACCCGTTAACGTTGCCTGTGATGTCACCATTTCAGTATGCATGACCCTCTTCGTAAGTTATTTGCCCCCGCCACTCATGGAAATATCAAGTTAAATAGTTCCTTCTTTTAGTTATTCAAGAAGCGGAGAAACGCATTGAGTAAGAAAACACGAATACAAGTCGCCCAAGTCATTCAGCTCATCATTCAAACTGGAACGATAACTAGTGCGGCCCCCGTTTCTTCCCTGGTCTGCTCAGAAAACTCACTGACGTATTCGGATTATAAGGCATCACTGTGATATGCTACACTGTGACGCTCAACCTCGTGGAGTCCCTAATAGTCGTCTATGTTCTCCCAGGTTTGCTACTCAGCAAGCTTTACAGTAACTCTGTCTTGGCCCTCCTCAATAACCGCAGTGTCATTTCAAAGGGTCGGAGTACGGGCATCGAGAGCTGGAATATCATCGGTGCCAGATTGGGTGCAAGTGACGATCAGAATTGGCGGGTTGAAGTCAGGGAGCCACATATCGTAAACAGAGCATTGAATAAGGAGCAGGATTGGGAGGATGGAAACGCCATATACAAAATCAATCGTTCTGGGACACGTTAGTTCGCTACTTCCAGAATGTCTGGTGTCATCATCTTATGTATCTTGAATACTTTCCGGAAATGCTACCCAATCGAAGGAGAGTTGAAAAGCGAAATCATGCGCGGTAAGACATCATTTGGTATTACACGAAGACAAAAAAAACAAGAAACAAGAAATGAGTTACTCTAGAGCTCCAAAAACTCTAATAAGTTCCAAGGCTCTAAGCATGTCAATCAAAGAACCACCACCGCCACCACCTCAGGCAGCCGGGTTCCAGGGTCCCGCATCACTCACCATACACCCTCCAAGTCCCTTACAATCACAACTTCCTCCAAACTCCTTGGGCAAATTCTCCTTCCCAATCTGCTGCAACAACTCACTCTGATAATTACTCCCCAAAATCTTAATCTTATTCACCGTCACTTCATCCAACCAAGGCTTAATCACCATCCACACAGTCGTGAACGTCCATGGTGCATTGATAATATAGAATTTCCCCATCGTCTCAGGGTACCGATCTTGTCCTATCGAGGCAGCAGCCATGACGTAGTCGGAGACTTTGTAAAAGGCTTTCAGCGAGACGCCCGAGAGGTCCAGGATCGTGCAAGAGGTTTCGACGGGGTGCCCGATGGATTTGGAGCATGCGGGAAGACGAGAGGAGAGGAATTTTTCGTATTCATGGACAAGGCGTTGTTTGAGACGTTCTTGAGTTGTGATGGAGTAGAGAGCTTTGACGTCGATATTGCCGAGTTGTTCGATGTAGATTGGTCGGCCGTCCTATAAAAGCGAATTGTTTGGCGATGAATATTTGAAATGGGAGGGGTGTAATGGTAGTGTGGGACGTACGATATCGGTTTTGTGGTAGTACTGAGGGTAATATTGGTTCACCTGGTCTTTCTCCTTAAAATCAAAGTTCCTAAGAGGAGCAGTAGACGCGTCAAAAGATCTGGAATACGGACAGAAGGATTAAAAAGACTCACTTGACGATCTCATCGACACCGAAATCTTTCCTCCACTGCTCACAATTCAACAGCATCTCCTTCGCTTTCACAACATCAAACTTTCTCGCCCTCAAAAATCTACACTCGTAATCAATCACTCCAACGATTTCTATGCATGTGAAAAGGGCATGCCTCACCTTAACAAGGTCGCGTCGTCCATCCTCTCAGGAACAAAATGACCTTCCTCCTGCAATTCCTTCTTCAACTTATCCAACGCATGTTGTTGTGGAACAGTCAGATTTCCCAATCGACCGGGGGAGGAGTGTAGTTGGGATCTGTAATCCCTTCAGGTAAAGCGCTGGCACTCGCTTGCTGAGGTGCAGTAGGAGCTGGAGCTGGAGCTGGAGCTGGAGTAGGGGCAGCAGCCGTTGTGGTAGGAGTAGGGTCAGCCATCGCGCAAGTTATCCGATATGATGCGATATAAAAGCCTCAAATCAACAAATGAAATCACAAATGGTAAGAGGCAAGGGAGAGACAAAGAGGAATAACGGTGGCGAGCGAATGGATGGTGGTGGTTGTGGTGCAAGAATTTGGTGTTGTTCTTATGATGCAAATGATGTCAATCGATTTTGGATTTCGGCGGCGAGGCCAGCGTGAGGCGATGGATCACAGCCCGGTTTTATTGATGTTCTAGCTTCTAAACGTATATCCAAGTACATAATCTGACTGGATGGACTGTGCGTGTGGCATGCCGTCAAAGGTCAGGCGCTCAGATCGCTAGAGCTGATAACGATTACTGGTTCCAGTCAGGGCAGTGTTCGGCTAACTATCGGCGATGCGTTACAGGCTATTCACCGACACTGATACTTCCATGGATTCATTTATTTTGGATTTGGAACCAAGTGAGTACCCTAGTAGGTATGCTGCAGTAAGTCACTATAAGCGATAGCAGGTACGTAATGTTAGTTGCGAGCTTCTGTGGAACTTTTTGTGGCACGTCTTTAGTCATCTTTCTAGCAAGAGGGACGACAACTTGTCAAGAATATATAAAATACATATATTGAATACTGTCTCATACCTGACACCCCTGGCCGCAGTAGAGCACCGCCCACAATACAACTGCGGATAATAATACTGTGCACCTTACAGACCGAACCCTTCTTGAACTCAATATTATTGAATAAACGTACTATGAAGTATACAGAAGCGGGAGTGTTAGAAACTCTTCAATCACCAGCAACGAGTCTTATAATTTCCCCATACCATATAATCATGAGTTGTACTGTTTGATAAGCGCGTATTTAGAACCCTCTCCGAGCCATTTTTTGCCTCATACACCTGGACCACGTTCTCAATTCAACCAGCGACATACAAGACAGCACCCTGTGTCCTGCTAACTTGGATAGCGCACGTCAGTCGATCCTCCGTTTCATCAGTCCCATAGTAAGACATAGTATCCGGAACACTTTTCACTCAGGGACATAACTAACTGGTGATCCGCTGAATTGATATATCCGTTTTATTTTGGAATCTGGGTGAAGCTTAGAAGCAACCTTAAAACATAGAATACATGGGCTGCCCGGTGCCAAATCGCAGAAGGAGAGATACAAAAACATGGATAGATGACATCGCTACTTATGAGATTTCGTACAGAACTTCTTGTGACGTGCCTTCCAGTCAATGGTCTACAGAAACTCAGTAAGCCATCGTTCTCCCTAGTAATATTAAATACACGGAAATCACCTGGCACTTGACACTGCAGTAAAATACTGACTGATAAACCTAATATGTGAACGATTGACTTGAAATTGACCTAAAGATACAACCCACCTTGCAAGCCCCACAAGTCTTAAGGACACTCTTTTTATAAGTAAACCCTGGGCACTAAATCCATATTCAACTCCGAACCAAATCATCCAACCAAGCATCACTTGTCACTCACATCAGAATTTCCGCACATCATCTCATCAGTATTATAAGACAACCGCATACCCAGTGCCTTCCCCAAGTCTCCCCTCGCCTCATACGCCTGAGCAAGATTCTCCACCGAAATCGCAGCATCCATAACCGGTCCCATCGCTTTCCTCACTCGAAAAGCACGCTTCAACTGATCCTCCGCATCATCAAGTCGACCCATAGTCAGATACAACTCTCCCAACGCATTCCTCGACAAGGCAGTAGTAGTATGGTCTTCTCCGAGTGCATCAAGCTTTATCTGAAGAGAAGAAAGATATAGCTTTTCTGCACCCTGGTAATCACCTTGTTTTTGGAGTTCGAGGGCTTGATTGTTGTATTCGACGGCTTGGATGAGGAACATGCCCGCCGTGGCGGGGTCGGGTCGGTGAAGCGGTGCACATGGTAATCATTCGGGCTCAGCATGATGTTAGTATGGTTGTAACGAATAAGACCGGATTTTCAGTTATTGGTCCCCTCTGTTTGTGACGGGTTGAGGAATGGATCTGTTCTTGCGATCGTTTCTAACTGTTGTATTACTTGTCAAGCTCGTAAAAGGAAATTGACTCTCACGTCGTTTATTCGGTCAATCGGTACTGCCCGACCGTAGCAGCCAAACCATATTACGATGCCTCTCGGTGACTCCACGAGGAGGTGCGAGGAGTCGACCAAATGGGCATAGGAGGCTTGGGAATCCTGGGTCGGATAGTGAGAACTGACGAACTGGGATTTACGGGGAAATCAATGGCACAAACTCGTATGCATTTGGATCATGGTATGTGCCCTACCGTGATAAAGCTTGTGTCTCTCACCCGGAAGAGACTTGTAAAGGCAATTGACCAGGCTCGAGAGTACCCTGGGCCAAAGCATGGGGCACATCACGACGATCCAAATGATCGTAACTTCAGGAAATCCGTTTATTCACAAGGGCATTATCAGGGACCAAACCGACGATCTGGCATATCACAAGTAGATGGCACAAATAAAGCATTTTTATTGGTTTTACGGAAACCAAGTAACCAGCCAAAAAGCAGAGCTTCGAAGCAAGCATTCGCGAGTTGAGTCGCGGTATGCCTACTACACGGCAAAGTGGAACCTACATACAGGTAAGTGTGAAAGGCGGATAAGGGGTTGGGGGGGGGGGGGGGGGTGGAGAAGAACAACTACAACTCTCTATGAGATGCGATGTAGTCCGTAATACTAGTGTAGTGTAAAAGATTATTCTACGAATATGCAAGCGAGTGTGCGGTGTAAGATGTTTAAGCGAGTGTGAGTGACTAGTGGTACAAGGATGGGTTCTGCGAGTTGAAGTGCAGATAGGGCTGGACTTGATATTGATACAATAGTCTCGGGCAAACAATTCATGGCAAGACGGGGAACGCAAAACCGAAAGAGGGGAAGAAAAGGCATTAAACAAGTCATGGCACAGCATATCAATTGGCCGCAGTAAGCGGAGTGTTTTTAGACGACATCCCAGAGATCTTCGAGAGCACAACAAAACTGTGGGTCCCACATTAACACCGAGTGCGAGATGAAAGGAGATGTACCTACTTTTCCGCAAGCAACACTTGCGCTCAAAGCGTATTCACTGATACTGATTTTTTGATCGACGTAGGCATCAGCAAAATCATCCCTACCACGCGCCATAGCGCCGACGAAGACCGCAACATTGTGCGTGTTCGGCAGTGTCGGTAAAAACTTGGACAACCTCTGAGTGGGCGCGTCACCGGAGAGCGCTGGAAAAAGTAGCCAATGTATTCAAAATCGTGTGGTCGACGAGCGGCACGGAAGATGACTTACTGAGTTTGATGGTGTTAGGGGGAAGATGATCAGTTATCGGGTTCTTTGATTGATTGTGGAGTTAGGAACATATCTTTGGGAATATGGAGGTGGCAATGACGCACCTTGACAACTTTGAGCAGTTTTTCTGGACCGTTGACACCCCGGATATACAACTTATGGAGTAGTTGTACTGGTGCGATATGATTAGCTATTGCGGGCATAAGTAGGGTGATGGCCTACCCATCAAGCCACTGAATCGCTTGAACGTCCTTGGAATCCTCACATGGGGATTGACTTCGATCAGAACGCCTTTTGCAGTGTGGATATAGACTTGTAACAGTCCTGCCTTGTTCAACGGCGAGTCCAACAAAGTCAACAAGCACTGTTTCCAATAACGTTAATCTTCGACACCGAAAAAGAAAAATACAATCTAAGCATACCTGATGAGTGATATCGGGTCTAGCATCTGCGATATCCCTCCCAGTTTTCGCCAAAATACCCTGATGATCATCACAGTTCAACAGGGTATACTTGACCTCTCCCTCTTTTCCATTCCTCCCTTTCACACCTCCAGACGAGATCCTATAGGGCTCTAAACACGCCTGTTCAAGGATCACATACAATTTCCTCTGAGTTGAAGCCTGACCCCCACGAGCGACGTGAGCCTGAACGGGCAACATTGCAGGATTCGCCACAGGGGCGATTGGGTTATGCGGGTTGAAAACGTTCGCAGTCGGATTAGGTGTTGAACCTGACACCATTTTACGAACTTTAGACGCTGGAAGGGGGCGTGTCGGCCTTGCGGTAGTCGCAGATAGAGGGACTGGTGCGACAAGAGTGTCTATGGTGTGTGCGGAGAAATTTGTATCAGCATTTTTTAGGACATCAGACGTGACGCTCTCGTGATCGATGGGAATTTCATTGACAATGCCGCCATTCCTCTCCCCGGCCTCCATATTTTCATCTGCCGACCTCTCTTCGTCGTCGTCTATGGCATCGTCATCGTCGGGCTCGCTACCGCTGGGGCTGCGCTGTCTCCTTCGTTGAGCTGGGCGCTCACCCGGAGTGGATTTCGGCCTGGGGGGTGGATCGACTGGGCCGTTAAGGCCCTTGAGGGCGGTACGTGCGAATAGCCGTGCGTGGTCGTTTTCTATCGAGGCTCCAGAGTGACGACGACGGCGAGTAGGGACTGTGGTGCTGAGCATGATGTGGGGAAATGGAGATTGGGTTTTTTCTAGGATGTCGTTAGGTTCCTGGAATGACTCGGTCAGACGAAAATCTGTCCGTTTAAACGGGCGAAAGGACGAAAGGGAATGGAAAGGTCGAATTCAGAATCGTTGAAGACGGGAAGTAAGTAGAGAAGAGAGTCAGTAAGGTGATATTAACAGTAGCTTCTATCACTTCAGTATAAAAATGAAGAGTGTGTGAGCGCGTGGACTGTGAGATGATATGGGTTTGATTGGTTGTGCCAAAGACAGAAAATATAAATTCAAGGGCCGCGCTTCTCACCTGCACTTTTTCGTCGGCTTACCCTGTCTGCGATATCAATGGAAAACCACGTGCTTGCTGCTTCAAGTTTAATCTTATCTGCTTTTGGTCCGCTGATACCAGTCGCATTCATTTCCGTCCACGCTTCGGTTCCATATGGTTTTTCTTTGCCATATATACCCTCGAGTCCGGGGTCATTCTTACGACTTTGTATCGAGGGTTCAAAGAGGGATCGGCCAAATTTACTCCCAGTCCAATTTTTGGCAACCGGTTTACACCTAGCTCAGGGAACGTTGAGAGAAGTACTTCTTCAAAGACTTGCCCACAAGTATGTTTCTCACCTCTGTAGCTAGGAGGGCAGCGGTATTCAGAGCCAGCTCCAAGCCTCAGGGCAGAACTATCACCAGGGAACAGACAGTAACATTCAAACCCATAATTGAATTGGTTTTCTCAGTGAGTTATCATTCGATTCAGCAGTCGGGCTCATCAAATGTGAGTAATCATACATTCATGAACAAGGGAGGACGACTGAGGGTAAACTAGGTCAACGAACAATCGACTAGCCTCCCGTGGACTGAATCAGAGCTGCGGTTGCTCTGATCCAGTACCTATACTTGATGATCCCATGGAGGCCGTGCTGAGTTAGTGCTTGGCCCGTGCTTGAACATCTAAATCGGCGATGACAGCAGGGTACGATAGAGCCAGCCAAGCGCCGAGCCTTTACTCCGAACACAGCGACAATCTATCTCATCAGCTTAGAGACAAATCATGGACAAACGAGGGTCAGAAGCAGGCTGAATGGCACGTTTCTGGTGAAACTCAAGTGGCTAGCCAATGGTTTTATTGCATCGGTTTTTGCCCTGCGTCAGTCGAAGAGATATCTCTCCCAGAGTAATAAATTCCAACACGTGACTGACGCGTTTTAATTTCACTGTCAGAGCGCGTCTCGCGCTTTCGAGCCCCGACCGACGGAACACTCTCATACGCACCACCTCCAGTCCCATCCTCTAATATCCTCCAGAAAAACAACTTGAGCCACTATGCTCGTTGACGGCGTTGAATTTGATGACACCCTTTCTAAACTGGTTGCGAACCTGCAGGAAGTCGGAGCCTCTCAACGAAAAATCCGTCAAATCCTCAGGGAGCTTAAAATTCGAGCCCTAAGCGACCCAGTAATGGACGACTCCGATTCCAGCTCCGAGACCTCCAACTCTGATGAACAGAGCCCCGATGACGAGCTTGGTGATGACAACGACCACGGGCGCGACGAGTACCTCGACAATTCCTATTCAGGTGGTTATTCTGACCATGGATATTCCGACGACTCCGAGGACGGTAGCGATTATTACTGTGCATTCGACTGCTTCGAGTTCTCACGCGAGGACACGATCCATATTTTACGTGGTATGCAGGTCAATATCACTCCAGACACGAAATTGGATGTGTCACTGCTCGACTTCGGACTGAGAGACGCTCTCAGATCTGCTCGGGCCAACGTTAAATTCTCATTTGAATTTGACCCTTCCGCATTACCATTTTGGAACCACGAGAAGGGGGGTGTTGCAGAGGCGTTCAATGTGGCTCGCCAGGGTATACCGTCCCAGGAGTATCTCGATGTGAGGGAGGGGGCAATGCAGAGAGTCATTGCCAACCTGTGCATTTTTTGAGCTAGTGGAAAAGGACGGAATTGACTGTGTTCGGTTTGTAGATGAAAAGCGGCTTCGAGTTCTAGGTATCTGGGTATGTTCGCGACAAGTATATCCCATCATTATATACTAAATCTGGCCATTTCTATCAGATTACCTCTATACGGGACTTCGACGGCAAACCCATCGTCCCTATGACTTACAGCGTCGTCAATGGAACCACCGAAAAAATCCTCAAGGATCGTGTCTCTAAATTGTTCAATACGAAAAAAGGTCATACAGAGATGGCTCTGACTATAGTCGAGCAACGGCTGTTGGAGATATATCTCGCGGACAACCAGACCAATTTATCATCCTGGTACGACCCAGGGGAACTCGAAGACGATGACGAATATACATTCAGTTTCATCCTACCCCTCGGCCCCGTTGCTCCTGAGGATCTCCAATGGATCTGCCAACGTAACAGGTGTTCCCGATGCGAAAAAACGATGGGGCCGGAGGCATTTCCATATATCTATAGCAATGCCCAATATTGCAGCCAACGTAAGTGTCACATTCTTCTTCGTCGTCCTTACCCCGCTCTTGCTTATGGCCCGTTTATTTTATGGATTCCAGAATGCGAGAACAAATCTGCCGAACTCTACCTCAGAATTAACAAGCCAGAGAAGGCAGGCAGAGACTCTCAAATTCCCATGTTCCTTCCGAGTGGTCGACTCAACCCTTCCTATGAGCTTGAAGAAGCGTATTTTGAAAACGGTTTTGTGGACCCGGAAGAAGAACTCCAAAGAGACGATCTTATTTATATCTTACGCGGGATGAAGATTAATATCCCGCCCTGGACCAGACTCAGTGCAAGGAAGCTTGAAGCGAGGCTTAAACTTGCTCTTGATGCTGCTCAGCGCTATCCGGACTTGTTCCTGGACGCAGGAAGGGTTGAGCTGGATCAATTTCCTAGATGGGATGAGAAGGCCTCGAGTTTATCAAAAGCGTTCGATCTTCCGGAGAGGAATTCATTTACTACGCTTCAAGATAATGGGGAGATGACCATGACGTCTGTCTGTGGTTATCTCTCAAGGTTCATCAAGTGTATTGATGAGACGGGGGCTGATACGGCTATTTTCGATTCCGAGAATCATCGGGTGTTGGTTGTGAAGGTTATCTTATTTAGGTTTTCTGCTGCTAGCATCGTCTCACACATTCCGTATAGGTAATCCGCGTTTATGCCATCAACAAAGAGACGATCCCCCTCTTTCTCGTCGCTTTCAAGGTTATTCAGGGACTATGTCGTCAACAAGATATCCTAGAAGAAGTCTACTCAGAAAAGGGGCCAAAAGGAATCATATTCATACCTATGCCTCAGCTCGAACAGCAACTCCTTGAATTCTACCTTGAGCATAATCACGATCGTTTATTGGCCAATAGAACGATCCCGGAATCGGTGATGTTGCCGGTCAATAAGCTTTCGAACCAAGGCTACAATTTTGGCTTCATTTTACCTCTTGGGGATATTTCGTCGAAAGAATTGAGAGGGTTGAATGAGTCTGCGGGCTGTAGGCTTTGTGGAGAGAAAACGAAGAGTAAATGTGCGGCGTGCAAAAATGTTGAGTATTGTGGTAAAGGTGAGCCTTTGTTTCTTCGTAGGCGATCTAAATGCACCAAGGAGGCTGATGCTTCATTGATTTTTCCTGTCTTTAGCATGCCAGACAGCTGACTGGAAGAAACACAAGCCTTTCTGTCATGCTATCACCTCGGGATTGTGGCATAGAATCGAGCTCTCACCTAAGCCCCCAAGCGTCCAGAGAGCTAGTTCTAAACCTGGTTCAGATCCGGTCGTTGAACGCCCCCCGGAAAACCCCTACTCGGATAATTACCACGTACTTAAATTCGAGCGACCCACTGGGACCAAGGGCCCAGCTTCGAAACAAGTGATCTTGGTATCTGATGTTGTGAAGAGCTTCACTTTGTACTGCTATGGGGCGGACAACGGGATGGTGTTCGAGGATGTAGTGGATACATTTGATAAAAATGTTGACCGAAAAGTGATGTATCGTTGGGCGAAAAGGGTCGGGGACTGGGAGTGGAAGACTTGTTTGAAGTGTGTACCGGATGGTTTGCGTACATGGTAGGAAGCGACCAGACATCAGTGGTGAAGGGGGGCGGCGATGGACTTTGGATATATCTCGTGCATTGAGTTGCTACTTCGTGCTACGGCGCCTGGGTACACTTATTTAGTCTTATAATTCCGTGTAATCTTGGATTTTCTGGACATTAGGATACCCAAGGCAAGGGGAGTTCGATCTTACTGTAATGAAGTTCATAATCAACATAGATGCTCCTTTCTACTTGCAGGCTATAGCTAGGGCTACGATTGACGCACAGTTGTAGTCTTCTGGAGTACCCATCACCCCTTGCATTCAAACCTATGATATCATGCAGCGACTTTGGGCGAGTTTTAGAGAATTCCTCAATGGCATGGCTCGGCCGGCGGTATGGAAAGAGCCGTATCTCCCACTACTCAAGCTCCGAGCCCCGGATCGTTTGCCAAGTCCGTTGCAGCTCAGAATATTCGCTTCCCCCTGGCGGGTATCCAGTATGTACGTGGAAAATGTTGGAAGAGGTTGATACCAAGTTATTCTCAGATGCATGTGGTCGTACCTTATCCGGCAGAATGACCGCAACCACAGTAGTGGATACAATTGGAAATTACCTGCAGGACATTGGCAGAGGCTTCGGCGAAACCTGTCCTAACTGAGCATTGCTCCGTTGACTGGATTTACTATATACCAGATCGCATTTGATTTTCAACTTCCACAGTGGTTTGACGGCAAATTTGGTCTGATTTCTAAATATAGAGATACAAAAAACCTACTGACAGATGATCAGAACTTTGGTCTTCAGTCTTACAATATTATGGCTCGCACGTCAGTGTATAATCGGCGGGCCAACAACCATAGAGAACACGGTAGGAACAATATGTCATCGGATTTCACTGAGAATTGCACACTACTACAATTTCTTTCACAGGCTGATTTAGTAATCTTGAGCGAGATAATCCTCTACATGTTCCTGTGCATGACGTTTAACCTTCTGTTTATCAATCCAGTCGAGCTATTTCGTGTCAACCGTCATTTATTAGAATTAGAAAAATCGTTGGAAGTAAGTTGACTCACTCCCTTTGTCTCGACTTCGCGATCAACGAAGGCGCCTACGAAGGCAGCACTGGTGACCGGTGACCTCTTGTCAACTCAGCAAAGGTAACTGGAAGGGCGGAGACTTACAAAATCTCTTTAGCTTGTGCATGCGATTGAGGTTTGCCGTTCACTTCAACGTGTTCTTCATATGCCTTGGCCGCCTCCAACGTGTTGTCGGCGGTCGATTTTCTGAAGGAATTGACAGCCCAGACATACCTCGTAAGATGCGGCGCCAGCGATGAGCTCGTGAGAGAGATGAGCTTCAGTATTGTTATACTATATAAGGAATTTCATGAGAGTTCAGCGGACCAGGGGTCGTCGCTAGCTGACCTGATCATAGGCCTGGGCCACTTCGGAGTCATCTGAGAACCAACCCATAGTTATTTATTGTATAATGAGAAGGCGCAGGATTCAGTATCGCAGAACTTGAAGAAGGATTCAGGTGGAAGGAAGGGACGGGAGTCTTTGTTGGCAAGAATGGATCGAGCCGTTAGTTTTTATATCTAATTCTCCCCTGCTCCTCTAATCTGCAGCAGATTTTCCGTATCAGGTGTATAACGGCTCGTTCATAAAATTAGCTGCACCCTG